>BPLT01000173.1:0-600000 GCA_019656295.1 Rhododendron mucronatum var. ripense
ATTCAAGATCCAAACACATTGTAAAAGCTCAAGTTCCGTATGGGGTCATATACTAATGAGTGATTTCAAAAAGTGGTATTTATTCTCCAAGAAATACTTTTTTATATTTGCTCTGCTGGTATTTGATCGGGAGCTAGAAATTTACTTATGTCATTTATATTTCTTCGTACTCTTGCTGGCAAATATTATGTATCTTGTAATGGTATATTCATTGTACACATATATACATAAATGTTGTTTCGATTGTCAGTAGATGATTCTGAATGGATGCTCCTTGGTCACTCCAAGTATTTCCAAAGGTATTCAACTCAAAGTCCCATTTCTTCCTCTGCCTTCCTGGAAACCTTTCAAGGGCTGACATTGCAATCCTCCATCGGTATGTAGACATGGTTGTCAAGTTGATGCTCTTTCGTTTGTTTCATTTAGGTTGCATGTTTTGAAATTAGATCCTGGATTTATATAATTGGAGTAATTTTTGTGGTAAAAAAGCTTAGTTTTTTTGTACCCAGATTATATGATGTTAGGTGAAGGAATATATGGCTTTGGTTTCCGCTAAGTGATGTTTTTTCAATGTTGTCATTTTTCTTCAAAATCTTAGTTGATCAAGGCTTGGAATTATTTTGGCACGGGCTTCTTTCAGCCTACGTTATCCAGCGATGCATATATATAGGATGCATGCAATAATGTGGTACTGCATATATCTAGGAGGCATATGTTATGGACCTATGGTAGATTGAAGTCATCAGAGAGTGTTAATGTCGTGAAACAGAAGTATTGCCTTCACATTGCTGCTCTAGGATTATAGATCCAGATTGGGATGGGTCCCATAATGCTTAGTACATAACCATTAAGACATCTGTCATAAGCTTCGACTATGTGACACCTATCGAATTTATGGACCTGTGTTCAAACGAAATGGCAAATAGGATTGTGAAGCTTATCCTAAATAGACAAGGGAAGGCTTTGTTAAGTTGAGATGAGATGTTACAATATTCAATTATTATGCGGCTGATTAAGTCATCTAATCACAGTTAGCAGTGACTTTTGTTGTTTTTGTAAATATTTTCGTGATTGTAAGTAGGCATGTACTCATGTAAGTTCTTGATTTTTTCGTTTTCATATAAACTTGCAACCTCGTGATTATATGCAGATTTGGGTACCCACAAATCGTGGAGGGGCTGAGAGGCTTGCCCCAGGGATCATTGAATTTGAGTCAGATTTCTATCTTCACAGCTTGTCGGGTCTACCTAATGAGGTATGTACCTTATACCATAGAACCAACTGAGAGGTATTCCATAAATTTGACTTATTGATTTTTTCCTTTTGGTGGTGGGCTGGTGGGTGATAAAATCTCTGACGATCTTCTCTCTCTCTCTTTCTCCGTGTTCCTACAGAGAAACCGAAGAGAGACAGTGCACTGATCCACACTTGCTACCATGTGCAGCATATGTATTCATTCTCTCTCTCTCTCTCTCTCCCCGTGTTCCTACAGAGAAACCGAAGAGAGATAGTGCACTGATCCACACTTGCCACCATGTGCAACGTATGTATTCATTTTACATCTATTTTATATGTCCAAACTCGTTTTTGAGTTTTCCACATAGCTTCTTCATATGGTAAATTGTCTTGCTGATTATGTTTGTTGAAAATTCACAGATTTGTTGAAATCATGGCACCTGTGTTTTCTCGAGACTCTTGGCGTTGTGTTTGGCATATGATTCAGGTACAAAACATTATCTTCACGTTCTCCTATTGCTCCCCACCCTTCAAGCTGTCTTTGGTAAGTATTAAAATCCTTATCTTGTAATGCAGAATCACTTGGTCCACGGCTGGAGTCTTGATTTTCCTCTTCGAAAATGTGCAGACGTCAGTTGTCACCTTGTGCTGTCTCTATTCATATGCTTTGTCTAGCCAATAATTATAATGGGGAAATGGTAACCACTGCTCAATGGGCGTTGGATAGCCTCGATATATGTGTAATATGTAACCCAAGACACTTCTAGATTTCAAAACTTGGGTTACATATTACACGTAAATACATATAATCTTTTAATTGTACTATAGGCTTATAATAGTACTATAAAATCATATGGAAACATGGGATATAGGTGTGCTTTTTTTTCCTTTTCTAAAGTCAATTATCTCTATCCCTAGGAATGTTTATGTGGAATATTTTCCAATTCATATTAAAGGGAATACTCCTCTTCAACATCTTGTGGTTTCATCACCACCACTCCTTAGTGGTAATGATTGAAGCTACAACCTTTTCTGGCCCTACCAAGATCTTCCATCGAGACGCCTTGGAGTATTTGTTACCCTGCTTCAAAAGGCGAGAATGGAAAATGGTGGTGGAGAACTCTGGCTGCATTACCACCACTCGTTAGTGCTACATCTGATTTCCTTGCATCTAATCCTTTCTTTGCTTGCAGATTTGAAATCACCTGGGTCTTAGCTTCTTGATCTTTCATGCTCATAAGGCATCCACCAATCTCACCCTCTGTTTTAGTTTTTTCCCCTTCTGCTTGCATCTGCTATGTCTTTTTGCATTACTGTTTACTGTTTTGAAAATTGGTTGGACTCTATTCAAGCTTAGTGAAAAAAGAAGATTGCTTACATGAAGGTTGAAATACCATAGAATTCTAATTAGACAATTAGAGGCTAGAATATGATATTGGGGCTTATAAACCTTAGAAAATAGAAACTTGAAAAAGTAATGGGGCTTATAAACCGAGAATGGTTGAGCATACATTTGAATACGGCACTTCCGGAACATGATTAGACTCGGAGTATAGCTTAAAGGTTGTATTGCTGAACCTTATTAGTTGATCATCTTTTTTAACTATCTTTGTTTGATTGGTAAGAAAATGTTATCAATTTAGTGGATAGGTGGATGTGGTTGGAAAAATTCATTGAATGGGGATAATAATAAAAACTGAAATCATACAATTGAGGTTGTGAAGAATTAATCTATTAGGAATCTCACTTTTTGTGATCTATTATCAATAGGTGGTTTGTACAGTAAACCTGTGTCGGCAACAGCGAGGTACGAGAAGCTGAGAAAGTCCGAGAAGTCCGATGATGCCGGATCTTTTGCGAGGTGGAATTCCGGGGGGGGGGGGGGGGGGGGGGGGGGGGGCTGCCGGCGGAGGAGGTGGAAGCGAGGTCTCTAACATAAGAATGGTTGTGAGGCACCGAGATCTGGCAGAGATCATGGCGGCGATTAAGGAGTTCTTCGAGAAAGCGGCGGCAACTGATGAGTAAGTGTCTGAGATGCTTATGAGTAAGCCCTGTTCCTAAATTACTGTTTTCACTTTTTCAATTTTCGTTAAATTTGCGCTAACTTTTCAAACATGGTCATCGCCCATGCCGATGAGTCACTCACACTCTCTCTTTTAATTTTCTGTCAATTTTCTTTTGCAAAGTTATTTGTTTCCTCTCCTCTCAATTTTGGGTGTTGATCTAAAAGACTTGGATTGACTGACCAAACTTGGCAACCAGAATCCACTATCCTCAGTAATAGACTCTCTCACTCTTTCTTTGATATAGATTTTGCAGTATTTTCAGAAAAAGAAAAGAAAAGAAAGGGATTTATCTGAATTCATGAAATTGGAGTTTTAGGTTTCGCCGCTGTAGCCAGATTGCGGTCGCCAGCACCCTTCCAGTAGTACATGGCAAACTATAATCTGAATCTGGCACTTGCCTAAAACACCTATTGTTATAATAATTGAACAGGTCCTCTATCGGGTCCAGTGGAATTACATTGCTCTTGCATTTGACATCCCAGTTATGACTTGATGGATAGTTACAACTAATTTATTTAGGGACTACATGAACTACGGTGACATAGTAGCCACGGCTTTGTTTACCACTTTACCTTCAGTTCTCTGCATAATGGCCATGTGCTTATTGTGCAAACTGTTAACTATTTACAAAGCATTTGTGTCATCGACTCATCATGATAACCAGGTCTTAAGTAATGATTTTATACTAATGAACAGTCCACACATAATCACATTCATTTTTGATTAGCATGAAATCACAATGTAGTAGGGTAGTGTACATGTGGAATTGCTCTTTGTGTAGATTATTTGATCTCAATTACTATATGTGGACTGCCTTCTATGAATTTGGATTTTCGTTAGATTATAAGCTTTGTGCATAGTCCTATACTTTGGCACCATTCTTTTGATCATGAATGCATAACTTTAATAGCCTTTCTTAGCCTTTCTTAGCGGGCAAGACTCTTATTTGCATCGAGTAAATTTGAGTTAAGAGTTGAGTGTATACATGTTTAGACATGGTATTTTGTTGTTGGGTTTTCAGTCACTCTAATAGTTGTAGTGATGGAAATGGTCTTTGATGCCTTTAGGTTTATGAGTTGGACCTTATCTTTGATGCATTTAGGTTTATGAGATCTATGTATTTGGTGAGACTATATTTTCTTAAAAATTGAATGGGCGCTATTTTGTATCTTGCAAGTTCGTATGGTAAGAAACAAAAACTGCATTGTTTTCTACTAGAATTTGATGTTAACAAAAAAATTGATTCGATCTTTTGGTTTTATTTTTGTGACATTAGGTTAGCTCATTCTATTGAACGTAGTTGAAGCAAGTTTGGCAAGCCCAATAGCATTGACATGTGTAACAACCCGCCCCGGCTGACTTGCTAACCATTCACCTAACCACGTGGCTCAAAAGACCTCAAGTTATACAGTAGCTGGTTGGAATCACTTATATATATATATATATATATATATATATATATATATAGTACGATATAGATCAAAGTTCATTCAAATGAATAAAATCACCACTCTGACGCACATTTCTTCTTTCTTGAAAGAGGAAAAAGACTGATAGATGAGTTCCTTTCAAAAGGAATTTCATAAGAAAGAAAAGAACCCTTGGCGCGGGGGAATACCCCAATTCTCTCTACTAAACCGTACGGGAAGAAGGAAGAAAGGTTTCAAAAAGAAGTTCGAAAGCACCTGACCTTTCAAAAGAAGAGGCCTTAGGTCAAGTTACAGACTGAATGGGAATTTCTTAAGTTCGAAAGGAACCCGAGATCATAGGCAAATCCCTATTCTTATCGATGAGAAGGAAGGAGAGGAAATCTTTTTACAATTTGGAGTTCAGAGAAAATAGAACAACAAAGGAACCTGAGGGCGGGGCCCAATGGAATGCTCTTTACAAGACAAGAAGAAAGTCCGCCTCTTGCCAACAGGAATTGCATAAGAAAGAGAGGCAGCAGAATCGTAAGTAAGATACCAGAGATATATATATATATATATATATCATTTCACCTTTCTATTATTTCCCGATGTGGAACTGCATGGTGGGGTCTCACAATCTCCCTACCTTTGTTACAACGTCCTCGTTGCATTGGTCCAGCAACCTTACCATGTTGGTCATGGTGTGGCACTTAGTTCTATACAGCACAATCAATGTGCTCGTACCAGATTCTAGAGGTAGCCCGCACTATGTAGACCAGGGTTGTACTATGATATCAACTGTAATGACCCGCCCCAACTAACCTGCTAACCATTCGCCTAACTACGTGGCTCAAAAGGTTAACCTTAAGTTATACAGTAATTGGTCGGAATCACTTATATATATCATTTCACATTTCTATTATTTCCCGATGTGGGACTGCATGGTGGGGTCTCACAACATGTCGCTTTGATTGTATAGTTTTTTGAATTGACGTGAATCATTCTGATAAGGCATAACTGAGATTTTAATATGTTTGTGGACAATTTAGAAATGAAAAGCTTTATGAGTCTTATTTTTTAGTGGGCCATGTTTCAGATTTTAATATGTTTGTCAATATTGTTGGTTTTGAGATATCTATTTCGATGATCTTCTCGGGCGGTTGGACTATTTTTTTCTTGCTGTTCATATCTCAGCCAATGGAACTGTTTTTATTTTATTTTATTTTGTTATTTTTTACTTTGTTGTCCGTTGTGGTCTCCATTTTCTGTTTACACCTGGAATGAGTATTTTCTTTTGTTCATTTTCATTTGTGCTCGAGTTTAATTATGTAGTTGTGTTTAATGCCAGGTCAGCTTTGTACCAAATAGTGTAGTAGCATGAAGGGGGAAGTGACAAGTTTGGAATATTGAAGCTGAATTCTCTGGTTCTATTTGGTGATTTTGTAATTTGTCAATGCTGTTTTCATGGAAATTGAAAAACATGGTTTTGATAGCTGAATTCTTTGTACTGGGTTAACTTTTTACTTGGTATTTACTTGGATTCCATAAGTAATTTGATACTTCTTTAATGAACATATCCCATAAGCAATTTGTAGCTGCCTAAAAATTTTAGTTGGGGGAGTGCTTTAGGCATAGGTAATTCTCTCAAGTTATTCTTTTCATGTCATACTATACACTAACAAATCGATTTACTGTTTTGAGCCACTATCAAGATTCAAACGGTAATTCCAATCAAAGTTAGTAGTGCCGTAGGCACGAGCAATTCACTAGTGTGAAACAATATCACAATGGGGCATTGATGAGACATTGTGATCTGCTTAGCTCCTATATAAATTTAATATTGAAACATTCTAACTGTTAGTCCTAGAATCTTGCCTGCATAAACCTCAGCAGCTACTAAGTCTCCATTTAATTCACAAGCTATGGACAACATCTTCAGAAACGTCAGTGTTGCGCTTTGAGAAGAACGTGATTTGAATCTGATGTGCTTAGGGGTGTGCACGGGGCGGGCGGGGTTCGGCCATCACACAATCTCTCTCTCTCTCAACCCGGCCCCACCCATCAATCTCACCATCTGTTTCTCTATGTTACCCAGAGGGGACACCACCAACCGGAGTTGCCATTAGATCTGCAGGTAATCGTATTTTTGAACTTTCAATTGGAAACTACTGATCACTAACAAACTGTTTCATTTGCTTTCCCTTTGTCAAGCCCCACCCATCAATCTCACCATCTGTTTCATCTTGCTTTCTCGGTAAGTTTCATTTGCTTCATTTGGAAACTACTGATCACTAACAAACTTGATGAAGTTTCATATTCTCCATATTTTGTTTGTTAGGTTGACACGACTGTCGGAAGGATAGCTGTGAGACGGGGTTGGGTCCCTCTCCAACCACTTCCTGAGTCGCTTCAACTCCATCTTCTAGAATTGTAAGCAATGGGTCGTTTATTATAAGCCAAACTTTTTGCTATGCCGAAAAAGAAAAGTTCTAACCATCATTCTATGTAGATATCCAATGCTGGAGACAATTCAGAAATATCTGTGGCCCAGACTATGCAAGCTGGATCAGCGAACATTGTAAATTCAAAACTCACAAGAACCATTTATCTAAATGAGTTACATTATTTACCTTTTTTTTTTTATAAATCGAAAAAGTAGGAATTAGTTTAATTTTATTTTGTGTATTTCCCTGATCGGCATGCCATGAATGTACAGGTACAAACTACATTACCGGGTGATTACATTTGGAAAGGTATGTAATCATGATCTTTCCCTTACTATAAGCATCAGAGGTGACTAATGATTGCATGAAGCACGTACTCTTCATTTTTGCTGTTATTGAAGTGGTTGACGAGTGTTAGAAAAAAGAGACAAGCCTGAATACATATCAATAACGTCGTACAACATACGTTATGCTTATTGCTAGAATCTTGATGATGTGTTAGGGCCACACCCTTGTCATTTATCCAGACACATCAACAGATGTTAGAGACCATGTTGCTTGTATATTTCCATGTTCATAATTGAGTTCTAAAGTTCTAATCAAATTTCAATAATTTCTTGATATGGGTCATTAAATGTAAGTTGGTCTGCTTTGTAACATACTAACATTACTTGGTTAGCTAGTTGCTCTAGTTGTCTTGAATGATTCTTAGGTTACAGCGTATGAGAAAACCTAACAAAAGGCTATACCTGTGCAGTTTTCAAACCCTGTCTTTACTACCAAACCGTGAAATCAATTTTCCCAAAGATAATCTTTAACTTCCTCCCACCCTGTAATTTTTTCCTCACAAATCAACATGCTTTCCGACGGCTCCTCATTTGGACCTCCAATTAAGTACTTTCAACCATTTGGCCTTCCAGTGTACTATTTCCAGAAATATAGAAACATGTCAAAATTATTTTGATGTTGGTGAAGCAATAAATTTAATAGTGCTCACTGTTGAATTACTGCCATTTCTTTGGTGCTTTAGTGGTATTGTATCAGTTTATGTAACATTTTATATGAGAGAATATTTCCACAGTAACTATAATTTCTTTGCATTTTCATCATATTCATATCTGTATTATTTGAAAATGTGTGTGGCTTGTGTCCCCTATATAGTCATTGACGATGATGATTCATTCTTGGATATTTATACAGGTTTTCTGCACAAAGAGCAAACCAAACTGCAATGCATGTCCAATGAGAGGAGAGTGCTGACACTTTGCAAGTGCTTTTGCAAGGTATACCATTCAACCTTCTTTCAAAAACACTTTCAGTTGACAACCAGAAGCATTATCATCATCATTTCCTATTGGATCAAATCTCAGCTAAAAAGTTGGACACTCAGTTTTGTAACATTTAAATATTTGAGGAACATAAGCACTACTAGACTAGAAAAACAAGCAGTATATACTCATCAGAAGGGGAGGGTGGTTGTCAAAGAGACAACCGTTTATGCATTTATTCGAAAGTCATAATGATGTAAGCCAGTGGCTATTAGGTCCTAAAATTATGACAGAAGATTGAATGACACTGACTCAAAATAATAAAAGGAAAATTAACCACATAATGAGCGTTATTTTGTCCTCAAAATTAGTTAGTTGGAAAACCACTGGCTCAACTAGTCACGAAGGAGGTCACAATTTCCAGCACACTCAGAGAGGGAAAGAAAATTTGAAAAAAAATTTAAAACACTTGGGTTTGGACCCAGGACACATGTTTGAACCACTCCCAACATGCATCCTTTGGAAAAGAACATTATTATTAGTTTCTCAAAAATCCAGTTTTAAGAATAGAAACAACCGATACAATCCGAGAAGATACCAAGACTTTAGGACTGTGTTCCCAAATAAGTTTTCTATTCAATTATTACTCTCATTTCTCTTCCACTCTCTCCAATCATTACTCCAAAAACCTCACTCAAAGCGCAAAGCAAACAAACTCTAGATGCATCAAGGGCAATGACATTTGAGGTGTTTTTGTTTCCATCATTGAACCATGACACAATACATGAACTCACATGTTGCAAGGTCAAAAAACCGATCATCAATCTTGGAAATAAACCTTTAAGTTTGTAACAAAATCCAAAAAAAAACTCTTAAGTACCGAATATGCATGAATATTCTGTTTATCAGATATTTTTAGAGAAATAAAGAGGAAACATTGAACCTATGATATTTTTAGAGAAATAAAGAGGAAACATTGAACCTATATATGTGACTAATTTTGCTAGAAAACTAGGAAAGAGAGAATGGAAGAATAGTGGCAAAATAAGTGGAAGTATATGAACAATATTTCAATTGTTTGACTAATGTAGCCCGTAAGAGAGGGGGCTATCATATGGTAAGTTGGTAATATCCTTAATACTTTTTTTTGCCACTTAATTATCTAATGTAGGAAAACAAAATGAAAAAAGGCCTAGGATCAACTGAACATAATGTCGAACAATATTATATATGAAAATAAATAAACATATTCCATTTTGTTCATAAATTTTGGAAGAGCAAGATCATGTGCTTTTACTTGTTGAATCCCCTATTTATGCACTAGAAAAAAATAATACCCGAGCGAGCTACCCTTCAGAAGTCTCGTTCCCCAATATGCCACCTGTTAAGGCATCCAAATCATAGCCAATTGGCAATGAGTGGAGAGGTTGCCAAACCTTATTATGTACTAGATTTGGAGGTTATATTCAACCAATGTGGGACAAGCTCCAACACTCTCCCGCACGTGCGACCCTTGACTCGCACATGGTGAGGTAAACAAATGATTCAACACGTATGACAACAATCAACTGTTAACGACAAACAAAGGGAAACCAACCATCAACAACATAGATTCTTGTTCAAAAGCCTACGAAAACCTAGATCTAATACTATGTTAAGGCATCCAACTCAAATTGACAATGAGTGGAGAGGCCGCCCAGGAATACTAGGTTTGGAGGTTATTTTTAACCAATGTGGGACAAGCTCCAACACCACCTTCATCCAAAGAGAACAAGATTTTCCTATTTATTCCCCCAACAATTTCCTTCGGAGAAAATAACAAAATATAAGAAGCTAGAAATGTTGACTGTGAAAATTTGCTAAGACAAAATCTAAAATTATAAAAATGTTCTCTGATCCTAGAAATCTGTTTTATTGTTCGAAAGACATACTCTGAAATTGTCATCCACAGCAGCTGACCCATAATGTGCAACAAGGTGGGGCATGTGGCGTACCACATTCTCAAACTTCACATAGAACGGATTTTCTTTCTATGGAAAGCACGTTCGTACATATCTAACAAGAGAACATTATACCTTTTTGTTGTTGTTTTTGGTGTGGGTGTTGGAGGTGGGAGGGACGTGGCAACCACTCATCTCCATTTTGAACAGTGGCATAAACTAGCCCTCCACTTGCAATGAATTTTTAGCATTTTATACTCGATATGAATACTTGAACTTTGTTTTTGGTTCAGTGCAAGACTTGCCTCCCAGGTCCAGAAGAGAAAAGTATAGTGAGTTCAACAACTCCTGTTGCCACTGAAAAAGCGCTACAATAGGAATCAGGCCCATGCCTTTACTAACAGTTGGTAGAAATGAACCGAAAGAGATCAAATCAGTTTTGAGAAACTGTGAACCCATTGTCGAGGAACCAGCAACACCACAACCAGAAACTGCAGAAGTAACGGTAAGTGACATCGAAGATGCGTTTTATGAGGATCCTAACGAAATTCCTACAATCAAACACAACCTTGAAGAGTTCACGCTGAATTTACATAACTACGTGCAAGAAAATATGGAACTGCAAGAGGGTGATATGTCCAAAGCTTTAGTTGCTTTGAATCCACAAGCTGCTTCCATCCCTACACCGAAACTGAAGAATGTGAGTCGACTACGAACAGAGGACCAAGTGTGAGTGTACATCTTCTAACTACATCTTAAATGTTAGTTTATACCAGACAAATACTAGTACAGCAAAGCTGTGTCTGCTTACATAGATTGGATTCCTAAGGGTATAGACGATGGGGGTCTGCATATCAGCTGCTGATACAGGTTTGACTGTACGAATACTGTGCAGAAGACAACAGCTGTGAACTCCTCAAATGAAAGACCCAAAAATACAAAACCTAGCTGGTAACTTACTTGTATCAAGTTGATCCTTGCCTGATTAACCAAGACATGTGGATTGCAGAACGCTTGGTAAAATCAATGTATCACCAGCAACACAAAGTTATTTAGACACTTAACTCTCAGTACAAATATTTTTCCATGCACAATTAACTCCTTCCATCCTGCTGCAGGTACGAACTTCCAGATTCACACCCTCTCCTAATTGGGGTTAGTTATTCCTCCTCTGTCTTGATTTGCCTATATACAACGCAGCTTAGTTCCAACTAATTGTTTCCCTCTACTATATTCAGCTGGATAAACGAGGACCTGATGATCCAAGCCTATACCTCCTTGTTATATGGACACCAGGTTTGCAAAAGATACATTACAGCGGAAAGCATTAGTCTGTACTACCTTAGTTGTTCTTCGATAAACCAGTAGGCATCATATACCATCATGGAGGAGTTCAAACGTACTCTCATTCCTGCAAGGACATAATTTTGTGCTTACAATATGTCCCTATCATCATAAGAATCCAAGGGACAGTGCAATATTTAATGCTATTATCATTTTGGCAAGTGCTAGTTTTTTCCACCTACTTTAACATTGTTTCTCCCAGGTGAAACAGCGAATTCAGTCTAACTACCAGAAGGAAGGTGTGGGTCTCAAGAATCAGGCAAACTCTGCAATGAGAAAACGTGTTTCTCATGCAATAGTATGAGAGAAGCAAATGCACACACAGTTAGAGGGACAATCTTGGTGAGGAATACAAGAAACATGCAATAGTACTAAAAGCTCCATGCAAGGCCAGATGCCCTGTTTACTGATATTGATCTCATGTGCAGATTCCATGTAGAACAGCAATGAGGGGGAGCTTTCAGCTAAATGGCACATACTTCCAAGTTAATGAGGTAATCTGATTCTTGCTATATTATTTCTCTCGTTACCATTAGGAGTCACTGTTTGTGTGATAGTGCTGTCACTTCAGATAGAACATGCTACAGCAGCACAGCTTGATAACCTCACCACCTACCAACAAATAGATTATGAATGTGTTGAAGCTTGTACTTTTGCAATGCTAAAGCCATGCATTATTTATAAAACAAGTCCCACTATTGTAGATGTTTGCTGATCATGAATCCAGTCTTAACCCAATTGATGTTCCAAGGGCATGGATATGGAATTTGCCAAGACATACAGTTTACTTTGGAACCTCTGTATCAACAATTTTCAAAGGTAATAGACCTTTTGGCCATAAAAGTTAAATTCCATCATTTTTAGCAAGTATGTACCATAGAAACTGCCTTACAAAATCAATATGTCCTTTGCCAGGCCTAAAGACAGGGGGAATTCAATACTGCTTTTGGAGAGGTATGGATTTCATAGAATTTGGTCTTGCCTTTCTCCATATCCGAATCCAATATGAATTGAGAGATGTTAATCTTAAAAGGTTAATTTTTCAAGGTCTTCAGAAGGAAAAAAGTCACATCTCATTCCGCCAGGACGGTTAAAACATTATCCTTCCCCAAACATCAAAATGAAGTGCAAGTTAAATACAGTGAAACACACCAAAATACAATGAAATCTGACGAACAATGACTGGCCTTGCTATGAAGTGTGAAACAAAAGTATTTTTCTACCTCGCTAGCTATTGGACTTATCTCAGCCTTATCCTGTTAAGGATATTTTACATTTCTAGTTATGTTTACAACATTTCCATGTACTATTTATTATACTTGTGTTGTTTCACAAAAATTGTCATGTTGACAAACCTTGCTGAAATGTTGTGAAACATATGTGGTTCCGTGCTAATGGAAACCAATGAAAATTTGATCCTTGGCTCTATAATTAAGAAGCAAGCATGATGAGCACGATCATATTGCATTGTATCATCCCCTTCTGATATAGGGTACTAAGTAGTTGCCATATCTCCATAGACTTTCCTCACTTGTTGCCAAGTAGCATTGCAAACAAACCAAGTCGCTTGCGAGTTGCTTGAGGCTTGGCTTGTTAAGAGCTCGGTTTGTTAAGTTCTAAGAAGCAAATATAGGGACATGGGAGTATGGGACATGGATAAGACACAATATAAAGATGCTGATATGTTATTTTGATAAAATGCAGGACATAGCACATTGGGGATATGTTCAATGATATGTATATCAAAATATATTGTCATGGACGTATGTCACTTAAGTTTACATGCCAAACTAAATAATAGATTAGATACGATAAGTCATGAAGATTCTAGATTGACATGAGACTGGAGAAATTTTAGAAAACATAGGCAATGGCGTAGCTATGAATCCTCAATAAATCTTTTTTTAAAAACTCACTACGAATTTTAAGAAATTAAATATTATTAGTACAAATTAATATTTTTTGAACTTTGTATACCGCACCGATATGAAAAATTCCAAATTTCTGTTTGCGAATGTCTAAGAACTGTTGATAATATATTTATTTCTTCATCCTAGACACCAAAAGTGTCAAAACATGTTGCACAAAGAGTGTTGGACATGCATAGGAAATAAGATTTTCATTTTCCTATTATGGATACGGAAAAAATAGTATCAGACACGCGTTGTTGTCCAACATGTGTCGCACACAAAAACGCAATGATGCACGAACATGGATGCAGACACTGGGACATAGGAATTCTAAAAAAGTGGGGACACGGTGGGGGACACGCCATGATATATAATATTTTTTTCAAAATTTTTCCAAGTATAAATGGCAACCGAAAATTTTAAACTTTTTTAAAAAAATTACCGTTTGACCCCCAATTTTTTTAAAAAAGTTACAGTTTGACCCCTGTGGTGTCCCCAGCCATGCTCCCCTAAAGAATTTAAATCAAACTATTGGATGCCACATGGCGTGTTGGACACATGTCCCGCGCATGTTCGGACACTAGGATTCGTCAACCTCTAGAGGTGTCGATGCTTCATAGCAGACACGTCATCTTTACATGTGTCATCTCTTAGGTTAAGTTAATAATGAAGCTCAAGCTATTTGCATTCGTCTGGTCAACGACCAAGGCTTAGCTTGAGTCGGGGTGTGAACACCAAGACTAAGTAATGGCTTAGCCTTGCTAAGTAATGATATGAGAGTTTTGATTCCTGAGAGGTCTTGGGTTCAAGTCTTCCCATCTGCTATTCACCTTTGGAATGCAACTTTTGTAGTGTACGGCTCAATGGATCTCTAACTTCAATACAAGAATAATGGGTCTGCACGTGAAACAGGGTGTTAGATGTCTCTTTGTTCATTTTTTTTTTTTTTTTAGAATGGTGTCGGATAGCTGGTGATTTGAAAAAATCCATTCGGGAATATATGTACTTTGAAATGAAACTAATGTGGATTACACTTCAAAGTTAAGCATGCCGAGGCTTCTCTTTGGTATCAGTATGTACATAGGAGCATTCACAAACTTTACTTGAAAAGGCTCTTGATCTCTTCCTTCTATAGCTTATGATATGATTTATCACCGACCGAAAAACGTAGAGTTACTTTAATTCACATTGGATCAAAATGACACTTCTCATAAAAAAGAGAAAATGCATCAAAGGATTCTGAAATGTTGCAAAAGCCTAACAACTATATGGCAGTCTAAAGACAAAAAGGTGTGAAGCCAACATAAAACATGAGGAAAATCCCAAAAAAGGTTATACCCGTTACCCAGTGCATTAGGGTCCAGCTTCTGATAGGGTTTGGGAAAGGAGGATAAGGCAACCATACCCAAACTTCTGCTGACAGGATGGTTCTTATGCCTCGAACCTGTGAACAAGAAGTTTCCCTTGCCTACGAATTTCAAGAAAGATCATAAAATGACTACTTATTTTAATTACAACAAGAAAGATCATAAAATGACTACTTATTTTAATTACAAAAAAAAAAAAAAAACCGCTGTTGGAAGCAGAAGCAGTGTGGAGGCTCTAAATTTTATGCATGGTATAGTTCATACTACAATTTGTAATGTTCACAATATTGTTCAATCCATATATGTTTAGTTCAAGCCAGGGAAAAAAAGAAAAATAAGAACTGATTTCATTGCAAAATCAAACTACCCATAATCCATTTCGTTGGAAGTGTGAAAAAATGAGCACGTGGTTCTTCTCTTCCCACAAATGGATCCAAACCCTGGGTACAATTTGTTCTCGGAAATCAGACAGTGAACAAGAGTTAAAAGACAAGCCCATATGTAGTCAAGACATTAGGATTGCAACATACTATCATACTCCGCAGCCAATGTCCACAGCGGCCCACTCTATCGGCACTCAATGGTAACACTTTCTATTTTTGCGACTCTGTTCACCTGCTAGTATTCAGCAGGAGTACTTTTTAAGTTCTTTATTCAACTTCCAGCCTTCGCTCCCTCCATGGCTTAAATTGCAAGGTGGGGTTAAATGTGCTACCAAATGACACAAACCCTTAGATGAACTCACCCTGGGAAATTGAATTGTAAGGGGAGGGGCCCCAAGAGCTATTATATATATGAAATCAAACCCAAGCTAAGTCAATGTGGGACATTTAAGATGCTAACAAAGGTGGAATAGTAGCATTGAATGTCAATGTAGTGCTTGTAAGAGCAAGTCGAGTGGTATGGAAATGGCCCAAGCCATTCCCTAAAATTGGCATAAAACCCTATCCCAATGGGAGGCCATTTGTGCAGCCATTTTCAGCCAAAAATGGCACCCCAACAATCTTTACCCTAGGTGTTCTTCCCGAAAACTGTGGCAGTGTGTGGTGCTAGTGTGTTTGAGAGAGAGAGAGAGAGAGGTCAACTAGAAGTTACCGTCACCGAAACAAATCTGGACCGAAATCGATCTTGTGACGCAGCGGAATTCACAAGAGATTAGCTAGCGTACTAATCCAAACGAGATAATCAATCCGTCGCAACGAGCAATTCTTGCGCACAAGAATGAAAGAGAAATTCTCTGCAATATTATTAATCAAAAACTGCCTAAACCCTAAGTTACAAACCCTTTTATAGGCCGAAACCCTAAAAATAAACTTGGAAATTAAAAAGTCCCAAGATTTGGGGCTTTTCCTAAAATTGAAAACGGGAAAGAAAAACAAGTGTCACGACCCGCCTTTTATTAGAAATAAACTCCAAAATACCCTATATATTACACACTTCCAGACCCCATTATCTCAATCTCCAAATTTTACATTACCAAAATAAAATACTTCGCAATTCAAGTTCTTACAACCCAAAATAAAAGTTTGCAAGTCTTACGAGCCAAAAATATACAAGTATTCCATTACGCTCTTAAATAAAAGACTAGAACATATCCCATGATTCTTAAGCCTTTGGATCCATCTCTGAACCTGAAAAATTTGGGTTGCAACAACATGAGCCACAGCTCGTGCAGGAAATACGCTAAATAAAAAGATATGAATATGCAAAGCTGGATACACAAAACTATATACTTTTTTATATATATAAGTATTGACAAGTTTTCCATACTTTCTTCTCCTTCAATATTTACAATGGAGTTATAAGATCTCAATTCAAAGTTAAGCCAACATAGAATAATCTATGCATTATATCAAGTGTTTCCAATTTTTTCCTTCCTTTCAAATGCTCAAAGAATGCTATTAAGCTACAAACTCAAATCAAGTCCCAAATAAATGAAAAAACCCATACAAACCAATATGAAAAAAATAGAAAGTTCATATTGCATAGCCAACTAAATTGAAAATCAAGCTTACTAAAAACCAAGACATTAATATATATATGAGTTGTTCACCGATACAACCAACCAACAAATGTACTAGATGTCTCTAGCACGCACACTTTACGGGCTACTAACCCGAAGGACGAAGCAACCTACCCCGCGCGGGTTTACGGACTTTCACCGACGGCGTCGCAATTGACCCGAGTAGATTTACGGACTTTCACCGACGGCGTCACAATTGACCCGAATTGGTTTACGGACTTTCACCGACGGCATCACAATTGACCCGAGTTTCCTGGTGACCCAACTCAAAATCACTAAACTATTATATCCAAAATATCTCAAATACTTGGCCTTAAAGCCCAAATCAACTAAAATTCCTCGAATACTTACCCAAATCCATCAACTTCAACTAATATAAAATATACTCAATATAGTCTCCGCAAACACACAAAATTATTCAAAACAACTCACATATATGCAACGAGTATACAAAATCAAATATCAACAAGTCCCTCTCCTTAGCCTACTAATTGCATTGGGTAAAAATAATCTACCTATTACAAAACAAAAATTGCCCATTTAAGTTACTATCTTTTCATCAAACACATGGTGTGCGTGTCCATAACTAGCACTTGTCCTAGTATCACTTAAATGCATGAATTTCCACTTTAAAAGAAAACCCCATACCAATCAAGATCAAAAATACAAAAACTAGTATAATTTCGATCATAGCCATGAACAACATTACCAATCTCTGACCTAACCTCGTGTACAGTGAACATAACCAAATACATAAACTAGGGCTTACTCTATTAATTGGTTAACTCTAACCAAAGCTCAAATTAAGTGCACACCAAGACATATACACACCCATATTTAATCATTTAGCATAAATCCTACCTCAAAGAGAGAAATCCCCGAATTGCCATGAAATCCCGAATTTGACCAATTGAGATGTTGCTCGGATAGATGTGTAGCCCTTTGTCCGTAGATCACTTTTTCTTCTTGCCTTTTTGCGAGATTCTCGAGCCTTGGCCTTCAATTTTGGGATTGAACAAAGAGGGTTTGAGGGGGGGAGAAAAACAGAGAGAGAAGACGCAGGAAAAAGAAAAAGAAGAAATGAGGAATCGGTCTCTCTGATCCCATTTTATTTTCTGATTTTAAGTGTAATTATTACCCTACACCCCCTCAAGTCCTAGATTTTAATATGTAGCTACGCTAAAACCCCATGAGCTATAAAAATAAATGACAACTACTCATAAAAGTTACCCACCGTGGGTCAACCAACACTCTCGTCCTATCGCTCACGAACTCGGGCCCGCACGACCAAACATACATCTACACATATAAAAATAAAATTCATTGCGCACAAAATTATCTAATTATAATTCCACGTACCAACATCAATAAAAATAAATTTAAAATTAGACACGGGTCTCTACAACAAGACTTTCCCAAAAAGAATCAACTGAAAAGGAATTACGATCTAGGAGTTATTAACGAAATAAATCTTTCCTAAAACGACAAAATAACGCAATTGAAAGCCTAAACAAAAGAATTAGGCTGAAAAATACCAAGTTTGGGCCGATTCCGAGCTCGTCCGAATTTAGCCAATTCGGGTAATCCGAAATTAAACATTGTTTGGACTTTCGGGGCTTGGCTCGGTCCAACTGATCATGGAATTGGGCCTCCACGTGTTCTACATCATCTTAACTGAACCGAAATTGATCTGGGATGAATTGGACTTAAATTGATTTGGTTTTGAACATTCCAGTCGTTGGAGCAGTTGGGCTTTGGACTTTTTGACTGATAGCAAATCAACTCGCCGGGCAAGGATTGGGGCGGGTTTTTGTTGAGTTTTTCAGGGAACAGGTCGGGCCCGGGGAGAAATGAAGAAACTCGGTCGGATTCAGGTAGGCGTTGCCCCATCATGATAACCGCCCTGAAATTATTTTATGCATAAAAAAAAAATTATTCTTGTATTTTTACCCTTATAACTTTAATACCACGTAAAATATTAATTATTTCTTCCATTTTGCTTTTAAGTAGATTTTGATTAAATTGTAATAGTGATTTTGTGAACTTTTATTATTTGTGCTCACTTATTGTAGAGTCGAGACATATTTTCTCAATGGAAAAAAAATAGAAGTAGGGCAGGTAAATCCAATACCTGATAGGGTAAGGGCGGGGCGGGGCGGGGTGGGGCGGGGCGCTGGGCGGGGGTACGTATGAATTACCCGGTCAGGGTTCAGGGCGGGGTAGGGCTAAATTTTCGTGTCAGGGTCGAGGTATGGCAAAACCCACCTTGTTTCGTTGCCATTCCTAGTCGCAACTGCGGGAAAAGAAGTGCATTAGCTGGAAGAAAGGTCAAGCAGCCACCGATCTTGCTTCCGAAGCTGTCGACCATTTCACAGGCTGTGATAACCTGATTTTTTAAAAATATCTATCATCGCGATTAGATGCAAAACATATAACTTGTATTGTCGAAGATAATTTTTTGGTATTTTTCTGGGAACAAAGTATGGACAACGTAACCAATCGGAACTGGATTTAGATTGTAGGTATAGATATTTTCTTTCCAAGTGAACATATAGTGGCAGCCTAAGTTCTTGATATTTCTTTAATAAATGGACAGAGAAACATTTACGGGAAGATGAATTATTGGATGTGGATTTAATAGGGCACTGCGTGTACCCATTTCACACAATATAAATGTGGGCCTTTCCTTTTCCTCTAGCATCTCACTCGCTCGCCTTGAAATTAATTTGCAGACACGAATTGGGTACAAACACAAAATAGGTTAGGATCGTAGAGAGAACTATAGAACACAAGAATATACAACACACTGGATATACAACACAACAGGTAGAGGCAACGAGTTACTATTACTAGTCTACCTACGTAGACTTTCCTACAACATCTATTACAAAGTCTGACAACCTACCTATACTATTACACTTGTGACACAGTACACACAAATTATATGCTATACCAATAGTACCCGCCAATTATATATCTTGCAACAGTACACAACAGTAAATACCAATAATTTCACCCTCTCCGGAAAAGAGGACAATACTACCACACTTTATATTACATCACAAAAGAGACAGCTGACCTGAACACAGGAAAGTTATTCAGGTTTATTTGAACCACTACTTTCATAATAGTCTTCGGTCAAGTGATACTATTCCAAAAGATAGCGAATATATTGGCGTCACTCTTCTGGATAAGTATCATTAAATTTTCAATTTGCAGATTCATAATGGAGGAGAGAAGAGGAAACTTCTGCAGGTGTCAATCCATTGAATGAACAAATCGTTTGAGTCATGACCAGATAATTTCTATTGTGGATCTCAATGCTCAGAGACTCTTGATATGCCGAAAGAAATATAGTGTGATACTCCTTTCGCCAAGTGATAGCACCATCTGTTGTTGCGAGTTGACCAAAAAGCAAATTGGAGGTCTTCATCTGGACTGGTGGGGATTTGAACTCGATTGAACGTTGCATGTGCTAGATACACCAATACTGCTGATTTATTGAAATTTACACTTATAGTATACACATCAATTAAATATCAATTAAGACACTTCAAATTGGGTGAGAAAAGGATAGACAGGATAGAAATGTAGACCTTTTATGGGACCTTCATCAAGACCATATTTGAAAATACAGAGATGTTGAAGGTTTTGACACATTTGGACACAACTGGAAATAAGGGTTAACTCCAAAAGATGACACTGAAGGTGAACAGGAAGATTAACTGGGTGGAAACAGGAAATCATGAGAAAACAACCAGGGACAAAAATATATGGTTTTGTTTTGGAAAACTGGTTGATTTCTTTTTTGAGTCTTGACAGAAAATTAAGGACATTTGTTTTTCCTTTTATGTGGACAACATCAAAATTTCAATTGGAAAACCAATTTGCCCATCTGAGTAACTGTGCTTTCGGAAGGTGCTTCTGTTTGAATTTGAGCATGTTGGGAAAGCTCATCATATCAGTCTCAATTAGGAAATGATGACCGATTAGATGAAATTCAAACTTTTCAATGCTCCTTTTGATTGCCAGAATTTCTTTATAAGTAGAGTGGTAATGAAGTCTTGCTGGAGAGAAAGCATCACTCTTGTATCCACAAATTCTGCGCTTTTGTTTTGAATTTTCTTCCAAAAGAACTGCTCCCCAATATAGATCAGAGGCATCTGTCTGAAGAACTCTTTTTCCATCCGAAGGTATGGTTAATGGAAGAAGGGTTTTGGATATGGCTTTGAGGTCTGTGACAGCTTTGGAACAATGGACTGATCAAGGAGGAGGGTTTTTCTTTAGTAGAGCTGAAAGAGGGGTACGGTATTGGGCAAGGTTGGGAATGAAATCAGCCATATCAATTCCAAGGAACTGTTGAACTTATTTGACTGAGATTTTCAGTTGGAAAATGGTCAAGTTGTGAGGCTATATGAGGCTGGAGGGTATATTGACTTTTAGAGATATTCATCCCTAAAAAATCAATTTCTGATTAAGCAAGAAACATCTTTTTCTCTGAGAGCATTATGCCATGAGTTTGGACAAGGGAATGAAAAGACTGTAGTAAGACAGCATGAGATTCGATATATGGGGAGAAAAGTAGAATATCATCAATATAAATAAGGGCTGAGGACAAAAGAGGAGCAAATACTCTGTTCATGGCCTTTTGAAATAATGATGGAGCTATTTTCAATCCAAAAGGCATGACTGACCACTGGAAGTGGTGATCCGGAATGCAAAATCTAGTTTTGGGACGATCATCTGGATGGATGCCCAGTTGCCAGAAACCTGCTTTCAAGTCAAACTTTGAGAAGATTTGAGTTTTAGGCAAGTTTGCAAAAAGAACACTTCTTCGAGGAAGAGGAAATTTGTTATCCTGCAAAAAATGATTAAAAGACTTGTAATTGATAACTAGACGAAGTTTTTCTCTTATCTGCTCTATCCTTTTATTCACATAAAATGCTTCACATGCCCACTGAGAGGTTGTGGGCTCAATCAAACCTTCTGACTAGAGCTGCTGGAGCTCTTGAAGAGCAAACTGGTAGTATTCTTGGTTCATGCCATGGTGGGTAACTTTGGTAGGATTGATATCTTCATTTTTCTGGGTTTTTCCAAAGTGGGTTGGAGCATTTGGTGAGAAACTGGGAATGGGATTCAGCACAGGAAGTTTGGATTATGGCTTCTTTGATGGAGGAGAAATTTTCTATGGAAAAGAGATTTGGTTCAGGGTAACAGGTAATTTTTGTATTTCAAGCCTTTTTTGAGCCAGGAGACTTTGCTGAGATTTTGGAGAATATCAAAGCCTAACAATAAATCTTTTTCTGGGAGATTAGAACCATAAACTTGATATTTTATGGTGTATCCAGGGAAGAGTTGGATGATAATAGGCTTACTGATGAGAGTGATAACAAATGTTTCTCCATTCGCTGCTGTAAAGGGTCTGAAACAGTACTGCCAGTAGGACTTGGGGAGAATTGCTAGATTGAGGATGGAGGCTGCTGCACCAGTATTAAAGAAAGTGATAACTGGTATGGGCTTCTTATATTTGCCAAGCAGGATGGTGACCTTGGCTAAAAGTTGGCCTAGTATGATGTTTGAGAATCCAAAGGTTTGGATTTCATAGGGGAATGAGTCAGACTCATCAGAAGAATTATCTGATTCTGAGTTATCTGAATCATCAAAGGTGAATGCTAGGACTGCTTCATCTGTTGCTTCATCATCGATGGAAAATAGGGATTCGACATCAGCATTTTTAAGATCATCATTGATGAGAGCCAAAGAGTTCACCATTTTGTCTCGTGCTGCTTTAATGGGACACTGTTTTGCATAGTGCTCTTTCTTTCTACATATGTAGCAGCGATCAGACTTGCGCTGCCCTCTGAACTGCTTCTTCTTGAAAAATTTCCATTTTTTCCAGTGTGAGAACTTGCCAGATTTAGGAAACTTTGAAAACTTGTCAGGGGTCTGAACTGCTTCTTCTTGAAAAATTTCCATTTTTTCCAGTGTGAGAACTTGCCAGATTTAGGAAACTTTGAAAACTTGTCAGGGGATCGGAACTCCTATTTCTGAAAGTGTTTGGTCTTCCGATATGAAGGACGGCAAGTGCACTTCTTGTCTTGCACTTTATAGATAGGTCTGACCGGTCACATGCTTTGCCAAGAAGTTTTCCCTGTTATTCAAGAGTTCTAAAAAATTTCTGGTGATTGCACAGTTTTTCCAGAGCAATCAAGGAATGCTGGTAAATACCGCCAAGGGATGTTGCATTCAGCGTCAATCCTATTGTTTGAAGTAGCCATGTTGTCTCATTTCCCAATGGTTCATGAAGGGATTGAGAAAGGCTTGCTTGAGGTTGACATCATCCATGCCGTTGAGAAGATAAAACCGTTGAGACATTCGGTTATAATGGATTTTCAAGTCCTTTCTTTTGAATGAATAACACTTCATGCTGACATATTCTTCTCGAACGAACTCTTTTGTGTTGTCATGTTCTCCAAGAAACTCAGTATGCTCCTACTGAGATGAATTGATCCAGGGTTGAAAGTTGTTTAAGTTGCAGCCGTCGGTACTCACCAAGAGCCAAGTACCATTGACGTAGACGGCCAAGGAATTTTGCTGTACACTTAGTAATGACATCACTGAGTGTAGTAATGACATCAGTGAGTGTAGCATTTGGAAAGAGCATAGCAGTTGTGCAGCAAACATGAATCTCATAGAGTTTATCCAACCATTTTGATGGGGGAATGGTATCAAAGGAGAAACCTTGGGTATGAATGTTGGAATGTGAGAAGGAATCAAAAGTTGAAATTTTTGGAGGTGTATCAAACTCGTGACCTTCTTTAATAATTGGATCTTCGACATGTTCCTCTGGGTTTTTTGGGTTCATCATGAAAATATGAGGAATTGGCATAGAGTTTGTGAATTCAGTATCTGAATCAAACTCAATGGTAGGTTCAGGAGATGGGGTGTCTGGTATAGTGGCTAAGGTGTATGTAGGAGAGTGGAGATTGGATTTTTGGAAAGGCTAGAAGTTGGTTGGACCATTAACTGTGATGATTTTGAGTTAGGATCCAGATGGTTGAGAAGGAGTGGAGGTAACTGGGACAGTGGTAGAGGTAGAAAGTGAAGACAAAACGGGTGAAGGTTGGACAGGTTTTATCTTAGGTTTTGGAAAAGGAAGTTTTGGTGGAGATGGTCTTTTTGGTGGAGGAAGAAAAGCTGATAAGCTGCCAAAGATATTGGATTAACCAAATATTGAGGTAGGAGTTATAGGTAAGGGTTGAGACATTTGAGGATACCCAAACAAACTTTGTTGAGAGGAAGATGTGAATATGTCAAACGGGTTTTTTTGTTGAGAATTCTGCTGAGCTTGGAGAGAATGAAGCTGATTCTTTAAATGCTTTATTTCAGCATCTTTGTGGTAAAAGGCTGCTGAAAATGCTTGGTTTGCATAAGCCATTTGGAGAAGTTCTTGGTGAACATTCTGAATTTTCTGCTGCAAATCTCTGATAAGAAGTTCCAGAGTTGATAACTTCTTATGAACAACATTCTCCAAATTTTGCTAAGAGTTAGCAATCCTTTGAAGAATTTTGTTTTGAGCGAAAGAATTTGCTGACTGCCAATTTATCGCTGCTTCTGCTGCTGATACTGTCTTGTTACTGATGGTAGTAGGGTCTAGAATTTTATGCCAGTGGGTTGTCGTCTCTTGGGAACTATGGAAGTGCAAAGAAGGAAAATTTGCTTCAGTCCAGGAGGAAGAGGAGGTGAACATGAAACATCCACTGGGTTGACTCGAAGAGCCATCATCAGTTGGAGGTTGAGGAGGAGGTGGAGATTTACAAAGTGTGGGAGGTGACGAAGGACACATGGAACATGGGTCATCTTCAAAGTCTTCGTCATCTTCTAAAAGACTTTCCTCTAGACAGTCACCACAGTCACAGGTATCAAAGTAACAATGACCTGTTTCTGAATATTTGAAATAGTTAGTCGGAAGGCCACTGGGTTGAAAATATTGAATTGGGGGACCAGGTCTAGAACCATCGACAAACATGTCAATTCGTGAGGGAAAAATGACAAGATGGGTGGAAGATGAGGCATAGTCTTCTTTTGGAAAAGTAATTTCCATGGTACCATCAGATTTGGTAATAAAAAGTGGGTTTGAAGATTGAATAGGAATAGGCTTGTTTTGGTTTTTCTCATAAGCTGTAACCCAAGATTTTGGGAGAAGCTTAAGAAGCTCAGGACAGAAAATTTGTCGTGGGACATGGACACATGAAGCTTGGTGAGGGGCATTAACGGTTAGGAAAAAGGGCTTCATCTGTGGAGGAAGGTAAGGACATGTCAAAAGCATGATTTTGGAGGCGATAGGCCATTTGGGTTGCTGCATATGTGGTAGAAATTTAGGAGGCACCGCCAATTTGAACTTGCACTTTTAGAGCTGATAGCAAATGAGGGTCTGTTAGTGGCATGTTAAAATTGGGGTAAAAGGTAAAGATCACAGTTCCAGCATTTAGGGTGGTTTGAATTGTAGCAATACATGCGTGCTAGTACTGCATAAACCTGGTATCTACCAGAGCAGGTCTGGAAGTAACAGGTAAACCTTTTCGTCCATGGAAAGTGACGACCAGTCGGATTGCTCCAAAGTGGAGATGTGTAAATCCTTGTTGTTGCCAAAGGCGAGGCAAATCAACTGGGATTTCCAAAGGCAAGAGCTGTTCAGCTTCTGTAGTTGCTATGAAACACTGGTCAAATTTGGAAGCTTGGATATGCTCTTTTACAGAGGTTGGACGATTTGTGGAGAAAAGTTGGGTAACGGATTTTTTTCACAGAGGTTTGGGGTCTGACAAAAGCATTATAGGGGTTTAGAAAAGGGAGATCAGTAAGAGGAACCTTACTGTCATCAGGAAGGTATTCAAACTTGTACAAGTATTCAAGATTAGAAGAAGAAGAGGAAGAGTTTCTACTGGTAGAAGATATTGATGGAACTAAAGATGACATAGCAGAGGAGTAGGTGGTAAATAGACGATTCATTCTTTAAGAAAAAATCTGGGTTCTTCTTTTCCTTAGTACAGCAAACCTTTTCTTTTTCAACGTAAGATCTTCAACCAATTTTGATTAATAAAATTCTGTATACTAGGGAAGATAAACCGAGACAAACTGCCAACTCCCGAGCCAAAGTCTCAAGGTACTTTTATCCCACTGATACAAGATTCTTTTAACCAAAATAGCTAGTGAAGTTTCTGATGTGGAGTATCCTGAAAAGGCAACCACAGAGCATACGCTTCAAGTTTTTTCTTTTAGAAAAGATTTGAAGTAGTGTTGGAAAAGAAGTTCCAGAATGGGGTTTAAGCTATAAGGGAAGACATAACTCTGATACCAAATTTGCGAACACGAAGTGGGTACAAACACAAAGTAGGTTAGGATCGTAGAGAGAACTATAGAACATAAGAAAATACAACACACTGGATATATTGCTTAAGTCTGGTTTACAACAGGTAGAGGCAACCTCCTTTTATAGACGTAAGGAGGGACTGCTTTCATAATGGGTTCACACCCTTCATTATTACAAGTTACTAGTACTAGTCTACCTACGTAGACTTTCCTGCAACATCTATTACAAAGTCTGACAACCTACCTATACTATTACACTTGTGGCAGTACACACAAATTATATGCTATACCAATAGTACCCGCCAATTATATATCTTACAACAGTACACAACAGTAAATACCAATAATTTTCACATATCCACATTCACAAACCTCCTTCTCCGTTCTTAAATTGTGCCCCTTCTGATATATCACTCGCATGCAACTCCGGCGAGCCACACCCGCTCCGACGTACCTCTCCGGCAATACAATCTCTCCCCGGTGAGCTCGCTCTCTCTCTCTCTCTCTCTCTCTCTCTCTCTCTCTCTGTGTGCTAATATATGAAAAAAAGAAAGAAAATGGAACAGGAGACTTGAACGACAGCCATGACTGCTCACTCACAGGCTCACAACCGCCACCTTCTACCTCTTTCTCCTGTTTTCTATTCTTTCCACGCCTACCACCGTAACCACCACCATACACCATTACCACCACCACCACCACCCGAATCACCATCAAAGCCATATCATTATCATCACCGTGCACCGTCGCCACCACCCATCACCAACCAAGACACAGTTACTCCTCCCTCTCTAATCCGTACCCCTTTCTTTTCTCTCTTACGATGAAATACCACCGCGCCACCTTTTCGCCTCGCCGCCACCTCTCCCAACCGTGTGACCACTCCCTCTCTCCGTTACACCATTTTCTCCCCTTTATGCGCTCTCTCTCAAATATGTTTTACGTATTATTATAAAGATAATAATGGTAATGAAAATATATGGTTATGAACCTATTTTAACATATGAATTAATCTGGTCACCCCCCTAAGAGCATCCGCAATGTAATAATCAAAAGTAAATAATTAAAACTTGCCACGTCAGCTATTCATTTAGAGAGTTGCTAAAGTTAGTAATGTGAAGTCCCACATTGTTACTTTTGACTATTCAAATGCCCAAATTTGATTATTGGTTAGGATTTTACTAATTTTGATTATTACAATGTGAGCACTTTTTTAAGCACACATTGTTAACTTTAGCAATTTTTTAAGCACACAATGTCTATTTTATCCCTAATCATTACCTTATTTCTCTATTCAATCATTACCTTACTTTTTCAATTATTACTTTTATTTCTTTCTCTATCTCTCTCTACTCATTACCCAACTCTTCAATTATTACCATATTTCTCTCTACATCTACTATCAAAACTAAAAGAGATCTCAAATTAAAATACCCAAAGATGAAAACCAAACAAAGGTGAAGTCTTTAGAAAAAGCATCGGGTGCAGGCTGCTTGATTACTCACATCGTCGAGGAGCCATATAATTTAAATCAAAAGGATAAAGAAATTAAATTAGTACTCCGTAATTAGTTAATTAACACTATTGCCTGATTATGTGGTCTAACAGGTCTCAATAACACTTGGAAGTTATTCGCACGGTAATTTGTGTTTCACTGTCAAGGTGAGTACGATATGATATACCTTGGTTACATACTATTCATTCAATTTGTTTATGGTTATTTTTACAAAAGTTATGTTCAGTAAAAATTGATATATTATGTATAAATTGTGAAAAAATAAGCATGGGGTTAATTAAAATGAAGAGGAAATTAAAGGTTTTGTGGCACATCTGGGCAGCGAGTTATTTGTGGGCAGTGAGTTGCTCTTGGCGCCTACATGAATATTTGATAGACGGTCATTTCCCTTTTTTGTTGGGATCGCTCCCCATGCTAGGCTAGTATTACGCCCATTATAGATTCGACCCTGGAAGTTGTTGACAAATATTATTGATTTTGTCTATGGGATGGTTTAATTTGATTATGCCAGGTTTCAAGTTTATGCCATATTTTATATTTAAGACATGTTTTATTTTGATTGCTCATGCGCGCCATGCTTTATTTTGGATTATCCCCATGCAATTATGTAATCTCTGTATATTGTAATTCTTACTAAAATGGTCATGTGGCCACCCATTTCAAATCACAGCAAATTAAGGTGGCTCTTTCAATGATGTTGATTTTTATTGACGTGGTTAATAGACATTAGACAATGGGGCTCAGAATGATGGTGATGGTTTTGGCAATTTGAAACTTGCTCTATTAGTGATTTAGTAAAGCCAAGATTTGGATCCATAATTGTTGCAACTTTAATGCAAAAGTTGTAATTGATATGCATGATAATTGATATGGGCGAAATTTGTAATTGATATGCACGATAAACAGCTCTGATTATAATATTCTGTTTTTTTACGGACCTGGGAGTTTTTAGTAAAAATCTTATGGTGGTTGATATCAAGGTCGGCGGTGATTTAAAAATCACTAGCCATGTCATGAATTTATACCCATTGGTTTTAGGTCATGACACGGGCTGGACTAAAATTTTCACCCCTTAGTTGTATGCTCGCTCTCTCTCTCTCTCTCTCTCTCTCTCTCTCTCTCTCTCTCTCTCTCTCTCTCTCTCTCTCTCTCTCTCTAAATAGGTTTCCTCCACAGAGAAGAGGTTTTTGCGTGAATCTGGGTATCATTTTGTTTTTTGTTCCTCACACCCTCAGTTCTTTTACTCCAATATCATTTACGATCTCCTCAACCATGTCACCCAATCTCAGCATTTTCTCTTTTTGGCATTTCTATGGAACTGGAAATCATTTGTGGATTTAGCCTGAAAGTTATATTGCATTTAATGTGTTTGTAAAATTGCCTCATACAAGTGGAATTGATTCACTGTCTTTTGTGGGTTACTTCAAGCTTAGGCCTTTCATTTTATTTGGTTACATGATATGTCATGGTAATGCACTCAAATGTATGGTTATTCTTGGATGCCAATTAGGTGACTGCAGAATAGTGAGCTAATGTTCATTTTGGTATGTGGACCCTATCTTTTTTGAAATGCGTTCAGGTCACTAATTGTTTAGCTGGTTAAGT
This sequence comes from Rhododendron mucronatum var. ripense, assembly GCA_019656295.1. Lineage (NCBI taxonomy): Eukaryota > Viridiplantae > Streptophyta > Magnoliopsida > Ericales > Ericaceae > Rhododendron > Rhododendron mucronatum. The sequence goes on from BPLT01000173.1 coordinate 29,498, forward strand.
GATTGATGGGGGAAAAAACTTAAATATATATTTGGTTCATTGAAATACGTTGGTGGCAGCAAGTGTATTGGTTTTGTTGCATCTCGATTCTAAGTCATAGTTTCATCTTTGCGTTCATTGGGTTGAAAGTTGAAAGCCAACGAAAATATATATGTGCATTTGTTTTTGTGTTGGAGTTAATTTTTTTATTCAACTTTTAGATTGTGATTTTGCTTCTGATTGTTTTTTGAATAGCTGGTTTCTTTGGAGATGTTGATTGAATGTATTTTTCATCATAATAAAGGTGGGTGATGGGAGTCCATCTATGGTACACAAAAAAAAAAAAAATTGTGTATGATACCCAAAAAATCACTTTAGTGATAAGTATTCCACATTGAGTAGTAAGTATTTCTTATGGAGTGTAAGTATTCCATATTGAGGAACTTTACATCTTCTCTCTCTGGACATTTTCCTCCTCCTTTCTCTCTACATAAAACACAGAGCTATGGTTTTTGGCTTTGGGGGGGAGGAAGCGGCGCCTCCTCCCCCCGGCGATCTCCTCCTCAGATTCTTCAGATTATCAAGCGGCTAATGCTGGCTGTTGTTGAACACCATCGGGGTTGCGTAACGGCGGTAGCTACTTGGTGGTCTTCTCCTCCCTCCCTTCTTGGTTTCCCTCTTCCCCTCTTTTCTACGCTTTCTCCGATGTGCTCCTGTCAGCCTCATTGTTGGATGTCGCCGGGTTGGCCTAACAGCGAAAGGGCCATCTTCGGGAGTAGTTTTTCAAGTTCAGGTTGTGGATCTTCCCGTCGGTGTTCAGATCCACTCCAATGGACTGAGGCACCGTTCAGCTTTGTGGCGGCTGGTGCGGTGATGTGGTCAGGAGACATGGTGGTTACAATCGGTTTACAGGCTTTGGTGTGGTGGCTGTTGGAGACTTCGGTGGTATTGCTGGTGCTTTCTGGTGGCGGTTACTGGTGGTTGCTAGTCATGGCTGCTGGTGGTTTGCTGGTGGCTAGCTGCCAATGGGGCCCAGGTGGTTGTGGTGGTTGATTGGTGTGGGTAGGGTTTTCTTCTTCTCTTTTGTATCTGGGCTTGGCCCAATAGGTATGTAAACACCGGATTTTGCCCACCCCTATTTTACTATCTCAGCAAACTAGGAACGTCAGCACCTATCATGATAATCAGCACCATTGGATGTGCCTATTCTATCATTATAAGGTGACTTGCCAAGTTTTGTCACAATTTGTTGACGTTTCATCGTTAGATCATCACCGAACCTTACCGCCTAATGGTAAAAAAAACCCGATTTGACCCAGGAAGTCTTGATCGGGAAAATCATCTCCATACCATTTCAAACATCACACATGGTGATATTATGGTATTCTAAGCTCTCTGGTCAAGTTTCGTGGGAATCAGAGCTTGTTTGATATTTCTAAGCATACTGAACTTTTCGAAAAGGGCAGTGTTTTGTTTTGAGACCAAAATTTCTTGATCCAAACTGTCACTAGCTCATTCCTATGAATTTAAAGCTCTCTGCAAAATCTTAGGTCGATTGGAGCTCATTTGGTCGTTTGATCGCCTGTATCGCTAAAAAATGCACTAGAACTGAGCTATCCTTTTTCTCATCGATCCGACCTTAGGAAGGTCTCTCTGATCGGTTCAAATCAAACTTTTTCATGCGCGAAGCAGTGCACTTAGGCATCAAACTAGAGCAAACGAGGGTGATTGGCCGCAAGAGGGCCACATCACCCCAAAGGGGCGCCTCCCCCAAGGCATCACACCCAACCCTCTTCCCCCCCCCCCGATAAATAAGGGGTCCAAGACCTCCATAGTTTTCACCCCTTCTTCGAGTACTTACTTTATAGCCTCATAGCTAGGTAATCAGATAGAAGAAATTCATGTTCCAGCACGGTAGTTGAGCGCATGCTTCAGAGCCAATAGTGGTTTACCTATGCAGAGTGTCGAATTAGGAAAAGAACAAAAAAGAAACTTGTCAGAACTACGTCTAACCTAATTTTCCGGTGGCCAGAGATATGTAGGCCCCCGATAAGAGCTCGATCAGAAATCCTTATTTCACTTTACCATTTTACCCCCCATTTTTTGAAACTACGTCTGACCTAATTTCTCTCATGATCGGAGATACGTAGGCGATAAGGGCTCGATCAAAATCTATTCCCCTATCTCCCACTTGTTTGAACTACGTCTCACCTGACTTTTCCTTTGCCTCGGAATACGTAGGCGGTTCGATAAGGGCCTCAGTTAGAATTTATCCAACTCTCTTTCTAAATTGCCATTCCGCCTCGAAGGTGCCTCCAATTACCATTTTGCCCCTCGATGGGCCACATCTAAAAAGACAAAATACCCTTCTCCCCAAGTGGAGATGTTGAAATTACCATTCTACCCCTAGTAAGGTTATATCTATCTTTCAAAAGATAGTAGAACAAGGGGTGTTCAAGAAAACCGCCCGAACCGTAAAACCGGTCCGATCCAGACCGAACTGTCCTATTTGGTCTGGTTCTGTGGTTCTGCGGTTAAGTTATGGTTCCAAAAAAATAAGAACCGTTAATTTTGGTTCGGTTATTGGTTCTCAATTAAAGAACCGTGGTTAGAACCGGACCGAACCATTTAAAACTAATATATATAATTATATAAAAATAAATATATATGTGTAATTTGGTAGGTTAATCTCTTTCTTGCTAAACTTACTTTATTTAGAGATGAAATCTCATTTGTTAGGAAAGTTTTTATTTTCTTCATTCTTTTTCTATTATAATAGATTACCTTTTCATTCTTTCAATTCTTTGCAACCTTATTTAACGGATTAGTCTTTATAATTTCAATCTCACGTCTCTCTTTCTCACACACTGGTGATAGGTTTGGATGCTAATTGGATAGAATCGAAACCGGAACCGAACCAAAACCGGACCCATTTTGCGGTTTGGTTCTGGTTAGGTTCCACTCATATATTGGTTAGGTTCTGGTTCTTAATTTCTTAGAACCGTTTAAAATGGTCCGGTAACTGGTTTTCTAGAGAACCAGACCAATCCGGACCGTGTACACCTGAACACCTCTCGCCCTAAGCTAAGTTATTATTATTGCATTTTACCTTTCTACCCTTCCCGAGCCTTAGTTGACTTTTTTCAAGCCCGGGGTTGACTTTTTGAGAAAATCACAAAAAATTGTAATAAAATCCAATGAAGGCGGCCTCGTTGCTCTTTTACCCCTTTTTACCCTTCCCAGGTCTCGGTTGACTTTTTTCAAGCCTCGAGTTGACTTTTTCAAAAAAGTCACAAAAATGATACTACTAAAATCCAACGAGGACGGCCTCATTGCCCAAATTACCTTTTTACCCTTTGTGGGACAACTTTTTCTCAAACTTTCACCAAATCATTTTCTTAACCGAATTAAGGAATTTTTACCTCCTGATCACGGTTTTACCCCTTTGGGCCCCGGTTGACTTTTTCCCAAAATTTCACCCAAATAATGTTTTAACCCAGCGAAGTCAATTTCACAGCCAAATTATCGTTTTCTTCCTCCGGGCCCCAATTAACTTTTACCGGCCCCCGATTGACCTTTTTACCAAAACCAAATTAATGTTTTACCCCACGGGGTCATTTTTACCATCAAATTATCTTTTTACCCTTCCTGCCCCCAATTGACTATTTCCGAGTTACCATCAAATTATCTTTTTACCCTTCCCGCCCCCAATTGACTATTTCCGAGCCGGGGTTGACTTTTTCCAACTTTCCGTCATAAACCTCTTTCCAATCAAATAAACCATTTTCTAGACTTTTAGTAGGTCCCTTTCATCATTAGCGGCCTGCTAACAGTCGTTTCCCCTTCTCAGACCCCGAACTACGCGGACTTGATTTCTCCCGCTCTGGAGATACATAGGCAATCTTTCGACCGGGCTCAGTCTACCGTTCCCCTTCTAAAAAAGGTAGTTTTCCTTAATAAGTATGAGCATGAATAAATACATAAAATGACAATCATAATGTCCTTCTATATCATCATCATTTAGAAACAACTCATTTCTATTGCATGAATTACCGAACCCTTTTCTTTTCTAACCTCCCAGATCTAAAGCCTTTTCTTAAAAAGCAAAACAGAGTCATTCTTTTCTAAAACCCAAGTTCTCTGGCCTGCGGTTCTTTTTCTAAAGTATTTGAGCTATTCTTCAGATATTCAAGAGGTGACCAAGCACACCTAAACTCTATGCCCGGTGGCGACTCTGAGTTATATTCTAAATCCCCTTTTGGCCCGAACTATGGCCGAACCGAATTCTCCTTTCCCCGGAGATACGTAGGCAGCTTGATGAAAGCTCGGTCCCTTTTTGAATAAAATCCCTTCATTTTCTAAAATTCAAGCCTTTTTTCTAAAATATCTGAAGCCCTTTTGTAGAACACAAAACTCCTCCTTTTCCTTCTTTTCAAAAACCACGTCACAATTCATAGGAACTGAATCACTTATCTCCTACCATTTCCCTCTCGCATCGCCCTCCCTTCTCCCCCCTCCCGGTGGGAAGGGAAAGGCGAACGAGACATCTAGCATGCGAGGGGGTAAAATCCCTGGTGCGACAAGGTGTGTGGGCTTGTCCCAATGGGTGTTTTTTTATTGGCTTCTTGCCGATTAAGGATTGGGTCTTGGGTCTTTAGGCACAGGATTATTCTTAGATTTAGGAATATGATGTTGTCAACCCTTGTTCCTTTAGTCTTCTTTTTGCCGTTCAAAAAAAAAAAAAAAGTATTCCACATTGAGTAGCAAGTATAGAAATACTTGTCACTTAACGTGGAATACTTACCACTCCGTATGAAATACTTACTACTCAATGTGAAATTATTTCATATAAAGTGGTAAGTATTTCACATTGAGTATAAGTATTATACATCAGGAATACTTATCACTCAATGTGAAATACTTATAACTCCTTATGAAATACTTACAACTCAATGTGGAGTACTTACTACTGAAGTGATATTTTAGGTACCATACACCAAAAAGTGATTTGTGTACCATACAAAAATCCGAGTGATGGCTTCAATGCCCTTTTCACTTATTTTGCTTCTGAGTGTATTTGTTGGCAAGTTTTCTGCGGTAAATAACGTTTTTGCAATAAGTTAGCTATAGTAAATGTCATTATAAAAAAAGAAATACAAGAATGGGAGTGATTTTTGCACTCTCATTTTTACCAATCACGCTCTTCTTTTATGTTTTTTAGTGTGCAAAGTTACCAAATAACCTTTCAAAATGAAATAATTTTTGTACAAAGTTTAAGGGCATTTGAATAATTATTTGTTTAATGAAAAGTGGGGTGCTGAAATCACTCCTCATAAGAATCACTACCCTATTTTTCTCTCTCGTTTTCCAAGACATGAACTATCCAACAAGATAGTAGTTTTTTATTTTTTTCATGATATATTCAGCCAAGTAAAACAAAAAAATGTATTTCGGTTGGAAAATAAAAAAGTTTTACAAGACCATATTGGCCTTTCTAGAAGAGACACAAATCACTGTACATGTTCTCCGTTTATGTACACGGAGTGGAAGATGTGGTGAGAGAACCTATTCCGTCAGGGTGGGTCTATTGAATTCATCACTTTGTGGTACACAAGTTACATTCATGCCCATGTCATAGTCATCTGAAACGGGTAATGTGAGAAAATAGAAGAATCCATGGAGTAAAGAAAACAAATAATCAATCCATCCTCTTACGGCACATGACTGATCTGCCTGCAGGCTCTTCTTGGACAGTTCGAAAAATCTTTCAGCTTAGGGGATCTTTGCCAACCTCTTATCTCTTATAAGGTTCGCAACCTCTTATGGTTCCTCCTTCTTTCCATGGTAGGACAAATGGCACCGGATTGGATCCCTGTTTAAAAATTAGTATGGGGACAGAATATGTACTAATATTGGTCATAAATCTCTCAATGCCAAAATCTCTTCTTTAATACACAATGGCCTAGGGAGAGATGTAGAGTAACTCAGGAGATTAAAACTTTAACCCCAGATGGTTTCCTCCCTGGTGTAAATGCAGAGAACTCAGTGATGTGTGTCCCTTCCAAACATGGTAAAGAGATAGCTTTAAGAAGTGTGTCCTCAAACTCTCTCTCTCTCTAGTGTTAATCTATCTATAATATCTGGTGTGAGCGTGATGTCAAAATTTTCCAACAGAGATCTCTGAATTCTTGCTCCCTCTGCCAAAATTTACAACTCGGTTCGGGAAGCATTGTTTTATTGGCGAAATGTGAAGACCAAGCAAGGTAATGGAGAGATATGCCAGCGTTGGAATATCCATTATGGGATCCATCCCCTCATTTGTAGATATTGTACATGGATAGGTCTTGTTTTTTCTTTGGGCCTGTTTGTTTTGCTGTCAAAGTGTCATTTTGGTTCTGCTTTTGGTCTTGCATGACCTAGTAGTGTAGGATTTCATTTGTGGATGAGTTTTGTGTTCTTTGTTTGGGCGTTCAATGAAAAGTACTGTTTACCGGGGAAAAAAAAAATCCCACTTCACTCGGTCATGACAGTAACTTGCAACAAACTAGTAGTCAATAGCTAGTTATGATTTTTGTGCTGACAACCAAACCTAGCTAGCCAAGGAATTCTTTGTAGCTAGGTTTCCAACATTATTTCCTCTATTTTTTCTGCTTCAGTTTTTGCAGGTAAGCACTTCACTACGTACATCTTCCACTGCACAATGCAACCAATCAAGAGAAGGTCCAATAACCATCATCAATGACTTGAAAATGCCTACTCTGATCAACAGATCGACCACATAGATAGGGGTAATCTCTTGCGTTGCTCCCAAAACACCAACAATGCTCACATCGTAACTGAGACCTGATTTACAAAGAAAACAGAAGAGTGTTCAAAAATATCGCAAAACGGAAATATGAAAGTCAATACACTAACGAAGAAGAAATAATGTGTAACACTCCCAATTGCGTAACTGCCACAATTTAGCAGGTGCAGTACACACCAAAGTGTCTCTAGCATCCATGGAAATATTTTAGCCAAATATGGCACCAGCTACTCGCACTGGCGGGTCCCTGTGCCCCATAAAGTTATTCTGTGAGACCAACTCTATGTTGCTAGGGTACGCTACTTCCCTAGCGAATTACATTTTGGGACAAATGCTCCGAAACATGATACATTGCTGTTCCAAAAAGGTAAACAAAGCAATCCGCAAATTTTTTTCAAAACGATTAACTTATTAATGTAAAGAAAGAATGGAATTTTGGTGAGAGAAAATGTAAAAATTTAGTCATCATTGTCCTAGAAAAGTGTTTTGCATCAATAATTTGGAAAATAATGCTTAGTTTTACTAGATAGATGTTTATCTCTTGGAAGGGTAAGTTATGATTTTGTTATCTATAGAAATCTATACCTAGTGTTCCGTTCCCATTCCTCGTACCAGTATGATCCGCGTTCCAGGTAACATAAGACCAACTTAAGTTGTGAGGTTTATTTGGTGTCACCAGCATAACCCAAAATATCTGAGTGAAACTCCAAAGACAAGTTACTCTCAATAATACACCACTGCTTTACTCGCACGCCTCACACTTCTGATGGGCACCACCACATAGTCACCGGAGATGCTATGGAGATCGCTGGAGGCTGGCGATGCTCGTCAGTTGTCGCCGGAGGCTGACGGAGCTCTGGGTCTTCACAAAACAACTAGGTCATGTGAGAAAAATCAAAACCGAGCACTGAGGGAGGTCGCCGGAGGCTGATGAAACTCCAGCGAGGGTCGTCGGAGGTTGGGTGTTGGTCACGAAGGGCTGACGAAGGTCGGTGGTGGTTGTAATCAGCTGGGTCTTCAACTACGGCGTCAGAAGGGTTTGTCAAAGGACAGACGTTGACTGGTACCACCAATCAACAATGATGGAAGACGCTGGTTGGGGACACAGCCGTGGGTAATCGACACACCAAGACTGATGGAAGAAAGCAAAAGAGCCCAAGTATTGTGGAGCTCTGATACCATGTAAACTTTGGGGAGAAAGGAGAGCCTCCAAAATTGGGTTTCTCTCTCTCACTCTCACATTTTGTATTTATATTGACAAAAGTAAAAGTACAAATATACCCTTAAGTAACAAATACATAACAAAAAGTAAATCCTAACTTAACAAAGTGCTAGGACTATTGAGAACTACCTGAAAAGTATCATCTTTATCTTGCAAGGATGGGGACACCACAAGCAGCAGGAGCATGTTGTCCCTCTTTGTAGACGAGGTTACCTCTCACGAAAGTCGCCAAAACTTTTCCCGATAATCTTGACCCCATGTAGGCTGAAATGCTCTACACAAGCAAGTAGAAAACACTTAATAAAGGGAGGGAACTGACCTCTACATAACATGCAAAAGCTCAAAGAGGAAGACATCTATTACCTATAGGCTATAGCTCTCTTACAAGGTGATGTTGTTCATTTTGAAGGTTTTGACGTATTTATAAACGTGTGTGTATGTTTGACATTTCTAAAGCCAAAAAGAAGAGATTTAAGCCCCAAAATTTAGTTTTCTTGGTCCAAAAAAATTGCTTCAGCTTAAGTCTCTCTCTCTCTCTCTCTCTCTCTCTCTCTCTCTCTCTCTCTCTCTCTCTCTCTCTCTCTACAAAAGAAAACAAAGAAGATAACAGAAAGGAAATTTCAGCTCCTGAGCCTCAACATTTGTACTTTTTCCTTATTCAATTGAATGCTTCTTTTTAGACTCCCCAAGGTTCGAAAGAAAAAATTAACGAAAAGAAAAGAACTTAAAACAAAGAAGGGGAAACCAGAAATTAAGCAAAAGAAGAACAAAGAGCACATACAGGATGCTTAATGTACACAGGATGAGTATCGTTGAGGATAAACTCCACTTCCGGTTCCCACACAACTATGTCTGCATGGTTTCCGATTGCTACGGCCCCCTGCATTTTTCAACCATGGAGTCTCAAAGAACTACCCTTGTTACAATAATATAAAGTGTTAAAAATGAAGATATACTTCATGGTCTGTCAGCTTTAAGGGAATAATTTGTTACGATAATGTGGCTCCAGTTAACTGTAAGAGTGTGAGAACAATTTGGTGTAGTGACAGGATTTTCTCAGCCCGTCACTTGGATTATCATGAAGCGTGGCTGAATATATTGTTTATCATAAACAGATAAATGCTGTTTTCTGCGGGTTTTACTCCATAACACATTCTTCAAAATCCTTATTCCATCGTTTTCGTTTTTGTTCTTTTATCCTTATCAGCAAATCGAGTTATTCAAACTATTCTGTTTGCATTCGAATCATATATTAGCAAAGGAATTTCCAACTGGAAAGGAAACTGATAGAAATGAAGAAATAAAATTATGTTCACCTCCTTATCCTCTTCCCTTTAGTCTTTTGCCTTTCGTAATCATTTATCTCCATAAATCCGTCCAATCATGATCCAAACACAACCTTAACGAAAGTTTTCAATGAAAAAGCATTGGGTGGACACAGTATTATAACTACTCTATTGCCTTCTTTGAGTTCACATTTGTAGAAAGTACGAAGAGGAATCATTTTATAACCAGAATCCCATTCTTCTGAAACTAGCTCACATCAATACCTTGATCCCCACCACATGAAGGTTGTCTTAGTCAAGTTTCCTTTGTACTAAATACCGAAATGGAAAGTGTGGCTTGTAATAATCTATTTTTGGGAGCACAATGATTCTTTCGCCATCTATTTCACTTTGGCAATCTGAGAGAGGGCGATAACAATTAATCAATAAGAGTGTCACCTTCAAATTTAGGCCAGCAAGTTTGGCAGGCTTCTCACTCCACCATGAAGCTAATTGTTCCAAAGTAATTCCATACTTACGGCCATAGGTCCACGTCACAGGGAGAACAAACTACAGGAAGCGAAATACAAAATACGTCACATTTGAATATAAAAACAACAATCCTCTGGAAATTAAGCCCATTGATAAACTGAAGCCTTGGAACTATGAATCCTCAACATTCATAGTGATAGACTTATGAAATGTGGCATTGCACATTGAATTACAGAACATTTCAAAAGTACCTTCATCATTCAGCACACAATATCAAGGAGTATCAATCAAATGCATTTTGATATCCAGTTAATTTCTATTTGGCAGAAACATTATTGTGAACCTGTGTGTTATGTGGAGTACTTCATAGGATATAAGAAGTACTGTGTCAGTCACTTGACACTTAGGTAAGGCTAAGGATGTCAGACAGTTTTAGTTGAACATAGACATTTTCAGTAAGGATAGTTGGACACCTAGGAAGCACATTCAGTATTCAAGTTTACTGCAGAACTGCGCAAAGAATTTTCAAATTATGCATTAAATGGTGTATGAGTTGTGTATCGCATTATGTAAGCATAATAGATCGAAGAAAATGAAAGAAACATATTTCTAGTGTTCTCATGTCCTTTAAAAAGAATCAGATGAATCCTATACTTAAAACACATACAGCTATGCCACACAGATACTCATTGCTGTGAACTGACTAGAAAACTAGCTAACCTGCAAAGAAGATATGCCACCCCATGCCTTCAAGAAGTTACCATCACTGAGGCGCTTGAGTTCTGGTACAGTCGGTGAATGGTCAGAGCTCAGCAAGTCGATATGTCCACCCTGAAATTTATAGAATCAGGTAAAATGATACATGATGACAGAAAAACAATGGAAATTCGCGTCATGAAACTCCATATACCATCAAAGCTTCCCATAGGGTTTCCTTATTTGCAGCATCCCTAATGGGTGGCGCGCACTTAAAACGTGTATCTCCATCTTGGATCTCTTCAGCCGAGAAGGCTAAATAGTGGGTGCAAGTTTCAACAGTTATGCTATCGCCGCTACGTTTTGCTTCCTAGATAGAACAATGAATTGAAAAAGTGAAATTCAAACTTCAATAAAAAAAAAAAAAAAAAAGTGATGGTGAACTTTTCACTGAAGGAGAAGTCATTAGAGCTCGTCCCACATTAGTTAAATATTACCTCCCCAGACTGGCATAAATCTTGTGGAGCTAGTAAGGAATCAATGTTCTTATCAAGCAATCACATGTCACGTAAGAGCTACCCACAAGTGGAAGTGCAAATTTTTATTTTACATCGCTGCATCCACATCTGAAATCAAAAAAAGAACTCTGAAGTACCTTAATTAGCTCTAAGGAAGATCTAGCATCAGACAAATGAACAACGTGCAGATGAGCTCCTTCAGCAGGGCCACCAGTCCGTGTACCATTTGTTACTGTTAAAAGCTCTCTAATAGCTGCCTCTTCCCTGCAGTCAAAGGAAAAAAGCGGGCAAGGTGAACATTACTGTTCATGTAAGATGAAATTTACTTAAATCATTCAAATCAGAGACGCAAACATAGTCACCAAAATTCAAATAACACATTCCCTATTCTATCCAGGTTCAACTGGTAAGCGCAAAATGACTCAACTTTCTCATTTCTATTACAACATAGCAGCCTTTCAAACAATTTAAGTATCAAAGAAATATAGACACTGATCGAAACCTCCACATTAAGGCTATCGTTGGACCATGGTTTTAAGGACATATTTACTGAGGAGAAAGCAACTAGCAGGGAACTACAGAATAAACTAATAGCCCTAATACAGCCTAAAAAGTCATTGATAACAGGAAAAAATTAAAATAAATAACCATGATTCTGAGGAGGTGAATGCTTAAAAAATAATTACCATGAAGCAGGCCTAGTCTTCAGATAAGTTGAATAAGATCGAGGGTCAACTGCACTATCCTCCAGTTCCAAGATGCCTTCAAGTCCTTGTTCAATCTCTGCATGTACAAGTAAAGGTCTTTTGTACTTTGCCAGTACAGACAACCCTTCCTACAGGAGAATGAAGAGATCAACTTTCTTAGAAAATGATTCATCTTGTGAAAAACATTATAACAGCATTTAAGTTGTTTGAGCCTATATAATCATCACAAGATGTGGGTCTAAAACTCTAAAAAAGAATCAAACACACCTTTATATGGCCGGCATTTGTCATGGGAAAGTCATTGATCCCTGAAGGACACATAAAGGACTACAGCCAAAAGAGCAACAAATGTCAGATAATACGTCATCTCATGCTATCAAAGAGAAATGGCAATCAAGCTGAGAAAAAGTTTTCTGATGTACAATACCGAGCAACATTGTTTGACAGTCAAGTATTACATGTAATGAAAGCAAAAATCTAGTGCATATTTTTTTTGTTTGTCGCAAACAAATGGTATGCACTGATGGGAATTCAGCATATCCCAAACACACACGCACCAGCGTTCCACAAATTAAAGCAGATTAAGGAAATAAAATAAAATAAAGAGAATAGAGCAAACTTCCTTGCCTTCAAACCAAGAACACCAGCCTTTAGGAGACCATCCAAAGCACTTCTATTGAATGCATTTTCCGGAACCAGACCTCCCCAGAAACCTGTTAATATTGGAGTTGAGTAAAACAACACCAATCATAAGAATTTTCATGTATAGCTAAAGGGCATACCAACATCAACATAGATCCTTTTTTCTGCAGCCTGGATCTGTCATGCAGATACAACAAAGATAATATGAAAAGGCAATAGTTTGTAAGTTTTGGCAATAAATAAGTAAACCCAATAACACAAAAATTAATTTCGTAATGCCTATAACCAAATATAAAGTCCAATTTTGTTTCAGTTCTTTTACTTCTTTTCCCTAGACTTAAATTACACCAAGACTGACTTCTGATGTTACGAAAATATCAAAAGAAAATAAACCCAGAACAAAGCCTCGGCTCATACTCAATAAACAAATAAAGAAGAGAGAGAGAGAGAGAGAGAGAGAGAGAGAGAGAGAGAGAGAGAGAGAGAGAGCGAGCAAGAGCCATGAGCACAACGAACGGACTACCAGTAGAGCAAAAAGCCAAGTTCTCATGGAGTTTACGTTGAGTGTTCAGTATTTTGGAGAAAGATCAAACAAAGACCTACAGTGACTGGCAACCAGAATAATGATTTTAGAAAGAAAAAAAAAGGACGAAGTGAACATAACAATTTGATTTTTTTCAGAAGTAGGCTTAAATAGCTTAAAAAATGCAATTCCTTTTGCATCAATCTACATACCTTGAGCTCAAATGTTTTTTCAGAAACTGTAGAGGGAACACTATTGAGAGGCATGTCAACCAAGGTTGTTAACCCACCTGTAGAAACAAAGTTAATTAAGTACCAATTTAACATAGGGCATGTAAATCTGCAGACCTACATGATACATAAATTTAACAGTCAGATGTTTCAGGAATTTTAGCAATACAAATACCATCAATTTCAAAAAGCTTCAAAGTGCCCTTTTTTTTTTTTTTTAAGAAATTCTACTCAGAAGATCAATAGCACATTCGATTAAATCTAAATCACTTCTTTTGAAAAAGAGTACAAGAAAGAACGAAAGAACCAAGATCCACAGACCAGCAGCAGCTGCCCTAGTGCCTGAAGGAAATCCTTCCCACTCTTCTCTCCCGGGATCATCAAGATGAGCATGCCTGCCATGAAGGTTACATCTTTAGCTCTTGCAAAAGTGAATTTGAAATCCTCCAAATGATTTTCTCAATGGTCCAAACTATATAGGCTGGGTAGCAAATAGACGATTCGGTTGAATACAGACTTTTCGGAAAAAAATGTTCAGTTAGGTCATCTCATTAGTTTTCCGGTTCAATAGGGAACCATTATGGTCTGCCAAATGCTAAAATGTTTTGAAAAGATAATTGTCCCCATTATTTAAATCTTCTCTCTAAAATCAATATCAGGTATTCAGGTCAAAGGACTAACAAAACGGGATTTTGACGGTTTTCCAACAGATAGCTTAATTACCGAGAGTAAGTCTTTTAACCACAGAATTGACGGGATTTTGATGGTTTTCCAACGGAGAGCTTAATCACTAAGAGTAAGTATTTAGCACAGAATTGATTTTCTTCCATTACCGTAAGTACAGGGAGCTTCCTCGCTTTCAAAAAGAATTTACTGCCCATAATCGTCCTACCTCTGCAAGTGGCTTAGTCTGAATCCTAAGCAAATTTTCTAGTGGCTATAAATAAAACAACTCAGGATTCAGATACTCCCTTCAAGTGCAGATGCAATGCAATGTTTTCCTATGTTTCATAAGCTAACAAATATTACATGCTTTTTTTTTTTATAAATATGCAAGATAATATATGGGTACTCATATTGTTGTACATGTAATATTTTGTATCCTATATGCTGTGTATGCCCTCTCCACTTCCTACCCAATTTTGGACATCTAGTTTAGAATTAAAGAAGAAATTAGGGAAAGCAAAACAACAAGAAGATGAATAATTTTTCGTTGGTCAAAGAATTAGAAGCGATTCATAAGGAGATGATTGCCACAACTTACACATCAATCAAACCAGGCATGACAACAGCATCCCCATAATCAATCACTATTCCAGTCCCGACATTCCCTTGCCAATCTTCTTCAAGAATCGATATGATGTTCCCACCCTTGACCTGAACTGGTCATTTACAAATATAATTAGACAGAAATAGACATATAATCTCAGCGCTAAAAATGTTGCTTGAAGAAACTGCAAATTTGGGCAAACACAATTAATACCAGAGGCAGTCAACCACGAGGACTGGAGTACAGTTGCAGTAAAACATGCAAAACTACGTTTTAGACCAAATTAGAGATGATGACTTATGGATTGGTCTTATGTGATTATTGCAGAAGTTATCAAACTAGCATTTCTTAGTCCAAATTTCATCTGTCAATGAAGGAATCAGAAAATTATTTACTGCACAGACCTGCACCAGAAATCACCCCCTTTGGCGTCACTATACGCTTGCTGGATATCCAAAAATGGTTGTGAGCAAGAAGGCTGCATTCGCTCTGAGATGGCTGTACCATAAGTATTTGAAGTTAATGAGAGCAATATTTACATTTGGTCCAATTATTCAAAACTAGAACGTCGACATCTGACACTGTTCAAACACTGGTGCAATAGTTTGATTACTAAGCATAACTCCCAGCACAATTACGACAATGAAGACAAGAATATACGTACACAAGCATTAGCCATTTGTTGTTTTCTGATGGTTTTCTATTCCATTATCTTGTTTAGCTCGCTGGGCATACATTTGCCTCACTGCATATCTGTAATTTATTTTTAATATATGCTTAAATGCCCATATAAAACTTACGACATGAAGAGAACTGAAAATCAAGAAAATGGTTGGGACACAGATGCCCAGATGCACATCCAGCAGAAATGTATCCGGAGCCATTTGATGTGTGTGGGTCCCACGTGCACTGTGAGGGACCCGGGTACATCATACTTCTGGGTCCAAGCATGTGCATCTGTAGCATTGCTCTTTTGTTTTTTTTTTCTATTCTATTTGCAGAATCCGAATGAAATTGACTAACTAGTAGGTTCAAGGATTTAATAGACTTTTCATCTGTCTTTAACCATCATAATATCATTCTAAATAAAAAATCGTAGTATCATATCATCAATTCGGGTATGCAAGTATCTGAGGAGCTAAACAGAAAAGGGTGAAAATTGATGAAGAGAGAATAAAAATCAAACCTTTAGAGGGTTCTTGATGTAGTAGAACAAAAGGGATGCAAGGAGTGGTATCAGAGGTAAAAGCCTCCATTTTAGAACGTCCATCTCTGATATCCCCTGCTACCACTCTGTTGTGTCCGCTCTCTCTCTCTCCCTCTCTCTATTTCTTCTCTCTCTGGCAAACAAAGGAAAGGTCAAAAAATTTTAGCCCATCCAAAAAAAAAAGGAAAGGTCAGTTCAGATTTGGTGGACACTGGACAAAGAGCCAATGGTTGCTTACACAGTGGCGTCGTCATCGGTTCACGAATTTGTTACTAAAAGGATGGTACGGATTACCGAACTTCTCACCCGCAATCACCTGTATATGTGTCACCGTCCAATTGAAATAAGTTGCAGCTGCCAGCTTTGAAGTCTTAAAAAAAAAAACCCGGAGATTTGGAGTGATTAATCTATTGCCCATGGCGCTCCTGAGTCCTGACACATTTTCCACTCAGAAAGTCTACACTTCCCGACGGGAGAAATCCCGATCGGAATCCCGACGCCCCGCCGGGCACACTCTGGCCACCAGACGGCTGATCCGAGCCGTCCAAATATTTTTTTAAAAAAAAACCGAGTGGGCCAATCGCGAGAATAAATGGCATCCGAAGTGTATAGGTGGCCGATCCAAGCACTCTATTTTTGGCAGATCCAAACACAAAAATGAATTTATTAGATCGATCATCTGCACATGTCGGATGCCGCTTATTCCCATGCAAGCCCACTCTGTTTTTTTTTTATAGAATTTTTGGACGACTCGGATCGGCCGTCTGATGGCAGAAGTGTGCCCAGCGGGGTGTCAGAATTCCGATCGAGATTTTTGGTCTGGAAGTGTAGACTTTCTGTTTTCCACTACACTTCGAAGTAGTGCTTACACATTTTTTTCCAGTACATTTTCAAGTAGTGCTTACTGCTTACGCATTCTATGTTGGATCCCACATTAATATTTGATGAAACAAAAGCCTGGGGAATAATCTTTTTATGAGATTTGGGGCAAGGGGCATATATTGTTTTAAATACAGTATCTCTAATAATCTTTTTTATGAGATTT
The DNA here is from genome assembly GCA_019656295.1 of Rhododendron mucronatum var. ripense. NCBI lineage: Eukaryota > Viridiplantae > Streptophyta > Magnoliopsida > Ericales > Ericaceae > Rhododendron > Rhododendron mucronatum. The sequence goes on from BPLT01000173.1 coordinate 46,099, forward strand.
GGGGCATTAATTGTCTTAAATAGAGTATCTCTAAGAATCTTGAATTCATTAGAATACTTCCGTTCATAACTTTATATTTTCGGATTACGAAGTAAAATATATTCCGTTCATAATTTTCTGTACTTGTAGAAGTGTAGGAATTACAAGGGTAAAAAAATGGTTTGATTGGTAATCGCCCACCATATTTTATGACTTTTTTAAATCAGACACGGGGTGCTTGGCAGACACAACGTCAAAAGTTTTAAAACCAGACACAACTTCACGGAATGGGAGATGCTACCAAACATAGGGTGTTTGGCAGCAGTGCCAGGCAGCCTATCCGACCGCTCATTTCAGTATGGATGGCTTGGATCCAATATGAGTGCATAAAAATTTGGATAGTCCATTGCTTGGATTAAGATCCGAACCTCGATTGCCGAGATGAACAACTGGATGGGCCGCTTGGCAGCATCCTTGGGTCACACTCCCTGTCATTTTATACTTTTCTGATTCCTTTCGTTGAGACAAAAAATTTAATAAAATTTTACTCAAATCCCACGAAAATTATTAAAAAATAACCAAAAAGACTGTGTCAAAAAATCCTGATAATTTTGCGGAAACTCACCCAGGATAGAATTTTGTCAACTAATTATTTAAAATGTTTTTTTTGTCAAAAGTGAGAAGATTGTATTGATAAATGACAAACGACACTTACAGAATGGAGATCATTACAAAAAAAAACTTGGACAAAGCCAAACTAATCGTCTAACAAATACAAAACAAGTAAATCACAAGACAATCGATGTTTTACATGGCCTGACACAATAACGACACTTTTAAACTGCCTAACATCTAATTAGGAGTCTCAAACAAGAAAAAGTGCAAAGTTAAGGACAAAAGACACCAAATACCCAGACGATTGATGCACTTCACCCAAATATGAACGCACCAATGAACTCCCAAAAACAGTATTACTGCCACAAATAATTGCACACACTTTCACATGCCCATTAGTGAATGTGGACTAAAGTTGAAAAAGATATTTATAAAACAAGAATTCAGAAAAGTATAATATCATAGACCAAAGTCAAAAAAATCTTCATATAACATGAAGAATCCTCACATCGAAATGAAAAATATAGTGTAAAAATTTGATCCAAATAACTTATAATGAATAAGATAAAACAACCAAAAAGGACTGTTGTTTTTTGTTTTTGTGGTATTTTATTTGGGAATGACTTCGGTGTCCCCGGTCATTTTGGGGACACCGTAACTTTTGGCATAACAAAACCATTATAAGTATAACCAAATTCATTACAAGTATAACCAAAACCATTATAAGCATAACCAAAACCATAACAAGGCATAACTTGGTTGGTTATGCCTTGGTTGATTTTTGGTTATGCCTTGATTGGTTTTTGGTTATGCCTTGGTTATGCCATGTTATGGTTCTATTATACTTCTAATGATTTTTGTTATGCTTGTAAAGGTTTTGTTATGCCCAAAATTACGGTGTCCCCAAAATGACCGGGGACACCATAGCATTATCCATTTTATTTTGTTTTAGTTGTAATCTGTTTTAGTATTAATAAAATATTAGTACAATATGTTTCTGTGTCCTGGAAAGAAAAAAGAATCAAGATTCCATACTAATTAGCCCCGACACATTTTATTTTGTTTTAGTTGTAATCTGTTTTAGTATTAATAAAATATTAGTACAATATGTTTCTGTGTCCTGGAAAGAAAAAAGAATCAAGATTCCATACTAATTAGCCCCGACACCCCCCCCCCCCCCCCCCCCCCCCCCCCCCCCCCCCCCCCCCCCCCCGCCCAAAAAAAAAAAAAAAAAAAAGTACTACAAGTGATAAGGGGAGGAGGCCTGCTTTTCCCACCCCCCTGACACACCCCCCCCGCTGGCCCCACCTCCTTTTTCCCGGACTGCCCCCGCCCCTCCCTCCCTCTCTCTCTCTCTCTCTCTCTCTCTCCCTTTTCTTTCTTTCTTTCTTTTTTTGTTTACAGTTTGATTTTTTTTTTCCCTTTTATTTCGAGTTCGGTTTTTTTTCATTTTATTTCTTTTTCTTTCTTTCCGGTTTGAATTTTTTTTCTCTTTAATAATAATTGGTGAGAAGATTTTATTTTTTTATCATTTAATTCTAAAGGATCATAATTAAATTTTGACTATAGGACTCTCGTTGATTAGCCCTAAGAAAATCACAGAATCAAATATCTCTTAGGACTAACCAACGAGAACCCTAGAGTCAAAATTTAATTATGACCCTTTAGAATTAAATGATCAGAAAAATAAAATCTTCTCACCCATTCAAACGAATTAAAATTTGAAATATTTAATTTTTCAATGTACAGTTTATATATTAAAAAATATGGTTAAAAAATTAAGTGTTCCAAATTTCAATTCGTTTGAACCGATAGAAAGATTTTAGTTTTCTGATCATTTTATCCTAAATGGTCATAATTAAATTTTGATTATAAAGCTCTCGTTGATTAACCCTAAGAAAATCGTTGAATCAAATATATCTTAGGACTAACCAACAAGAGTCCTATAATCAAAATTTAATTATGACCCTTTAGAATTAAATGATCAGAAACATAAAATCTTTCCACCCATTCAAACGGATTGAAATTCGGAACACTTAATTTATTTTCGTTAAATTTGGTTAAATTATTATTGTTGATTAGAATTTTTTTATTCATTGTTAAGACTAATTAATTAAAATAATATAAATTTATTAAGTATGAAGACAAATTTAATTGAAAATAGAATTTGAGTTAACCAAAAAAAGAAGAAGGGAGGTAAATAGGAAAAGAAACAAATAAAGAAAAAAAGAAGAAGGGAGGTTAATGAGAAAAGAAACAAATAAAGAAAATAATTGAAAATTTAAAAACAATTTCAAAAGAAAAGTAAGAAAAGGAAATAAAGAAAAAAAAGAGAAGCAAACTGGAAAGGGGGGGGGGGGGGGGGGGGGGGGGGGGGGAGAGAGGGGAAAGTAATTGAAAATTTAAAAAAAATTCAAATGAAAAGTAAGAAAAGGAAATTAAAAAAAAAAAAAGAAAAAAAAAACAAACTGGAAAAGGGGCGAAAAAAACAGAAAAAAAGAAAAAAAAACAAACTGGAAAGGGCAGGGGGGCAGGGGGGTGGCGGGGGTAAATGTGAGGGGTGGCGGGGGTAAATAGGGGAAATGGGCTGTGGGGTCCGGGGGGGGTGTGTGTCAGGGGGGGGAAAAGCAATTTGCTAAGGGGAGTAGGAGTAATTTGTGACACAGGCCAAGTTTTAGGCTTTGTTTGGAACGGAAGAAAAAAAAGTTTAAAAAAAATTCTTCTATTATTTGATTGGAAGAGAAAGAAAGAAGAATTTTTTTTAAAATTTAGTGAATAGTAAATTTTTCCACTTATTTTTCTCTCATTTTATTTTATTTTTCTTGGGTTCCAAACAAAGCCCGGGTTTTCGTGTGATTTGTCGCAATATATCCAACTTCTATTCGATTTGGGGTTTTTCAACAATGTTACTTTAACGATTCAAACACAACAACTTACATAATCTCACACATACATATAAGACTCACGTATAGTAGTATGTGTGGAGCTCACATATATATGTTGTGAGAGAGATTGTGTTTGATGTTATATTTGAATTGTTGTGTAAATATCATTTTTGGGATTTTTCTGTGAAATCAGCAATAGCCCAAATCATAAATCGAACAGGTACCTCCTCTCTCTCTCTCTCTCTCTCTCTCTCTCTCCGTTTGTTGGTTTTCAACGGGCAATTTTAGATGCTTAAACGCACACCCAATTTTAATGGCCCTAATAATCCACACACCAGGACTGATGAATCAATTTAACGCAGAGGTGCTGACTACGAAAGGAAGGCTGTACAGTGTGAATCAAGAAAGCCAGTAGCTGGAAAAGAAAGGAATGGCAGCAGGCCAAGAGAATGTGAAACACCTTGAAGACTGCTCAGTTTCCAAGTCGGTTAATTTTACCCTTTCAATTATCTTTTCTGTAAACATGTGATGTATGTTCATCATGCTTTAGTAAACTGTAGGGTTATGCCTTGCCATCTGCAGATTCTGGACAAGTATTTTATTTTATTTTATTTTTTGCGTGGAAGGGAAGTGAAATGCACAATGGACGTTTGATTTTTATATTCATGTGAAGCTGTGTCGGGATGAAGTTTTGAAGGTTTAATTTCGAATAATACATAAATTGGGGGCAGGGTGTGGAGCCGGATGCTTCTAGGGCGGCAAACGAATGGAGCTGCTCGCGAGCATCTCGAGGCTAGGCGAGGCTAGACTCTTTTAGTAATTGAGCTCGAGCTCGAGTTTTAGGCTTATGTAGAAAACGAGCCGATCTCACCACCTTAAAGCTCTTGAAAAAGCTCAGCTCGTTTGTACAAGCTTGGCTCGTTTAGTTAATGAATCGGGCCCACCTTGTTAAGGGCTCGGCTCGTTTACAAACAGAGTTATAGGCTTGTTTAGTAAACAAACCCAGGTCCGCAGCTCGACACTACAAAACTCAGCTCAGCCAGTTTGCACACTATTCCATAAGGTTTTGTATGATTTAGTAGCTCAGTAACTCTAAGAGAAGAACCAAAATACTAAGATTCAGTTTCTTCTATGTGACTATGTCCAATATCCAAGGCTTTTGGCCAGTGAGTTTCTCTCAGTACACTACAACCTCTGGCATCTTGTAGAAATATGTTACTTTGAAATCCGGTCTCCTTATGTATTGTAGTTTTCTTTTCTTTTTTTGGCCAACTGTGATGGTTGGAGGTGGTGGGGTGAATTTGAAAGGAGGGTAACACAATAATGGTAGTGTAAGGATCGAGATTCTATTAATAGTGGGGACGCGTGTAGGATGTGGAAGTTTGGTGATTGCAAAGAATAAGTGTAAATTTCATATTGCAGGGATTAATCTTGAGTCTGGGTCAATCAAGAGGTTGATGGGGATTTAGGTATCCCATTGAGCATTTTTTATTAAAAATTTGGGGCTTACGTTGGAAATAATCCCAGGGCTGAAAATTAGTAAAAGGTTTGAAGGATGGAAGAGAGCTTTGTTTTCAAGGGGACGAAGACGTACCTTGATTCAACTTGTTTTGTATAGCATTTTATGTTATTGTTTGTCCCTGTGGAAGGTTATACGTGTGATTGTGAATTCATTTGAGAAAATGATGAGAGTTTTCTAATGGGAAGGACGGGGTGAATTGAATAAATGTCTTTTGATTCGGGTTGGGGGAGACGAGACAGCCATGGTGCAGTCGCAACCTCTTAGGAGTGAAGAAGAAGTGTCATGGGCTTATGGGCTCGGTTTAGACTTAAAGAAGTAAAGACAAGTTTACATGAAGTAAATAAAGTTTAAGAATATAGTTTCCATTTTGTTTAATAGAAATTGACCGTCACTACTCACAAATCACACTACAATGGCTCAGGTGCCAACTGAGTGATCACTGACGATTCTTACCGCCCATACACAATGCTGGACTGAGGGGTATATTGAAATTGCGGACACCTTAATAGTGTCCAATATCCCTACGTGTGTCTTAGATCTTACTATGTGATTTTTTTGTTAGTTTGGCATGAAGATTAGTACGTGTATAAGCTTCAAAGTATTATATGCTTAGTTCATGTAATTGTTTCCGCTTAGTAATGGTTAGTTCAATAAATTATGATGGTATTGTAAGTTGTTGGACATAACTTAAACTGAGCATACTTACCTCTAGGTTTTGGGTTTGAGTTGGAGGGCAACTACTTTGTGCATTTTATGTGAATGGTTAGGTCGTGCTTGTACCCAATATACCCCTCGCAAACACCTATTAATGGATACTAATTGGGTGTACTTTTTTCCCCACATTATTTTTTTTCTTTTAAGTAGAACAGTGCTTATCTAATAAGATATGGAATGTCTGCAGTGCTCTGGGCACATGGGTATTTTCTGTTGCAGGTGCTTTGCTGGCAATACCGGTGGGAATAAAGAGGAAATCATTGGCGCCACTTGTGTTCTTTGGAACAACTGGTACAATGCTTGACATAATCATAGGAATTAGCCAATGTGAAAGGGAACATGCAGAGCGCCAGCTGAAGCTTCAAGAAGAAAAAGATGCTGCAGTTGCCGGTGCTTTGACGGAAACAGGAGATGAGTCTTGATACGAACTTTTTGTGCATCTTGTTAGAAGTTTCTCAACTGGTCAATAGGCAAAATATTGGTGAAATGAACTATGTTGCTCTTTATTGCAACTAATTTGTGTATGTTTCCGTCTTAGGGTGAAAATGAGGAAGAAAAATAAATCAGAGACCCTGAGTGAGCTTCCATTTCTCTTAGTCAGGTCTTTCCAATTTTCCCCTACCCTGATTTTGCAAATGTCTTCTTTTGTGGACAAGTTCCTCTGGTTGTGAACTGCACTTAAAGAGAGAACATCGTTTTTTCGTGACTAGTGCATTGGAGGCTTTTGCCAGCGTAGTTATCTCATTCGTGTAGGTCTCAATTCCACACATACCAGTAATTATCAGGCATGTATCTCCTCTTGAATTGGATCTGCTTCCAAATCCTTATGTTATGTATGGTACTTCTCTACTTTGTTTACTCGTACATAATTGCTGGCTACAATGGAATTTCAAGCAACAATGGTGCTTGTGCATGTGTTCTGGTTTGGGTATTTTATCCCTTGATCAGTTGTGAACTTCTGACCATGTTCCTCTGCCCAGGCTTTTGGAGATTGAAATAGAATGAGGAAGTTTTGAAAGATGCACCATCGGGTGCCACACAACAATCTGAGTGAATCTTTTTTAGAAATTTTGTTTGTAAGTTTTTTTTTTGTTTTTTAAGAAATTATAAATGCGATGAGTTCACAGAGATTTGTGATTTGTTTTTTTTCTTCTTGCATCAAATAGTTAGAGCAGAGGTAATTAATTTCACTCCTTGTTTTGTCATCTTGTGTTCTGCGTTTACAATATTACCTTTTCAAGTGTAAGAAAATTTACTCATGAAAGGTTAATCGTGTAAATTTACATATAAGAAGACAAAAAAAAGAGTGGGATTATAGAAAAGGGGGAGTGTGATCACCCTTGAGCAAAATACAAGTCAAAGTGGTCCCTGATTTTTTCCCTCTTTGTTTCTTGTGTGGAAATAGAAGCACCATCCTAGGAATACTAGCACGGAGCACAGTAAGGGAAGAAATTCTTACAGTAATTTTTATTTGGAAAATAGTTTTTGTGCTCCAATTTTTTAGAAAGGGGTACTTAAATATTGGTCATCGCTCACCCTGTGACTTATGTTTCATTCCGGCCATTTTTTCAGGTTATGTTTTCATCCTCTAATTTAAAAAACCCGATCTCACCCTTGTTGGACTATATTAATGGGATTTATTTGTTTCTTTAGGAGCCTATATAGGCAATGTTTTTTTGGCACTGAAAAATAGTGTCGGAGGTCCTGTGCCATAATTTATGGATATCTACACCCACCAAATCCCTAAACTCACACTTTCCATATAAATTTCAAATTTTCTAAATGATCTACTGTGGAATGAAACCCTTCTCTATTTTCTTGGAAATGAATCGTCGCCCCAAGTCGACAGCCGCCACTCATCTCGACCCCTAACCGTTGGCCTCACACCACTCAATTGGCCACTCATACTGTATTCTATGCCGTCTCTACTGTCAGCCTCCATTGCCAATGCTAATCACAAGGGCCAACCGTCGTTGCCTTCATCACTGTTGGAATGGTGAATATGGTTTTTCACAAGATTGGCTCAAGAGTACGGTCATGAGCAAAAAGGCATGATTCGCATACCAAAGGCATGATTCGCATACCCTACGACGTTTTCAAACGGATGCTCGAAGCCTAGCAAGTTGGAGATGAGTCGGTTTGAGATCTCCTTAATGCCTTGTACTGGTCTATCTCTTGGCTTTCAAACTATTTCTGTGTTTTTTTTCCTGCTATTGAAATGAGATTGGAGCAAATCTTGGATTGTTTTTCTTTGTATGTATACAGTCTGGATGTGGAAGTGAAATAAGCCATGTTCGTTTTCCAACAGCCATACGAATGGTGTACGGGTTAGGAATTGGATTTGGATTGATCACTCTTGTTTTCTGGTTTTTGGTAAGTTTTGATGGGTACATGATTTTTTTTTTTGTGTGTGTGTGTGTGTGGGTTCAATCCTGTGACCCGATTTATGGCTTCCACAAATCAAGGGGCTCATAGGGTAGCGCCACGCCCAATGATGATGACCAATTTTCCGATCGCTGATGAGGTAAATGACGGGTGGCAATGTGGAGGTTTGTGTTTTTGATAATCTAAAGTCGTCACGATGCCATCTGTTCGAAGAGATTACAACTATGGTTCAACTTACCATGTATTATATTTACCATATTACACATTGGGTGTATTTGATTCGATTCCTTTAACATGTTCATGATATATTTGTACTTATTCATGGTATATTTTTTTCACGAGTATGAAAATCGAATCTGGAATATTAATTGTCCATGGCATACTTTCCAATTTGTATAGGTGTATGTTCATGATATGTTTTGTAAATTGGTCATTATGCGTGTGTAAGTATACTTTCATGGTATATTGTTCAAATTGGAATTGGAGTACTAATTGTGATGTGTGTGTTCATAGTAAAATTGATCATGAAATTTGGTTGGATGGTTTCCAAATGTACCATAAATCACCTTTATTATCAAATGTTTGGGTTAACAAATCAATCATGAATCCTGCTCGGGTTAACAACTCAATCATAAATCATACTTGGGTAATCAAATTAATCACGAATCAAGAATCATGATTGTTTTGGTTCAATTCAATTTGAAATGTAAAAATAATCAATCCTATTAAATTCATAATGATTGCCTTTTTCAATTTACCACGATAAAAATTTTCAAAACTCTACAAAACGAGCATTCATGGTGTATTCAATCAAATTGATTTCATGATAAATTGTCCACTTTACCAATTTATCGACAAATCCAAAACAATTGATCATGGTAAATTTTGACTATACAAATAATACAATAGTTATGATTAATTTACCATGATATCAAAAACTTGCCACTGTGAATTCAAACCTCAAATCTACCACAATATCAAAAATCCAGTTACAATTAATTTAACAAAAATGGAATGGAATATATTTGAAGATTAAAAAATTTTCACCTTTTCCTTTTCGGTTGGAATATATGTGACACAAGTCAAAACCCATTATTTTAGGAAACTACAGTTAATTCAAATCCTAAATTACATCCCAGTAAATTAGGTACTCCACTAATAATGGTAGATATGGTATTTTGCAATAAAAAAAGTATAAAAACATAATGTAAAAAATTGGAGGGATGAAAACTTATGTGGTGTACCTAAATAGGATGATTATTTAATTATCTCAAGTGCAAGTTCAAAAATTGTTTTTAGTGCTTTGTGTTGCGTATAATTTTAAGCACAAAAGACAATTTTTAGTAGTGCATTTATGAGAAATTGAGTACAAAAATCATTACCCTTTTTTTTTTTCTCAATTTTTGTTCTCCTATAATTTTGCTTTCTCAAATCAAATAGACAATGAAATTCACCTTTTTTTCCCCACACATGTTCTATATACCCAACTGCCAAATTCCTTTTATCTATATTGTAAGCCAAGAGGCAACAAGATTAGGAGTGCACGTACGTGCCAAGAAGTTAGAAGTTCAACTTCTCCTTTAAGATACTAATCTTATTATTCTAACAATAGTGACTTTTGCTATAAAAAAGGATAAATCTCTATGACCTCCCCCGAGGTATACTGACTTCTATTACTTTACAAATATTGTCTAAAATTCCCTCATTTCGTTAACTAGACACTTACCGCATTATATTTTGCTATAAAATGACCGAAATACCCTTGAATATTAGGTAAACTCATTAACTAATTGGATATTAGGTAAAAATAGGTAATTGATTTCTACACTGCCTTTTTTTGATAACCACACTTCCTTTTTTGGATTTTAGTGTTGAAAGTATGTGCATTTTTTTTTTTGGTAAAAGATGAAAAAGAGAGTTGATATAAAAAAAGGGAGTGTAGAAATATCAATTCCCTAAAAATAACTAAATAAATGATTGGATACCCTTGATAATGAATATTAGTTTTTCTTCTAATTGGAGTTTTTAATTTTAAAAGAAAATCAATTAATTTGTATTTCGTTCAATTTGGGTAGTTACTAATACATCTTACTTTATCAAAACGTAATATTTCTAGAAATCATAAATCTCTATTTTATTTTATTTTTTGCTTCATGTACTCAGCCTTTTCGGTTTCCTATATATATGTTTTTTTTTTTTTCCAATTGAAATGTCTTGTATCATTCTAACTCATCATATCCAAAAATAGAAACAATATTTGCCTTGATTTCTACTTATTTTTTTATGAATGAAGTCAATGTAACTTGTCATCCACCCCTTTTTAATTTTATTTTGTTAGTTTTAATTTGCAATCTAATGTTCAAACAAAATTAGAGTTGAGTTCTACAAACGTTGCTCGAACTTATAGAATTAGTTATGCATTTTAAGAAAAATAATCCCAAAAAGTTATGATTCAAACTCAAAATTTTATGAAGACAAAATTAATTCAAAATTTTGTCAGTTTGACTTATTTTTGTCTTTATTCGCATAATTTTGAGTTTAGTTTTTACCTTTTCCATTTCTCTCGTCAAAATGGGACAATAATCCACAAAAATTTGAAACAAAACTAACAAATGAGAAAAAACAATGAATAAAGACCAAAAAAAAAAAAAAACCAAATAACTTATTAAGCCAAACTAACCTGTATATTTATAAAGTTTCCTTCATTGTCACGACTTGGATAGAACGATAATTCTTAGGGTACTGACGGTAATCTATATAATAAATCAAAGTTGTGTTTGAATTCAAAAGATAATCAACGTTTAAAATTTATTCCCTTTTTCTGCGTAAACCTCCGCCCTCCATTCGGCGTCCCCGTAAATACTTCACTTTTTTGGACCCAAATAGAGTGTCCCCTCTCTCTCGTCTAATTAATTTTTTCTTCGTAGAAAATCTCACGTCTGATTTCAAACTCCTCAGGCACGGGGCACGGGTAAACCCTTGAAATCGATATTCAAACTCTTCTCTCTCTCTCTCTCTCCATCTCTCTCCAAGCCGTCCAGCTGCCGAGAAGGCACAGCTGTCGAGAAGGCTAGCCAGAGAGAGAGCAGTCCTTGAGTGATGTGTATTTTTTGTTAGGGGATTTTGATCTTAAAACTGCTTTCCTTTTTTTTTTTTTGATAGGCTTAAAACTGCTTTCCTTTAAGCATAGTACGTATGAATTGTTGTAGGGGCATTGGATGAATTTAAATGGCTTCTATATTCTGTTGATCGATCGATGCATGGGTATGGTTCTAAGAGTTTTTTAGAGTTGGCTTCTACATTCTGCTGATGTATGGTTCGGTTAATTTAATCATCGAGCGATTATTTTGGCAGTGAATATGTAATTTGAGTTTTTTTCTTTGTGCTGGATAAATTCAAGTCCAGCTCAAGGCCACCATACATTTTTCTCCTATTGTCCACTACCTAAGGTGAGTCTATGTGCTTAATTTCATTAGGTTAGTTTCATGAGGATTGGTTTGGAAAATGGTTAGTTTCATTAGTATCTCGTCACTGTCCATTTCTAAGCCTATCAATTAAAAATTTGATTGCTGGTATGTGTTATTTAGAGGGATCGCTCCATTTTTTACTCTATTGCATTGCAGCTATGTCATCAGTTTTGGAGTTCTTGCTATAACCGAAGGTATACATTTTTTCTTTCTTCATGTACACGATTGAGCATGTCTGTTATGAACGTGTATAAACGGGAACATACAACACAACTTTTTGCTCTTCATATATAGGTATAAATTACCTGATCACAATCCTCTTAGCATCAGAAGTCTCAATTTTTGTGTTATTGCTAGGGCTTTTCCATCATTGTGGGAGTTGTACCTTATATTCGTGTAGTCACATTCCCTTTGTTCAGGAGATTAGATAATACATGTGGCTTTCGATTAAAGTCTCTTCCTAATTCCTATTCCCAACTCTAGCTCACCTAATAAATGGGAGGGAGAGGGTTTTTCCTCTGTTTTCGGTGGTAAAAGCCCTAAAGAAGTGTATGTTGGCGATAACACATGTGGCTTTTGATAAAGACGGTCAGTTTGCATCCAAACGGTGTGTTTGTCAGAAATTGAAATATTTCTTTTCGTCACCATTTTGCACGATTAAAGGGGAGTGCGCACCATTTCTCTCATGGAAGTTTGATTGTACGTATAACATCCTTGAAACACACACACAAACAATAAGATACATACGAGGTTCCCTAAAATCGGGTACTTTAGGTTGTCCATGAGTTTCCTTATCCATTCTTAAACTTCATTTTGTTTTTTCTTTTTCAAATCCTTAAGGAATTGGTGGAGCATTAATTAGGGGGTAAAGCAGTTTCCAATGTCCAAATTTCTCATTGTTCGATTGCAGGTACCTCTTCTAAAATCTCATTAATTATATCGTCTCGTATATGCATAACCCTATGGAAAAAGAACAAAAGTTGAGAAGATGGGGCATTTCTTGAGTCTATAATCTATATACAGGTGGTAGGAAATGGAGAAAGAAATGGTGTGGACACCACTGAATAGGCAAGTCATTTAGTTCAATTTGTTTGAGAGGTTTTAGATGTGAATTTTACTTATAATTTTTGGTAGTTTGCTTTGGTTTCTTTTACCCTTATGCTATTACCATTGTTGGTTTTCCTCTTAAATATATCTATTTGTCTAAAAAAAATTAAAAAAAAATAAGAATTTGACATTATTACCCAAAAGTATAGAAATTATCATGAAATCAACTGATGAAGAATGGAAAAATCTTTGGACACCGTTGAACGTAATTCCTGAAGCTGTGGATGGGAAAGCTATGGACGCCGTTGAAATTGAGTGCCATATTGACTTTTATATGCAATTGATCATTACTTTATTGTTTTAGCTTTGAGTGCATTTGGTTTTTAGCTTTGAGTACATCTCGATAAATGATTTTATTCTCTGCTCTCTTTTGGGCACAGTTTGAGGAAAATTTAGCTTTAGAGTTTTGTGGCCTGAAAATATAAAAGGATAAAATTCAGCTTTAGAGGTTTACATGTTCTTGGTTAAATCAATATGCCTCTGTGTCTATTTCTTTTAGGTGTGAACCGAATTCTCTTTTGATGGTGAGATTTGATTTCAAGTTCTGGGAATTCATGTTAATTCGAGTTCTCTCATAAATCAAAGGTGTGTTTGAATTCAAAAGACAACCAACGCTTAAGATTTATCCCCCCTTTCTGCATAAATCTCCGCCCCCCATTCTACAAAATGGCATGCCCGTAAATACTTCACTTTTTTGGACCAAAAATAGAGCATCCCCTTTCTCACGTCTAACTAATTTTTTCTTGGTAGAAAATCTCATGTCTGATTTCAAACTCCTCAGGCACGGGGCACGGGCAAACGCTTGAAATCGATATTCAAACTCTTCTCTCTCTCTCTCTCTCTCTCTCTCTCTTTCTCCAAGCCGTACAGCTGTCGAGAAGGCTAGCCAGAGAGAGAGAGAGAGAGAGAGAGAGAGAGAGAGCAGTCATAGAAATCGCGTTCGAGTTGACAGTGGAGGGGAGTGCACTGAAATCGCGTTCAAGCCCTGGTTGCAAATAGCTCGCCCATTTTAAATAGGCTACGTTTAGAAAATTTGTGATTGCAAATAGCTCGCTCCTTTTTAAATAGGGTGTGTGGAGTAAATTGTGGGCCCCCAATCCGTGTGGATGTGTCATTCGAGTTGTCTAAAACGACGCCGTCCACCCGAATCCCTGATCTCTATATACACTGAAGGAAAGTAGTCATCTTTGTCGTCAATGAATCTACCAAACCCTCAGGGCGTCACCCCAACAATTCACCCAAAAACTGGAAAATCATATTATCTATACATGTATGTATATACAGTTCTGTTCTACTAGTATTGTTGTACATACATATGAACCGCTATAGGGTTTGATACCCTTCTGTTCTCGTCTCTCTCTCATCTACTGGGCTTCCTCAGATCATCAAGAAAATGCCGCAAGTGAAGATCATAGCCAAGAACTTCATGGACATGGTGGCCTCCTTGCCTGCCATGTAGCTCGACAAGCTTTACGACAATGCTTTCATTTGCGAAGCCATTCTCAGGTCCCCCTTCTCTCTCTCTCTCTCTCTCTCTCTCTCTCTCTCCAAAAATGTTTTGAATTCAAAAGGTACGTAGATTCTTTCATATGGATGTGTAATTACTAATTAGATCACTTATAAGGTCCTAATTGACACTTCATCTCGGAGCTTTTGTACGTAGATCTTTGCCACCGTTGGCCAAGAAGTACGTCTTGCAGATGCTGTACATTGATGAACCAGTATTAGCAAATTCGATAAAAGAGTGGGTGCTTGCAGATGGAGAATCTAAACATACTGTTGCTGTTGATAGATTGGTCCAGTTGAGAGTATTTATTGAAACTGTTGACAGGTATACAGTGATCTGTCTTTTTCGTCGGTAGTGTTAAATTTCGATAGCTGGTTTGTGTAATCTTTGGTTATCCTATTACATGTGTTGTTTGAAGAAGTCAGAAGTGAATTTGTTTTACATCCTCAGGTGGTATGTCTGTATTACTGTATATTCTTATGTAAGGTATAAAAGGGGTATTACAAGAAATGTCACTTTTCTTAATATGCAGTTAATCGCTCTGCTCCTTTCAATCAATGTTTTCGAGTAAATTCGTGATTGGAAAAATGGGTGGGAATATATTTTTTGCTATATGAAAACAAGAATTAGTCATTTGTGTGTGGAAACGGATTGTAAAGCGTTGGTATCAAAGCTCATCCCACTGTAATTTACATAATCTAAAATGACACAAACCAATCTGATATCAAGACTCTGTCATCAGTTTTCATTGATTCTTTGAGAGTTCCCTATGTATGGATGGTTGAAATGTGCAGACTTTAATAACAGTGTTATAAGTATTTTGTGTATGTTCACCTTTTTTAAGACATAAGTATTCTGTTCACCTTGCAAGTACGCTATGTCCACCTTAAAGGAATTTCCTTTCGAGTCAACAAATACTGTTTGCCCATACTCTGTATTTATTTGTAGTGTTTCCGCAGGAAAAAGGGGACCACTTATAGATTAAACACGAAGTTTCAGATTAACCTTCAGAAGCATATAGTACATGGGTAAGCTTTCTTCATTTTTATATTTCACTTTAGTATATTTGTTACTCATGCCTGATGTGCATTTTTCTTTGTTTGGTTGGGAAGTGGGGAGAGGTGTTTGTTATGATTTCCTCACTAAAGGATTAGTCATTGTTACTATAGGGGGTTGGACACCAGCTGCTCAATTCTGGTCTCTTAAAGTTGTGCCTGGCCAAAATTATCTGGCTTTAAAGTTTCCATCTTTTACTCTTGAAGTTTCCCTTTTACCTTTCCTCCTTTTTCTTCTAGAAAAGTCTTCTTCCTTGATTCCATCATCAACGTGTAGCACGTCCACTAGATGTGGTTTTTCAGTATAGGGGTGACATAAATTTCGGATTGATTGTCTAACTGTATTTGCTGCTTGCGTATCTGGAGTATGTAACAAAATTACTCACCAAGTCATGTTTTGCATGGCTAACCTTGTGTCTGTGTTCTCTAATCTAAATGTCATTTACCACATGAATAAACATAAAACCATTTTCCAGTCCTAGTAATCTATCTAGTCACTTTGCTCAGGATGTGCTTATCCTAGAAGTATTGTTTTACTCGGATACCAATGGATTACCTTTAAACTCACGCAGTGGAGTTTTACCAAGGGAACCAATGCCTTCTACTATCACAGTGAGGCTTCCAAGCTCGGAGGATCTAGAAGCCTATGCTGCTGAACAATGGGAGGTATGAACTTCATCTTTGTGTTTTTCTGTCTCATTTGCGCTTGTGTATTGCTTAGGGTAGTAAGTTCCTAGTTACCATGCATCTCTGTCATGAATTGAGTTACTTGGTTTTTGTAATTGTTCAGTGTGCAGTTTTGTTGATAGTTTAGTCTCTGACTCACTCTTATCATGACTTCAAACTTTGGTACATTAGTGTTTCTTGCTGCACCTTATCAGCTCCGGCCAAGCTGAAAGGACAACAAACTTCAGCTCTTCAATGTTGAAAATATTCCAACGAGGCCTTCTGAGTCAGAGGTTATTTTGTCTCCCAAATATGTTTCAATTTGGGAAAATTTCTCTTATATACCTTTGATTTGAAGTTAAAATTCAATTTGGTCCTTCAACTTTTAATTGGACAAATAAACACTTCCACTTTCGAATTGATTTCAATGTGAACCCTTGGTTGGATGACGTTAGTTTTTTAGACGGAAAATACACGTGTCTTGCACGTGAGCTGATGAGAGGGGTATGTATGCACATTCCCTCTTTCCTTCAAGAAAATTATTCTGTGAAACTAGTATTACTTCAGTCTTCACCTCTCCCAAGTGATGTAATTAGTGGAAAAACCTCCCCTGATAATTTCTCGCGCTCATCCACTTAGGATATTCTTCCCAAAATCCATCCCAGGACGACATCGATGCCCGCCGCTGCAATCATCCGATTGCCGGCTGCTGAAAATCTGCAAGAATGATTTCTTCTTCCTTTATCTCTTCAGTTTCTTGTTTGTTTAACTTTTTTACTGTAATTAACAAAATACAGAAAAAGAAGCAGATTTTTTGAAGTAAAAAAAAAAAATGATGAGGGGTTAAAAATCTCCCAATCTCTGCAAATATCCAATCCCCAAAAGTTTCTCTAGTGAGTAGGTACAGATTTTTGGCCGCCGGCGATCGGAGGGGGCGGTTGCAGCAATGGGCGCAGATCCTCCTTCAGCGAATCCGCCGGAAACACGACAATAATGTTGAACAACTATTTGCATGAACAAAGAGACCAACGAAGAAGGAAAGGTCGGTTCGAGAAATAATCCTCCGTTTATGAAGCCAATCGAACTGGATTCATTTCAAATTTCCGACTCCGCTACAAGTAACTCCTTGAACCACAACTCTAACACCCAGATCCCATACTTCCTTTTCCACATCGATGTATACGTATATACGTCAAAATGGTGTGTATTGTACTGATGTGTGTGTGCGTGTGTGTATATACATATATATATATATACATATATATATATATATATATATATATATAATAGTGGGGGAAATATTGGTCTGGTGGAATACGACTGAATTCGATGGAGGGAGGAAGGGGTGGGTGAGGGGAGAAGAGAGAGACGGGGGTTTTATTCACCCCCCAAAAAAAAGACAGACTGGGGTTTTGAGTAAGGAGAGGAATGGCAAATTTACCCCTGAAAAATGGTCACGTGCTGGGCACATAACAATTTTCCGTCCAAAAAACTAACACCATCCAACTGAGGGTTGACATTGGAACCAATTCAAAAGTAGAAGTACATATTTGTCCAAATTGAAAAGTGAAGGATCAAAATCATCAAATTGAATCTTCGCTTAAAGTCGAAGGGATGTAAGAGAAATTTTCTCTTTCAATTTTCACCTTTTGATTTTCTAAGTGGAGAATAAGGATACAGTACCTTATAGATATGTGTTTTTATGTCCCATAGAGACAAAGAAGCTCTGAAGCTAACTGAAAGTGGTTTCCAATTTTTGGTATGCATTACATTTGTCATTTGCTGGCTGTAGTCTTCATGATGTTTTATATGCGCAAGTATTGATTTCTATAAATTACAGCTGATGGATACAAATGCACAACTCTGGTACATCATCAGGGAATATATCACAAATTCTGAGGTATCTGACAACTTTGTTGTGTTTTGGAAAATTTTATTTTGGTTTATCTAGAATGTTGAAAAGAGGTTGGATCCCTTTTCCTGGATATCCAAGTAATTGCCATATTAAGGTTCACTTTGTGCATGTTGCCCAGAAAAAGAAATAGCAATGGGAGTTAGTTAGACATTTTCAATTTTAACTGGTATGTGGCTTTGGAAACTGAAAAGTTATCTTATTGGAATACTAGGCGCATGCCCTTCATCCCTATTTTCCTTTGATACATTAGGTTGTAATTTGATGCCTGATATTAACCAGCAATTATGACTTTGTCATTGTGGTGAAGGAGCGAGGTGTGGATACAGCAGATTTGATTTCATTTCTGCTGGAGCTTAGTTTTCATGTCACGGGTGAGGTAATGCATTTCACTTAGATTCTTAAATTCTGTGACACTTGTTGACTTGCAATCCTTCCCTTACTGAAATTTGATCTATTTGATGGATATCCTCCGGCAACAGATTTCCTACTCTTCTTCCCAGAATGTAAACATAATTCTGCAATGCAAGTTGTGTGATGAATCGATATTTAACGAGTTTCATCTGCACCCTTCTTGCGTAGGCATATAATATGAACACATTGACTGATATTCAGAGAAATGTGATAAAAGACCTTGCCGACCTGGGATTGGTCAAGCTTCAGCAGGTCAATCCCTTCTTCTAATTATGCGTGTTTTCAGACTTTTGTTCAATACCAAGACCTTACTAGTCCATGAACTTTTGGATTTGTGCAGGGTAGGAAAGAGAGTTGGTTTATTCCTACTAAGTTAGCTACCAATCTGTCAATTAGCTTATCAGATTTATCATCACGGAAGCAGGTATTTCCCTTGTGATTCAACTTGTATTGAAATTTAACAATGCATGACTCGAACTTCCGTGTCATATTTACAATTTTTTTTACTTGTGAGGGAATGAGAGACTGGCATCGTTGTGTTTGTCATTCAGTTTTTCCAAGCGCTATAATTGGTCTGACAATATGCTAACGTGAATCAAGTTGAGTGCAAAATATGGTCTAGGACCTCTCACCTGGGCCTTAAGTAGAAAACCATATTTTATTTCGTACTGCTGAGGCTGTACCAGGTACGAGAAGATTTCATCATGGCCTTTTGATATGTGGCAGAGTATGGGGCCATTTTATGTTTTGGGCCTTTCTTTTTGTATGATGGTGGCATCGCCTTAATGCCTCTTAGATATATTGTTCCACATCAAATTATAGAGTAGGTTTCACCGTTCCAGTTTATGGCAGGACCTTTTTTTTTCTTGCCAAGTTGACCTTACTTGGTCTTTAGAGTAATTAGTGTGGCTGCAGGCCAATGTCATCGTTCCAGTTTCTGGTTGCTTCCTAAAACTCAGAAAGGCAATAAGTGACTTGGTTAACTTGAGGAAGATAGCAGACGTAATACAACTTTTCGTCACTCACTTTTTCAAACCTCCATCGGCCATGAGCTCTTGGATTCCTAGCCTATTCAAGTAAAAAGAGGGGGTTGCCTAAAACGAAATTAGCTGCGGAGACAGCATACTACATTATGATGTAGTGCTGTGTGCATAGCGTGAATGGAGAGGGGAGTCGTAGATATTTCTAGGGGAAAGGAAAGCTCTATAAGTAACTTGAAAGCAACGATGTTGGCATCCTTGCTTTTTATCAGCTGTGAGGATTTATAAGTGTTTTTTGGTTAGTTTTCTTGTATAAGCATAGGTACAAGGTCGATGGGTACAAGGTCGAGGGGCCCTTATGGGCCATTTTCTACAATAATTTATGCTTTGTTTGGATTGCAATTTGAAAAGTTTTTTGAAAAAAAGTAGGGGTAATGAGTGGAGAGAGATAGAGAGAGAAATGTTGAAAATATAGGGAATCTAGGGGGAATTTTTTGAAAAATTCTTTTTAAGTTGCAAAGAGAACAAGGCATTACTTTTGAAGAATCTTTTGGGGCTATGGTACAGAGGAATTACGTGCCTACTTTGGCTGAACATGTAGCATGCTGAAGACATCATAAATTGTTGCATGGAAGATATTTTGGCAGATTACTCTGTTACATCACAATTTAAAATTTTGAAATGCCATGGATTGGCTGCATAATGTTTATGTCTGCTCCAATAGGTTCATTTGCTTGTATTGGTTGGAGTTATTTGTTCCTCTGAAGTGTCAAGATGAGATGTTAGTCCTTTGCTCTTTCTTCTGTTCAGCTTGTGAAGTGTGTTTGCTATGTCTTTTCGGTGGTTGTTGGGAAAATTTGGTAGAAAAGTTGTGGACTATAAAAGGTGAAATCTAACAAGTAATATTCTTTTTTATTTGTCCTTCTCCTGGGTTTTGTTGTTGTGGAAACTAACTTTAGGGTGTATGCATACTCTTCATCCAAATTACTTTGCGAGATCTTGCGGCTCTTCTCAAGGTATAATGGAAATGTCCTCCATAAGCAATTTGGAATGGGCTACATGAAAAGGAGGAGGAAAAAGCAAAAGGAAAAAAAAAAAATTTGTAGTAGAAAATGATTCTCCGTATGTTTAAGGAAAGAACGGTGCTACTGGTACAGCGGCTGCGTACAGATCCCTTTTGCACCCGTCTCGTGTCCCGCAAAGATGATCGGAGCCGCTTATTTTGTTCAAAATACTTCGTTTAAGGTTCCTGTAAAAAATCACCTCAATCCAATATCGGGAGGGGTGTTTACGAATCATCCAACTTTGCTTCAAAATTTAGCCTAAGTTTTGAAGCAAAATTGGATGATTCGTAAACACCATTCCTGATATCGGATTGAGGTGATTTTTTACAGGGACCTTAAACGAAGTATTTTGAACAAAATGAACAGCTCCGATCATCTTTACGGGACCCGAGACGGACACAAATGAGATCTGTACGCGGCTGCTGTACAGCAGCCGCTGTACCAGTAGCATTTCTGTTAAGGAAAATCTTTACAAACACTGGATAAAAAGTTCCTAGTTGGTTTCTCGCTCCAAAATGGGCAAAGTTTAAAATTTAAATCGAGTCTTTTATAATATTTCAACTTGAGTTACTTTTCTCCATACCTTTACTCTTCTACATTATTGGATACATAAAATTTCCTTATGATTCGTCATCTTGGCATTGGGATGGAATGTTTATGGGTTATATTTGACTGAATGCTATTCTTGTACATGTATTCATCACCAAAGGCTAATTTTAGTGCTGAAATGGCAGGGTAGAATATCAACTTCCAAATCTTATTGTTGCTGCCATCACAAAAGAAAGCCTGTATAATGCTTTTGAAAATGGTATTATGGCAGAGCAGGCAAGTATTGATTCCTTGCTGTATGTAACTTCACATTGGTTTGCGATTTTCAAAATCAATTTTGTTAAAACTATTTTTGAAAACAAGATTCTGATTGTGTTTAGATCTTAATGCATATTTAGTGGAAATGATTACGGATGGAAAAATCTTTCTGATGTATATTAAAAACCGTCTCTTTCCACAAAATAGCAGAATACAAGTTTTGAAAACTGTCAGTCGACAAAGCTTGTATCTTTTGTGATCTCCGAAGTCCTTTCATCTTTCACCTGATAGAGCAACTATGACTTCACTGTTATATTTAATGATAAGATGAAGTTTGGTCTCTGTTCCATTTATTTGTCATTAGGCACATCAGTTGCCTTCTTTGGATGGTTTGCCATCACTATTTTTTATTTCAATGTTAACGATGAAGAATCAATCTAATAGTTTGTTCAAAGTTGGATAAAACATTGCTCGCTGCTGCTAATGAATACTTGGACATTATTTTAGCTTCTGCGTTCATAGACAACAAGTATTTCAAGCACATGATTTCAAATCCTTGTGCTATTATTCTGTTGCCTTGTAAGACCCGTGATGATATTATTACCTACTGGGGTCTTGAGCCAAACCGATTCCAAAAATAAAAAAAAGGGGGTCCTGTGTTGGTTGTTTCTTTTGTCTAGAATATAGTTGCTGTAGTGAATTTGAAGCATTCAATTTTGCAGATAATTACTTTTCTTCAGCAGAATGCCCATCCTAGAGTTGCAGAGAGCATACCCTCGGTACCTGAAAATGTCACGGATCAGGTTGACATTGTTTTCAGTGTTCAAATGCATTTGGAAAGCCAAAAGTTCTTCTGCCCCTATTCAAATTAAAAACAATACTCAGTTATTTATTATCTGCTTGACTGTGCTCTGAGATGCAAATATTTGAAACAGATTAGGTTGTGGGAATCAGATATGAACAGGGTTGAGATGACACCTGCCAGTCTTTTTGATGAGTTCCCTTCTCGGGTGAAAAAAAAAAGAAGCTCCTCTCCCTTCCAGTTATGTTTCTTTATATTACTTCAAACCTTTTACCATTTTATGGGTTTTGTTTCCTTAATCTGTAGGACGTTTTTGAGGCTGCTTGTGACTTTGCACGGGAATATGGAGGTGTATTGTGGGAAGACTCGAAGAAGATGCGCTTGGTGGTGAAGGCGGAAATACTTGGGCAAATACGAGAATTTTTGCGTCGGTAGAAGCAATAGATGTGTGGAATCTGCAGAAGGGGGAGTTGGATGCTTGAAAAGGGCATTCCTTTTTCTTTGGATGTAAATTTGCTAGAAATTAATGGAATCATATGGAGAGATAAAGAAAGTAGTAGAGATGTAAGTTAAACAAATTTACAGAACGTGCACGATTGGTTATTGGACGGACTACTTCGCACCCAGCAATCATGTAGTGCCACGTTCACATGTATAAATCGCATTGTTTTGTTAGAGGGTGTTTTTCGTTTTTGGCCTGGATGGAATCAGTTTCGTGCAAATGAAATAGGTAGTATGTGTTTTGTGTATGCGCTGCTCTATTGTGACACGGAAGTCACGGATTCGAGTCATGGAAACAGTCTTTCTGCTTGCAGAAGTAAGATTGCGTTCATCAACCATTTCCTAGACCTTGCAATGGTAGGAGCCTCTCATGCATTGGATTTGCTCCTTTATAGGCTACGTTTGGCTCGTGGACAGGGTTGGAGCTAGGCTTTGGCCGGTCAGAGCTATGTCCTCCCCCATCATTTCTAAAATCATCATACTACGTAAGTACTAAAATTTGTGCACGTAACTGTTAATGCATATGGTTTACTTACTTTTGTGCTAAGTTTGAATTTATACTATGGAAAATGATACCGCCCAAATTATTTTCATTAATGTCTAAATTTTATACAAGTGTTTTGTGGTTATACAAGTGTTTTGTGGTTAAGCTATAGTTATGGCATTATTAACACTTTTTGAAAAGGATTTCATGGTATCAAGATAATTGATTGCAATTAGAATATAGTGCAGTTGGTGCCTCCCTTATACTTTCATGCACATGGGCAGGGTTATTCTCGTAAGCACCGATCCCCCTCCCCAAGTCCTCTATGATAGAGTAGATTAGATTTAACGAATGACAACAAAAAAAATGGTAATTGATTTCACTATCGTTTTAACTTTCACAACCTTAGAATTGCACATCATCGTGTAATTTTGGGACCATATATACATATGCTCTCTACAATTTCAGTAATTATAAGCGCAGTACACGTACCATGCACAGGGAGCACAAACAAAATTTGTTGTGTATTTCCCTTTTGGATGTACGATTTGTCATTAAATGTGAAAATTGTATTAAAAGAAAATGTTTAATTGTGAGGCGAATTGTGTGGGAGAGGGTTTTTTTTTAGAAATCATAAACTTATTATAAATAGAAATAAACGGTACAACCACATGGCAACAACCATACAATCAACCCCACATACTAGCGAGCACAAAACAACCCAACAAAACTAAGGAAAGACCCAACAAAAGTGAACAACCAAACAAGGCCAATCGAACCACCCCCACAAAATCCAACACAATAACAGTCATGCCATCAACACCAAACACACAAACAATTATATCTACAAAACATAGATAAGGAACAAGAAACAGAAATAAATCAATGTAAAGCACGACATTGAGGGACACAGTAAGCGTGAGGCTCGACACAGCTGTCTTCAATAACCCTTTCCCATTTACGCTTTTTCTAAGTGGGGTTTTGTGTAGCCTTGTCACTATGTGCTTTGACATTGTCTATCTTCTTCATTTTCTGATTGATAGAAAGCTTAACAGTTGTAGGGTCACAGACCTCTTATCGCTATCGCCACAAAGCCATAATCCTCTTAGACCGTAAATTCTGAGGTCCGACAATAGTGTCCTAGAGAACTTCTCCAACCCAATCAGACGAGGAATCCTCAAAGCTAAGGTGCCAAGGTTCAGGCATTGGGGAAAAAATACACAACTGGACAGGGATACCATCTGGGGGGGCTAAGAGGATCTGACACATTAACCATCGGCACATCGACGTCTTGAACACCAATACAAACCTCTGGAGGCATAAGGGTTTCGGGTATGCCAAGACAATTAACTAATAGTACTAAATAGGACTCCTTCACTTTAACTTCAACAGCTGAGAGACTCGGCATATGGAAGAACTGGAGCTTCCTACCCATATCCGATCCCATAAGACAATTGCGGTTAGCAAGGAGAAAGTCTCAACCCATGATAACCTTCTTCTTGCATTGACGATACACTGTAGAACGAGGCCGCTTCACATTAGTAGTAGGTGCACGCAAGGATGGAATCAGGGGGGTTTAGTGGCGACGACCATCACGACAAGATTTTTTTTAGTATATATTTCGCCACTACTAGGATAAAATCCTGGTTCCGTTCTTGGGTGCACGTTGATCCAACACCTTACCAACGTCCTCAACCTTCTCAGAGCTAGCAACGGATTCAAAACCTCCAGAAGCAGCACAACTAGAAGAAGCGGCTCCTCGCAATGACTCTTAGACCCAGCTCTCAGAGTATTTGCCTATCATAGTCTCACATGCCTCCACTTTAGTGCTAGACCGCGAGGATTCCCCCACCTGAAACCGATGATAATCTGGGGAGAGCTTGAAAGAAATGAGAAACGAATTTGACGAGGAGAGAATTTTAGTGGTTGATGTGAATTATTATGAGTTGTTTTACTCTCTCTCTCTTTTTTTTTTCAAACAAAAGAGAACGTGTCGTGTGTCATACATGTGCTTAATATATTGTATACATAAATTACATCTTGGATTTGGTCAGCGCCCTTGATGGTTGCTATAGAATGGTGATATTACCTGTCGTTGATGAAGTGATATTTAATAATCTATCACTTTTTTTTAGTAGGAGAGATGTGTTAAATAAGTTTTTGTAAATATAGAGATGCGTTGAATTGATTTTCACACTCCCCTTGAGTTCGGAAAATAGCAAAAGTATAGCCAGAGGAAGCAGAACTTTACACGATCGAGCATTTTGCATGCCAAAAGTGCTTTTAACCATGAAATTGGTAGTATAAAAATTGTGAAATGATCAAAGTGTTGCTGCCCAGGATCGAACTGGAGACCTTTAGTGTGTAAGACTAACGTGATAACCACTACACCACAGCAACTCATGTTTTGTTCATTCCCCATAATCTAATATAATACTAGTAACATTAGTAGAGCAACTAAAAGCTTGATTTTAATTATCTATTGAAATTACTGTAACTGTGTAGTCTTTATTAAGTTAGCGATACAATTAGTACTTATTAAATGTACATCCATTGAGCTGGTTATAAGTAATAAGGACAAGAATTCATTCACAAAATCCTTTTAATTGTATATAAATATCCTCAGCTGCTGATATGATCTTACTTAGCCGTTATGAATTGGAACCAGTGGGGGAGCTAGGATGCGTATTTGGGAGGGGCCGAACTATGGGGGGAAAAATGCGACAAAAAATGAAGTTTTGAATATTTATCAAGTATATTAAAAATAAAGTTCAGAATTTAATTAAGTATAAAAAAAAAGTCTCATCACTATCAAAAATCAAAAAATGTAGTGTCTAAAAAAAGAAAACTTTTAAAAAATGACAGAGTGTTATTCAATTTCAATTTTTTTTTTTTTGTCGGGAGTGTTATCTCACTCCAAATGTGACCAATGGATTGACAGTCAAGTGGTGGCCGTCCTTTACTCCTTGCACCAAGCAAGGGTTCAAACCTCACTAGTCTCATCCCGTTTCTCCCAGATTAGAATAAAATCTTCTTCAGTTCCTCAAAGGGAATAGAGGATCCTGATCTTCTCGAGGCCATGTTGATGTGATTAAAACTGTTCAAGTAAAAGTTATCGAGTACATATATTAACCCTGCCAGTTAAGAAATCATGTTCGTGGGACGATATTGATATGTTTTCAGAAAAGACGAGAGGCGTCCACTCACCTATTTTCCATCACAAAAACATCAAAATGCAAAAGCCTTTTACCAGCAATAAGCAAAACAGAAACTTGAAAATGGACCATCCCAAGAGGAACAAAAAGAGAACAAAAGCAGACCATATGCAGTTTCTAGGAAATTTCCCCAACTTTAACCTCATTTGCACAATCATTGATCTCGCGATCTTCTCTTCCTTTTCTAAACTTTGGCTCCAAAACTTTCACATCAACAACAACAGAAGAACCCATGGTAGTCCCCGATTATTAGGGGTATGAACGGGGGAAGATTGAAAACAGACGGAACCTTTGGCAATATGCACAAAGTGGCTGCTTTCACGTAACAACTTAAAAAGTAGTGGTTTCCTTGCTACTAATTTATAAACATAACTTTTGCTTTTTTTCAAACCTGATTGAAGTACCAAGCTGCTGATCCATTTCTCTTGTGTTGCTGTTCCAATGAAGAACACTATGAAGGGTTGTGTCCAATTATTTCTGAAACTTGTGAACTCAATCATGGGAATTGTGGGGATTTCAATGATCTTATACAGCGCGTGGATGGTTAGAGTTTGGCAGAGAGACATGGAAGGCTCGTCTTCCGATTTTCACAACTACTCTATTCCATGGTGAGCGTATCTTTTCGAGCTTTTATTTGCGTTACATCTACCTATTTTATGGTAAAGTCATGGGCAGTGGGACAGAATGCCAAAATCAATTTCATAAGTAAATTCACCTTTCTTCTTTTCTTCGTTATGCTATCATGTTTTTAATCATTTGCTAAGTTTAAAAAGCGGGTGATCCACTTGGTTGATATTGCAGGTTTATTCATGCTTTCCTTGGCATTGGAATCACCTTAAGTGCTATTACATGCCTTGGCCATGTTGCTGCAAAAACTGCAAATCCCCATTGCCTTTCTGCTGTATCCTTTTTTTTCTTTTTTTTTTTCTTTTTGGTTTCTATGTTTATGTAACTTGTTCTGCTTACCTTGAGTAGCACTAATCACTTTCCCTGCATTCAAATATTCTTGCTTTTTAACTTTCAAGGCAAATTAGGTGAGAAGGCAAAACTCGATGGTCCCTTTATTTAACAAAAATTGACAAATATTGAAGCAGTATCGCTCTCAGATGAGCTAGGACATGAGTCGAAGCTATCAATGTGATTTTGTAACTTTTGGCAAGAAAAGAAAGAACAAAAATTGAACTGTTGTGGTATTCTCCTTTCTTGCTTTGCTAATCAAGGAGAGAACAAAAGTGAAAGATAGCTCTATATATAAAGGTTGGTAAAAGGAGTAAAATTTGTTGAAAACTTCTCATGATAAGGTAAAAGTTCAACTTTGGCGAACTCAGGATGTCTGGGTTTACAGCTCATCTCTGTTGCCACTTATGCTGCCCCTTGGGATTTGAATCGCGACATTCTGGTTATATCTCCTTTGGTTTCATCTCTCATGCCATAAGAATGTTAACCTTGATTAGGGCAAAGTATATGGTCACAATCTTTTTGCTTCTTCTAGTGGAGACTGCATTGATATCAGACATAATCCTAAATTCTGACTGGGAGAAGGTAAATAATTTCCCTACTATGTATTCCAAAGAATTCTCTGTCCAGTTCTTGACCTTTTTGCATCTTCATTTCTGCCATATTGTACTTGTATAAATGCTACATGCTCCAGGACTTGCCTGAAGATCCAACAGGAAGGTTCGATGATTTCGAGGATTTCGTTGAGTCTAATTTCGACACCTGCAGATGGATTGGCTTGTTGATTGTCTTAGCACAGGTATCTTAAACTGATTTGAAGGTGTCGAATATGACGGGTTTTAGAAATGAAAGGACATTTGAATTCCCTTTTCAAAAGATTTTAAGCTGTAAAACGAACCAAGTTAGTGTTAGCGTCGTATAGGATCACTAAATGCCCAAAAGAGATGAACTTGTTTGAAATTAACTTTAAAGATACGCAAGATTGAACATACACTTAAGGCTCGTTAAGTTTCTAAGCCAAACTTGAACAATTCATCACCGAGCTCGACTCAAATTTTATACCTAAGATTAGGTGGCGTAGTCTAAATTGAGTTCAGACTTGGACTTATTACTGGATTGGAAAAGCAACTGCACTCAACGGCTTGAACTCAAATTCAAAAAATGCGTGCCCAAGAGATGAACCAGATCACAAATTTCTACTGTCTTCTTATACGCAGGGATGTTCGATCCTATTGGCCACAGTCCTAAAAACTCTTGAGGAAGATACCGGAAAACACTATGACAGTGATGATGATTACGCTGCGCATAGGCTTCCGTTTGTGAACAATTCTGTGCATCCACTTCCTTACGCAGTTGCCGACTTCCCACTTCCCTCCAAGAGCGAAACCTGGATGTTAAGGAAGGATTCACAATGAAGGTAGACATCTTGTCTGGCTGATACTGCTTTCATTTCCTTTATCTTGGTTTCCGGGTTTTTGGAATAAAAGCATCGGACAGTCCAAAAACACTCTCTGTTTTGAAAACAAAAACATCTTTCTCGTGTACGAACCAATGGGTTGTTTTCAGAAAGACAAAATACTTGAAGTAGTTTGCATAGCACATTTTCTTGAATGAAAAAATGGCGAACGAGAACGCTAACATAATAAGAGCCTATTTGTCGGACATCCAACTTCCGTTAACCCATGGCCTGAGCATCCCTACCCAGTACCCACACATCTTTTTTCCTTTTCAGATGAAACAAAGCCGAGGGAAGGACATAAACAGGTGAAATCTTGCATGTGAATATTCATAAAGCTATTTCGGTAAGTTGAGACGTGTATGGTGGTGCTGCAACTGGTGCTGGTGCCATTGATGGTAGAGGTAGCAATGCTATATCTAGTATTACCTTTTCTTTCCTTCAACTAAGAAATGGAGAGATTGCTTGTCATGGTTATCTTGGCAATATAAACGTAAAGGTTTTATATACTTATGTACGTACTTGTATCAATTCCTGTTAGGTTTCATGTGGGGGAAAATAATAACAATCTTGCAAAATGTATTAAGCCATGTCAGTAGAACGTATACGAGAGAACACAAATCATTTCTTGTACGAAACCATCTAACAACGGCCGGTAATCAACCCAGAGTGTGTAAAGAAAACCGAATTCAAGAGTATGCAAAGAAAACCAGATCCACACACGCGTAAGATCGATGTAGAAAACATCCAAGAATCAGGAAATGGAGACCAAGTTATGGATATGGTGTCCCAATTGTACATAGACCAATAGAAATTTCTGTTTCGATCTATGGTAAACCTATGAGTTGACGCCTCTTATGTCGTGTAAAGCATTAAATACCGTTCCCTCAAAAACATAACAACTATACGAAAAGGAACCCAAAAAAAATCAATAACACATGAAAGAGAAGGAAAATTGAAGGAAATGTTCAGACTTCTTAGTTGTCTTTGTTGATACTCCGGCACAATCTCCTCCAGCTTGTGAAGCTTGCTCCCTGCAATTCTATGGGAAAACCATGGTGCTCATTGTGGTAACCTATGCTCCTTGTCATTCGATTCAACGGGCGATAATAAGAATAAGCCTCTTGCTCCCGGTTGAACACGTATAATGTTCTTCATTATACCGCCACATGGTACTCCAAACTACTTAATAACTACACTAAATACACATTCTTGTGGGGTCTACCCCTGAGTGTAAGAATGTCCTTGTCAATGCCATCTACTCTGATACAACTTGTTATGCCCATGCATGGATGAGCAGTAGATGTTTGAATCTGGGGCGCGGGTCCATGACCTAATCATGTCAACTGTCGCCCATGTGGACATGACCCGATGACACATTTAATTAGAGAGTCTTGTCTAATATTGGAGATGAGATATAAAAGGTTGAAGTAATCCTAATCTCTTAGGATTATAGAACTGCTTCCAAAACATCCAGGATGCTTTATCTTTCCATATAACTCATGCAGGATAGTCACAACAAGATACACCAAAATATATACTAGAATATCAATCAAAGAGTTCAAGGGAACTCTCTCTCTCTCTCTCTCTTTAGTTTTCTATCTACTATTAAAGTGCAATCCAAGCTTTTACGCCGTGGAATTGAATGTGATACTCAACTCATAGTCTCACTCCATCGCAATAGATTGTTAATGTTCTAATATGTGATCCAAAATATGTTATCCATCCACCAACCAAAATTCGGTTGGGTTAAACCTTTAAAGTTCACGAGAAGCAACCCGAATCATCCGTTTCCGAACTCGTTATATATTGTTTACAATGCGCCCTCGTTATATATCAAATTGCCGTGGAATGTGGAATAAGGCAGTTCTAATAGGGAAGACAACAAATGCGGAAGCGAGTGGTTCGAATTGCCTCTCGCGAACTTCAACCAAACCAGGTTTTGGTGGATGAATTACATGCTCTGGGTCTCATGCTAAAACAACGACAACCTCTTGCGATGAAGTAAAACTACGAGGATCAAGTTTCACCCCATGATGCAAAAACTTGGATTACCCTTTAATGGTAGAGAGACAGAGAACTACTTGGAGAGAGAGAGAGAGAGAGAGAGAGAGAGAGAGAGAGAGAGAGAGAACCATCCGTATTTCTTAAAGACGTGTCTTTTCTGCAAGAGATTTACCCATACATAAAGGGATATGTATCCTAGATGCATTAGAAATCCCAATCTCCTAAGAAAACTTAATCCGATAGACTTCCAACTTATCCCATACTAAGATGAATTCTATCTAAATGGGTCTGGGTCATGCCTACATGAACGACCCAATTTGGGTCCCGGTCCCAATTTTCAAACATGTCCTACTCCAAGTAGTACAAGTCTCTCTTCCATCTCGGACTCGTACTCTGGTTTTGGTTTAACAAACAAAGGCCGAAGAGCATAGAAGAAAAGTTGGAAAACCACCCATTTGAGATGAAGTTCGTTAAGAAGATGGGCTTCAGTGAGGGTAGGAATCATGCAGTGACACGTAAGCGAACGTGGTTGGTATTGTGGTAGAGTTTCGTGTCCCTAGGCATTATTGATAAAATAAAGCGCAGAAAATTGGCAGTTCTATTACTATCGTTCAATCACCTTCAACATTTCGATTTGTGAGGATATACTGGCGGCAGGTTTTGCATCCCATGCATGTAACAAGTACTGCTCTCTCTTGGCATTGTCGTCTATTTCCATCTCGGGCAATAGCTTTGATGACAACTGCTCGATCTCTCTAATTGGCAGAACTACAAGCTATATCGACATAAACCACCCCATTACTTCATGCTAAAAAGTTTCTAAATTGCAACATATATGGTTATTCAGCCACTAAAAGGCAATCCATCATCCACTAAAAATTTTGTATCAGCCTTGCACTCTTACAATTAACTAGGTGTTCCCTGTATCGTTCAAATTTTATCGGAGGTGGCTTTTGGGAGATTTTCATCTTCTGGCTTCTAGGGGTGGCTTGCTTGTTGATGGTGTCAATGGAGATGCTTCGGCTGGCTTTGTGGGTGATGGTGACTCCGGTGGACGGCGGCTAGGGTGCAGCGTCTTGGGTTGTTGTGTTTAGGGTTAGGTTTCTGGGTTTGGGCTTTGACCCATTAAGTGATTGGGCTTGGCCCATTAGGGTTTTACGGGCTTTGTCTCTTGGGTGTATGGGTTTTTGCCCTTTTGTTGTTCCGTCCAATCTTTTATTGGATGCTAGATATATTCTTTGTCGAGTTTTAATAAAATTTATTTTGTCGATCAAAAAAAAAAAAAAAAACTAGATGTTGAGTGCTGGATAACAATACAATGGGAATATAATGCCGAATAAGTTGGAATTTAAATACGCCTCACGGATATTAATACAATCTCAAGGATATTTAAACACGTTTCTTGGATATGCATTACCTAGCGCCATAGGGGTTGTGGTTAGCATTGTCCAGAAAGAGAAAAAAATAAGAGATTGTACAAAATATTTGGCTTGTTCAAATTAAGTTATAAGTAAAGGTATTTTTAGTTAAAAAAGTACGAAGGATCAAACTGTATTTCAAGAATTAAAACTGGGCTACTGCTAGTCGTTAAAGCATCTCCATTTAATAATATTCTAATTAAGCTACCCTTAAAAATTAAGCTGTTTTAATGTATAATTGTGTTATCCTTTTATCATAGTACTATTTATTAGGTTATCCAGTAACTTATTAAGTTTATGCCACCTACCAAACTGACACACCTGTGCCTTTTACACGCTCTGTTCTTTAGTTGGTTTGATTCAATTATTTAAACTTTTAATATCATTGGTCAATTGTGGTTGTCATCCTCTTAGTAGGAGTAGTTTTTTTTTTTTTTTTTTCACTCAGGTGTCCGAGCAAATTTACACGCATCTCAGTAATTCTGTGAGACCAATCGCACCGTTCACCAGCTGAGGTTCAATTAAAGCCGGAGTAAAACCCCGTATAAACTTGCCCCGTAAGAATTAATAACGTCTACGAGGTCGTTACAAACTTGATATTTTAGAAGGGATCAAACATCGTAAACTAGAGGCCTTGGCATCCTCTTAGTTGTAGCAATAAAAAATTGAGCTAAGGGCAGCCCGTTTGGTGGTCCTATTTACTTATTTGCGAATTATAACCTTGTAACTTGTTTAGTAATTAACTTAGCAAATAATGAAGCAATAATAATCATTAAACAGAATAGCATAGCAATAAGCAAACATGTACGGAGTAATTGAATTGCCGAACAATTTTACTAATTCAATGTTTTGCTCTTTTATTAGTTTCGAAATATAAGCAATGGAATGGAACCAAACGACCGAACAAGCCCTTAATTTCGTATTAAAGTCAACTTTAGCACTCTAATTAAAACAAGCCCTTAATGTGCATCAGAATGAATGATTTACTTTTCCCTCAAAGCTGGTTTTGGCATACTAACAAGAAAACAATTTTGCATGTCTATTTTATTTTATTTTTATAACTAAGTGTCTGTTGAAAATATAAATAATTAAGTTGTACTTCTCTCTAATAACTTAATGAGTTGGTAATTAACAATCTAATAGTGTCCACAAGCACAAATTCCACTTTTTATAGGCCCAAAAATGCTTTCACAAAATAATTCATCATTTTCCGGGCTTCTGGCTGAAATTTTATTAAAAATGGGAGGGGGGGTGCCAACAGTGTCGAGGAAGATGTACCTAGGGTGTACGTGCGACTGCAAAGAAACCTCCTGCCAGTTCGAAGACTATGACTCTATTTAGGAAAAGACTACACTACACACTCCTTATTTGAGTGTGTATCATATACACCCCCAAAATATTATAAATTATAGAGAAAATGTTACGAATCGTATTGCTAAAAAGTTACGAATCGTATAAAGGTTACGAGATACACCAAAATATTATGAATCATAATGAAAATGTTACGAATCGTACTGTTGAAAAGTTACGAATTCTAGAACAAAAGTTACGAAACATTCTACAGTAAAATGTTGTGAATGAACCATAAAATAGATGTATATAATACATTCTTTTAAGGAGTGTGTATTGTAGACTTTTTCCGTCTCTTTATTCATTCAACTCACAGTTACAAATGAGTCGGAAGGAGAATGAGTACTACTTGCTTCAGTGGGATTGCTTGTCCTCGTTAATTACAATATTCTGCTCTAGATCAAAACCAAAAGGAATGGTTACAGAGTTTTACTTTAAGGGGTTGACTTGTTGGTCGAGGTGCCCCTAATATTCCATACACTCTCCTATTGATCGGCGTAAAATTATTTATAAAATACAAAAAGCTCCTGCCCCTAATATACTTTTAACAAAAATGCTAAGGGTACGTATGAAATGTACTTTTAATTAAGCACACCAATCAAAAAAAGAAAGTATTTGGTCCCGTAATTAGTTTTAATAATCCTACAACTAATCTCGATTGGTAAACAACAATTTAATTATTTTCCCAGTTTGCCCTATTGTCCATATGAATTGGTCACGATCGAGCTCTAATTGATTACAGTAATTAATTGTAAAATGACTATTAGTTCCTTTCTCCACCATTCAGTTCATTGAGGCACATTAGACCTTACTATGTCCCACATATGGGTTCTATTTCCGGTCCAATAAATGATCTCAATCATTCACTTTGCTCGACTCATCAAGTTTGTCGTATGCACAAAAAATGACGTTGATCAGATATCTGTCAGGAAATGAGTGAAAACTATTTATCTAAAAAATTTAAGGGCTAGTATGATTTTATAAACTCGTAGGCAAATGAGTATCATTACATCAGTAACACTGGATGAAGGTGATCTCTTTTCTTTGCTTATTTGAAAAATTCGACAACTTGAACAAAACAGACTCCCGGGATGGGCTCATATTAGGGTACAGTAGGGCTTGTTGTGCCCCAATCACGAAAGAGTTCAGAACAATCCTTCTACCACCATATTCAATCACATACTCATACTCACAATAAGGGTGGAACCTGTACACACTACAGACCCAGTGTGTGTGGGCCCCACCCTTATTGTGAGTGTGGGTATGGTGTTAAAATTCCTATAAACATAAATAACACTAGAAGTACAATCGAACCACAAAAAATATGGTAGTTATTTTTTTATGGTAACCAAAATATGGTATCTGTTGATGAATATGATATTTAAGAGTTGGGCTCCTCTCCAATTCTTTAATAATTGAAGAATCCTCCGATTCAAATTCAACGGCCAATATCACGTTAAAAGCCCAAGTGATTGAGCAAACAGAAAACTTTCTCTTTGCCCCTCTCTCATCTTCTCACTCCCAACCATTATAGCAATATAAATCGGGATTGTTTTCTATCATAGGACAACTTGACAGTTTTTTTTTTATATCGAAAAAGTTGATTGGTTATTGGATCCGTTAAGAAAAAGAGGGTTATTCGACATCCATCCGGTAATTGGATTTTTTTTTTTTTTTTGAGAATAAGATAAACCCAGTTATTGGAGTAACTAATTAACAAGACTGTGTGGTAATTGGAAATTTGAAACCAAAAATTCCATTTCAATGTCAATTTAGTGGGTTTGATGATGATGATGGCGGAGACACAAAAGGGAAGGGAATGGCCCGTCGTCGGTAAGGAAGAAAAGGGATAAAGGCTATCGCGTATTTCAACCAGATATCTGGAGGAGATCATACGTAAGAGTGATTTTAGTCGTAAGATTTAATAGTTACCACGTGTCGAGTTAGAAATAGAATTGGAGGATCCTCCAAACATAGAGAAAAGCCAGACTCCATATTTAGTACGAGAGAAAAACAAATAATGATTTGGTGGCAAAGTGTATCATATGGTTGCTTATTTTAAAAGAAAAGATTTCTACTGCCCCACCACACAAACAAGTAGTAATTAAGAGTAAAAAGTTAAACAAGATTGGACAAATAGAAATATGGGAAGATAACGTGATAATCTACCATAGTTGTTGTCTTCCAACATAAGGAAAAATTATTCTGTGGGCTCAACTTTCAAATTCATTGGAACTTGCACACTTTTGCCAGAGGGAGGAGTTTTACTCTTGAGCACTGAATAATCTCTCTTCAAAATAAGTGTTCGCAAAAGAATTGAGGAACTTATGGTTGACAACACGAGGGGTTAGTCTTAGATTTAGAATTTAGGTGTTTGCTCCATCATAAGGTCTTATGTTCGATTAATTTTATGGACAGTTCTTGAGGCCATCTTTATCCGAACGCGTAAACGTGTGAAACGATTGCGAAAGAAGCTGCATGTAGAAATTATTTAGTCTAAGATGTACGCAAGCTGATACAGGACACCCTGAATTCCAAAAAGTAACTTATGGTTGACAGACATGATCACTCATCCCATTCATTTAAAATATTTATCTAGGGAAAAAATTAACAGCTTCAAAATTATCTTAAAGGAAATTGATATTTACACTCTTTTTTTTACTATCCACTCTTTTTATTTTTTAGTGTTGAAAGTTTATGTAAACAGTCAGAAAAGTGAATGTGGATATAAAAAAGGGAATGTGAATATTAATTCCCAATAGAATAAATAATTCCCAAAATCTTTAAACGAAATGAACAAAATTTCGTTGAAAAGTCGATACCGAAACAGCCACCATTAAAGGAGGAATGGACTTATCATTAAAGAAAAAAAGAAAAAAAAAAGAGGAATGGGGAAAGAGAAAAGAGGAAAGTTTGGTAAATACACAAGAACAAGAAGGGCAAGAGTGGAGGGATATGCCGCGAAGCGATCGACGGTGCGTACTATGTGGGAGTGGATCCAGTCCATTTGCTTCAATATTGTTCGGTCCATTTGAGTGCATCCGACAGCTAAGAATTAAATAAATTTTTTTTTTGCACCCAAATGAACCAAATTGGCTCAGAACAAATGAACTGGATACAAGCCCGTACTGCATAGAGGGAAAGAGGGGGGAAAAGTGGCAGACAAAAGAAAGGTATTGGACGATCATAAGAGAAAAGAACAAAGAAAGAAAGTAGCAGTGGATGAGAGGGACAGAGGGGGAGGGAGAGAGTGCGTGTGTGAACGTGTGTGCGCTCACTATAGACGTATTCCGAAATTTCCGTTTTCACACTTTCTCTTAAAAATGCTAGGGAGATGTCAAAATTTACACCTATTTTTACGAATTTGGAAATATGTAGCACAGTCCGCACTACGGACATCGACGACTTAGATTAAAATGAGGTCCTATTGATCTGATTCGTCCATTACTGAAATGGACGGCCAGATGATCTTCTTGTCCCATTTTTACATTTCTCTCACAAGAGATAATAAGATCCATAACACTAGTTAGAGGGTTTTATAATCACTTGTGAGAGTGTGTGTGTATGTATATACACACACAAATGAATGTGCATTTTGATTTGTTTCTAGCATTTTTGCTCTCTTTTTCCTGAGTAAAGTACTCAACAGTCAAGTTTTTTTTGTCTTCTTTGGGCTCAATAAGTACTAAAAAAACATTACTCCATTTTTCTTAGAATATATAGATAGAGAACATTAACGATGTAAAAGTAATATTTTTGAAATATTGATTGATACAATCTAAGATATATTTATCGCGAGAAAATCACTGAATCAATACCTATTTATCTTAACATAGGTGTATTTCAAAACTATCTCAAATGGAATATGTACAATACAAATTTTTTCTATTGCTTAAAGTTCTGGACCAAATTCATAGTAAAATAAACCGTTTTGATGTGAGCTAAAAATGCCCAGTGGAACGTACTTTGGAATTACACAAAAATAATCAGAGTCGTTTTATTTATTTAAAATAATTTTTTAAGAATTACGGTAAAACATTAGTTCAATTGGATGTTCGTAAAAAAATGTTTTTACGCCCAATTTGATAACAGTGAGCATTCCACGCCCAATTTGCAGTATTTATACAGCATTTTAAAAAACTGCGTGCAACCACCTCCAGTACACGTGGCTTCTCGAAAACTTTACTCATTTGGAAGAAGCCAAGAAATCAGAAGAGTACAGAATCCAGGAGAAATTCTAGAGAGAGAAGGTAAAGGCTACACTCAGAGAGAGAGAGAGAGAGAGAGAGAGAGAGAGGGGTTTAGGCGCAGTTTCCATGAACATTTATTGGGTCTTTCGGATTGAGTGATAGAGAGAGCGAGAGAGGGTTGAGGGTTGATCGATGCTGTACTGGGTTTGTTTCTTTTGAGGACAATTTTTGTGGGTTTTCTTTGGTGGGGGGGGGATATGTACACAAGGTCCATGGGGAAATCCTTCAAGGATTCTCTCAAAGTTCTTGAAGCTGATATTCAGCACGCCAATACCCTGTTCGTAAAATCCTCTCTCTCTCTCTCTCTCTCTCTCTCTCTCTCTCTCTCTCTCTCTAGATATATTTGTATAACTGTGTGGTTGTGTACTTGTGTGTGTGATTGTAGATTCTGGTTTGTGGGTTTTGCACTTTTCAATTGTGATTGGATAAAGACTGCAACTTTGAGAATTTGCACTTTTGGTGCTTTGGATGTTTTCATTTTGAAGTATTCGGAGGTTAAAAATACTCTCTCTAGGCACACTGTTACCCTGTGTATGTCTTTGTATTTGTATGTTTTAGTTCTCTCCAATTGTGCTTGAATTAGGGCTGGTTAGTTCGAAAGTCGCGCATGCTTCTGTATTTTGTCTGTGGTAACGGGTTGTCAGGGTTTCATTTCTGCTAAGGAATTGTTTTGCCATTTTTGGGGTTTTGAGGGTTTTGCTTCTTCTCTGGGCCTATGTTATCAATTTTGCTACTTCTGGGGTTTTGTGGGGTTTTCTGTCCGCGTCTTGTGGTTTTTCTCTCCATTAGAAAATTCCTTAATCAAAACATGAAATTATGGTACATGTTTCTGAGATTCATAAGATGTTGGTGGAAGCAATTTTAGACCTGTTTTGACCCAGTAACTACTCATAACGGTTTTTGGTCGCTTGAGTTCACATGGCCAAGTGCAATCCAAAAAGGTGCAGACTTTTTCAAGTATTTTGCATAAGCTTGGCAGTTGGGACTTACAGTGGTGGCCTAAAAATTCAGTAATATTGGCCTTAGCCACCTAGTTTCGTTGGGAAGTTGGCTTTGGTCATGGAATTTCAAGTGTTAAAGTTGTGTTTTCAGCATCAGATTGGAGTTTCTGCTTGGTATACTTCTTGGATGGTACAGAAAGAGAAGAGCATTCGGGGGGGCATTTGATAAAAGAAAAATATGTGCTCTGAAGATTGATAGTTCCTGGCCGATAAAAAAAAAAAGATAGATAGTTCCTACATTATTGGCCAATGAATTTTCATGGCTGTACCTTGGCTTTTTTTTACAGTGCTAAGCTCTCGACTCTCAAGCCTGAATATGTCTATGTTTATATGATTTATATGGCCTTATTTGTTTGATTCAACAAATAGTGATGGAACATGTAATGCCATTGCATAAATATGTTCATGTGATAGTGGTGAAGGGATTAATAATACCACATCCCTCAACGTATTTGTGGTGGGTTAGGTTTTCACCTTAGGAAAGCAAGCCTCTGAAAATAATGCTAAGTAGGGTTCCGGCGAGAGTACCTGCGAGACTCCAAGAACGTAAAGCCGGAATACTCCTCTGATGCTTAGGTCATAGAAGAGAAACTAGGGTTTTGGGTGTATGAGATTGTGTATCTCTTGTTGATGATTGATTGCCTGTATATAGGTTCTCTTTACTTCGTGTTGAAGATACCACGACTCCGGGATTGATTCCTATCCCTAGATATTTGGAGTCCCTTCCTTGAAGGATAAGCTTCCCAAGTCGGTCTTCCTATTCACGCGGGTCTCTTCCACTGCTAGAATATTCCTTAGTAGTTGGTCCCACTCCAGCCCCCTTAAGGCGGTCTGCCTCAACCAGGCCCGGTCCGCTGGGTAATCCGGCCCACTTTAGTATTGGATAACACTCATGTTTGTGGGATATATTGTCCGACGATTCTGGCTGCAAAAGTTCCAGCCAAATTCAGGATATGTGGTCCTCTTGGATTTATACTCCAATCCAATGCTTTAATCCTGATAAACAAACAGGCTATACTTTATCCCATCCATTTGAGTACAGTTAAGCAAATGGGCTCTAATTTCTTATTACCACCGAGTTCCAGAGGTAGCCTTGTGTGCTGGGTCACCCTTTTATGTCAATGGACTTATTTATCTGATTCTTTTAATTATTTCCACCTTTCTGACCAGTTCTAGTTTTTATTGCGAGCTACAGGGCGTCTGATTTTTCGAGGGAATATGACGGTGCATCTCTTCAAATGAGAATGTCATACAGTCCTGCTGCACACCTGTTCCTTTTCCTTGTGCAATGGACTGACTGTCACCTTGCTGGTGCCCTTGGATTGCTCAGAATCTTAATATACAAGGTTGAATCTTCTTTCAGGTTATCGGTTTTTTAGTCTTTGTTTACACTGTTTGTTACTGACTCTACCCTTGTGGTTTAGGTTTATGTTGATGGCACCACAACTATGTGTGCCCATGAGAGAAAAGCAAGCGTACGAGAATTCTATGGTAGGTTTCCGCATTATGCAATTGGTCAGAGCTGCATTTTTCAATGTTGGTCACCTTCTAATTGCCTCCTTCCTAATGTCTGAATTTTGTGGGCCAGCGGTTATTTATCCCTCTTTAGTTCAACTGCAAGGAGGTGTTACTGATACAGAAGACAAAAGGCAAAAGGCAGTATGCATGGAAAGGTACAGAAAAAGAGATGAAGAAGAGCTCAAACAGTATTCAGATATAGAAATTGAAAGAGAAGAAGAATGTGGAATTTGCATGGAGATGAATAGTAAGATTGTCTTGCCCAACTGCAACCACATCATGTGCTTGAAATGCTATCGGGACTGGTATTCTACTTCCTTCTATTGTCCTTGTACCTTTGAAAATTGATATTAGTTCAGTAGCTTCATGCAAGTGCCTGCCTAATTTCTTTTCCAGTAGTCTACATCATCGTCTTCTTCTTTTTAATAGGATCAATAGCTAGCTTTATTCAAAGTTTTGAACTGTTTGCAATTCTGCATTGTCCCTATCACTATTCCCCAATGAAACCTCATCTATATTTGCCATTGATGCTTAAAAAGAAAAGAAAAGATGTATTCTCTTTTATAATAACTCTCTCTTGTATAGTGTTACTGTTTCCATATTCCTTTTAGAAATCAAACTCAGAATTCGTGTCCATAATCGAGACATCCTTCTCTCAAAGTCCAGTTATTTGTGGGGATAATTATTTGAAAATCTACGAGGCTAGGGAACAATGTCCAGCTAAGAGTTGGTTGCAGTGGCCTGACCAGGTCTCATTCTTAAACTTTGTTTTCATTGGTGCTGACGTCCATGAAGGTGTGATTTGGTGAGAGTGCTTGATATTTCACAAGGCATGCGATGTGGATTTCTACATATGATCCTTTCTTCCTGTCCATACTTTCACTTATCATATTGTTTGTGGAGATCATCATTGGACAATAGTTTTGACATGACGAAGAATTCTAATTTGTCGTCAAGTTATATGCAGATCGAATATTGGCATATCTTGATTTTGTATTTTCGGGGCATCAAGCCTGTAACTGCCATTTGCGTCCAACTTACCATTTCTATCCACCCAACAACTGAATAAGTGTAGCCTTTGCAAACCAGTATCCGATGGGGCAAGCTTCATATAAGCATATATTAAAGGGTTTCAGTACAGAGCAGGCATTTCCACTGGTATCTAGTTGGTCTATCAACTTGATCTTTAGCTCTGTGTGCCTCTAACTGAATGAAGTTGGTGTCTTTAAGCTTGAGTTCTCACTTGAAAGCTTGATCTTGTGCCATTGCAATAATCAACGACTTTCTGTATACTATGTTGGCATATGCATGACACAACGTGCACTGTACCTTAGTTTGTGTATGCTATCATATCTGTGTTAGCTTTCGATTTATTTATTTTTTAGATCATAAGGAGGTGAGCCATCTTTATTACTGGATAACCTGTCCTCCTGGGATGCATTGCACCATGGCCCATACAATTATTATTTACGATCCACAACTTTCAGCATCTTTCCTGACTCACCAGCGTTAGGTTGGGAACAACACATGTTTGATATGATCTAACTATGGTGCTCCTGCAGAAACACCAGTGTTTACTTGGTATTTGCTTGGCATGGTTATATAGTCTTTATGTTGTTTGGGTTGCAATGCAGCCCAAACAGCTGCTTTGGATGTTTTAGTTATTTCCATAAAGAACCAGCTACAAGAGCAGTTATATTTCACCTAGTTTTGCTTTAGATTTTGCGGGAATCCAAAAGGTTTGTGGTTGATTCAGTATTTTGGGAACTACGAGTTGAAGTGATAGATAAATTGTTTTTCAGGATTCTCCTAAAAGTTAGCTGTTGTATATGTAAGGGCCAGAATAATTGCAGTCCTTTAGTAGTCTAAGTGTTTGAATGAATTCGTTTAGGATTAGGTAGTATATATATGTTTCCTCTATTAATATCTAAAAAGTGCGAATGAGAGCTATAATTCAGCTTCATTGTTTACATGAATGAAAATGGAATGGAAAGGCAGAATTCTTTTGGATAGATAGCACTTGAAATTGTGGGACTATTTCCATTCTGCAGTAATCTTGGCTTTCTACGCTCTTGAATTTTCCTGGATGAAGTTGGTACTAAAGGTTCAAGTTGAGTTACAACCTGTTGGTCCTGTTCAATGGAATCGAACCACAGTACTCATAGTCTCCTACTGAAGTTAGAAAAGTTCCAATTTCAACTTGCAATGTGCTTTGGCCTTGTTGTGTTTAGGAAATCTTTATCCTTATTTTTTGTTGGGACTAAGAATGTGTGTTACACATTGCAGGCGCACAAGATCTCAGTCATGCCCCTTTTGCCGCGACTGTCTGAAGGGAGTGGACTCCGCTGATCTCTGGGTATTTATGGACAGCAGGGATGTAATTGACATGGCAACGCTAACTCGGGAGAATCTCAGAAGGCTATTCATGTATATAGATAAGTTGCCTTTGGTGGTTCCTGTTACAGTTTATGACCCTTATGATTCTCATTTACGGTAGGCGGTTGGCACCAGTCTGAACCACCAATATAGCCTCCATATGACTTACCATTTTCTTCTCTTTCGTTAACATAAAGACTGCATTCATTGGGTCGGTCTATTTAGGTCAAAAAAATTGCGGTGCATTCTTGGCACTTCTGAGTAGAAGAACCCGGCCTGCATGGTTTTGGGCAGGGGGTTTGAAGTTGAGATAATACGACTTGTAGGGGTTCATAATGTGTTTATCCAAATTGTAAATGCATGTATAGCTTATACTTGGTTCGAAAACTCGTGTTGCTTCTCTTTCCCTATTATTACACTACCTATACTTAATATATGATGTTTGTGTCACTTGAGTAACTAGAATGCCTCAAGGTTTATCTTGTTATGATTTACTGAGCTTTTTATGAGAATTCCGGAATGATGATGGGATGAATGTTGTTTCCGATGTTATGTTTACTTACTTTTGAGTACATCATCTAATATCCAAATGTTTTGTTCGACTAGTGTTTCTCGTCGTTTGGTCTGTTTTGTCAATGTAATTCACCTTTTGTTAAGAGCTGAGAATTCTAGAAGACTGGAATTGTTGTAGCACACCATATTATTGTGGTGATTGTTCGTCAAGCCTGGAGAGTGACCATATAACCTCTTCCTCTTGGCAAGCTTTCGAAAGTTACTGTAAAAAATGCGGTGTGGTCTCTCTCTGTAGCTCAAGCATGTGTAGTTTCCCTTGACATCGCTCGACACGGGTGGTATTCGGGGGTTACTGAATAGTTTGCGGGTGGTACTTACGACATCAATGGTGCTAATAATTTCCTCAG
Organism: Rhododendron mucronatum var. ripense; assembly: GCA_019656295.1. Lineage (NCBI taxonomy): Eukaryota > Viridiplantae > Streptophyta > Magnoliopsida > Ericales > Ericaceae > Rhododendron > Rhododendron mucronatum. Next base: position 89,433 of record BPLT01000173.1, read on the forward strand.
CAAATGTGTTTTTCATTCTTGCTGAATCTGTAACATTGTGAAATTCTATTCTTTCTTTGTGCGTTGATCAATCACCTGGGAGCATTACCTGAGCCGGTACATCAATGCATGTTCCTATGGCCATTCCAAATCTGTGGAACTTTGCTAACTCCCCCTTCTCAACCTGTATCTTGTTCATTCCGGAAACGTGTCTTCCTATTCTATCTTGTTTGGATCATTTTGTTCGTTCTGGAAACACGTCTTCCTATTCCATCTTGTTTGGATCATTTCATTTCTTCATTTATCCACACTACCGTATGAATATTTGTGATATTTGTGAGACCGTGTCATTATGCAGCAAAGAAGTGCCATTCATGAAGGCCATGAGCCATTTCGATTTCTAAAAAACTACGGACACTAGAACGAAAAATTTCCGTGAACGAAAGCTCTCCACCACCATCTTTTCTGAATAACGTTATGGGTTTCTCAAAATGCTTGGCTCTCTCTCTCTCTCTCTCTCTCTCTCTCTCTCTCTCTCACGCACTCTCAGACTCACCTCTATATGGTTGCAGAATGGCATTCAAGCTTCGTACTGTAATAATTTATGCGAAAAAAGATATCAGATAGCCAAATTCTCTCCAATTCAATTGCTCTGGAGCCTGGAAATGAGGTAAATAACCTGAGTGGAATCCAATTCACATTTTCACTTTCTTGAACTCTTGCACACAAAAAAAGGATTTCCAACCGCAAGACCAAAAATATTTAACGCATAACATTTAAGTTACACAAATAGCACATACAACAAAAACCCTTCAACTTCCAATTATGGTCTAAGCCAAAATTTTCCCACTGATCTCTGCAGTACCATTTTGTTATTGCTTGAACAAACTCTCTCTCTCAAGCTTTTTGTCGAACCCCTGCTATGCTCCGAAACACTTTCAAAATCCCAGCAAATGTCACAATTCCAACTATACTATAGTCCTCTTCCACAACCCAAACATGACTCACGCGATGCGCAAGCGCCTGAATCATCACCGCCACCAAAGAACTCCACCGATGGCAGATGATCGTCTCTGACCGCCTTGCCGGGAAATTCCGGCCCAACCCACCACCCTTACCCAACCCGAACTCCTCGTCAGAAGAGGAAGACGATAATGATGATGAATAAGAAAGTTCCTCCATTAATTCCAAGAATGCCCCCAAATTCTTCTCTTCCAACCTTTCCTTCACCAGGTTAACCAAGTCTTCCGGTGGGCCACTATAATCAAGATAAGCCATTAGATCACCGGCGGAGAGGGTTGAAATTGCCGCCGCAGCAGTTTCATCACAACAACAAAGGGTGTAAGGCGATATTTCGCCAATCAATTTGTTGTCTTCGTCGACGACTGCGATCGACTTTTGCTCGGTGAGGGAGAGAGAAATGGAGTCCAAGGCTGAGGAGGCTGGGTCATCATAGTAGACAGACATGATGTTGGTTTCGATTATGTTGAGCGATTCAATTGTGAAAGCTGGGATCGGGGAGAAGATGCCGATGGAGTTGAGGAGGAAGCGGACCACATCTTCTTGAGTTAGCCAGCAGAATTCACGGCCGTTGTGGAGGGTGGACCCGAAAGAGGAAGGTTTGGTGAGGTGTTTCTTCCTTGACGTGAAGGTGGTTGTTCTTGTTTCAATGGGGACGATTAAATTTTGTGCCCCTTCGAGGATGTAATCAATTGCTTCCAGTAAGCTGCTGGGAAGAAAGGAAAGGAGATTCAATTGGTAGAACTAACAACAGAAAACAGAAGAAGCTGAGGACAAATTAAACCAAGATGGTGTTTCACAAACTGCCATTCAGTTGAAGATTCCCAATTAAGGGTGAACATAAACCAAGCAAAAAGTCCTCCTTAAGTTCAAAAATTCACCAAAGCAATTAAACTATGCATGAACCAAATGGAAGTGTCAACATAGGGACGTATGATTCAAGGAAATAAGCAAATACGGACCTTCAGGAACTGTACAATGAGGGGGGAATCATACGTGCTAGAAATTGAGGGTGAAACACTAACAAGGATAAGAAGTCAACGACAAGGCAAATTCAACATAGAGAACCGAAACTACAAGCTCAACTACTCCGTCTGTCATTTTGTTTGCTTACTCTATATTGGATGCCCCAAAATGCTTGCTTTCTTTAACGAGTTAAAGAAAAAAAAGGTATATTTTCATAAACTAATGCTCAAAAACAACTAAAAGTGGTTTTAGAAGTAGACAATAAGGGAAAAAGAATGAAAACCTAATCAAAATTTGTAAGAAGGCATGCATTAATCACATATCCCTTGCAAATTTAAGTTCCCCTTGCAAAGCAAACCAAATGGAAAAATGGGAGGGAGGGAGTATGAAAATCTGTCTTCTTGGGGCCCTATGCTTTATGGGTAGTATAATGGAAGTTCTTGTAAGAACTTGTTTCATCACGATAAGAACATGTTTCCTATTCATTGTCCAGTAAATAATTATTTGCAAGGGTAACACAGACACACAGTAACCATTATGGACACAGAACTTGCTAATATTCATATCCATTGTCCTGTACACAAAAGTTCTTTAACGCTACTGATTTAGAACTGGTTTTGTTTTCTGGTTCTGTTCACCATGTCCAGAGATCAGCCATAACAAAGTCACCATGTGAATTCAGCTATAACGAAATGGCTAATACAAAAGAAGTGAAAATCAACTTTCCTCCTTCAATCTTCTTTTCTCTCCCAATAAATTATATTTCTCTTATACAAAATCAAATAAAGGAAAGAAAAGCAGGGTGTCCCAGGCCAGATTGCACGCACCTCAGACTAATCTTTACAACCCCTCCGACAACCGTTTCACATGCTTATGCATGGGTGAGGTGGCCCTAATAGTTGTTGGCAAAGAGAAACCTAAAACCTTAGGAAGGAGCAAACACTCAAGTCCAAGACCAAGACCACCAAGCCAAACCCTTAGCAAACATTTTCCTTATCACCACTTAGCCTTATATCCCTCTACGGATATTTTAGCAATATATTCTATACGAATTGGACGGTCAAATCCCTGTCGACAAACTCCTATCTTCCTTTCATTAGGTTATTTGGGAACACCTTCCAGAATCTCAGAGGTTTTTTTACCATCAATATTGACGGGATAAACAGCAATGAAGGCGATACCAAATACAGCAGTTGCGGTTAATAATGTAGGGATCATCAAAACACCAAACCATCTCTATCATAATCTCATTTCTCCTTCTTTACTTTCTCCTCCCTTCTCTTCCCTAATTTCCAAACAGACCCCTAAAACATTTTGATTCATAGGCAAGTCATTATTCGGCTCCCCTCGTATGGAACAGCAAAAATTTAAACAATTGGAACAAAATACTCCCTCTGACCCAATTTCCTAACCGAACAAAAAATTAATTATATTTTTCAATTGGTAATACTTTTTATATGTAATATGGATCTTGTCGTGGATCTCAATTAATTTTATTAAACAATATTTTCAAAATTACATAATTAGAGTACAAAGGCTTCGTTCCGGAACAAAAAAATAAGTCCTTGTTTTTTAAGAAGGCAATTTCAAACTCAAATATTATAGGTTTATTAAAATCTAAAAATATGCCATATAAATTTTGTTTAGAAGATTTCGATAAGATCTTTTATACGATGCAAAAACAATTGAAAAATAATTTTTCATTTACTTTATTTTTGAGTTTGAAAATATAAAATAAGTTGCTTATTTTTTTAGAAGATTTCTGGAATGGGTCAATCGAAATGTGATACGGCTTCCAAAAAAAACAAATAAATTAGGACAGAGAAAGTAGAAACCACATTCACACAACATGACAGAGAAATAAAACACGGCATTAATCGTAAATCGAATCGAAACACAAACCTAGAATGCGGCTCCAAATGCCTAACGATCCCAGCACCCGCTTTATCCAACAGATCAGAGACCGGCGCCCGAAGCGCAGCCGACGGGTCCACCAAGTTCTTCGCCCTGCACAAGAAGCAGATCACGTCCACCATGCAGATCTTCCCGACGCACCGGCACTCGCCACCCGCCTTGGCGGCGGGGGAGCAGAGATTGGAGTGGTCGTGGTTATTCTCACAGCAGGCCCATACGCTGACGTGGCTCTCGCCGGACCTCTTGAGCGCCGACAGGGCGTCGGCTACGGTGGCTGAGGAGGCGGCTAGGGCCGTCAGCGCCGGCTTTCCAAGGCACAGGTCCGATACCTCGCGCGCCAGGAACCTCACTGCCATACAATTGCTAGATCTGCGAGGAGAGAGAGAGAGAGAGAGAGAGAGGTGGACGGACAGAATTCGGGAGAGAGAGAGAGAGTTGTGGATGAGATAGGAACACGGATGGAATGTAGGAGCCGTGGGTGAGTATTTATAGGCGGCAAATACCGCGTATATTCGGGTATTTTTGGGTGGGGTCAAAAGGAACGAACTATCATCCGTGTCTTTCCGACGTGTTTTTTTTCCTAATATTATATACACGTGGTGTTAGTTCAAAAGAAATTTCTGGAAAGTCCTGATTCACCATAATTCCAAATGCCTACGACGAAGCTCAAATTGTGGCCTTTCACATGCGAGAACCAGAGTTATCAACTAGAACAGGAGCTCATTGATTCCCGACGTATTCTCTACGTGTTTTTTTGTTCATGTTTTCGTCGAATATTAATCATGCATTTTCCATTATCATAGGCTTTTTTTTTTCCTCTTCAAAGTGTAATTTTCCAAAGAGATGACACATTGAGATACATAATCTACCATACTGGAAAAAAAAGAAATAAACTCAATATAATTTACACATTGATCATTCTTTAAAGTTTTCTTATGCTTTTTTTCCCCTACTGGTTCATTTGTGATGAAACTTAATTATCAATAATGAACTCATAGGGAAAATAAGAAGGAAAAATAAATAAGATAAAAGAAATTTTTATAACAACTTTATCTTGTCGATAAACATATTGAAAAATACATGCTAATTGTTTTGTATGTTGGATTAGGCATTTACATGCATCTTTTATTTTTCAAAATCCACATAGGAGAGGAAAAAATAGACCGCGATTATCAAACTCTAAAATACATAACTCATTATACAAGTTTGACCAAAGTATGTACAACTCAAGTCTAATTTTGTTAAATCTATAATACAAATCGCGACGGTGTGGTGGCCCACACATTTTTCCTGCATAAATCTTGACCGTTGGCTTAATACACATTTTTCTGCATAAATCTCCACCCTCTATTAAACCTTGGCATTTTGGTAAATACTTTGCATTTTCTGGAAAAAATGATTGAGTAATTATTTTTCCAGTTTTGGCAATGATATTTTTCGTTTCGGTAATATTTTTTTTCTGAACAATTGCTTAAGTTGATTATAATGAATTCTAAATGCAATTTTGGTAAGTATTGGCATCCAATGCTAAGAAATTTTGGTAAGGAGTGCTGATAATGAATGCTGGTAAGCAATCTGTATTATTAGCTTTGTTCATTACCATATTTGGTCATGAATTAATGTTGGACCATTTTCAAACGTGAATGCTAACAATTCACGTCGTGCCTTCATTTAGAATTTTACCCAATGATTTTTGCCGTGCCTTCATTTAGAATTCTCGGTAATGAATTTGGGGTAATGACCGAATTATTGGTTACGTCGAATTTTTAATTTATTTTCATTGTTTGTTTCCTAATATTCTCTTACTTTCTCTCTCCCTACACTTTTTCTTTCCACTTCTCTTTTCCCTCTCTGACTCTCGCCCTCTCTCCAATTCTCCCTCCACAAGTATGACTGTTTCGTTTTTTTTTTAAACGGCGAAAATTCTCTATCCACAGTGAATTAGTTCTTTGTTCTCTTCCATTCTTTGTTCACTTTTTTTTTCAGTTCTTTTTGTTCTCATTTTAATTTACTTCTGGGCTCTAATTGAGAGTTGGAGTGAATCGAAAAATTCTTTAGGGTTCGATTGGATCAAGTCTGGTTTGGATTTAGTGTTGATGAACTTTAGGTTTGTGAGCAGTAAACTAGGGCTTGATTTAACTCGGTTTGGCCGCCATTCAGCCTTCAAACTAATCAAGTCTGGTTCTGTTTAATTTGTTGACGATTGATTTAGGTTTGTTTATATACTCCTTGATGTAGTTTCAGTTTTGGTTTCTGTATCTCTTCTATTTAATTGTTATGGTCATTTCGTCTTTGTTGTGCCGGTCCTTTTGGTTAACCAATTGTTTGTCTTCCTCTTCGATTGACAATGAATCCAGAATTCATTTGTGTGTGCTAATCGTTCGTACTGTGCCTTCAGACACAAGCATACACTAGCCACCTTCTCCCACTTGGATAAAGGCCATTAAATCTTTAAAGTAACAGACACAATAGAGGAACACAAGACTCTCATATCGAATCGTTCTCTCTCACTCACGTGTATCCCAGAGCAGTAGCTCTCTCTCTCTCTCTCTCTCTCTCATTGTAACTGTGAAAGAGAAAATTGATTTCTCTCTCATAAAATTTCAGACATTTGAAATTAGACCATTTTCATAATTTGAATACACACTCCTCAACCAAGGGAAAAAAAAATTAATACAATTCGCGACGGTGTGGTGGGGCCCACACATTAAATCTCTGCATAAATCTTGGCCGTTGATTAAACATACATTTTTCTGCATAAATCTTAGCCGTTGAGATCTTCAACATGGTCAATTTTTTTTGGCAATGAACGAAATTTTTGGGTTGACATTATATTGAGTTATGGACAAAATTTTTGGTCAATCTTTTGCCCTTATGGACATTATATGTTTGGGTGAACAATGTTTGACATTATAGGGAAGAATTTTGGTAAATATAATGACTGATTTAAAGGGAAGAATTTCGGTGATTATACAGGAAGAATTTTGGTGACTTGATTGGGTGGTTATATGGGAAAAATTTTGGAAATGAATTTTTGTTGATTGGGTGAACATGCCATTGATTAATTGGGTGAATTGGGTGAACAATGCCATGCTATTATGGAAATAAAAAATACAATGACATGCTAGAAATTGCCATTGATTCTCATTTTCAATTTTTGGTAATGAATTTTGGGTGAACGAATTTCTCCCGGCCCTCTCTCTCCTCTCCCGAATCGTTTTTTTTTTCCAGGTCTCTTCCCTGTCTCTCTCACTCTCGCCCTCTTTCCAGTGAAATCACGATGATGAATGTACCAAAAGTTTGAATTGGATTTGACTATGGTAAGTATTGAATTTGGCTTTTCATGTGTTTTTTATTTCATTTGTTTAAGTTTGGTTTGTAATGGTTGTTGTTTTATACTATGTCGATCATATATACAAACACATTATTTTTGGACAAAGATGAGTTTGTCTCTAGTATTAATCGATGAAGTCAATAGCATAACGAGTAATTGATTTTTGGTGGTGATAAAATTGTATTGGTATGTGTCTTTAGGCACAATCAGTTTGCTCACACTTAGCTAAGGTCACTCGAAATCATATTGAATAACGAATTTTTCGATGAAGGCACGGGCAATGATTCAGTAAAAGTGGAATTACATTTTTATAGTAGATGATTTTAAATCGAATTGTGGTCTCTATTTAGGATGAACCACGTAAAAATCAGTATGTCATGGTTTGCTGTTGTTTACTTCTTTTTTTGACAAGTCGTATGACATTAAATTTCTTACTAGATAATTGAAATGGTATATGAACTATAGCGCCATCTGGCTAACCAGTAACAGATCGATATTCATGAGTTGGTTGGAGCTTGAAACTTAGAAAATCTACAACTTTGTTATCAATGATTCAGTAAAAGTGAAATTACATTTTTATAATCAATTGAAAGGCTTATTATGTTTTGTCTTTTCTTCTTGATTTTAGAAAACTTAATGAATAAAAACTAGATGTTGCTATATTATCATTAGTTTAATTACTGGTTTTGTATTCTTACAATCCGAAGCTTGGTTTTTTTAAGCACATAAAGTGCATTTATGATTACAGTCTGGTTTTGCCAGTTGTGATCCATAGTTTGTAATGTGGTCCAACTGGTTGTGAATTTAAATGGCTGGCTTTGTTAGTTTGTTTATGTGGTGATTCAAGTTAACCGGTGGATATACTTGAGCTATTGTTTTTTGTTTTTTGCGGAGTTCAAATTTTGCGAATGGACCTTGGCCTTCAAAATTGGATATGAATTGAATACCGATTTCGAGCCGTGCCTTCAGGCACGGGCAATTTCTAGTATTATAAATCGCAAGTCAAAGAAAAAAACTAACATACAAACATAAAAAAAAATTGAAAGAAAAGATACATATATTGACTTCATTCATAACAAATAAGTAGAAATCAAGGTTCTTTTTTCCCCCGGGATGTGATGAGTTAAAAATATACAAAGCATTAACTTTATAAATAAAATGAGAAACATGAAGAAAAAAGTAGTAACTTTATGAAAATAATGATCATTGAAATATAAAATGTATGAGTTATTATTCAAATTTGGCCAAATATATTTATTTAGTTGTAATTTAACATTAAATACACCAATTAAAAAAGAAGAGAGAACAAGAAGAATTGATTTTTTTTAGTTTACACATATTCAAGGGCATTTTAGTCAACTGGTAACAAATACTAACGGCGTTAGTTGTAGTTAACGGAATGAGGGAATTTGAACAATAATTCTTAAAGCAAGGGAGGTCTCTGCATTTATCAAAAACCTCAGGACAGGTCAGTAAAATTTATCCCAAGGTTTTGTTTTGAGGTTAGTAAAAATTGGTGTCCCCGTTGTGAAAAATTCCTAAATCTGCCCGTACCGACAAATCTTTGCGCTACCGATATTGACCCGATCGATTGTCCACTTTCAAATAGCAGTAAGAGATATTTTGCCCGATCCCAAGTCCTAACCACAAAATCAAAACCATCTTGATCAACAATAAAGGAGAATTAATGCGGCAATGAAGAAAATGGACAGAAGTGTAGTCCCCGCCATGAGGTACGGATTTCAGGACCAATGGAGTTTGTTTTACAGCCACATGTTATACAGGGGAGGACTAGGGGGTGTTCCATTTTCCGAAAAAAATATTTTTGAAAAAAGAAGGTAATTTCAAGCTCAAAAATTATGTGTATTACGTAAATAATTTTTCTACCAATATGGATCTTGTTTGATAGATCTCATTAAGATCTTTTAAACGGTGCAAACAAAATTGAAAAAATAATTTTCATTTTCATTATATTTGAGTTTGAAATTACTTTCTTTTTTCAATCCAAAAAACCCGTGGCATGATGTGGGAATTCCTTCACGTGAATACATTTATTACAAGACGCACACCGGGCACGTCATGGTCAATATGATTAAGATCATATTAGAACAGAATACCACACAAACCATACTAGCTTGTCGGTACTTCTTCGGAATTGAAGACCCTGTAGTGCATCGGTGTTCTTCATCTAGACTACACCGTATAGCTCAAGTCATTTGGATTCATTTTGGGTATCCCTCTAACGATTCAAGTCGTTTATTTTTTGGATTCTCTGAATGGAGTATTCATGTGAAAAATTAATCACTTGATCTACATGGATGACAGTATGATCTACTCGTATTTTTTTATTAAAATATAAATGGTGACAGTTGTAGACCATTAATAACTAGTTTAGGACAATATGGCTATCGTTAATATTAGAACAAGCTATATTTTCACAAATGTATTCTCCTCGACAAATTCTATGAACGAATGATTGGCATCATTGAGGTGAATCTAGAATGGATCTAGCTATTAGTTTTTAATCTTAACTATATAGCGGCGAACCCATGCTATGCACGGCCAAATGAATTACTCTTTTGTTCAATAGATCTTTTATTTTTGAAACTACAATGAAAATAAATGAAACATCAATTAATTTAGTTCGATCTGAGAACAAATTCAATTACGAAACTATTTCAATTTTTAAACTGAAAAAATACCAAGCAACATTCAACTACATTAATGATCCGTCACCTTCTTCTATCAAAACGAATGAAACATATGTGAGATGAGATATCATTTATTTGTTTCTACTAACTTAAATTACAATTTTTTTTCATAACTCATGTGTTCAGACCAACTTTTGCGCACCTTGACTAATTTTGGGAGACCAATCTTACCGTTCACTTGGGAAGGCTTCCCTTCCCAATTAAAAATAGAGCAAAGCTCTTGTATGGAATCATTACTATTTTCCCTATCCATTTACAACCAATTGATAAAGAAAGTAGAGTAACTAATTGGTGGGCTAGCTAGGATTAATAGGGGAATTAGGGCTTGTTTGATAACTAAAATTCAGCACTTAAACTGAATCAATTAAGTAATAAGTGATTCACTAGGTTTGATAACGATATTATACATTGCTTAACAAATTAAATGCTATTTAAAATGAAGGCTACAAAGTTGAAAAAAAATTAAGTAGCTTTGAGCTACTTAATTTTGGCTAAATTCTTATGTACTTGAATTTAATCACCATACCACCACCACAACCACTCCTACCACCACCACCACTCCTACAACCACTCCACCACCACTTCGCCAACATCACCACTACCACCACCGCCACCACTCCTCCACCACCACCGCCGCCGCCGCCACCACTCCCCTATCACTCCATCACCACCACCACCATTACCACACCGCCGCCGCCGCCGCCTCAATGCCACCATTGCACAACTATCACTCTACCAACATTACTTACTGTCACCATTACACCATCACTCCACCGCCACCACCACCATTACACCACCACCACCACCACTCACTGCCATCGTTACATCACCATCACTTCACCACCACCATTACACCACTATCGCTAGCACTCCAACACCACAACCACCACTCCATCACCACCAACACACTACCACCACCATCACAATCACCATTCCACCATTATTATAAGTACATTATGACCATTAGTAAATTAAGAGAGAATCAGAACTAAAATTAATTTAGCATTTTTTAATTTAGTACTTAATATATTTACCAAACAGCTTTTCAACTTAAAAAATTCAGCATTCAGCTTTCAGTACTTAATTTTTCAACATTCAATTTTAGTTTTATCAAACAGGCCGTGGTGGGTCAATTCTAATTATGATGTACTTCTAATTTGTATGGTATTTTTTTTTCTTTGAAGATGCATAAATTAATCATCGACTCTAGGCAAATAACTTGTCAAAACATTTCGTAATTTTATGAAAATTAATCAATCATATGGATTAATCTACCTACCATTCTTCCATTTTATTCAGGCAATAAAATTAATTTTTGGAATTTATAAAATTGAAAAGTTTAAAGAATTAGGTATCATAATTCAAAGTTTAGTAATTTTCCAATTCTAAATTAGGTATTGGAATTCAAAATTCAAGTCACGTCTCTAGAGATATACCTATGAATTGGTTTGGGGAATTCAAAATTCAAATCAAGTCTCTAGCAATGAATTGGTTTGGGGTTATCTACGAATTGATTTTTTAAAAAGGGCCAAATCAAATAGCCATTTATGTTTCCTTTTCAGCTTTTTTTTAAAAAAAAATTTCCAGACTAATATTTAAGCATTAGACATTTCCTATTCACACTAAATAGCTATAAGAGAGATTATCTTGCACCCAATCAAACATCGCCACTTGTCGCGACATGAAACCTTCTCACTAATAGGTACTTTTGTTTGATAGTAGGAGGTCACTTGATCTCACTTTTGTCTTCTTCCCTCCCTCCGGCACACACACAAGTGTGTGGGCTTCACACACACTAGAGTGTGCAGTGTGTGTGGGTGTGGATGTGTATTTGGATATGTGTTTGGATGTGGTCCTAGAATAATTACTGGTAAATATAGTAAACTTAATATCTGGCCCCATATGTTTTTTCGGGATTAATCTTACGTTTCAAGCGTGAGGTACAAGGATGATACTGATTTATGAGATTATTTCTCCAATTAATATTTAATACTGTGGCTCCGTTTGTTTTGATGTAAAATATTTTACAATGTAAATTGTTTTCCATGTAAAATGTTTTTTCAGAAAACAAATTTCAAATTTTTTTTTTTTTGGGTGTTTGGTTGGCACTTGAAAATATTTTCAAAAAACGAAAAAATAGTGTAAAGAGAGAGAATGAGGGTTTAAACGGGGGAGATATTTGAGAATATTGGAATTGAATGTGAGTCAAGACTGATGATTAAGGAAAAATTGCGGTAGAAGGCAGTAGATTCATTTCGGAAAATAACTTACGGAAGATTTAATAGTAAGTCATTTTCATCCAATTAATGAAAAATGTTTTCCTCATTTTTTACACAACCGAATACCGAAAAATAAGTAAAACATTTTACCGAAAAATATTTTACGCCCAAACAAACGGAGCCTGTATCTTATATCAGGGATAGTACAATGCCGCATGGAACCCTAATTTACTCGCATAAGATGAACTTGCATAAAAGATGACCTTGGGGTTTGGCTTAGAGTTCGATTTCTATGAACAGGAGGTTAACATATACTCTTTTGGCCCTCGTAATAATCTTAATCCTATTGTCTGGCAAAATAAACAAGAACTAGTGCAAGACGTTACGAATAAGATATTTGACCGTTTAATGACGTTTTTATCACAATGCATCTCACTAGATCGCACTACAAGAAATTTTGCTTTTCCCGGCATTTTATAAATGCCGCTAAAAGTTAAAAAAATGCCGGTAACGAGTATTACCGGCATTTGTTAGGTATTACCGGCATTTATTACATATGCCGTCTAGGAGAGTGTCGGTAAAAGTACAAATGCCGGGAAAGGTCTCTATAAATGCCGGGAAGAGTGTACTCATTTGCGGCATTTGTACAAATGCCGGTAAAAACTACATATAAGACAAAATGCCACATGGACGCCACGTGGCGCCCACGTGTCCGCCACGTGGTGCTTATTTGTCGCCCACATGTCCGCCACGTGGCACTTGAGTGGCGCCCACGTGGCACGCAAATTTTGTGGGGAAATTGTCCTCCCCAAGATTCGAACTCAAGACCTTCGGCTCGCGCGCATGGGGGACTACCATCTAGGCTAGCCACCATATTGAGTCCCCTTGCACAAAGAAAAATATTTATATTATACGGAGAGTATTCCCGGCATTTTTTTCAACAAATGCCGGTAATAGTTTAACGGTATTATTTTGGCGGAAAAAATCGACTTTTGCCGGCATTTTTTTAAACAAATGCCGGTAATAATTATTTTTTTCCGGCATTTCTTGAAATGCCGGTAATAATGGCTTTTCCGGCATTAAGTAAAATGCCGGTAATAAAAATGCCGGGAATGACCATTTTTCTTGTAGTGTCGTCAAGAGTTCGAATCTCTCCACATGCGTGTGGATGTTATTTCCTTACAATTATCTCGTGAACTCTCACAATTAATATAGTGTTTCAGACTTACCGATTGTCCACTTTCAAATGGTAGTAGGAGATATTTTGCACGATCCCAAGTCCTAGCCACAAAATCAAAACCATCTTGATCAACAATCAATAAAGGAGAATGTAGCAATGAAAATAAAGGAGAATGTGGCAATGAAGAAAATGGACAGAAGTGTAGTCCCCGCTTTGAGGTACGGATTTCAGGACCAATGGAGTTTGTTTTACAGCCACATGTTATACAGGGGAGGACTAATTGTGAACCAGTGATGTGGGAATTCCTTCCATGTGAATACATTTATTACAAGATACACACCGGGCACGTCACGGTCAATATGATTAAGATCATATTAGAACAGAATACCACACAAACCAAACTTGTCGGTACTTATTTGGAACTGGTGACCTTGTAGTGCATCGATGTTCTTCATCTGGACTACCGTATAGCTCAATTCATTTGGATTCATTTTGGGTATCCCCCTAACGATTCAAGTCGTTTATTTTTTGGATTCTCTGAATGGATTATTCATGTGAAAAATTAATCACTTGATCTACATGGATGACAGTCTGATCTACTCGGTTTTTTTTTTTATTGAAATATAAATGGTGGCAGTTGTAGAACATTAATAACTAGTTTAGGACAATATGGCTATCGTTAATATTAGAACAAGCTACATTTTCACAAATGTATTCTCTACTCAGATAAATTCTATGAACAAATGATTGACATCATTGAGGTGAACCTAGAATGGATCCAGATTTTAGTTTTTAATCTTAACTAGCGGCGAACCTGTGCTATGCACGGCCAAATGAATTACTCTTATGTTCAATAGATCTTTTATTTTTGAAACTACAATGAAAAATGAATGAAACATCAATTAATTTAGTTCGATCTGAGAACAAATTCAATTACGAAACTATATCAAATTTTAAACTGAAAAAATACCAAGCAACATTCAACTACATTAACGATCCCTCACCCTTCTTCTATCAAAACGAATGAAACATATGTGAGATGAGATATCATTTTATTTGTTTCTACTAACTTAAATTACATTTTTTTTTTCATAACTTATGTGTTCGGGCCAACTTTTGCGCACCTTAACTAATCTTGGGAGACCAATCTTAGTCCACTTGGGAGAGCTTCCCAATTAAAATCAGAGCAAAGCTCTTGTATGGAATTAATAATTACTATTATGAAAATTAATCAATCATATGAATTAATCTACCTACCATTCTTCCATTTTATTCAGGCAATAAAAAAAAAATTGGAATTTATAAAATTGAAAAGTTTAAAGAATTACGTATCATAATTCAAAGTTTAGTAATTTTCCAATTCTAAATTAGGTATTGGAATTCAAAATTCAAGTCACGTCTCTAGAGATATATTCTGGCCCCATATGTTTTTTCGGGATTAATCTTACGTTTCAAGCATGAGGTACAAGGATGATACTGATTTAATAGATTATTTCTCCATTTAATATTTATAATACTGTACTACCTTATATCAGAGATAATACAATGCCGTATGGAACCCTAATTAACTCGAATAAAAGATGACCTTGGGGTTTGGCTTAGGGTTCGACTTCTGTGAACAGGAGATTAACATATATTCTTTTGGCCCTCATAATAATCTTAATTCTATTGTCTGGCAAAATAAACAAGACCTCGAGCAAGAGCAAGTGTCTAGGGGTGATACTGGTCCGGTTTCGATCGGTTTGGGTGTATTTTTCGGTCGAAACCGGTTATCCGATTGAGATAAACCGGTTCCAGTCCAATTTATCCGGTTTTCATTCATGAGCCATATTTTGAGCCCAACACATCAAAAAATTCACAATTCAACCCATAAAATATCAACCAAAAATCTATAAATCAACCCTTTTTTTTGGGCCCAACAAAAAAGGATCAATTTTGAGCCCAATACATTAAAAAAAAAAAACTCATAAAAACATAATTAAGCCCATAAAAACAGTTTTTATATAATAAATATATTTATTAGACCAATATATACTACAAAATATCAACCAAAAACCCATAATTCAACCCCTCCCCTATGTTTATGTGTGTGTGTATATATTATACAAATATATACATATATATAACCGGTCCGGTTTCAACCGGTTTTTAAAACACAATAACCGGATCGAAATTATTTTTCCGTTTATAAAATTTTATAAACCGGAATCGAATCGAAATTATTCAACCGGTTTAAAAAATTCGGTCAGGTCCGGTTTTTCCGGTTTTGATCGATTTTCCGGTTTCGAGTAACAGCCCTACGCAAGAAGTTAATTACAAATAAGATTGAGTTTGAATCTCCCCACATGCGTGTGGATGTTATTTTCTTAAGACGTTTTTTTTTTTTTTTTTGTTTCTATCCTATATGGGCTTATTTCTTGTATTGATTGAGTTGTTGGGCATAATTGTCTCATGGACTCTCGCAATTGACATAATGTTTCAGACTTATACTTTGTACTTCATATAGGATATATCACTTCTATCGATGGGGGGGGGGGGGGGGGGGGGGGGGGGGGGGGGGGGGGGGGGGGGGGGGGGGGGGGTGGGGGGAAATCACAATAGGGCGACAATTTCATCAAGAAATCAACTCGGAGTCAAGTCTACTACTAGTCATCATTTTCATATCATACAAACATACTTTAAAGAAAGAAACGTAATTGGGTTGCATAATTACAAGAAGAAGAAGAAGAAGAAGCGAAATTTGCTTCTTTTAACGCGTACGGTCAGGAAAAAGAAACTCACTTTCAACATGTTTTTAATGTGGCTAAAGACAATCGTATTAATGTACTAAAATCTGATTTCGAAGCTGGAACTGAATAAGCCGGCTGGTCCACCAAATCCACTTTGAAATTTACAAGGTTTATGAAAAAATGTTTGTTTGGTAGTCGGGTTCCTCCAATAGGCGCGATTAGGAAAGATGACCCCTCTTTTCTGTGCAGCCCGCCAGATCAATCAAGAACAGCAAGTTGTGGAACCCACCACTTTGATCCCGAAGTCTAGATTTTGTGTTTGCTTAGCCAACCCATGGCGGGTTGGGTACGCACCATCGTTTCGTTGTGGAGTAGAGAGAGCGGTGCACCCTCCATATCAGAGTCCCAAAGATCATCATCCAAACATTTTGATGCCCCACTTGGTTACAAGTTCACGTTACTGAGCTCGACGTTTAGAAAGTGCAATGTTGTGACATATAAAGTGGAACCATTGAGTGATAACTAATCGATGTGGGATTCTAAATTTGTTTTTCACATCTCATGCGATCGATTAACAAAACTCATTACAGCCCAATGGTCAGGTTTTCTGAGGGAAAATTCAGTAGCACCATAGCTAGTACTAAGATCTGATACTACGACTATAACTATGTGGTTTTTCTTTACCACAGAAGAAGCATTCTTGAATTCCTTTAATATCTAAACAAATTTACCTCTATGTTTTCAAAATTTAAATTGATTTTTTTCTGGGGGAAAATCTATAATACACACCCCTTAAAAGGTTGTACCATATGCACCTATTTTAAAGTTCATTCATAACATTTTAGTATGTTTCGTAACTTTTGTTCTAGAATTCATAACCTTTTAGCAGTATGATTCGTAACATTTTGGTGTATCTTGTAACCTTTATACGATTCGTAACTTTTTAGCAATCTGATTTGTAACATTTTCTCTACAATTCATAACATTTTTGGGGGTACATATGATACACACTCAAATAAGGGATGTGTATTGTAGTCTTTTCCTTTTTCTGGTTTCCAATCTATTGTACAAAACATTTTGGGATCCGTCACTGAGGAAACTTCCTAAATCACTAAATTAAAAGATGAATTCCTAACTATGTTTGAAAATAATTTTAATTTTTTCAAGAAATGGAGTATTCTGAATTTTATTTGGCTGAAGAAAAAAATGTTTGTTTGTAGATGGGTTCCTCTAATAGGTGCGGTTAGGCAAGGTGATCATGCATTATTATCTGTGCAGCAAATAATGGTTTAACCCTTAAAACTATACTTTTCAATGTATACCAGAAAATAGAGTCAATTTTGATATTACAAGAATATAATTCTTGCATAAGCCAAAGGAAAAATAGTAATATATTGAAGGTGAGTTTTTCCTAAATTTTTTTTTAGGTATTTTTATTTTTATTTTTACTTTTTGTTTAACTCTTCGTCGTAATTTTGGGATTAATCGTTCGTTTCGGCGAGAAGAATCAAAAAAATATAAAAATGTGGACCGGAGTTAAAAAGTTCATATAAGACGACAATATACATTAAAAAAATACCAGCTGTTTGGTATTTTTCATCTTTAGTGAATCATTTTTTTTTTAACTTTTTAGACTTCTCTTGTTAAGATGGATAATTAATCCGAAAAATAAAGCGTGATTCTAGAAAAAATTTCAAAACATGATTGTGAATAAGATAAAACACCTTTGAAATTTATAGTAACTTAAAAGGTTACGATGAAAACATGCCGTAGATAAGTTTCTGTAGAGCTCATGGATGTCGCAAGGTGTCAAGGTTATGAAAAAATAAAAATGTTTGTTTGGTAGTAGGGTTCTTCTAATCGGTGCGATTAGGAAAGATGAACCCTCTTCTTTATACAACCCGCTATTCAATTAAGAATTAATGGCAAGTTGTTGGGACCCCCACTTTAAACCCGATATTACAATTTTGGGTAGGCATGGTGGGTTGGGTACGCACAATTATTGTGTAGTAGAGAGAACAACAAGCACCCGCCATATCAATATCAAAGTCCCAAATACCACCATCCAAACATTTTTATGCCCCACTTGGTTACAAGCCCACGCTACTAAGCTCGGCATTTAAAAGGTGCAAAGCCGTAACTTATAAAGTGAAGTATTGAGTGATAGTTAACCGATGTGGGATCGTAATCAGTTTTTGACATGCATCTCATGCGATTAAGAAAACCAATCAATTACTGCCCAATGGCCAGGTTTTCTGTTTGGAAATTTAGTCGCACCATATATAACTAGTACTAAGATCTAATTCTGTTAATCGAAAACGTTATTAATAGGATTTTCATAGATCATAATTCATGTTTCATATGAATCATATATGTGGTAAAAGAACTTCATGCATGGTCATAGTTTAAGTTTGCAATTAAAGAAGGAAATTGATTTTCTCGCTCTACTTTTTACTGATAGCATTCCACTTTTAATGTGAAGTTACTAGTAACTTTATGAACAAAGTGGAGCGCCATCAATAAAAAGTGGAGCGTGAATATCAAAACTCGATCTTAAAGAAACCTAATATCACCATGAGAGAGATGGTAAAATATGAATTTTGTATGTGTTAGAATTTGGGAGTTTTTCTTAAGAACTCCATCAATTATACAAATTACAACCTCCGCGTGCATAAAATACAACTAGGAAATTATATATTGCACACGAGTGAGACAGATATTACATCAAAATCAAATAAAGGATACACCAAAAATAAATTGACCAGACGATCAAATGTCGCAGAAGCACATGCAAGTGATTGATGTACATCTGTCACGCTCTAATCGTTTGTGTTGGGCCCCAAAATAAGTCCCACAAAACCATCGATCTATGCACAATTTCTGCAATGGGTAGTAACCGCAGTTTTATTGTTTTCAAAACCAAAATTGCTATGGGTACAACACTTGTACATCATCTTGTATGTGACCTACTTCGAGGTCCCACATAAATGTTCTGAACCATTCACTTTGTTTTAAAAAAAAAATTGAAGGGTCCTTCCGTCCTTGTAAAAAAACCGTTTAGCTGGATATCGGTAATTCTTGATCCATACGTTCTCTTTTTTCTTTTTTTGGTCTGTCCAATCAAAGACCAAAAAAGAACGTTTGCATCAAGCAGTTACGTACTAATATCCGGCTAAACTGATTTGTTACATGAACCCTTCGAAAAAAATTCCAAACAAATTGAACAGAATCGCTCGCGGTGTTCCTAAATTAGCCGAGTCCTTTTGTTCATTTTTTGTGGCTCTCTCTCATTAACCAGGAAAACGTCGAAGTGGTTACATACAATGATACAAACGACCTTTTCTCCATGGCAGAGATAACGTAACGGCTTTGTTCGGTTGCCATTTCCGTTTAGTTTTAGTTTTGAAAATCAATCATTACCCTACTTCTTTCCCCAATCATTACCCTATTTTTTCAATTATTACTTTCTCATCTCTCTCTATCTCTCTCCAATCATTACCCCTATTTTCAATCATTACTCTATTTCTCTCTCCACCCACTACCAAAACTAAACTAAACTAAACTCCCAACCAAACACAACCAACACATTCTAGTGTGAGAGTGGCTGTAAAGTGAAAATGACTGAGAAGCCGTACCAGATTTTTGAAAAAGGAAATTTTAGAAAAGGAAGATAATTTCAAACTTTAAAATCATGTATTTACGCAAATAATTTTTTTATCAATATGAATTTTGTTTGATAGATCTTATTGAGATCTTTTAAACGATGCAAAAAATTGAAAAATTATTTTTCATTTTTGTTATATTTGAGTTTGAAATTACCTTTTTTTTTGAAAAACGAAGATTTTTGGAAAAAACGGAATAGGGCCTCAACCTTCGTGAACCACATTCATTCACGTGGTGGCCAACCAGTCACACATTCTAGTGCGAGAGTGGCTGTAAAGTGAAAAAGACTCAAACCTTCGTAAGCCACATTCAGGTGGTGTTCCGGTTTTGAAAAAAAGGTAATTTCAAGTTCAAAAATTATGTGTTTACGCAAATAATTTTCCTACCAATATAGATCTTGTTTGATAGATCTCATTAAGATCTTTTAAACGGTGAAAAAAAATTGAATTTTTTTTTATTTTCATTATATTTAAGTTTAAAATTACCTCCGTTTAAAAAAAATTTAACTTTTTTAAAAGTGGAACACCCTCTCATTCATGTGGTGACCAACCCGACTGGTTGGCCACCCTCGTACATTTGCCATTGAGAGGTCATTGCGAATTATTAAAATTTGAAAAGACTAGACAACTTAATCAAGACAAAAGAAAAAAAAATCTGAAAATACTGTGAAAACTGTCTTCCATTGTCTTTTTGTTCGTTTTATGGCTGTACTGCTATAAATGTTTTAATGTAGAAACGACTAATTAGCAAAAAAATGGTGGAAACAAATAAAATATCCCTAAACATCAATTCTTTACCACTGGTCTCGGACTAGGACCAGGAACCAATTCGAATTTGAAACTTGACATGTGTCTTTTGGAAAAATTAATCTAGGCAAAATAAACACAAGTAATTTATTTATCGAAAATGATATGTATACCGACCGTATGTAGGGAAATCGTACCGACCGGCCGCGCCGGGCCGTCTCCGGCCACTGGACGGCCGATCTGAGCCGTCCAAAAATTCTAAACAAAAAAACCGAGGGGCCCACGCGGGAATGTGTATATATACACGAAAAATGGGTGTTTAGATCAAGTACCATACACACATCGGATGCCGTTGATTCCCCCGTGGGCCCCTCGGTTTTTTTGTTTAGAATTTTTGGACGGCTCGGATCGGCCGTCCGGTGGCCGGAGACGGCCCGGCGCGGCCAGTCGGTACGATTTCCCTACAAATCCCGTCGGTACACATAGCATGACTCTTTATTTATTCCTCTTATGGCCTATTAATTGGATGAGTCAGACTACAGTTCCGACCGGGGAATTCCGACGCCGCGCCGGGGCCACTCTGGCAACCGGACGGCTGATCGGATCCGACCAAAAATTCTATAAAAAAAAACCGAGTGGGCTCCAGGGAGAATAAACGGCATCCAATATGTGTTGTTGGCCGATCCAAGCACTCCATTTTTTTTGTAAACATTTGTATACAAAACAATACATTTGTATACAAAAACATGGAGTATTTGGATCGGCCACCTACACACATCGGATGCCGTTTATTCTCGCGAAGGTCCACTCGGTTTTTTTTTTATAGAATTTTTGGTCGGATCCGATCAGCCTTCCAGTGGCCGGAGTGGCCCCGATGCGGCGTCGGGAATTCCCCATCGGGATGCTCGGACTTTCTGTAATTGGATTGTCATATGTTGAGCTTAATTAGTTTGGTTATGGCTGTACTGCTATAGATGTTCAATTTTTATTGTAGAAAAGACTTATTAGCACACAAAAAAATGACGAAAAACAAATAAAATGTCCCTAAACGTTAATTCTTTACCATTGGTCTCTGGCTAGGATCAGGAACCAATTCGAATTTGAAACTTGACATGTGTCTTTTGAAAAAATTAATCTAGGCAAAATATATATATATATATATATATATATATATATACACACACGCACAAGTAATTTATTTAATTCTCATATACACGAAAAATAGATTGTTTAGATCAAGCACCCTACACACATCGGATGTCGTTGATTCCCGCGTAGACCCCCTCGGTTTTTTTTTTATAGAATTTTTGGACGGCTCGGATCGGCCGTCGGGTGGCCGGAGACGGCCCGGCCCTGCCATCGGTACGATTTGTCTACTACACCGGTCGGTACATATATCATTTTCATTCTCATTATCAATTCGGTGTTGTTCTCCTCATCTTTTCGGGGAGCTTTTTGGGCTGTTTGAATTTTTGGACAGCTCGGATCGGCCGTCGGGTGGCCGGAGACAGCCCGGCCCTACCATCGGTACGATTTCTCTACTACACCGGTCGGTACATATATCATTTTCATTCTCATTATCAATTCGGTGTTGTTCTCCTCATCTTTTCGGGGAGCTTTTTGGGCTGTTTGAATTTTTTCTTTATCTAAATTTTTTTCGCATTTATTAGTCTTTTGTCGAAATTTTTATAAATTATATTGGTTCGTCTCATCGAGATGAATTAAAAAGTAAAAAAGCCAAATATTGGTAAAGGGCCAATTATTTGCGGGTCATGTAGGGCCCAATTAAGTTTATCTTATCTAATTTTTACCCAAATATTTTTTGAAATAATATTCAAAATCAAACCCAAAATGCCTAATAATATATATATATATATGCTTTTAAAATGTACGAATTTTCGTATAGGACATTTAAAGTGAAACGGATGAACTATATACAACACCAATTTCAAAATGCACTCACATGTTGTCGTCTCGTGTACACATACGCCCTTCATATACATGGTACCCTATGAGA
The DNA here is from genome assembly GCA_019656295.1 of Rhododendron mucronatum var. ripense. Taxonomy (NCBI): domain Eukaryota; kingdom Viridiplantae; phylum Streptophyta; class Magnoliopsida; order Ericales; family Ericaceae; genus Rhododendron; species Rhododendron mucronatum. Next base: position 111,911 of record BPLT01000173.1, read on the forward strand.
GACGAGCATTTTTACAAGACTCAAGAGTGATGTTCAAAAAAAGAAAAACAACTTTACATTCATGTACATACATCACGTACATACAGGTTCTGGATCCGTCTCGTATCCCAAAACAATGATTGAAATCGCTCATTTCGTTCAACTCAATCCGATTTTGGTAAAGACATTTACAAAATATCCAATTTTGCTTCATGTTTCATAAACGTTTTTATAAAGCAAAATTGGATATTTCGTACACACATTTATCAATATTGAATTGAGATGATTTTTATCAAGAATCTTAAACAAATCATTTTAAATGAAATAAACAGCTTGGATTATATATTTTGGATATCCGAAACGGGTCCAAAACCCATATGCATCTGATGTATCATGTACTCCATGTCTCCATGTACATGGATGAATATATGAGGGAAAGAAAAAGGAGTCCTAGGCAAAGTTGTCAATACCGTACCGGTTAGCGTACCGTTTTCACTACTGAAATGGTACGTACCGGTACCGGGCTGTATTCCGGTACCGTTCCGGATTTACCGTAATTAATATTATATATATTTAATATATATCTACCATTTTTTAAAATTTTAAGTGTAAACATATACAAAATCTATATAAAAAAAAACGTAATTTTGTACCGGTCGGAACACCGGAAAATGGCCGGAACAGACCGGAACAGATCGGAACACCCGGAACAGACCGAAACAGACCGGTATTTTAACCGGAACGGATCTGGCAACTTTGCGTTCCGTTTACGCGCCGGTACCGGCCGGTACGGAACGGGATTGACAACTTTGGTCCTAGGATAGAAATCATAGAATCGAGGGTTCGTGCGTCAGCGCTTACGTTGATCATTCCCCGGGACCGTACCTTTCCGGATAAGCGCAAGGAAAAAGTAGGAAATCGGCGGAGGAAACGGACAAAAAACTGGAGAAGTGGGGACCGATCCACTGAAAAGAACACGTGCGGTGCGGTGGCCGCCGTCCTTTCCGTTCACTATCGCCGCCCTTGGGGTCCCACAGTATTAATGACGGATGGTTGGTTTTGTCGTACGTATGTTGCTGCTTTGGAATGAAAACCACACAAATTTTTCTGTGCCTAATCCGTACGTACTGCACAACCTTTGCCTACTTTTGGAGAAATTATTCGTTGCCCGTTGCCCCAGGGGCAACAAGTGGAATTTGTCGGGTGGTGTATTCCACCAATAAAAATTTACTCTACTGACACACGCTTCTTTTCTCTCCGGACATAGTTTTCTCTTAAAAATTAAGTGTTCCAAATTATAATTCCATTTGAATGGGTGAGAAGATTTTATTTTATTTATCATTTAATTCTAAAGGGTCATAATTAAATTTTGACTATAGGGCTCTCGTTGATTAATCCTAGGAAAATCGTAGAATCAAATATCTTTTAGGACTAATCAACGAGAGTCCTAGAGTCAAAATTTAATTATGATCATTTAGAATTAAATGATCAGAAAAATAAAATCTTCTCACCCATTCAAACGGATTGAAATTTAGAATACTTAATTTTTCAACATGCAGTTTATATATTAAAAAATATGGTTAAAAAATTAAGTATTCCAAATTTCAATCCATTTGAACCGATAGAAAGATTTTAGTTTTCTGATCATTTTATCCTAAATGGTCATAATTAAATTTTGACTATAGGGCTCTCGTTGATTAACCCTAAGAAAGTCGTTGAATCAAATATCACTTAAGACTAACCAACAAGAGTCCTATAGTTAAAATCTAATTATGACCCTTTAGAATTAAATGATCAAAAACATAAAATCTTCCCACCCATTCAAACGGATTGAAATTCGGAATACTTAATTTATTTTTGGTAATTTGGTTAAGTGTTCCAAATTTCAACCTGTTTGAATGGGTGAGAAGATTTTATTTTTTTTATCATTTAATTCTAAAGGGTCATAATTAAATTTTGACTCTAGAGCTCTCGTTGGTTAGTCCTAAAAGATATTTGATTCTACGATTTTCTTAGGGTTAATTAACGAGAGCCCTATAGTTAAAATTTAATTATGACCCTTTAGAATTAAATAATAAATAAAATAAAATCTTCTCACCCATTCAAAAGGAATGTAATTTGGAATACTTAATTTTTTAGAGAAAGCTGCGTCCGGAGATAGAAGAAGCGTGTGTCAGTGGGGCAAATTTTTATTGGTGGGAGGCACCACCTGACAAATTCCACGTGTTGCCCTTGGGGCAATGAATAATTTCTCCTACTTTTGTAAGTTTGTTGGGTGTTTTTGCTCTTGCCTACTTTTGTTGGTTCAAGCAGCAGAGATTTGCCTACTTTTGTACTCCATATGTTGTGAATTGGTGTAGTGGTAGGGACCGGGCAGTTCCGCACCGCAGGGGCTATAAAACGGTTAATTCGGTTGTTCATTTTAGTATTGGATGGCTCGTATATTAATTCAAACAATGAACAACTCAGATTAATGAGAGCTCAGATTAAATTTGAGTCGTCAATACCAAAATGAACGGCCGAATCAACTGTCTTATAGCCCCTGCAGCACTGTAGGATTTCCCATTCCCAGTAGTAGTGTCAGCATTCGTCCGGTTTGGTATGGTCCAGTTTTTTTGTTTTTTTTTGCAGGTCATGTAGGACGCAATTCAATGATTTGAATCATCCATATTGTAAAACTTATTGGCGATTCGAATAACCATGCCAAAAATCATCTTGATTGGATTTGTATTAATATCTGATTGGAACATATTAACTTGCAACAATTGGATTCTTATACAGTGTGCCTAATTACATTTTATAGAAAAAGTCCGCTCCGGTCAGGGATCAATACAAATCCGATCACAACGATTTTCAGTATGGATACTTGTATTGTCAAATTCTATATTATGAATGATTTGAATCATCTAATTGGGCCCTACATGACCTGCAAATCCAAATAAAAATTTGACCAAATTAGACTATACAAAATGGACAAGAGTTGAATCTGTAGCGATATGAGTGAAACCTTCCCAATACTTGCCTAAATAGTTTGGTTTGAACATTTTACAAATCAAATCAAACTCAATGCTAATGATTCGATCTAGTTTGGGTTGATTTGACTAGTTAATTCCCATTTTTCAATTTATTACTTATGCGCAAGCACCACTCAATCAAAAGATATTTGATTTTTTTTTATAAACAAATCATTTTTTTGAAATGACCTTGCAGAAAAAAAAAAAAAAACTAGCAAATGTAACACACAACAATAGTTGTTCTCTAAAGCTCCGTTCAATTGTCAGGAATAATATGTTGAAAAATTGGTTCCTACATAAGAAAAGTAAAATGAGCTGAAGCAAAAGAAAATGAAATTTAATTTCCTATATGTATTCTTTTAACTAGAAATCTTGCAGTAAAGTAAGAATCCCTTTATTTTAGCAACACCTACTTTATAGAAAAGTGTTTCTCAATCGAAAAGTTGAAATTGTGGGCCCTACAGCTTTCTTGATAACTGCACACAGAAAGTTATAGAAAAAAATTAATTTTTCCATTATTTTTTATTCTTTCCGTGCAATTGATGGAGGCTTAAGCAAAAATTATAACAATAGTATGCAAAACTCTAAAGTAACTAAGAGTGAGAGAACTAACCACTAGAAACAACATTAGAACAAATCAAGATATCAAATTGAATCATTGAGAGCAATATTTGCAAGCAACCCTACGTTTCTCATCAACAAGATCTCAAGAGCAAAAGAGATGAGGAGGCGTTGCACATCAAAACCTTAGAGAATACTCATAATAGGAACCCAATTTATTTTTGTTGTTAACTATATATGTGATATTCGGTCTGGTCTGATCTATTTCGGATCGGAATGTGGCAAATCAAACCAATTCTTTTTTGGTTTGGCTAAAACTCAAATTAGACCAAACCGTTTGACTCTATGTACCAAACCAAATCACTAGTTTGGCCCGTTTCGACTTTCACTTCGGTTTACCAAATTTTTTCACCCCTAATTCCCACTCCCTCGCTTGATATAAGAAGCTGTCTCGCACTCCTCTCCCACTACATGCAATATAGGATCATTTAAAAATTGGACCCTCTCAAGTAATCATTCTGGACAGGAGCTAAAGTTATCACACATGATATAAAAATAGGATTTGCCCGGGCACCGTCCTCTTTACACAAAATTAAATGAATTATTTACCCAGTTATACGTACTACATATGGGAGTGATTCTCTCTTTCTATTCATTATCTTCAAATAGCAACCATGAACATATTCAACTTTTTTTTTTTTTTTTTTTGTATTTTCTATTAACTGGATGAATGTTTGTTCCACGTAATGACGTAAAATAAGAAAGAAGATAATTAATTTACTTAAGAATGTAGGAGGCTTAATTATTTTTGAACTCGAAGATATCCTCTTTGGCATCAATCTCCCTTTACACCCATATAGCTATGAAAAATTCTCTGTAGCCCCATATATTTTGATTACTTTATAATTACAATTTTGTCATCTTACGATTTACAGGATTTTTTTTCACCCCTAATTAAAATAAAAGACGTAACATGCTATCATTTATTATTGTTAGCAGTAAAAATGTAAAAGTATTAGCTTTCTCACATCGTCTACATACATGTATTTTATATTGTTCATTAAAAAATAGGGTTTTTTTTTTTTTTTTTTTCCAGAGGTTGGAGGTTCCCGTAATACATTTAAAAATGTTTTGAAAATTGTGTTCTTCGACTTAACTTTTTGATGTCTTTTTAGTTGTTTTATTCTTTACTATTGTTAGATCCGGGCCAAATTTCTTGGAGCAATCACCCATCTTGACGAGAGTAATTCGAAAAGTATAAAGATACGACAAAAAGTTCACTATAGGCTCACCGTCTTTAAGCCTTATTCAGTTAAGGGTTTTGGATTTTAAATTCTAATCATTATCCTATTTCTCTTAATATCTCCAATCATTATTCTTATTTTTTCTCTCTCTAATCATTATCTCTATTTTCAATTATTACTCCATTTTTCTCCACACTCATTACCTACAAATCCAAATCTAAAATCTCAAACCGAATAGGATGTTTATAGCTTTTTCCAACTGGGAAAATGGGAAAATGATGTGTTTAAACATTTCCAAATGGGAAAATGACGGCCAATAACGTGTTTAGATAATTAATATATGCCAACGACATTTTTAGTATTAACAAATATTCTCAGCGTGTCCTTGGCGGGTATTAATTATTAAAACACGTTATGAGCCGTCATTTTCCCTTTCCAAATTTTTTTGTTAAGACGAATAAAAACAACCAAAAAGACAGTAAGAGAGGCCCATCACTTCAGATGCTGGGCCGGCCCATCACTTCATCTACTGGGCTGGTTCACCTTATTAGGCTATTCGAAACTTATCCACCCAACCCAACGAATAGACTACGTTTGGGCCAATTATAAACCACCAGAGCCCATTTCGCCAACAAAACCCGAACAGAGCATTCCAACTGTCTACACCAAATGCCGATCTAGGGCACAAATTGATCTTCTCTCTCCACTCTAGACACAAGGAAAACAAATTAGCGCCAAGGATTAGGGTTTCTAGGTACCAAGATTCCATTAATGTCTAGCTACGACGACGACGGCGATCGGCATACCAGCAAAGGAGATGACCATGGACGCGGAGGGTCGTCCCCCTACCGTCACAAGGTTATTGGTTTACGTTTTTTTTTTTTTTGGTTTTATTTTCTTGCTGATTGAATGATCTGAAGTGGGAGGTAGAGATTTTTGAACTGTGAATAAGGCCTGATAATTAGGGATGACAATCTCACTGGAACCTTAGAACTGTGCTGGACCGATTGGTGCGGCTTTTAACTAAATTTTTAACCGTAGTTTTGGTTTTGGTTTCTAATTTCTGATTTTGGAAAAATGGCCGGTTCGGTTACGGTTTAGATTTCATGTGATGAAAGCACCGGAAATTGAAACCAAACTATAACCGTAACCGAACTGCATCTTAACTACACCAATACCCTTCGAATTTTTGGATCTGTGATTAGGGAATGATTATGTTGTGTTTAATTAATATTACTGGTTGAGTGTGTAGATCCTTACTCCTTAGTGGCACTTTTTATTTGTGGTGTCAAGGTTATTAAGAGGGGAGTGACGTGGATCAGATTTCATTATCAAATAATCAATTCACCATTTGTACCTACTATATAAATTAGCTAAAGTGATAATGCTTATTACAAGCAAAACTTTTGATCTAACATCCTGAAAGTTTTAGGTAAGCATTTTGGGTGCAATCAGACCCAGTAAATATAGTTTCTTGGTGTTTCCGTCATTGAACTTGGAAGTAGGAACAATGAATCGAGGCATTCTCCGTATGAGATTTTTGGCTTACACTCAGTTAGGATTGAGAGAATGGAGAGGGAAGTGGAGTGCTAATTACAAGGGGGAACCAAAAAGGTGGGGCAAGAAAGGAAGGGAGATAAACTCCCATTGTTTGGCAACCAAGAGGGAAACTCCAGTTGTTTGGTTTAACCATGATGAAGAGAGGAAAGTGAGGTGTATTATGCACTTTTTCTACTATTCTCTTCTTCTTACTTTAACTTTTTTAAAATCTTGTTTATTTTCTGAATGGGTATAATCAATCTTAGACAAATAACTTCCCCCCTGTAAAACCATGGAAAAGTAAGATTACTAACTTTCCCCCCACTATATCCTCCACTTCCTTCCCAAACTATCTTTCCAAACTGAGTAGGAGATTTATGCATGTAGGCCTAGGGCATTGACAATTTGACATACAATATAGTTCTGCAAAAGTAAGAGAAGGGTGACTTTTTGGTTTGTCTGAAGTGAAAATGGTTTTCTCATTTACATCCCTGATTCAGTTTGTTGGCTATGGCTGTCTCCCCTTACGAAGTGTATAATTTAACTTTTGATGTGGCCTTACTTTTCTTCCCCTGTTATTCTTTGGTTATGTATGCAGGCTATTGACTAGCTATGTTAAATAATTGCAGCATAAATCTCGTGAATCAAACAGTGAGAGGTCAAGAGAATGGAACCGAGACCGTCATCCCAGGGACTACAAAGAGAGAGATGTGAGGGATAATAGGGGAAGGAACAGAAATAGTTATGGCCGTTCCTCGAATCGGGATTATGAAAGGTTGAAATACAAAATTTATAGTTTCTTCATTTTTTCATTTTCTTACCTTTTCCCAAACTTTTATATGCCCTTATCTGGCCTATTCATTGTCATAGTTTGTCATTGCTTCATGGCTTTGAATTTCTGATTGCAAGGGATTTGAAACTGATGACACACTCTTGTTTCTTGATTGACACATACTATGGAAGTTGTGTTACAGATAACTGCCAATGTCTTGATCCTATTTTGCATTCTTATGTTGTATGTTCACATAATAGTAGTTGCTTTTGCAGGCACCGAGATTATGATCATGACAGAGATAGGCATCATAGACACAGATCACGTTCTCGATCAAACGAGAAATATAGAAAGAGATCTAGATCTCGTTCCCGCTCTCCTTCCAAAAGGTCTTAAATATGATCTCTTTGCTGATGATCTTTTTCAAAGCTTAAAATATTCCTACTGTTATGCCTTAGTAGTAATGTGCCCTCTAGACCTCAATGAAAACTCTATGATCCTATTGTGTAGGGTGCTAGTGTTCTTGGATCTTACGTTGTTTCATTAGTGGGCTAACAGTTGTTGTATAGCACGAAGTATTGGTTATTTATGCTTGTTCGTTAACAAATTTGATTACCGTTTGGATAAATGATAATTGACATCTTTTGCATAAGCTGGTTACTTTGTTAGCTCTCATCTTACCGAAATCACCATTTGGATAATCGACAAGTGACATTTTTCAATAAGCTGGTTACTCTGTTAGCTTTCATCTTTTGAGTGTCAATTTTTTATGACTTTTTTCTGCATATACTAGAGTTACTTTTCTTCTTTGTTGAAGATCTTCTGAATTGCGAATTGCCTTGATCAATAGGTTTGTGGTCTTGTTCAATAAGTCTTTTCCGTCTATGAGTGATTGGGGCACTGTTCTCTTTTTTAGTTGCTATGTTAAAGAAACTAGGACTTGTCACCTAATCCTCGTGTATGAGGTCTTGTTTCGTGCTAAGCTGTTTTTCAGTGTCAGCGTTTCATCTTGTTTCGTGTATATCTAATCTCTGTATCTTGTAAGCAATTGCATTTCATGGAATCCTTTTGTTTATCAATTTGTTTTCGAGTTCACATTGTTTAGCCTACTAAACAAAGGCAAGAGCTTTACCGGAAGGGGAAAAAAAAAAAAAAACGAAGGCAAGAGAGTGTGAAGTAAGAACATTTTGGAGCTTTTTAAAAGTTACATTGGAAAGTTTTGTTGTTTTATGTTGTTTGTGAAGCTGTTTCATCCAAGTTGACGTGTTGCATCTGTATCTTTTTCTGCAGCAAACGAACAAGTGGTTTTGACATGGCACCACCTGTTACATCTTTTCTTGGTGTTGGTGCAATCCCAGGTTAGCTATCTAGCAGTTGGCTATTGAAGCAAAGTCCCACTATTCTTTAGTCACCCAGCATCATTAACTACAGGAGTTTTAGCATTTGTGATTTATTTTGTCATCCTGCATATTGTTATTCTGTTTCTTATCTTATTCCTCATTATCATAACTGAGAACCGTTGTTGTGTTGTTTGGCTGTGTTGTGTGGTTGTTTGTTTGTCTTTTTGTGTATCATTGGGTAAGAAGGCAATGTTGGGCTTCATTTCCCATTGTGCTTCCCATGGACGTGACTCCACTGTAGATTTTATGTTCAACAAGGAACCAATGCACCGATTAGCTGGATCTTGTTCGCTATCAACCGGCAACTGTTATTATTTGGTAGACTTACGAATATTTCTCCAGCATCTGCACTGATGAAATTAATTTCTTTCTGTTTTGCCTGAATGCTATATAATTATAGGTACGGTATAGTTTTTTTTGGTACTTAAAAGCTTGTGCAATGTTCATAATTATGTAAATAGTTTTAAACTTCTGATGTGTTGCTTCATGACTCAAAGTAGCAACACATTGCTAAATTTCTTCTGAATTTACTGTTTTTGTTTTTACGGTTCAATTATGCAGGACAATTGACAGGTGTCCCTCAAGCAATGCCCGGAATACTTCAAAACATGCTTCCTTTTGGGGCGACGCAGGTGGTGACAGCTAATTACTAAATTCTTTCAATTGCATCCTTATCTGGCTAATCAAGTAATTTTGTTAGGTTAATCCATTGGGAGCTCTTTCCTTGATGCCAGCCCAAGCTATGACTCAGCAGGTAGATATCGTGACGTTTCATTTATCTTACACTATCGCGAAGTAAGGTTGTTTCAAGCTTTTCCCTCTCTATAGGCTACAAGGCATGCACGCAGAGTTTACGTTGGTGGTCTACCTCCCTTGGCAAATGAGCAGGTTATTGTTATTCTATTTTGGGTTATTTTGAATCAACTATGACTCTTCCCCCTCGTGGCTACTGCTTCCTGCATAGCCTAGCCCCATAATAGATGACTTGATACTCGTCAGAGATTCTCTATCAATTCCTTTCTATGTATCTTTTTCCTTATTATTATTATTATTTTTTTTTTGTAGATGTAACATTTTTACTTGGTTCGGAACTGTATGTCATGTCTTTCTTGTGCACTTCATTTGTTTAATGGGTTTGGGAAGGACAATAGAAAAGTAAATTCCACGGAAACCATTATGCATTGTTGGCTACCATGGAAGAAAAGGTTATATGATGGAGGTGAGAAATTCTTAGTCCCATGTGTCAGTCCTCCTCTGTTTCCTGGTTCCTTGTTATTTAGAGAACAATAATCTAAACTATTGCAAAGAATTATATACAAAATCATAAAGGAAAACAATTTTCTTTTTTCCTCTCATTCCTCTCCCTTTCTTTTTGTCGCACTATGTCCAAGTTCCAAATACTTCTTTCCCCGCACGTCTTCTGTAGAAAAGAAATTGTTTGCATGTTTCGAGAGTACCATAGCGTGAATTGTTAGGTTTGCAAATAGTTTGGGGTGTTCTCTGCAATTGTGCTTTAGACCAACTCCAAGAAACAACATTACTAGGTTGCAGAAGGGAATGTATACAGTTTTACTTTTACCCCATAGAGAACATATTTTATTGTCTGATGGGTGTCTCAAGTAGGTAACCTTCTTTTTATGAGTTTTGTTATGTTCTTTATGTCTTCAGGAGAACTGTGGAAGTTGATATGGTATCTGCATTCAAAGCCTTTTTTTAATGGTTCAAAATGCTCTTTATTTTCTCTTGGATGAATGGGAGATTGGTTTAATAAAGAAACCAAATAGGATTGACTCTACTGTCTGGAATAAAGAGAGGAACATAAAGAATTTTCTGGGTTGGATTCTGATGTTTGTTTGTAATAGTACTGGAGACATGTGTTAACTATAGTTAACAATTTACATTGATATGTATTTTGACATTTCAAGGAATTTAGGTTCTCGCAATGTATGGTTATTTAATCATAATCTAGTTTCTTGTTCTCTTCTAAAGTACTACTCAATGACTTGCTCCGTGCTGTTATAATATGTGTTATGTCTATATTATTTTTCGCTTTTTCATTTACTATGGTTTTTTCAAGCAGACAATCGCAACATTTTTTAGTAGTGTTATGGCGGCTATCGGAGGAAATTCTGCCGGCACTGGTAAGTTTGCTTCGAAACTGTAAATATTGTAACAAATGTGTTCCATTTTCCTCCCATGTTTTTGTAAGATGTAAGGCATTATTCGATATTAACTTTAGGTGATGCTGTTGTCAATGTGTACATTAATCATGAAAAGAAATTTGCATTTGTGGAGATGAGAACTGTTGAAGAAGCAAGTAATGCAATGTCATTAGATGGGATTGTATTTGAGGTATACAAAACTCTCTCTCTCTCTCTCTCTCTCTCTCTCTCTCTCTTGTATGCACAATCACATCTACAATTGGCTGGAAAATGTAATTGAAGAAAATTGATACTCCCTCTTTTCCAAATTGCTTGTCCCTTTTGGAGAATCTAACTATTTAAGGAGACATGCAATAAATGCATTCACACTTAAAAAGATACATTTATTTCTGACAATGCCCTTATATTTCAACTTTTGAATGAAACCATTGTTATTGGTAAAGGGACTATTTTGGAAGATTGAATACATTTTGTTTTGACTTTTCAAAGAGGGCTACAATTTGAAACATCCCAAAATAGTATAAGTGACAAGCGATTTCGAACAGAGGGAGTAGAAATGAAAATACGCTGTAAAAAGTTTAAATTCTGCTCCTCTGTGTTTTTCTCTCTTCTTACAAAACTTAAATAGAAGTCGTCTACCGGTGGTTGAATGATGAACGTTTAAGCTGTAACAAGTTCTTGTGGTCGTTGTCAAGATTTTTTGCTTCTGTTTGCTGATAACTTTGTAATTTCAATGAGGCCTATGATAGTAAGCCATAACCCTTTCATTTTCTTTCAATTGCTTATGGGTATCTTTTAGAACACAGAACTTGAAGAATGGTTGACTTGAGTTTTCTAATGTGGATTCTGCGTAGACAGTTGACTTCAGCTTGTTAATGAATTGGTTGCTCAGTGGTTAACTTGAGTTTTATAAAGCACTGGTGATTGTGTCTGATATCTGTTCTCCAATCATGATAGGGAGTCTCTGTGAGGGTTCGAAGGCCTACAGACTACAACCCTTCATTAGCTGCAGCACTTGGTCCTAGCCAACCAAACCCTCACCTTAACTTGGCTGCTGTTAGACTAACACCTGGGTAAGTTGGTGTGGTTGTCTTTTTTCCCTTCACTATATTCTCATGATTCAATCTACCAAAGATGGTTATGTTGTAGCACTTACTGCAAAAAATCAAATGTTGGAACAATGAAATTTTGCTCTACTTGTTTATATCATTGTAGGAGTTGTAAGTGGATGCTACTTTTCATTTTCTTGTATGTGTAAAGTTTTCTCAAAATTTATTGATGATCAAATAAAAGCCTGTGACACTGGAGGAGAATGAGTGATGTAACGGGAAATTGGGGCATACACGATGCTATCATTCCCAGGCCCGGTAAAGTGGAGTTCCACTCACAACAAACAAAGTCATACTGGGCAAAAGCAGTATTTTACCTGAGGTTGGCGAACTAGGGATTGCTTTAAAGGACCTGGACCAACTAATTACATGTCAGCAATCAATCAATAAAAGGATTGGAGTAGTTGACAAGAACTGTGCTGTTAAATTTCGAATTATGGAGTCTAGGAGGCAATTAGCGAAGGGATATCATCCAGGGGACTCTCTACCGGTAACCGGTACATGGGATACAAAATGAGCCCTTCTGTACAGAATTACTGAATTAGTTCTTCCAAAAATAAAATCTTTTGCTATTTCTTGATGTTCTTATCTTTGAGTCTAGGAGGCCATTAAGTGAAGGGATATCATCCAGGGGACCCTCTACGATACAAGTAATACAAAAGAAGCCCATCTGTACAGATACTACTGAAATATTTTGTTCTTCCAAAAATAAAATCCTTGCTTATTCTTGAAGGTCTTACCTTCTTTGTTTCAATTTAGTTCTGTTGCTTTTGTTTATTGGAATATCATCCAATGCATTATAACTCCAGTTTTTCAAATTCATTTCGGCTGTTTGATCTATTTGTTGATTGGGTTAATTCTGGCATGCTGACTCCTGATTCATCTCTAGTATGGTTGGTGGAGTTGAGGGACCTGATCGTATCTTTGTTGGTGGCTTGCCTTACTACTTTACTGAAGTACAGATACGGGAACTGCTGGAGTCCTTTGGGTATGGGCATCATTCTGCCATTTATTCCTTCTAAGATTTTTTCTTCATTCAATTTTCATTGTGCAGTCATTTTGTTTTTGCTATGTGTCTGATGGATGATCTGCAGTTTATGAGGCATTAGGATATCCATTTTGTGGTCATTGCCATCTTTTCTGTTATGGTAATCACAAGTTCTAGTTGTAAATATGCAGACCGTTGCGTGGGTTTGACCTTGTCAAGGATAGAGACACGGGAAATTCCAAAGGATACGGTTTCTGCATTTATAAGGTGAATGAAGCTAACGTTTTGAATCGTCAAAGTTTCTCGTTGGGCTGCTGTCCAAGAAGTTTTCAAAGCTCTCGATGTTTATTTGTATCCTGAGAAGCAAATATTCTACCAATCTTTTAAAAATAAAGCTCCATGTTCATGACTATTGAAAGCTGCCTTCAGTTTTCTCATTGTGACATGGTGCTTTATAAAATTGAAGTTACGTCTCTTGTCCATACAGTTGTAACTTTAGATTTTATATGTATTTCTGATGGGCGTTCCTCACTTTAATTGCTGAATGTTGGCTAATATTTACCTCAGGATCCAATGGCAACTGACGTTGCTTGTGCTGCTCTTAATGGCTTGAAAATGGGGGATAAGACTTTAACTGTCCGGCGTGCCACTATGAGGTTGGTGTTCTCTAATAAATTGGATGGAAAAAAGGATAAGTTTTCTTTGACGACAGCAGTTCTTTGTTGAAATTTCTGTTGGTTAATTTCGTATTATTTCCTTGCTTGCTACCATTTTTTGTCTCAGTTGGTATGCGCTGGAACTCTAGTTTAAAACTTATAATTTCTATATTGTTTTTTCTTTTGGTTTGTGAGACAGGTGTTATATGCTGAAATCTTCAGTGGTTCAAATCTCTCATGTACATTGGCATTTTAATGATGGAGTTATTCCAGTCGATTACACAGATTCTTAAAATTAGCCTTATCGTGTGATTGTGTTCATACTTATTGTGTTATTTTGCTTTATTAAATGGGAACAAGACTTTTATCTTCCTTTGGAACAAAAATAGGTCTTCGGGTTTTTAGTTCCATGTATTTAGAAATTAAATGTGGGTTTGCCTGATTTGTTTCCTATGACACTCTGGAATTTGAGGCGAGGAGACATCTTTTCTTCTCCTAGTGGCAATTAATTTGGGATATTTCATCTCTATAGATTATTGTTGGCAATGGCCGACATAGGTTCAAATTTGATCAATCTAGTGGCATTTGAGATTGATATGTTGTCTGTGGCATATGTAGTGTGTAGGAATTGCGAAACACTGTTGGAATAATGTTAGCTAAACATGCCTATTTACACAGCTGATGCCTTGTCATTTTTCTTTCAGCAATGAGCCAGTTAACTCAGAACAGGAAAGTATATTAGCTCAGGCACAACAACATATAGCTTTGCAGGTAAAGAACTATGCTATTTTCCCTTCGTGGTTAGCTTCCTACCATTTTAGTACTGAGTGATGAATTTGGACTTCTTCTTCTTCTTTTTTTCATAGAAAATGACCTTGCAAGCTGGTGGTGTGAATCTTCCTGGAATAGGGATAGGGCCTATGACAACTGGAGAGACTCCAACAAAAGTTCTATGCTTGACTGAGGTACTGTTAACCTCTGAAGTCCAACTCTTTTTCACTTCTTTCCCTACTTCTATGGTCCTGCTAATGATGATTCACTTTGGGTATCCTGAAAGGTAATTACGTCTGATGAACTGATGGATGATGGAGATTACGAGGAGATATTAGAAGACATGAGGGATGAAGGGGGGAAGTTTGGTATATGCCTTATCCCTTAGTAGTTTGTTGCTTGTGTTTTGACCTGTTTTTTTTTTTTTGGTAAGTGTGTTTTGACCTGTTGTGCTTGACGTCAACTTATAGAACTTATATATCCTCATAAGTTCTGAATTTATTTGAAAGATGGCTCTCCTGAATTCTTGTAGGCTGTTTTGGTTCTGGAACTTGTAGGGATAAAAAAAAAGTTAGAATAGGTGTTAAAACATATCCTAATTTGTCCAATTTTTTTCATTTTTCCCTGCACAAACACAGCCTTAGTGTCAGTTGCTTTTAGGTGCCCTTTGGGCCAACTTTTTGTGTCTTTTTGGCAGACTTTTTGGTTATTCTCTCTTAAATTTTACTAGATCCGGGTCAAATTTTTCACGTTACGTCGTTTGTCTCCTCTTACATGTATTGGAAAAGTATAGCAATATAGTCTAAAGACAAAGAAAGTTCGAAAAAGACAGTCTTTTAGTGTCTTTAGCATCGTCTTATGGGCTTTTTCCAACCTTGGTCCATATTTTTGTACTTATCCGATTCCCCTCCCAAAAAGGAACCCATAAGTTAAATAATAGCGACTTTCTTTAACAAAAATTAACCTCGTCCAAACCCAGTCTTAACATCATTCTAGCAAAAAGATAATCAGCGTGGTTGTTTGCAAAAGACTATTTCATTGGTTTTAGCTTTGAGTGACTTGGACCACTTCTGGTATTTGAAAGAGATACACACAAGATAAAGTTTGAGTAATTCTACGGCGATCACATAGGTGCACCATCCGATAAGGCTTCTTACATGACACTAAACCATTCTTGGGATGGACCCAACATAGCACATGTGATTTGGTCATGTAAGATGCCACCTCAGCTGGTGTGCAAATGTGGTCGTTACTGCAGTATTGTATAGGTTTAACAACAAAAGAAATTCAGCCTGTACTTGTACTCCACTTATATAGTTTATATGTCATATTTCAAAGCACTGATAAAAATCTGATTAGTGTTTATGAACTAACTATTAGGTTATTTACCACTATAACAATAATTCTTGAAGTAGCTTTTGTGTTTTTTTAGTTTTTCCCAGGAAAGCCACCTTGTTTCAAAATGGAAGTCATGCCGTTGATGTTCATGGCTACAGGACTTGCATCTATGGCTGATTACTTATTGCCCCTATGTTGTCATATTATACATAATATAATATGTGTAAAGCATGTGTACAATAACTTTGTTAAAGAAGTGGGTAACCAATCTGGTAATTCAGTCTCTTTTTATGGGTGAATGTTTTAGGACTATTGAAAAATGTCGTTATTCCCCGCCCGGCTGCAAATGGAGAGCACGTTGCAGGTGTTGGAAAGGTATGTGTTTTTTTTGCTACATCTGAAATGATAGGTTGCTGTTTGACTTTGTCAGATTGAACCCCAAGCTCCTGTTCTCTTTTTGTGCAGTTTCTTCACTCAGCAGATTACTTTTAAGAAGTGTTGTGTTGTGTTATGAATTCAGAGTGAACAATTTCCTTTTATTGCTTTATTGGATTGGTTCTTGTTGTCGACTTCATCTAAGATTACGAAAATCCTTTGATCATGAACATCCTCATTCTCTGCTTACATTCCATTTTACAGTAGAAGTCCTGATTTCTAGGCGGGGGCAGAGCCAGGTTCAGGAACAAAGGCAGAGGGGGGCTGGGGTGGCCAGGACAGCCCTCAAATTCAAATGCACCATGACTCTACTTGTTCCATATCACAAAGACACAAACTAGTTATTAGATATCTTATTGTCTATATTGAAGTCATAATATTTTAGAAGCTAACCTCTTTTTTTCTTGGCTATACTTTCCTTGGCCACCATAAACTACAATTGACCCTGTTAAAGCATCCAACTCCAAACCAATTGACAAGGAGTGGAGAGGTGGCCCAGACTCATATACTAGTTTTGGAGGAGATAATTAACCAATGTGGGGCAAACTCCAACACTCCCCCGCACCTACAACCCCCGACTCGCACGTTGAGAGGTAAACAAACGATCCATAACACTTGGATTGCAACAAACAACGGTGCACTTATAAACAAGGGGAAATAAATTCTCTGAAACCCTAATATACTAGTTTTGGAGGAGATAATTAACCAATGTGGGACAAACTCCAACAGACCCAACTGAGTTGTTAGATTATGACTTTCTGTATGACTCAGAGTTTTTTTGGGTAGATTTTCCCCTAAAACTCTATTAAATCTTTGATTGCGGCCACTAAACTTGTGGAAAATATAACCTGTACCTATAGTTGGGAGTCTTTTATTACATTTTTACTGTGATTCAAAAAATTTGGCCCACTTGGACAAAAACTGTGGCTCCGCCTTTGATTTTTGGTGGATTCGGTGAAAGGGAAATTGGTGCTTCCTATTATATTCTTATGTCTTCATTTTAAAGCCATAATTCAAAGTGTAAGAACATTATGTTGAGATGGACACAGTTCTTGTCATCTTGCTCACGGGTCTGTTTAAGGTGATGAACTTGTATAGTGAAATTCTGCTCTCCCGGTTTGTATTGATTGTTGTTCACGTGGACCTCCAGCCCTAAGTAATTTCACTCTAACAGACCATCGCGTAACATGCTGATTTGTTTCTTGCAATTCTAGTTAAATGCGTCTCTATTGTAATATGTGCGTTTTTGTGTTCATGTAGCATGGGGAGTCATGTTCAATTTTGTTTATGATGAAATTGGAAAGTAGTCAACTGTATTTTTCTCTCTTACTTCCCTTACATTGTTGCCCTTCAAGCAAGTAGCAAAGAACACACCACCCAAACCACATGGGCCAAATAAATTCAACCCACATACATCATATCCCGGAGGGCATGCTTTTCTAGTGAGAAACAGTATACACGACACCATATATATCTTGCAAAGACGCACTTACACTCCTATATACGAATCTATATGCATTTACATGCTCTGTAGCCATACTGTTCACAACACGATAGAGTTCAGTTGTGTTATGCATGACCCGTGAAAATGCTCATGGCGTCTACTTTTTCATATTTATCATGAGTTCTCAGCTGGGATTTTGAAGGGAACAATTCCATTTGCTTATTTACTCATATATCATATATGTTGGACTCCAAACCTGTGGTTGTAGTCTTCTTACTTTCTTCGAACATGGTTGTTGCCTGTAATTATGGTTTGATTTGCAGGTGTTCTTAGAGTATGCTGATACCTCCGGTTGTGCCAGCGCAAAGGATGCACTTGGTGGCAGGAAATTCGGGGGCAATACTGTGACTGCTGTGTATTATGCCGAAGACAAATTTTACGACATGGACTACGGTGCTTGAATTGGTTGATCGTGCTGAATCCTTTTTGTTTGGTTTTCTTTATACCACTGTACAGTTTAAGAAGCGTGTGGTGGTGTTTTGTTTATTGTATGGATAGCAACTTCATGTTTAAAGAGATGGTATTCGCTTCACTGAAAAAGCTTCTCTGTAGCTTTATTCTCTTCTGGTAAAAGATCATTTGCAAGGATGAAATGAAGATGGCTTTTTATTGAAAATTACAATGGGGGAAGCAGGTTTTTTTTGGATGGGAGTAGCCAGATGGATTGAGGCCCTGTTTTGTTAAGAGAAATAAACTTATTTTTTTGTTTTAAAGGTGATATTGTAAGAGAATTACATGTCTTGTAAAGTGAAAAATAAGTACTTAAAAAATAGAAAGGACCTTAGCGGAACGGGGCCTAAGTCCACCATATAGTAGTAGGAGTAACAATTTGCTGCGACACAACTGGAAATGATTGGGAGAAACAAATTGCCTAGAAGAAAACTGTTGAGTAGGGCTGTAAACGAGCCGAGCTCTTATTGAGCTGAGCTGAGTCATTTATTAAACAAGCCTCTTTAATCAAGTCAAATCATCCTTAACGAGTCGAGCTTTTGTTGAACTAGCAGAGTTGAAAACTTGAGTTTAAGCTCAGCTCGTTTACTAAATGAGCCGAGTCAAGCTCGTGAGTTGTTTGGTTCATTTACAACCCTAGTTGTTACTCAAATTATGACACCATCGTCACTCTCTAAGATAGATAGAGGTCCTTTTTCGTT
Source organism: Rhododendron mucronatum var. ripense (assembly GCA_019656295.1). Taxonomy (NCBI): domain Eukaryota; kingdom Viridiplantae; phylum Streptophyta; class Magnoliopsida; order Ericales; family Ericaceae; genus Rhododendron; species Rhododendron mucronatum. The sequence goes on from BPLT01000173.1 coordinate 130,534, forward strand.
TTTTTTGGTAAATCTTAATATGCCCCATTGGGTGTTGGTTAAGATACAAAAGTGTGTTGAATATACATGTAGAAGTATCGCAAAAAAGTTGTCATTCTGGACATATTTAGATCATTTTGATATATGGTGAAAAAATGTCAATACAACAATTATTTGTAACGCTTCTTTTACATGGAGTAGAGTGAAACCTACACATACATGAAATTCACCATGTGAAAGGACGTTGTAACTGTCGTATCTAAACAAATTTTCTGGTATATGCCTTGCAGTATATGCATGCAAAGCAATTTATTTAGTTTATTACACAGGCCTGCCAAAAAACGGTGCTTTTTTACGTTATTACGTGGGCAGAAAGAGAATAGTGCCGAGCTGAATTTGGGGAGCATAAGTTTTTGCCGTTTTGGCCCCGCACTGCACCTTGTAGTGCACCCCAGACTAGCGGGTCCTGCATCCATGTTAGGTTGAGCAGATGACGAGTTGGGTTGGGAAGGGTAACTGTTGGGTATTTTTGGTCAGTGTGGTTGCCGGTATACACTGCCTGAAGGGCCTCACTAGCATATATCCAAACGTTACATCCGGTTTTTCCGCAATTAGAATGCAGAGAAAACCTCTGCAGTTTTATGTGAATTGTCCATCTCAGCAATTAATGCCTCAATTTTTTTATGGTTTCTTTCGTGGACGGTTTAACGAAATTTAACAATTAAAAACACTTTTGGACGATGAAAGTGACACGAGCTGCTCTCTGCAGTTCAATCACAGACTACATAAGTTAGAATCTTATGTGCATGTGGAACTTGTGATTAAATTATACAAGTTCCTCTTGATTGTGTTAATTAAGGGTTTATTTGGCATAACTTATTGCTGTCTTTTTTTCACACGGTCTTATTGATTATGTTCTTTTATTTATCTAAAAAAATGATGAAGGACTCATTCGTTGCTCCGAGATTTGTCCGCCTCATGTAGGGGCCATTTCACGTTGCTTTTACTTCTTTTGGCGTATCCGTGGTCTTGGAGCATTGCCCTGCAATGTTCCGATACTTTTTTCCACCGTACATTTTTATGTTATCCATATACTTGGTACTTGGCCCTACACACTGCCGGCTCAAGCACAAGGCCCACAAGGCCTGGGACTTGGGCATCCCCAAGATGCCCAATTTTTGGAGAATTCCAATTTTTTTTAGGGTAAATTATAGTTAACCCCCTCTAACTAACACCCCGAAACACTTAACCCACTCTAATTATAAAATTGGACACTTAACCCACTCTAACTATTGAAAATCTATTTTCAGCTCACTTCCGCTAGCCTTCCGTTAGGATTTGGATGGAAATGGACACATGCAAATCACATGCTCACTTATTTCAAGCATAGAGACGTTATTGCCCTTTCAAGTCACGTACACAGTCGCGCACCAGGAACACACCATCATCTCCCCCCTTCTCTCATCTTCATTACCTATACCTATCCTTCACTAGCGCCAGCTCTTCCCCCACCTGCTTCACCGCTGTCCACCCTCCACGTCCGACCACCTTTCACACCTAATCCCCTCTCCGGATCCTCTCTGTCCACCTCACACACACACACACACACACTCTCTCTCTCTCTCTCTCTCTCCACCTCCCTCTCTCCCCAATCACACTCTCTCTGAAATCTCCCCAAATCGTAAACATCAAACCACCGACGCCTTCCGCCGCCGAGAAAACAGCTTGAGGCCTTGAATTCAACGCACCAAAGGTAAATCACTAATCCCAGGTTAAAATAATAGGAACTACAGATTAGGGTTTTTGTAGAGCCAGTTTTGTGATCAACTCCATAATCTCCGCCCGAGTCTTGCTTGTCGCCCTTACCCCGCAATTGGTTCCGTAGAACAGCGTAGATGGAACAGTCGGAGAAGGTCTCGGCGTCGACGGAACGGATGGCTACAAAGGAGGGGGGATCGCGAGATACGAGGATGGCCACACATTGCTTGTGGCAGTGGTGCGAGGCGATGGAGCGAAAGGTGTGAAGTCTAGCGGAGTGGTGGTCGGTGGACATCCAGTGGTTTTCAGTGGAGACTGGGTTTCACTCCTGTGATTTGGGTTTGTTTGGTTGAAAGAGATATGGCGGTTGACTGGTTGTGTTATTAGGAGGGGAAAAGAAGATGATGGCTGAAGACAATGGTGTCCCATTGTTTGAGGGTGATATGGGAATTTAACATTTTCCGTTAATGGCGTCTAAAGTATTTGGGATTTTCATAGTTAGAGGGGGTTAAGTGTTGAGTTTAGTAGTTTAGGGAGGTAAAGTGCTACCGGGCGTTAGTTAAGGGGGGTTAAATGTAATTTACCCTTTTTTTTAATATTTGGGTTGCGTAGGATTCTTTTTAGGAAAGGTCCAGTCCAAGTTTCAGAAGCAAGACCTAGTTTCTTGAGCATTGATACTGATGCAGTAAGGTTTTCTACTTATAAAAAATTCTTTATCTTCATTGTTTTCTTTAACTAGCGATATAGGATTATAGGTGAGAATCTTTATTTTGCAACTTGTTTGTCCCTCATCGACAAAGCAAAGGCTCAATTGACAAAGTACTTGCCTATAAAGCCTTCTGCTCCACCTATTCCACTTGCTCAAAGAGTAGTTGGACGTGAAAGCAACACGTAGGCAGCAAGTATTGAAATTAGATTTAAAATTGAAGGAAAATTTTAAATTTTGAAATATATATATGTATTAGTCAAGGGGATTTAATACTATAATTTTGGCTTTCTCTGACTCTATTTTTTTCGTAAAAATTGTCAAACATTTAGGGCACCATTCTAAAAACAGGCCTTGGGCACTCAATTACCTTGGCCGGCTCTGGCCCCACAAACACAGTGGATAAGGGTCACCAATAATTTTTCATTGACTTCATCTCTCTAGCCACGTGGAAATATGTCAGCAGGGGAGCGACAATTAAAATTCTTTATTTGTATTTCTATTTCCTTGGGAGTAGATTAGTTGGGAAGGGAACAAACAACAAAAAAATACTCGTTTGGATATGGGGGTAAATCTATCCACCCACCGAGATTCGATTCGATGACTAATATCGCTGTCACCCTCACGGACACCCCGGGGATTAGATAAGCCTCAAATCGACTAATAAATTCCTCCAAAATGCCACGTCAGAAAATCGGAGGGGGTTAATAGCAAATGTAAAACCAACTTTTGGAGTTAAAAAGCTTATATTTGATTGAATCGGTTAACATTATAAAGAAACTCAAAACGGCTTCACTAATTTTTATTGTGACTATGTGTGCACGTATACTGCATAATAGATTAGCTTTTAAATATATTCGTCGGCACTCGAAGGTTATTCTTAAATGTAGAAGTTCCAAACCAAAGAGTTAAAATATCTAGTTTATTCTCATGAGGTAGTTGTATAAAAGGAGATTTAAATGTCACATTGACTAGTTTTATATTTTATAGTCTCTCCTATATCTCTCTTCTTTTTTTTGGGTATAATATTAACGTGGTTATCGATAAGGTTGATAAATGATATTAAACAGAGATAGAAAGATACTCCCCAGATGGATAAAGCTCTTTAAATGGACTCATACTTGAGTTAGTCGATTAGAACTCAACATGGAATTATATAAATAAAATTACATATTTCATATATATATATATATATATTTATTTATTTATTTATTTAAAAGCCGTTGGTTTATCTGATGGTTTGATCATAGTTACTATTTGGCATGGTTTTATTGCGGAAGTTAAGTTGTTCAAATTATAATGGGGATGTTTTTATTCAATTTCTTTTTTTTCACCGTTCAAATTGATTTGGTTAGAGAATTTCGACAGAATCGTATTAGAGAATTTCGACAGAATCGTACTCCCTCCGTTCCTTTTTTATGATTCGGTATTTCATTTTGGGTTGTCCCTTAATAAATGTCCATTTTATAAAGTTAGTGGGTAAAAGTTGGTATATTGTCTATTTTGTCCCTAAAAGTAGATTCCATTTTGAAAAGTTAATGAGTAAAAGTGTAATGATGATGGATATGTAAGGAAAGTGGAGGAAAAAGTTGATGTAAAAGATATAATGATTGTCTTTTTAATAAGTTAAAATTACGAAGCAGGATATTTAAAAAGGGACAGAGGGAGTATCAATTTGAAGAGTTTGCACCCCTTGATTTATCGGGGTCCATACAAATTGGATAATCTTTCTTTAATCTCCTCGACAGTTAGTAATTCTTTTTATTACAGCCTCAAATCCCATTTCCCAAAATAACTAATCTCTCTCTCTCTCTCTCTCTCTCTCTCTCTTCAATCCAAGTTTGGATAACAATGCCACCTCCCCAATCTCCACACCCTAACCCTGTTCCTACCTATATATACCCAATCCATTTCCACATTATTCTCCAATCCGTGTACTTCCTGCGTCCCTGCTTTATTACAATAGTTTCAGATCTATCCTTTCATAGAGAGAGAGAGAGAGAGAGAGAGAGAGAGAGAGAAGATGTTGGCAATATTCAAGAAGGGATTGGCGGATCCACCACAGGAGCTGAACAGCCCAGCCTCATTGAAAGCTTCCAATAAGCCCAAGCTTCCTGAAGAGACACTGAAGGATTTCTTGTCCAATTTCCATCCCAGTGGAAATTCTTTCTCTATTGGATTTGCAAACAACGCCTTGCTCGCTTTTGCCCCTTCTGATCGCCAGTATTCCATCCATCAGAGGTAATCTCTCTCTCTCTCTCTCTCTCTCTCTCTCTCTCTCTCTCGTGATCTAGAATTACTTTTCAGTTTCGAAACCTCCGAGATGCTATATCAGTCCACATACGGAGCTTTGCTCTAATTTTAATTTGACTTCCTGCAAATTGCTTCAACTTTAATTTGACTTCCTGCAAATTACACCATCCACTGGTGTAATTGGCTCCCAGGTGTACCTGAGTTATCAAAAAAAAAAAATTGCCCAAGAAGCCCATATTAGGCCTTACTAGGTCGCCTAATTTTTTGGTAGTGCTGTCTGCTCTTGGTGTCAATAATCGCTCTGCGCTGCCGTTCTGAATCTTGCGCTCTTACACATTTTAGTGGAATAGAAAATTCTTGAAAGACATTATGCTCTCGCTATTACTTTCGCTAACACTCACGCCCGTTACATGACTTAGGCCCCGTTTCACTAAGGGGAACAAGGACTTATTTTTTGAATTACGGCCATTGCGTGACTTAGCGTGAGTCGGGACTGCATCCAAATTGACACGAGCTACATGTCAATTCATTAGATGTACCGTTGCCAGTAGAAAATTGTTGCAGTTCGAAATTTCAGCCATTACCCAAGAATTGAAATTTATGTTCCCCTTTTTGTTTGTGTTTGTTTAATCATCTAGTAATTCTTACAAGTCTGCAGGTTGTTTTGTGGTTTGGATGGCATATACTGCGTCTTTTTGGGGAGCTTGAGAAACCTTTGTGCTCTCAACAAGCAGTATGGCCTATCAAAGGGTGCCAATGAGGCAATGTATGTGATCGAGGCCTACCGGACCCTCCGTGACCGGGGCCCATACCCTGCCCATGAGGTCCTCAAGGATTTGGATGGAAGCTTTGGGTTTGTGGTGTATGATACCAAGGCCGGAACTGTTTTTGTGGCACTGGTAAGTTTTGTTCACTCTCTAATGATATACAGGGCGATGTTTTTGCACAACACTTTTCAAAACCTTGCTTCTGAGAAACTTTTTTTTTTTAAAAATATTTGGAAATGAAAAAGATGTTACAAAATGCTCGAAAGCCATTTCTGCTCATCAATGAACGAGAATTAAATTCGATGGGTGTTTGTGTTTCTGAAGAAGACCGAATGCAATACGTTCTGCAAAGTTGGTTTCTCAAAACAACCACCAGATCACTGTTGGATTTTGGTGGGTACTTTTTGTCATTTCACCTTTTAGCTAAAAATTGAATCATTTTGCGTATATGGTGGATAGGGTGCTGATGAAGGTGTGAAGCTTTTCTGGGGCATAGGAGCTGATGGGTCAGTCGTGATTTCTGACAATTTGGAGGTCGTAAAGGCAAGCTGTGCCAAATCATTTGCCCCTTTTCCAACTGGTGAGGTGTTTCTTTCCTCTTGCCCTGCAGTGCTTGTGAAACACTTTTTAGTTTTTTTTTCTGGCTACAAGAATATAGATACCGTGGTAATGCTTCTCCATTGGGAAAGGCAAACTAATTGCCATAAGCAAATTTTGCAAGAAGTCATGAAAACCAAGCTTAGTTGTTTAGTTATGCATCTTGTCAGATTTCAACGATATCATTGGTTGTGTCCAATTGGCACAAGGTTTTGCATTGCCAAACTTGATGCCACCAAAAGACATCTACATGTACCACTGATCTAGTTGGGGTTAGATGTTGCATGGTTCAATTTTTACCATTGATTTGGTTGTGCGGAGATATGACTAGTACATCACTGGAGCAACATTGCTTAAACTGGACATTTTGGTTTTCCAGCATGCCAAATTATGGCTGTAGTCGTTTAGAACAACTATCTGTGGAGATGCTTCTACCGAATATATGGGAAGTATCTTCTCGAGAATGATATGATTGCTGCAGTTTTGTTATTGAATGCCATCTCGTTGATTTAGTTACGTACGAGTAATTACTATTCGACTTTTGCTTTTCTTTTTCCTTTCCGTTTGCATAAACCATTAGTGGGTGTTTTATTTCTTGGGAACAATAGGACTTACATTACCAAAAGATTTCATAACACAAAAGGAAAATGATTTGGTACAAAGAACCCGTCAAGAACGATGTGGCAGTGACACTTTTGAAACAAGTCATTACAGTCAGCGTGCTTTGGCTGGAAACAAAGAGAACTAAAGAAGTTACCTACATCTCTAAAGACTGAATACTTGCATGGACAAAGGTAATCTGATTTGCGTGTTTTTTTTGTGGGGGTGAAATTGCAGGGTGCATGTACCATAATGAGAGGGGACTGATGAGCTTTGAGCACCCAATGAACAAGATGAAAGCAATGCCTAGGATTGACAGTGAAGGAACCATGTGTGGAGCCACCTTCAAGGTTGATTCCTACTCAAGGATTAGCAGCATGCCTAGAGTAGGAAGTGAAGCCAACTGGGCTACTTGGGGACCCCTGGCTAACTAGCTAGCATCACCCAATTAACAGTTTCTTTTTGTGGGTTTCGTGTTTCAGACTTCAGTATTGTGTATAAAGTGTTAATTTTCCTTGTCTTGTTTCACGACTCTCTTTGCATTCCCTTGGTGTAAATTTAGCTTGGGGTTCTTGGCACATGACTGCAAAAATAAGGGTTACTTTGTAAGTAATGCAAAAAGGGGTCCATTCACTACAACTGCCTTCCATCAGAACAAATAAATTAAGACAGATTATAAGGTACATCAACTAGTGGTTAATTTGCTCCATTTCTCACTCCACCACTCAAACAAGCTTTACCTAGAAAACAACATTACTAGGATTCGTGAGAGTGAGAATTGAGAGTGGTAGCAGAAAATTTTAACCGAAAAATTATGTGACCTTGATAGCTCCTATGCATTGATGTATCACCAACATTCCATATCTCATTCTGCCTCGAACACTGAATAGATTTCTCATTTCTCCGTTTTATTTGTCTCACATTTTTTCGGAAAGGTGTTCCCAAAATAGCTTATATGGAGAAAACAAATGATAGAAATACGATTACATTGATTTCTAGTACGTTTTCAATTTGACGAAACTGTGTAAAAAAAATTTGCATAGAAAAATATTTCTCACCTCTAATTTAGATTCTAGGAGTATTTGGTTTCTTACCTGTATTAATTTTTTTTAAAAATATTTTCCCAAATAAATTTTGAGGAAACAATAAACTGAATTTTGGAAATTGAAAACGTTTTCTATTCCATTCGTTTTCTCAGGAGACAAATGGAAACTCCCACGGCTTCTCTTCAATCCCCTTTTAGTTGCGCATTTGTGCGTTCTTCCCCAACCCACTTTGTTGATCGAAAGCGTTCATTTTGCGTTCGTCGGGAATTTTGTTTTCCTCAAAAATTGTATTGATTTGATGGTCAATCAATACATGATGATTGCAAAATATTTATCTGAAGAAAACAAAAATATATTGCTTCTACGATGAATGCATTTGAAAGTTTTTTTACCCATTGGGGTGTTTGTGATAGTCTTTTTTTTTAAGTTTTAAATTCTGCTATTATAAATTACAAAATGTTAGAAACATTATGAAGAATATTTGCTGTCGCTTTAGATTTCGAGGAGAGACGACAAAACTAGAGAGGTAGTGTTCGCTGCAAAATAAACCTTTGAGCATTCATGTACTGTATTACGTTGCGCTAAGGCACAGAAAATTCCTAGTACATATATAGTTCCCTTCAAGTGAGGGATTCCGCACATTGTTAACGTGCTGACTTCTAATTTCGGCTGTCGAATGAGATTCAACGATCGAGATTAGAAACCCGGACTCGGGGAGCCTGTGGTGAGCTCTCTCACCACAGGGTTGTAGTGAGTTAAAAGCCACACCCCTCAAACTCTAATGTATGCTCTGCAAAATAGGGGATAACAATTCCTAAATACTGATGAAAATCAAATACAGCTCTAAAAAAGACAGTTTTCCCGCTCCTGATCGATTCACTCCTCCTGCGTATGACGACTCCCCTGTCGCCGACACCCACTTCCTTGCCACCACCGGTGTCATCCACCGTCGATCCTTTCCCTCCGGTGTCTCCTATCTCCACGGCTTCATCCCCAACTTCGTCACCTAGAACCGCCACCAATTCATCTCAACTGCATCACCAAAACGGTAAGAATCACTTATTCACCTTGTTTCATGCAATCAAGACATTGCTTAGTACTCCAATTTTTAACAATCATTGTTTAATACGCCCTATGCATAATATTTTATTCACCATTGTATAAAGTTAAGCTTTACTGTTCCTTTCTTATTAACCTTAATGTTCTCAACATAATTTTAGAATGGACGATGGTGGACTTGAAGAGCGAGAAATTGATTGGTCCAAAGATTAATTACTCTCTTGGATTTGGAATGGAGTTTGACACAGGGACTGCTGCGTATGATTTTTACAATGATCACGGAAGGGTTATGGGATTTAGCGTTAGGAAAAGTTATTTTACACGAAGCAAGGAAGATGGTATTTTGATAAATCGAAAGTTTGTTTGTAGTAAACAAGGTAAAAGGGGAATAGACAAACGGAGCCTAGTAGTTGAACAACCTCGAAAAGAGACGAGAACCAATTGCGGTGTGTTCATGTATATATCATTTAGTCGAGAAAAATCAAAATGGAGTGTGAAGAATTTTGAAGAAAAGCACAGCCACATTTTTCATATTCCCGAGACTGTTTATAGGATGCGATCTCAAAGAAAGATACATGAGGCACAAGCTTTAAATATCGCTATAGCTGTTGATAGCGGTTTATCGCTCAAGGAGTCACATTGCAGACTATGGGACTGGTGCTTACTCATCTACAAGCACCATATCTATCTTTTGGCATAGTTCTTGGAACACTTTTGTGGGTTAATCCACAATCCTTAGCTTTATGTACTTTTTATTTCTTTCATTTCTTCACTTGTTGTGATGCTAATTTTTTATTGTGATGTCATATGCACTAGCCTCTTATCGTTGTGCTTCGCTCTGTAACTCTCTGTTTTGGCTTATTAGTAATATCGTTTGCTTTTCTTTGGATCTGCTCATGTGGTGAGTTTATATTGTGAAGTGCACTCATGTCCCACTCATGCATGGAACTTTTATATAAGCAAAGTCAAAGGTATAGAAGATTGACAAGACAGAGAGATATAAATCTGGACTTGTGTTTTCACTGTAAAGTCTGGACTTGTGTTTTCACTGTGAACGTCGTTTGCCAAAATCACAGTAGCCTTCTTGTAGAGTAGCAGACAACGTGAAAAGAATGCAAAAGACAGTGAGTTTATAGTGTAAGGGTGGAGGTAGTTCACACAGGTCTTGATAAAATATGGGAACACTTCACAAAAGTACGAACAACTTTCATAACTTGTAGTGTTATCTACAGAACAAGATTATTTCATTTACCATTTCGTTTAATGCACCAGCTAACAAAAATGACTGATCGATTATCTATGTCCAGAAATTGACCAGAAAAGGTGCCAAATTCGGTATCGAAAGAGAGTACTTTTGCAATACAGATTTTCAACCTTAGTCTCTTCCTACAACTTAAAAAATTAACTTTTGCTTGATAGGTCCATTCTGTTTTGAACTGCAAGCAAGAGAAAAACAAAAATTCTGCTTTGAACTGCAAGCCACACAAAAATTCTACTTTGGTTGGACATAGACCCATCCAAATGTCAGACAAGTTTGGGTTTTCAGCAAATTCCAAATTCTCCCAGCTCATATATGCAGATTGTACCATGTGCACAGTATTCTGATTCCCAAATTCATATCAGTTTATGTTCTCTAGCATTATCCAACCTGAAGCCTCTCAATCTTTGTTCTAGCTCAGCCAATTGCTTTTCTTCCCAAAACTTCACCAATCCGCTCTTGATTGTTTCTAAGAAGTTCACATCTATTGGAAACGCCGGTTGGGATGAATCGGCGGCAGTTTTGGGCAACGAAAGTGGGGAGATGGGAGACACCGGAGGGAACAAATCGATGGTGACGCCGGTGGTGGTGAGGAAGTGGTTGTTGGCGACGGGGGAGCCATTGATTAGCACGAGGAGTGAATCGTTTGATCTGATTAGGGCTCGTTCCTTTTACAGCGATATTTAGGAATTATTATCCCCTACTTTGCAAAGCATATGTTAGAGTTTGAGGGGTGTGGCTTAGTAATCAAAACGACGTAGTTTTAACTCACTACAAACCTGTGGTGAGGGAGCTCACCACAGGCTCCCCAAGTCCTTAGAAACCCACACGTTAACAGTTTAACGCACGTTGTTCCCTTATGAGAAGACGGGCATATAGCTTCTTAAAAAATCAGTTTTCAAGCATAAAAACAGATACCAATTAGGGTTAAAAAAAACAGTTACCAACTAGGGTTAAAAAAATCAGGTTTCAAGCATACAAACAGTTACCAACTAGGGCTAGTTTAATTGGCCAGGACTCTTGCATGTCATTAGGAGGAGAAATTTTTTAGTGCCAAGCAGGTATATCTCATGTGGTGCCCGCTCGGCACTCCCGAGCCGTCCGATGCACTTTTGAACGGCTCAAATTGAAACTTTCTCTCTCCTCTCACCCCTCCTCTTAATGGAAAGATCCAACAGAGAGCACTTTTCAATTGGATCGTTGAAATCCAAAAATCTATCAATATAGTATAGAAATGTAGCTCCCAATCCTCAATCTTAAGTTCCAGAAATGCTAGTATTAGCAAAGAACAGTGCACCTGGAAGACAACAAAAACTACTCCCTTAGTCCCAATTTATTTGTCTCTTTTCACTATTTGGGACTTTCGACAAAATTGTCTATATGTTTCATTCTATAATGATTTTTATATGCAATATAGATTTTGTTTGATAGATTTCAATTAGTTCTATAATATAATATTTTTGAAATTATATACATATTATAAATTGTGAAATATAAACAATTTTTTAAAGGGCACGTATGTCGAAAATAGACAAACATACTGGGACAGAGGGAGTATGTGAAAAGTTGGTGGTCCCACTTGTCCCGTCTCCCAGTTTTACAAACATACATGCGGGATAAAGAGGAAAAACCCACTTCAAAATTCAAAAATTGGGAATTTTGAAATTTAAGGGCCCAGCCCGCCCAAAAGTTTCATTCTCTTCTCTCTCTCTCTCTCAACAAATCATGAAGAACAAATCGAATTGAAGTGGTTTTGGGTAAATAGAAAACTTGTAAGTTCAAAATTTATAAGAGAGAGAGAGAGAGAGAGAGAGAGAGAGAGAGCAGACACGAACCAAACCAGAGATGGAGCCAGGAATTTCACCACGCAGGGGCGACCGTGCATTCGAGAAAAAAATATAAATACACATGCATAATCACGTAAATACATTAAAACTCAAAATAGCATAAATACATAAATCGGTTTAACTAATGGGATCGATCTTAATGTATGTGTCTAGTTTTTATTTATTGTTCATCTTCTCTTTTTTCATTATCACAACTGGACGAATTCGGTACATGAGCTTTCATGTTACTTGATTTTACCGGTCAAAAAACAAAAAATTAGGAGAAGTCTAGAACAACAATTAGGGAAAGACATACCTACAATTTAAATTTCACCAAAATTACTTAGGGTTTCCAAAATCTCTTCTCCTCTGTCTCTATTTTCTCGAAATCGCCTTTGAAGTCTTAACAATTGGGGATGTTTGTGCGGGGGGATTTGGTGTGCCATTGAGATTTTAAGGCAAAAAGAAATAAAACTATAAAACACTAAATCCATCTAACGAAATGTGGAAATTTATTACTTAAATATTCACAATATTTACCCTATAATTTTAATTTTTGTTATATTTTAGCCCTTAGCCTTTAGTAATTAATGTTGGTATTCTCGTAGTTCAAATGTTACAATTATATATATATATATATATATATATATATATATTTTAAATTTTACACAGGGGCGAGCCTATATACTTTCATAGAAATTTTTTTTTTTTACATATAATAGTAGTGTTTCTTTTTCTTCTTGCAGGGACGACTGCCCTTACTGGCCCCTCCCTGGCTCCATTCCTGAGCTGAACCTAACACTGAAACTCAGAAGTGGTTGTCGATGGTGGTGGTGGGGTGGCGTCGATGAGGGCTTCGGCAGTATACGACGGCAATGATTGCTTTGGTGATGTGGGGGTGTGCGTTCGATGGTGGTGGGTGTCGGTGGTGGTGGTGGTGATGGAGATGAGAAGCAAATGATTCGGCGGGGAGAGAAAAATATTTGAGTGAGAGAAAGAGAGAGAGAGAGAGAGAGAGAGAGAGAGAGAGAGAGAGAGAGAGAAGAGAATGAAACTTCCGGGTCATTTGGGGCCTTTGGACCCTCAAATTTCAAAATTCTCAATTTTTGAATTTTAAAGTGGGTTTTTTTTCTCTTTATCCCGCGTGCCAGCTTATGTGAAGCTGGAACAAGGGACAAGAGGGACCCACCAACTTTCCACATAGGTTTTTTGTTGTCTTCCTTGCACCGTTCTCTGCTTAACTTTCTAGAATTTAGAGTTTTGTTTTAAAAAAAAATGAAAGAGAGAAAAACATGGGAGCGCGGGAGGGGAAGAAAGAGAAAAGAAGGGCGGGGGGGGGGGGGGGGGGGGAGGGATTGGGGGAGAGTGAGAAAGATAAAATTATTCTATGCCCCAGCAAAGTATCCAGAGCTATGGAAAGATACTGAACTCCCTTAGTGCAAATCTAACAACTTCGTTAGCTCTCGCTGACTATAAAATATGCCCCAAAAAAAGAAAGTACTGTCACGTGGTAAATTCATTTTACACCACGTATTTCTTTCGGTCTACAAAATGAGACTAATACTAGCGTGCATTGAGCATGAGACAAAAAAAATATTAGATTATATTTTTTATCACTAGCGTTGTGCCCGTTCAATACACATGGTCGAAAAAAACTAATGTTAATTTTTTATTTCATGCATTGCCCGGGTACAATATTTGATTTTTTTTGTTACAAATTAATTTGATTTAGGCTCTATTTATTTCGATGTAAAATGTTTTACAATGTAAAATATTTTCTATGTAAAATATTTTTTCTGAAAACAAACCTAAAACTTTTATTTTCTGCTGTTTGGTTGACATTTGAAAATATTTTTAAAAATCAACAAAATAGTGTAGGGAGGGGGGGACTCAAACGGTGGAGAGCTTTGAGAATATTGGAATTGAATGTGAATCCTGATTGACAATAGTGGAAACTGCAGTGAAAAGTACTATAGAAGGTAGTGGATTCATTTCGGAAAATAACTTACCGAATATTTAAGAGTAAGTCATTTTCATCCAATTAATGGAAAATGTTTTACATGTAAAATTTTTTCTCATTTTTTACCCAACCAAAAATCAAAAAATAGGTAAAACATTTTATCAAAAAATATTTTACGCCCAAACAAACAGAGCCTTATTTTTTTGAAGTTATTTGATTTAATATTTGTTGCAATCTGAGTCGTCCATTGCTAAGCATGGATGGCCCGGATTTGCCCAACACTCATGTTGTTCCTGAGGGACAGCACGCACTTCGAGTTTTTTTTCTATCAACTTGGGTCGTTCCCGTTCAATACACAGAACAAAATATTCGTGTGGCTCCCCTACAAAATATAGAAGTCACACAAAAAATTGTTGTTTGTTCCGAACGGAAACGACACTAGTTACTCCGTAAATGGTAGCGTGGCGTGGAGGAATCGCAATTGGCCGAATGGAAAAAGAATAAAAACGAAATTCTAGTCCCAGTCCACATCCCCCATTGGGACAATAATGCTATCCACACAGGGGAAAACGAAGGAAGGACACAGCTGTCCGCCTCCATTGTAGTCTCCATCGTCTCTCTCTTTCTCTCTCCCCTCTTTTGTCAACTTTGAATTGGTCCAAAATGATGGGTTAATTGGAGAAATTCTTCACCTTAAACCCTCCGGGCATTCTTAATAGTATATTTCCCTCGTTTTCCATCACCAGTTGCTTTCCATTTTTTCTTCCTGCCCCAAATCCTCAACCACAAGCCCCAACAAAAACTCGTCCCAGGCGACCGATGACCTGTTGAACGCTTCTCGTCGCCCTCTGTTATACCGCCCAAATTCCAACGACTAACTACAACATTAGAGTCATCAATCAAGGGTAACAAGTTCATCAACTTCTATTCGTTGGCCGCGAATGCGAGAATTTCCTGTGGGGCAGCGAAGTTGAAGCCCCAGTCGATCTGAGCCCGTTAATCGCGTTAATTAAGGTAATTTGATCACTAATTACGGTGATTACGAACTCCGGTTGCCTTGCAACGTGATTTGATTGGATTTTGTTGTACTTATTGAATTTGTACTGAGACTTATGTGTAGGGTTTAGTCACCACCGCGCATGGAAGGGTTTAGCGTTTTTGAAAAGTTAGTTCGTTTAATTACAGCGTATAATGTGGATTGTTGAAAAGGAAAATCTTAGAGACGGGATCATCTATTTTGGGGTGTGACCTAAAACATGGAAAACTGGTAGGAATTTATTTAGTTTTGATGAATGGTGTTGAATTTGAAGTTAAATACTTAAATGCATGCACGGAGCTGAATTGGATCAATGTAATTCAGCCACGTTGGGGCCATTTCCTATCAGCTTAAGGTTTTGAGACCATTGGCAACTTAACATGGTATCAGTGTTGTGCGGCAGTCCCCCAAAGGACCCAACCGCAACCCGACGATCATTGATGTTCATGATATTGAGAAAATAACCAAACCAAACATATGCGAAAAACTTGTGGAGAAACCAAACCAAACAAACAAAACTAATAAGAGAGACCAAGATATACATGGTTCAGCTTATGGCTGTAAACCTGCTCCACGGGCAAGCAAATGAGAGACGATTCCATTATGCGAAGAGAACAATACTCTGAAGAGCTACAATGGTGACGAACAACAAACCCTCACAAAGAGACTCTCACCAATCCCAAAATGTAAGTTCTTTCACCAAATAAGAAACCCAATTGGAATCTCTCACCAAATACAGACTCTCTCTCATGATCAAGTCTCACAAAACTCCTAGGGTTTTTAACCAAGAGACACAGAAGTAGCGGAGTTCCACAGACGTGACCGGATGTCACACAGAAATAGATGATTCTTACGAAATCCTACGGTTTCAACCAGAAAGAATCGCCATCTTCCAGATGGCCGGAGGCCTATAGAACCCGCCATAGAAGGGGCAACCAGATGTAGATGAAGATCGAACAGATGAACCCTAAGGTTCTACAGAGAGACCCCCTAGGGGCCTCTCTAAGGGATTCACTCAAGAAGTCCAAACCCTAATAAGAGAGCAAGGCTATATTTATAGCCACAAATTGCTTCCTAAAGCCAGAATCCTTGCCAGATTATGTTTCCTTTGCATATGGAGTCCAAAACCAAAAAGGAAACTCCAAAATCAATAATTAGGAAGTCCAAAATATAACCAAAATTGACCAAAACGCGCAAAACAAGTTTGCGACAAACCGGTAGACGAACCAGACTACTAGCTCCCCAAAGTACTGGGGAACTGGTAGTCAAGGCTTCTGGCTGGTAGTTCCGTGGGGACTACCAACCTAACTACCGGTGGACAAAATCGAGCCGAATTCTTCAATCAGAGCCCAAGTTGCAAGAGGTTTTCGGTTCTAGTCTCTCTGCTTGCATTTGTTTCCCGTTTGCGTTTGTTTCTCCCATTTGCTTCATATCTCCACATGCAAGACGGGTTGCACACGAGGGAAGGTGTTGAATAGCTTGATATGCATTGTTGGGTCCATTTCCTAACAGCTTATGCTTTTGGGCCAATTGGTAACTTGACAGTAATTAGTCCACATCCTCTTGTGCGATGGACATTCCCCTTTGCCCCTTGCTTTTATTCTTGTTGACTTATCAATGAGGTAATTTCGAGTAATGTTCGTATGTGTATGTTTTTGGAGTTTTCCGTTGTCCAAGGGGTAGTTTCACTTAATTCTAGTCTTGATTGCTAAGAAGTTTGAATAGGGGGATAGTCTATTTTGTAGTCTTTTGACTTGAAAACATGGAAACCTATTGGAAAATTGAGGTTTGAATGGTGAATGGCGTGTGGTGGGATATGATATTTAATCAAATCCTTTGACTAAACTTTAATAACGGGAATGTTATTATATTGTTGAAGTACTTACCGTACAATGCAATTCAGCCAAGTTGGGCTATCATTAGTCCATAATTCTTGTGTGCTCATCATTGCATTTGCTTTAAATGTCATATTCAACGTAAATGGACTTATATTTGTATATATACGCGCGTGTGTGTGCTGCAGCTTTCGGAAGTCCAAGAAGATAATGCTCTTGGGGAGCATAGTGGGGTTGTTAGGGGTTAAGAGCTAAGGGAGATATTCTGATGGACTTTTGTTGTATCTTTCAAAAGTTTAGTTAGAAGACTGAATTCAGAAGATTAGACAATAATCAGATACAGACATGGGATGTACCTGCTTTGGTGTCTCAATTGTATGGCGGAAAAGTGGTGATTCTCGTGATCGTGAAGACTTGGAAGGTAAGGACTATAGCAAATAGATAGGAGCCTTATGCATTTGATAAAAAGTTTGTATAAAGAACTTGCTTGTTATAGCAAAAGACATTTATTTCTCATTTTCATTTTCTCTTACATATCAATATCCTTTTCTTGCTACTCTCAGTCTCTGATTGTGTATCACATTTTGTTTCTCATATACAAACCTGCCGAAAAGTTGTCTTACAGTTAACCATTTTAAGCAATTTGAAATCTTACTACGGCCCTTTAGAAGCAACACTATGCCCCACTTGTTTTTTCCAACACCACAGGCAACAACCTTGCTAGTTTCTTGTGCCTTGTGAAGGATAAAAAATTCAAAAGTCGTTATGGGGTACTGTATTTTTCTGTCAATCTTGTGTCTCACTTGATTCAAATCATAATACATATAAACGGAACTGATCCACATGTTAATTTCTCCTTTCGTCTTATCGGAGAAGCACAGACAGTTTCATGAATAATATTCCCGGATACATACGTGACACTTGTTTACATGTGTCCGACTATCGTATTATTGTATAATTTGTATTTTATCTGAAAGGAACGTGCTCAGCCACTTGGGAGACACAACAGGGAACACGTTTCAAGTTTGGAGAAATAATCAGGCTGATCAAACAGCTATTTTATGTGGCTGATCATTCGCCTTGTGTTTCATATACTGTTCATAGCTGCTTCTAACGCCTCTTTGCACAAAAATACGAGACCAGGAGGCTGACCCCAGCTTAATCTAAAAGATAAGGTGTTCTTCTGAAGCGCATCATACTAGTTTCTGAAAATGCCAGAAGAGAACCGTGGGAACTGAAGTGCTCTATGATACATTCTGGCTTCTAAATTCATGTATTGAACTGATACAATACAGAATAGGTCATAGGAAGATGATTGGATTGCTGCCCCTCATTTCTTCCTCCAGTAGTAACATAACAAGCCTTTGTTTTGTTTACATCAATGTGATTTTCTTTTTCTCCTTATTGCTTAGGGAAACAGCTTGGGAACATTCGTAATTTCTCGCACAATGAGTTAAGAAACGCGACAGATGATTTCCATCAAAGCAATAAGCTAGGGCGAGGAGGTTTTGGAATTGTTTATAAGGTACTCCAGTTTGCAAAGTTTTACCCTTATTTGTCTTTTTCTTCGCTTGTCCAATTTTACTATTTTATTTCTAGTATGCACTTCATATGGTTGGTTGATCTTTTCCAGTGGGACATTTAAACTTTTCAGGATCATTCTTTGAAGACAACTACATAACTATGGTGGTGGCGTGTGTAATCCTATTGGCCATTTCTATTGCATTTAGTCTCATTTTATGTAGTTTTGTGCTGGGTTTGCGTTATAGAAGTTCGGTGAAGAAAGAGGAAAAGAAAAAGAAAGTTGGCCTGAACACTTTTATGTACTTAATTAAAGTTGGAGGATAAGAGATTCAATTTAGTGCAGCTGAAGCATTCTAAGCTCGAAGTCAAGGGCTCAAGACTTTGTGGGAACATTTATTTTTCCTCGTGTCCATGCTCCCTCTAATTCTTGAATACTTGACATCAAACTTAGAATGCTTCTACCACTTGAGCTTGCACTAATTTCATTGTCTTATCCTCCAACTTTGATACATAAGTGTTCAGGCCAACTTTGTTTCCCTTTTTCTCTTTCTTCGAACTTCTAAAATGGCTACCAATCACAAAAATAAAATGAGACCAAATGTAAAAGAACTAGGCTTAACAAGGACTAAATTTGAAATAAAAGTATATTATACACTAAGATGTGTGCATCAGAGTGTTTCATTAGAACTTTTATCTGTCGAAAATGTTCTATATAGGGGAAGAATACTACTTCCCCCCGTCCCAAAAGGCAGAGCTCTTTAATTTGGTGTCAAGAAATTTTAAAAATTATGCACGAAAGTACCTTATTTTTTTATCCGAAAATTGCACGTCTTTTCATGGTGTACTAACTTTTTGTTCAGGGACAAGTAAGTTCCATCTCTTAAGGCATAAGTTGGTTGAAGTCTTGAAGACTAGAAGAAGCATAAACCTAACTGGTGGTGATTCAAACTGTTCAATCTTGACTTGAATCATCCAGTATAAAGCAAAATAGAGGCATTTAGGTGTATGACAGCTGTTATTGTTTCTGAGGTTTACTGTAGAACAATATCCGAAGAGAATACTCATACTTTCTACATAAGAGAGATTAGAATCTTGCTAGATTGTATCCATTTAAATTTTTAGGGCCTGACATGCACTTAATCTTGGAAAGTTTAAAACTCTGTTGAAAAATTCAGCCAAATTGTGGACTAGATTGTATGACGTTCTCTAAGACACTAAGATGAAGAGATATTTGGCTTGGTGGATTTCTACTCTTCATTCTGGTCATATTTTGATGACAGCCTACACTTCAGCTATTAACTGATATTCCTCCGTCCCTATTGTTTGTCATGCTCCATAGTCGTGGCTTTAACCGGGATCAACAAACTATGTATTTCGCATATACGTGTTGAAGGTTTTTCCACCCATCGTTGGGATCTTTTAATACGGTAAAAAATTGAAAATATTATTCATGAAAGTACATGTTTTGGAGATACAAAAGGGTTGTTTTAATCATGTGTAAGGGGCTTAATTGATGATTTTTGGTCAGGAGTCTTCCGTTTATTCACTCTGAAGCAATTTTGCAGGGAATCCTCAAAGATGGCACAGAAGTCGCAGTGAAGACACTTTCTGCTGAATCAAAGCAGGGGGTTCGTGAGTTTTTAACAGAGATTAGTACAATAGCAAATGTGAGGCATCCAAACCTTGTTGAGTTAATTGGCTGTTGTGCTCAAGGAACTAATCGGGCTTTGGTGTATGAATATTTAGAGAATAATAGCCTTGATCGTGCATTATTAGGTAATTGGCCAACGTATGAAATACTAAAAGGTTGTTAATGTTTGTCTACACAGGAGCCCTGAAGGCCTGAAATATATCTTATTTATGCTTGCAGGTCAAAACAGTAGGACTGTAAAACTGGATTGGGGAAAAAGATCTGCTATTTGCATGGGCACAGCGAGGGGGCTTGCATATCTTCATGAGGAACTTGTGCCGCATATTGTGCATAGGGACATCAAAGCTAGTAATATACTTCTTGACCAAGACTTTGCACCAAAAATTGGAGACTTTGGGTTGGCTAAACTGTTTCCAGACGACATCACACACATTAGCACAAAAATAGCAGGAACAACGTACGTTACTCTTCTTTCACATGCCCACTTGAAGTTTTGGTTTGGCTATGTTTTGTCCCCGCCAACCCCCACACCCCCCTCCTTTTTTTTTTTTTTGCAAGGTTAAGAAATTGGAGTGATGTGCCATCCTGCAGTAGTTTAAACCTTGTCCCTGATATCGTTATGGGGATTTAATTATTCCACTTGGTTAACTGCACTCTTGCTTGCATAACCGCATGCTGTTTCCGCTTCTTCGTATCACGTGGATAAAAATTTCCCCTCTTAAAGATGGATGATCTGAAGAACGTCTGTTTATCCTAGCTCCTTTTAGGTTTCATCCTCATAATATTGATACTGCCCTTGGCCCTTGTGTTGGTTTGCTGGTTTCCTGCAGTGGTTATTTGGCACCTGAATATGCATTGGGTGGTCACTTAACATTGAAGGCTGATGTGTACAGCTTTGGGGTCCTCATTCTTGAAGTAGTGAGTGGCAGAAGCAGTTCAAAGGCCAAGTGGGGAGGGATGCAAAAGTGTCTCCTGGAATATGTGCGTTAGTTTTCCTTTTCAAGTTCTTACAAAAGTATTGGTAGCTTTTGTTCTCTTCAGGTCATGCATGTCATGGAATTTGTTTTGTTTTTTGTTGTTTGATTTCTTCCTTCAATCACCACTTCAGTTTAGGATTTTCAACTTTTGTTGGTGTTCACTGATGGATAGACGTAGATTGTTGGACCCATTCATTACCAGCTGAGTTTTAAGGACAATTGATTTATTAACATGGTAAGCTTGCTCTGATTCCAGAAACTCCTGGACTCCTGGGCAAGTCTTGTATGAAAAGTTTGTTTCAACCATTATGACTATGATTAGGCCTTCTATTTGTGTGTTTATGTACCCTGTTGAGTTTTGTGTAGTTGTTTTGCCCCTCTACGTGCAAGGCTGGCTCTATTTGTTTGTCTCTCTTCCCTCCCATTTAGGAGGTGTTGGGGAATAGTTTGATGTACAAGGCTCTTTTCTTATCATCAGATAGAGTTCGTCCCACGTTGATTAAATATCACCTCTCAAGGTAGCATAACCTGCATTTTTGATTGGGTTGAGCATTTTGATATGATATGATGTCGATATAGCCAAGTTTTGGGGAGGTCTAGGCAGGACTTGTTTCAATGTTGTGCTTTGGTAATTGTTCCCTTTCTTTGTTGTTTTTAGTTCTATAGAGATCCCTATAATCTGGATCTCTAACTCTTCACGCGTGAGGGAAGTTGCACATGCAGGGAAGTGTTGGAGCTTCTCTCGCCATTAGGAATGGCAACAGGGTGGGGCAGGTTTTTGTGTACCCCGACCCCAACCCGAAAATTATTACCCAACCCGGCCCCGCCCCGCCCCGACCTCGGCCAGGTATTTTTTGGGTACCCCTATTCCCGCCCCAATCGGGAAACGGGTTTACCCGCCCCACCCCGCTTCGTAAAAATATTAAAAAATTGGTAATCTTAAAGCAAAAAAAGAAAATAAGTATAAACAAAGTGTTAGTTTAGTATAATGGTGAAAATATAAGGGTTTTTTAGTATAATGATAATAATATTAGGGTAAAAATATAAAATTTGAAGTATTAATGATAATTAGATTAGGATAAAAGTATAATTTTATAAATAAATACATTTTGGGGCGGGTAATATCGGGCGGGTTCGGGGCGGGGTACTATTACCCCAAACCCTACCCGAACCCGGCCGGGTTTTAGTACTTTTACCCCGACGCGATACCCGAAAAGGTGGTGGAAAACCCGCCCCGTTCGGGACGGGGCGGGTCCGATTGCCATCTCTACTCACCATCGGTTAAGTATCACATCCCAAGTTAGCATATCAGCCGATTGATGATGTAAAATACATAATTGATAAGTTGGAGGCTACACAAACCAGAAAGAAACTGAATCAACATTTCAAGAATGTTGATTTCGCTGTTTATTTGTTTTCATCTCATTCAAATTCAAGCATTCTTCATTGGTGTGAATTGTAGGTCGCGTAACATACAGTTTTGCTTGAACAGGCATGGCAGCTTTATGAAGAAGGTAAGCTCTTAGAGCTAGTGGACCCAGAACTGGATGATTTTCCTGAGGAGGAAATCATTAGGTACATAAAAGTAGCATTTTTCTGCACCCAAGCTGTAGCAAATCGGAGGCCAATGATGAGCCAGGTCATGGAAATGCTTTCAAGAAATATCCGGCTCAATGAAAAGCAACTTAGAGCGCCTGGTTACTTCCAAGATTCAGGCAGCTTAAGCGAATTGCCCTTTTCCAATAAGAAGTCATCTGAAAGCTCGACAAGCTATCAAATGAGCTCCGCTCCCCACACCGTCACTCAGGTGACCCCTCGATGAAAATTGGAGGCTTATATACATCCTAGTTTTGACAGGATAGACCTGATCTTCTTTCTTTTTCTTGAAAGACGGGAGGTTGATCAGTTACTCTATAGTCCATATTCTTTTGCACCCAGAGTGAATTTTTTTTCTTCTTGTTTTCAGCTTTTTTGGTTCCGTGGTTGAGTTGGGGAAGGAGAAGGGGTAATTACGAATCCTTTTAATATTGTTGAGATCAATTGAGAAATTTGAATACAGCTGTAGCTTTATACATGAAGAAAAATTGTTCAGAGTACTAAAAACATTCGAAAGAAACATGAATTATTTCATGGAGAAAGCTCTGTGCACTTAGGTGTACCATAGAAATGTACGAGTAATGTATTTTTTGGTGTATGTAACGCATTCTTTTTGGGCATGTTACGTATTCTTTTGGTTAGCTACACAGGAAGGTATGTATTCTTTTGGTCAGCTACACTAGCTACACTTGGAAGTGGATGATACGCATGGTTTTGGAGGATGATGTTATGCATATTTTTGGTTTATGATGTACATTCTTTTGGAATATAATATGCATATTTTTTTGGCTCATTAGTTTTTTTTTTGGTAAAGAGGGATTTTATTACCAAAAAAAAGAGACAATATACAAAGAAACTAAGGGGCATACCCCAACAAAACTGGAAACCAAAACATAGAAAACAACAAACAAAGGACTAGCCTAACTTCTACTAATTACATAACTTTCTCCGAGATGTGCCAATCACTACATAAGATTCTATTCATAGGACTACGATCGCAGTTTTCCCAAGAGAACACTCTGTCGCACACGTCTTTAACACAGTTTTGGCTCATTAGTTATGCATAGTAATAGTATTAATTGTGCAATTTTCTTGAATAAAAGTACAAATACGGGTGTACAGTAAAGTCCAAAATAATTAAGTATATTTTGGTTTTAATTTTGCATTTTTTTGGTACTGGGTATGCATATTTTTTTAGTAAAAGTTGCGTACTTTTAAAAAAAATCGTCATTAGGCTCTCTCTCTCTAGCAGTGTGTGCCTTGCCTTGCACAGGTGCATACCATGTGTGTTGTGCACACATCATGGAGCCCACTCCAGTCTTTGTTAATTTGTCTAAAACAGTTCAACCCGGGGGAAGAGCTATTCTTGTACATATACTCATTTGGATCATTTTGTTCATCTTGTTGACTTTGTCGTGTACGTAGTCCACATAAAAATCCATATTGATCAAACATTGACACATGTTTTTCGAAATACATTTTTCTTGAAAAAAAAAAGCAGCTGTAGATATGCTTTTAAAAAAAATGAAGCAGAAATGCTCATCGGCCAAATAGTTTGTGATGTTTGATCAACCAGAATTCTTACGAGTTTGTACTCTACAAGGTTAAAAAATTAACCATTCAGATCAACCTATGAAATCCCGGGTGAGCCCCATGATGGGTGCATAGCAGCGTGTACTATGCATACCCTTGTCATCTATCTCTCTCTCTCTCTCTCTCTCTCTCTCTCTCTCTCTCTCTCTGCGCTTGTTCTGAATCATGTTTTAGTTCTATTTAAGACTGAAGAGACTTCCCTTCAGAAAAAATGTTAATCTGATAGCGTCTGTATTTCATAAACAGCAATGGCATGAATTTGCAAGCATTATTCTTATTATTGTTGGTAAATGACAGTAGAAATTTGATATTCAAAAACAGTAGAACTGGCAGAACGAAGATGGGCAGAAAGGCCGTACAACTCGTTATCGTTAGCTGCAAGGTACAAGCCCTAGCAAGCCATTCGCATGGTGGAAAATGAAATATAACTATTCCTGTTTCTCAACCAACAGTCAATTAATATATCAAATTGATGAAGTTCACTCATCAACATTGTCGATACCTCCACAACTTCACAAAACCTTTAACCACCCAACCGGCGGGTAACCTCAAAACCAGGAGGAAAAGAAGAAAAGAGCCAGTCAGTTGATCTGCTGTAAGACTGCCCATCGGTTAATACATACTCCGGGAAAAACCAGAAGCTATCGGAGATCAGCCACATATTCCGAATACACCCACTTACATAATATACATCCGAACTTCAAAAAGCCATTGATAGTAACCTCTCCCACCTGGGATATTAGCCCTTTTATCACTTTGTGGGGTATTTATACATCGAGAAATGAAGAACTGATGCAACACAGCCCAAACGTCTCGCAACAGCCATTGTGGACGGTTTGGCCGAGCATATCTCCTTCCTCCGAAAGATTCCAAAATTAGGTCAACAGGGTTGATCCACAAAGGTTCACTCTGCTTGAACTAGGGTACGGAGTCTCAGAAGTGAGGCAATTAGGAGGAGATGGATCTCGACAGCTCCTGCAGTGAGATGTGTCATGTATGGTACAAGTCGGTTAAGCTACACCAGGTATGATTAAAAGGATGAACAGGCTCCTCAGGGTACAGAGGCATTCCTTGGGTATCTAGCAAACGATGGCATTCGCTGCATAACTCGGGAGTACTCTGGCTTTGATCGTTTATTCGACATCCCTTGCACTGCCCTGCTCCACACAAAGAACTAAACTATAAAAGATGGAATGGAAGTATGGGGGCAGTGGAGATCTATTTTACAATAGAAGAGTTGGGAGCCTCAAAGTCTCACTTATAAAGAAAGAAGATAAGTAAATACAAAAGATAAAGGAAAAAAGGAAAAGAAATATCAAAGGAAAAAAGGAAACCATAAAAGAATAGAAGTAAATCAAGGATTAGAATATTCCGAAGTACCAAAAAACAATAATCAAGGATTAGAGACAGAAAATAATAGCAAAAGAAAATAGGATTAAAGCCAGACTCTGTCTTTGGATCATGTATTGGAGGAGATACTTAGTACGCAAAGGAAAAGATAAAGGGAAAAGGCTAAATCCATCACCCAATCACAGCCTTATGAAAAGCCAGGAAGAAAACAGACAACACAAAGACTCTTTTGTTTTCTTGTCTTTTTGTTTTTCATTTTTTTTATCTTCTTAGTTTGTCCTCTGCAAAAAGTTCCCCCATACAGAAGAGAAAAAGTACATGTGCGTCCTGTACAACATTTTAGCTAGTATTCTAGGATATAACTTTCTAAATGTAATTTAGACAAACATGCAGCAAAACCAGTTAAAGAGGATGCAATCTTCCACCCAAGCCAATCAAACACATAGTTCTGTATTGTATGTCTACAGCAATAACTCAAAGCCCTTGCACAAATTTTTTTAAAATAAAAGTATAAAAGAATTTGCAAAGAATCACTTGCAACAACTCACCTCGGAGAAGCGTGACGTTTTTGAGAAAATTGACTGGGCATCGACCTTAGACTTCGCAGACCGTTTTCAGCAGCCTAAGGAAAATCATCTTCAAGTTTTCAGAATCCTCTATTTCGCACAAGAATAAGGTGCATAGAAGTCGGACGATAAAAACACACAATCAAGTGAAAGAACAGGTCCCAAAGCAAAGAGAAGAAGATGATAAAAAGAAACAGAGACAGGAAAACGAATAGAGACCAATAAAATACCTGCATCTTGGCCTCATCCCACGTCAACCCGATTCCCTTACCTAAAACTTGTCCATCAACTTCAACCTAAGACATAATGCCAAACATGAACTTTAATGGAATGAAGGAGAATAGGATAGAAACCACACATCATGTTTGACTTTAATTCAGCACATAAAGTCGGGATCAGGGGCAGAGCGAGGATTTTGGGCCAAAGTGGGTTGACCTAAAAGACATGTTTTCACCGGAACTGAATATACACAGACCCAATGCAGCAACCATTATATGAAATTATATTGCCTTTTTCTTTAGTCCACTAAAACACCTATGTACTTAATTTTTGTCCATGATAGAATCAGAAAAGTTTGAAAAGACAACATGAAATAATTTATAGCGATTACTAGATCAGACAAAACACTATTTAACTTACAAGGGACTACTCCCTCCATCCCAAAATTTCTCTCTTGGAATTCTATACATCTTGAGGGAGCATCATCATTTCTCTTTAAGAACATATAAACTTCCAAAATTGTCCTTTTTAAATGCAATGATTACCTTTTGGGCTCCAGTGCACTTTTTTCCCTCCACTTTCGTGTTTGACTTTCAATATGGGAGGAAGGGCAAAAAAGGAAATGGTTCAATTTTTTACTCCTTGACTAGTCAAAATAGTCAAGATTGGGTGGGACAATCGAAAAAAGGAAAGATGGACTAAAATTTTGGCACGGAGGGAGTGATACACTAATTATGTCGACAATACACAAACTTGTATGAACTGACTATCTCAAAGTTGGGTGGGGCTGCCAGCCATGTAGTTCAGTCATTGGACGCTATTATTATAAATGCCCGACCACAAAGCAACCACTGTGGCAGTTAGTGTCCCTAAGGGAGCCATCACTTGAATGTCATGGGCCCAAAACGCTAAAACGATACAGGAGAGTTGCAGAAGAAACCATTTTCAAATTTGAGACTTCGCCAAAAATCCCGTATATTTACATTTTTTGAGCTCAAGGACAAACACTTTTTGCAATCAAACATAAGGACAAATGTGCCTATGAAAGTGCCTAAAACCCTAGGGTACCCTATGAAAGTGCTTAAAACACTAAAACCCTATAATAGAAAAGTGCACCCTAAAACGCTATGAAAGTGCCTAAACATGTTTTGGCCTTATGGCTAAAAAACTCAAAAAGTAGAAGGACTTCCATTGAAAACTATTTTGCTGGCGTCCTTCCCCTAAATGAAAACTATTTTACCAAGGACGGCTAATTTTCCCTTTTCAAATTCAATACCAAAATTAACAAACAGAATCATGTAAATGGATACCTGGGCATACACTTCGTTTTTCTGGATTGGATTAGTTGAAGATGGAGGCTGACCTTGAAAAGCTACTGCAAGGCCCTCCATCATGCACTGAAGAAACAGAAAACAGATTCAAGGCATGCCAATGATTACAACCACAAGGCCATGTATGTTTGGCCGGATTAGAGAATCATATTAGACACCAAATCCAAGTGGATCACATATCCCATGTTTGGTTGGAACTTTTGCAAATAGGATTAAATAACCATTGTATACTCCTACAGACATGGGTATATACTGATTGGGATGTGGTATTATGATCCCCCCACAATTAATCTGATATAATCACTTATTCCTACAACAACAACAACAACAGAACCCATTTAGTCCCCAATCATTGGGGGTATGGGCAAGGGAGGATTGGAGATAGACCTAACCTTTGGCAATATGCACAAAGTGGCTGCTCTCAGAATACCACTGAAAGAGTGGTCCCCCTATACTTGTTTTGCTGCAGAACCATACCCCCAAATCAAAGCCAAGTGGCATTAGAGAGGGCAGGCCTAGAGACCCAAATCAATTTATGTGCACATTACCATGCTTCCTTCATTGATAGTCTAGAGACATCGGTATGCACAGAATAATCACTTATTCCTACAGGCCCATATATACTTAACTATTCGTCCATCCGAATAAACGGGGCCTGAGATCATAACTCCATGACAAAGGTATAATAAACATATACAGTAAAGAAAAAAAAAACTCAATTAGTTGAGTCTTACTAATTCTTCGAGAGCAGAGACTGAACCAATTGATTTCTTGGAACCCTCTAGCCTTGGGTCAAGAACCCTAGATGAGTCTGATGCATTTGAAAGTGACGGAGACTGCTCCTTGGGCAATCGCTGATACCCAAAAGAACCCACAGCACTAATAAAACCATTGTCATTGGCACTAGAAAACCAGCTCCCCTCCCCATGGACAGAACCGGAATCAGACTTGAGACGTGACATATATTTATCTGCAAAGACAATCCAAGTAAATATCTTCAACGAGAGATCCTCTCCAACAGTAGCCGAAATTCTACCAGTAACAGAATAAATATGCGCATTTAACAATTTTAGGTTGTAAGTAGAATGGATGGATGGAATCAACTTGATTTTGGGCTTGAAAATGAGAGCTTTAAGCTTATTATTAGCCTTTGAAATGGTAGCTTAAGATCAGATAGTGCTTGAGATATTGAACAAATGTTAGACTGGTCTTTTAAAAAGGCAAACCATATAAAACCATAAAAACAGTTATCTGCATTGCATATAAAGTAGAGCAGATACTCAAATTAATACCAAATTGTTATTATGCTGTTCAGTTTTGCCTTCTGTCTCTGGTTTTCTGGAGCTTTCAATTTCAGGTGTCAAAAGTTATAGCCCATAGGAGGCCATTCTGCAACCTAGCAGTTGTTTTTTTTGCCGCATGGTTTATTAGTCGGCCACATTTAGTATTTCAAACTCATGTCATTCCTATCTGAAATGCAACATGTGCATTTATCAAGCAAATACTGAACCACTTCAATACAATATGAACAAACAAAAGAAAGAACTGAATGAAAGCAGAATATGAAGATACGGTCTGGCAAAGCATCACGACACATGACTAAGTTAAAAGTACATATTCATGCACTTTCCTAAAAAGGATTCCACAGAAAATGACCAAGGTCAAGCGCACACAGAATTTCAAGATAGCAAAAACACTGAACCATATACAGTAGATGAATCCACCTATACAGACAAAATAGCAAATCTCACCAGCCAAATTCACGAGGGATCCCTCTGCGGCCTGATGCTGGGCATCTCTTCTTGTCCTACCAATTCCTTCACCAATTTTCTCTCCCGCAAACAAGACCTATAAAAACCCAACAGATGGCATGAACTCCTAATGTTATGTCCCTCCCTTAAACAGAATACAAATGATGGATAGACTCACCCCGGAAAAAAACAAACAAAAGCAAAAAAAGTGAAAAAACATATCATGTAGTAACTAGACTAGAGGAAGTAGAATTTCCGAACTACAGAAACAGAAAAAGTAATAATTGGTGAGCAAGAATCAAATACCTCAACAGAGAACTGCAGGTCCACGCTTGAAGCCAAAGCTGACCTAAACTCCACCTAAAAATTTCCATTTTCACAAGAAAATAACATTTCGTGAAAATAAATAATAATAATAATAATAAAATACTTGCAGGATGTGCTCACTTTATGACTACAATACTTGCAATAATATCTAATCACAACCCAAGAAAGGAAGATATAACGAAGTATGTACCTTGGTGCCACACTTGATAGCAATATCTTGTAAAGCACCGGCAGGAGTTTCAGCGTACGGATCAACTCGCCCAAGTTCAACATCAAGATCCCCGCTGGATGGGGATCGACCCAAGGGAACGTCCTCTCCTGCCAAAACAGAAAAAGGGAAAAAAAAAACTACAAATTCATTATTTCTCTTGGTTTGAAAAGTCAAAAGTCGTATATTGGATAAATCAATCAAGTTGCAAGATGTTGAACTGAATGTGCATCTCATACTAATGTTGAACTGAATGAAAGCAATGAAGTTCACAATTCCTAAAAAATATAGGACTTGAACTGAATGTGTATCTCATACTAATGTTCAATCAGACATTATTTTCCAATTAAGGATGTCTTTTTTCCAAATATCTAATATTTAGAGTGCCAAATTTTTTATTTCTTCCAAACAAGGAGATCTGTTTTCAAGTCCAGTATTCCTTGAACTCCTATTGAAACCCATTATCAGAGGCCATTGTAATTGTTCGAAAAGTTTGTAAGGAGTCTATGCTTCTCAGCTACTATGATATCTATCTGCATTTACTTGTACATCCAATGGCCAGCAGTTTAAAAAGGGAAAAAATAAATCAATGTTATTTTGAGATTTAAAGGAAACAAATTTGCCATTGAGAATAAAATTAATAGCACAATTTTCAAATATGAGAAACATCTGCCGGCTTACCAGAAAAGAGAAAGAGAACAACAAAATCATGTATCCCTAGACTACCAATGAATCTACACAGCCAAATGTTACCACATCTATTAGAGTATTTGAAGCCATCCAACCTAAAATCACTTGGGTACAGAACACCACCACTGACTGATATTACTCACAGAACAGTATGTTTTCTACTGTCTCCCAGTCAATTGTTTTTTTTGCTCGGCAAAAAAATTTATTAATCTTTCAAAAGGAAAAACAGATTAAACGAACCAAGGGCATATCAGCAAAACGCCACACACAATCCATGAAATCAGGAAGGCAAGGTGCCAACCAAGAACCAAAATAACCGAAACGCCCACACCAAAACACCCAAAGCGCAACCGAACTACAAAACCCAAACAAACAAACAATATGCCTACACCTGGATAAAAACCCGACCAAAACATGCAACCAACATCGATGACGTACCAAAAACAAAGCCAACAACCAAGCAAACAAGAAGCTAAAAAGAACCCTCAACACCCTCACCACATCTCAGCCCAAACTAGGACATAAACCATCGGATAAAGGAAATCAAAACTCCAGAGAGAGAGAGAGAGACGCACTGTCCTCCAAATCTGCATAATCACCATCTTCCAAATCAGCAATTTCCCTAGCCTCCCTATCTGCAATTTCCCCTTCTCCATTTCAATAATTTTCTTTAAATTAAAACTCTTCCCCCCTCTAAATTTTACCCTCAGCAAGGCACTAGAATCCATCAACTTGCAGGCATTCTTGATTAAGATGGAGTTTCTGTTGTTAATGTCAAAGGAAGATAAAGAAGAAGAAGATACCTCCTTCTCTCAGTTTCTAACTTTGTTCGCTTTTAGCCTGAACTCAGAAAGAAGTTTCTTCTTTTTAGTCTCCCTTTTCGATTTGTTCAACCTCCTTTCCAATTTTAATATAGCTCCATGGATTGAAGCTTCCCCTGGAATGCTAATCCCTTCACTACACCTCTTATTACCCGGTTTTGAAGGATTGCTCTTAAGACCAACCTTCTGGACATGAGAAATGGATCTTATAAATGATAAGCTCTCATCCGGAACTAACTAACGGACCAACCTCCTTCAAACCTGAATCATCACAATTACCACCACCAAGACCCACATCAACAGAGATTATTGGTCAATTCAACATCCAACAACTCTACCCCAGAATCTCCACCAATGCCTTCCTCTAGAGCTTCACAGACATCAAAATCCACCAAATCATCATCCCCAGGATCAATCTCAACCACAGCCTCCTTCCCTACATAATCATTCCCCTTCTTTATCTTAATCGTAAACACGTGCTTTTCAATTGCTATAGCACGTGACCAGCTTCATGAGCCCCTGGCAAGCCTAGAGGCAATATTACTGCTCCTCTTTTTGCACCTATACTCTAGCATTATTTATCCTAGAAGTTCATGCAAAACTTTTGAGCCCCTGGCAAGCCTAGAGGCAAGATTACGGCTCCTCTTTTTGCACCTATACTCTAGCATTATTTATCCTAGCAGCTCGTGCAAAACTTTTGAGCCCCTGGCAAGCCCAGAGGCAAGATTACTGCTCGTGTTTTTGCACTTATACTATAGCATTATTTATCCTAGCAGCTCATGCAAAACTTTAAACTCTCATCTTCCTTTCCTCCTCTGAAAACAATGTCAAGTTGATTATGTATGTATTGGGCTATTATCTCATACAACATCAACTAAAACGTGTTCAATCTGCAAATAAAAATAACCAAACAAGAACTTTGCCAAACCATGTAGAAACTTGTGTTATTGTGTATTTGCAGTTCAATGCATCTATCAGTATCAACATTACCATTTTAAAGGCCCAAAACTAAGTTATCTTTTCCCTTCCATGGAGGAAGATAAAATTGGGCACATATTGGAATTTTTTTTAGGGTCATCAGAAATTGTCAGTTCTCTTATAATATTGATGATTGGTGGAAAATGGACACGAAGGAATATGCTATAGTGGTCTAGTAGAAGATTGTACAAGCAGAGCACACATGGGACAGACAATGTTCCACAGAAAAATCAGCATGTTCAAGAGGAAGGGTGGAGAGGGATTGATGTTCAGGAACTGATGTGTCAAAAGGAAAACATGATTCAAGTTGTACAGATGATACACGTGAGCAGTTATACTGCTATAATACAACTGAACCATATCCATAAACCTGACTACCTTGCAAACAAAATAAAGTGTTCTTCTATGTGATCGACACATGCACAGAACTGCATGCCCATGCAATCCGCATACACACACAGACATGCACCTATCGCCAATGCTTCTATACCCAATAACATTGTACAAATTACTTATAACTTCAAACCACCGTGAGGAACTTACACTATATGTCTCAACTCCAACTATATATTCCATACTTCATGCTTTACCTGAGAAAGAATGATAGGTTGACAGTGAATGATTCATCCTCAATCGATCTTCTCTTTGAAGAGCCTGCAAACATGACACATAAAAATCAGTGACAATGTAATACTCTCACTTTAACATAGACTGAAGGCTATACGGAGTGGCCCACTAGAAGTACCAACTATTTTTTTTTGAAACAGCAACTAGAAGTGCCAACTACCTCCTTTGGCAATCTCTGATTTTCCAAAACTCTATCAGATGAGATAGAGGACTCCATCTTCTGGGCAAAAGGTGGATGATGTGGACGGTGCTTCTCCATATGCATTGCCTCTGAATTCATAGGAAATTCCTTGGTTAGTAGTCTTGGGCTCATCTCTTCCTCCATAGGAAACCAGTTTCCACGTGCTTGAACCCTAGGAACAGAAACTTGTAGAGGAGGTCTTCCTGGAAACTGGGGTTCACCTAATGGATGATCTCTTGTGTCTTGTCCATGTTGTAGAATAAGAAGCCTCCTCCTTGTATCAGGATCAAGTTCAGATTCTGGTACCTCTCCCTCTTCCCTAGCAGGAGAACTTTGCAAGCTTGCTTCAGGAGGGCGGACTTGAATTAATGGTTTAACAACTGGAATCACTTGTTGTAGCTGAATACTCCCAAAAGGTGAACTCCCTTGAAATGTTGAAGGTGGAACTGAGATAGATGAAGCTGCCACTGTATATGGCAGAGGAGAAAACCTTGGATCTAGGTTAGCAACTGCTGTTGGAATTGCTGAAATTGATTCCTGAATGACCAATTTAATACCATAAGTTCAAAAGGCACGGCTAGCTTAACAAATGTTGAACAACCAAATCTTTGGAAAGGCTTATATAACAACATATGTCACCTTTAGTCTTCTTTCAACCTCAGCATCTGCCATTCCATCAAATGTTAGAGGATCTTTGTTTGCATTCAAAGTTGAACCATCATCCTGATATCAGCACAAGTCAAAACCGAGAAACATCAACCACGGAAATAGGGAACACTGACAAAAACCAATACAGCTACATGATGACCCACTAACCTCTGAAACCAAATAATTGCTAACATCTGGTGGAGATGGAATATCTTTGATATCGTCTTCATACATTACTTCGGATATTTGTTGTAACATACCTTCATCAAAATCTCTGTAGAAAATTAGGTCATGTTATGCAAACACATGAGGAAATTGAACCTGCGAACAAATAGAGTACCGTAGAACAACTACAATGGTGACAATTAAGGTTGTTCAAGTGTGTGCATATTATCTTCCTATGGTTTTGTGTCTCCTTACTTGAAAAAACCACCTCTGACGTTGCAGGCAACATTTCTTGCAACACACAGGACAGGCACAGCATTATTTGCCTACAATGTAATGAGTTCTGATAAGTAACATAACACTGAGAATTAATTATCCAGCAACAATAAATGAACATGTAAATGTATGTACATTATGAACTCCCTCCGTCCAATATTGCTTGTCCATTTTCCTAATCGTGCCTTTTAACGAATAAAAAAATGTATTTTCATGAATAATTTTTCAATTTCTTTTACCCAATCAAAAGAACTAACTGAGATCTGGTGGATTTTCTTCTTAAAAATTTCCATCAAAACACTTTAGTTGTTGATCCACTTAAAAGCATGATGTCCGAAAATGGAATATTTGAAAATTGCTAACGAGAACAACGCATAAATTATGAACCGCTTAAAGGCATGATTGCCAACAATGGACAAACAAAATGGAGCATAGAATACCAGTAACACAGTCAAGAGTAGGTAGTGCATACTTCAGCTTGAGGAGCATAATATGGAGCAAACGCAGGAACAACGTGCACCCGAGGTTGATCTTTCTCATCCCATACTTTCAAACGATCATCAATAACCAAAGCCATCTTAGGATGACAGATTCCATCTTGGAAAACGTTGAACAATGATTTTCTCAAGCCTAATCAAATTTACCAAGGGCATAAGTACCAGAAAAACACAACGTTATTTTTCCCCCAGTCATAAAAAATAAGAAAAGAAAGTTACCAGCTTTAACACACACGATACGATTCAATAGCTCTTTGGGGTTAATCAAGTTTGAGTCGGGATCTAGAAGCCTCCACATTTCTAATGCATAATCTCTTTCAGCCATTGTGCAGACATAAACCTCAAATCGCTTCCTACCTCTTGCAGTCAAGTAGCTCCGGAGGTCCTCCCATGCAGGTCTTAGCCTCACAAGAACACTTGTGTCACGAATCTAAAGAGAAACAAAATTTTTGTATCCTTAATTGCTTCCTTATAACACTATAATCTAAAAGCGAAAGGCTGAATGATCAAATCCATCAAGTGCTGCCACGAAGCAAAATCTAGCATTCTTGTAAGTTGCATTTTCTCCCTCCACCCCGCTCAGGATTGTTTAGGGTGTGGGGGTGTTGATGGCATCAACATATCAAGTACATTAGCACACGAAAAGCCTTGTGGGAGCTGTAATTCCAGAAAGATAGCACGGTAAACCAGGACTCTTTCTATTTTTTTGGGGTGAAAAACTAGGTTTTAACCAATGTTGTCAAATCAGAAATCGAATCCTGATTCGCTTTGATGACATAAAGCATCACCAATTGCTTCAAATTGTGATTCGTAAATTCACTTTAATGGCTGTAAGTATATAGTCTTATATATGGATCCAAAGGAAAACATGGTGTGTGAAATAAATTAATATCAATCTAGAGTTAAAGACTAAATTCTATAATTGTATAGTGTTCACTATAGGACAAAAGTCAACGTAAATAACCCGTTTCTTGTTTTTCCCCAATAAAGAGGTGATAACGACACCACTTTATGGATTATCGATACAAAAATAGAAACCAAATTAAGCCATAGGGACCGGCAGGAATCATCATGGAATTAACTTGAATTGCATATTCACTCGCAAGATTCCCTTTCATATTCAACAGCAAGATTCTAATCGAATCAGTTAAAATGCGTCTCGAAGAGTAGAATTAAATCGCGAGTTGCGTGATTCTAACAACTATGATTTGAGCAGGAGTAAAGTTGAAGAATTAACATGAACATACCAAGGGATTAATACGGGTCAGGATGATGTTTTTGTCTTGTAACCGTATAAGAGGGCGAACAATAGATTGATAGTTGGCTGCCAAAGCTGGAACAACCTCAGACTGTGATTTGATCACCTTTCCATTGTCAACTACCTGATCATTTTCTGCATATTGCTTCAATATAATTTTGTCCTCCTGATAGCGCTTGACCTCTGACAGGATACCAGAAATTCGTTGCGGATCTGCCTCGGAGTTTAATTTCCGCTGTAGAGCCTCAATTCTATCTTCAAATGAGCGCATTGTGTTTGCAACTATGAGTGTTTCATCAAGATCAAATACAATTCCAAGACATCTAAGATTCAACATGACAAGGCAAGAGTTGTACAGTCCAAATGCAACTTTAAACCCCCAGAAACACAGGCACCTTCCATCATTTTTCCTGGAAGGCATGGCAACCAAATGTAGCTCCTCACTACTTAGTGACACTACTGCAGTCTGCAGAAAAAATATACCACAATCATCACTGTTGATGGTTTTAATGCGCACTTGAGAATTGAAGCCGCATATGTGAGCGACAATAATAACAGATAAATCCAAAATGCCCAAATCGCAAAGGATTTCCATCTATTTTTGAAGGGATTTGATTCATTTGAAGTGAATGAATACGAGCTACAGAGAAAAACAAGAATATCTACGTTTGAAGGATTTCCATTCAGATGGTGCAAAAGATGTTAAGGCCACTTATTATGCATGCTTATGTTCAAACAATTAACCTTGGACCTAACGATTGGGAAAAAAAAAAACAATTAACCTTGGAAACTAATAGAAGAAAAATAAGAATATCTATGTTTGAACGATTTCCATTCAGATGCTGCAAAAGATGTTAAGGCCACTTATTATGCATGCTTATGTTCAAACAATTAACCTCAGACCTAACGATTGGAAAAAAAAAAAAAAAAAAACAATTAACCTTGGAAACTAATAGAAGAAAAATAGTCCTACACAAATCAATCCAAGGCATCAATAAGATATGGTTACGTGGATTACCCCATTTAATGTGCAATTTATGTCTAATAACATGCATATTTCCGCAATGCAATTTGTCAAACAAGTCCCATTCCACATTCCCTTTAAGCTCTGAGACACAAATCAAAATACAGGAACAGCACAGATTGTTTCATAAGAATTTTAGGGTTCCTTAGAGAATCTTATTCTCATGTCCACTCAAAAATTCCTGCATATAATCACAACCAAAAGAATGCCCCACTAAAATCCACACATACGCAACTGCATTCTTTTCTATCAATCCAACGTGAAATATTCTTATCATCAGAGAAACCCAGCTTCACAAGTTCAGGAATTAACCAACTGTATACTCAATTGGTTCACAACATCAGAAAGTGGGTATTCACCATTCAGTCCGAATCTGGGGCAAACTTTTAAACCCAATTATTATCAGTTCTTAAATTGTTCGAATTCACTTAATCTTTATAGGGCTTCTGAAATTGTTCAAATCACTGGGAAATTTTAAGCTAAATTATGGAAGTTCTGAAATTGTTCAAGTTCACTTGCAAATGTTAATCTAAATCTGGGTTCAGAAAGTTTTCAAAATCACGGGGAAATTTATGTGGGTCCTTGTTCAATTTGTCCAAGGTCTTCTCTAGGGTTTTCGTACAAAATCACTGGGAAAATTTTCAAAATCACTGGGCTTTCCAATCAGGGTAACTTTGAACTACTAGAGTTTTTGTTCTTTCTAAGCATCAAGATCTGAACTTTGTTCTAGGGTTTTTCTTCTTTCTGAGCATCAAGATCTCAACTTTGTTCTAGGGTTTCTGTTCTTCCTGATCATCAAGACCTGTTCAAAGTACAGTTCTTTTAGTGGATTTCATTTTTATCTTATTAATTTGGAATTTGGGCAACAAAATACCTTGTTATCTCTGATGCAAGAAGAGTGTAAAAGATTCAGCTGCGAGGAGTCCTGTGGTGATTGCAAATTGGCCTCCATTTTGAAGCAAACACCGGGGGATGAGCTAGTCACGGTGTGTAGCACCGCGAGTGGCGGGCACCTCTCGCTCTGTTGAGAGAAGTGAGAGATCCGTATCTCCTTCTCAAGAAAAAAACTCCCACCATTCTGGTTCTGAGGATAAACCTCTACTTCCCCCAGTACTTTATCCCCATCGTACACAACAGATTTATACATTCTCAATCCAATCCAACCAATCAAATCAAATGAAGCAGTATTGTGTTGAAATCAATCAATCGATTATATTGATTTGTGATGGATCAATCGCTTTAGGTTTCCGTTGGATACGTCGTTCGAGTTTTTGCAAATTTACACACAAATAAATGGTGAAAAAAAAATTAGGGCTTTTTCCCTGGGGTGCTTGTGAATCTTGAGAATATTAGTAGATCTGTGGGAATAAAGAGAAAAAGAAAAAATTCGATGGCTGATAATTTTGATTGATAGGTGTTTCCTGAACCAGTTGTTGCTAGGGTTTGTTGATGAGGGGAGGATGGAACGAGTTGTCACACGAAACACAAACCCTAGATCCAGAAAAGTGATGTAAGTCAAAAACAGTTCTCTCTCTCTCTCTCTCTCTCTCTCTCTCCTCTCTTTCTCGTTGTGATGATAATATATACGGGGGACCCTATATACGGAGGAGTGCAGTAGCCGAATTTTATATAGCAAAAATACGGCTAGGCTGTAATATTGGAGAAATTTTTCAGCGCCGGGTGGGCACCACGTGTCCCGTGCCCGGCACCATCTCGGCCGTCCAATGAAGTTTTGGACGGCCCAGATCTGTTCAGCTGTTTTAAACTATGAAATGACTAAAGTACCCCTTAGCAGCCGAACAGATCTGAGCCATCCAAAATTTCATTGGACGATCGAGATTGGTGCTGGGCACAGGACACGTGGTGCCCACCCAGCATTGAAAAATTTCTCGTAACATTGAAATTAAAAGTTCCATTTTTTGAAAGGCAACTAATTACTGGAGTCCTATTCAAATCACGGAGTATTTGGGTGCGGGTGATCACGGGTTTGAGTCGTGCTAATGACGCTCTCTCAAATTTGGCTGTTTTTCTGTGTTGCTCGGTTGTGGTCTACTAGCCTTTGGTAGGTCTTTGGTCCTTTTGAGACTCATTGCAAGTCTAGGGTCTCTATAGTTATGCTCAAGAGAGGATTGTTATGTTCAGTCGCCTCCTCCTCCATCCTTCTCACTTGGCAAACAAAACAATGAGAAACCAAAGAGTTAGTAGCTCAGCGGTTATATCTTGATATTCCCACAAGATTCGAGCCTCATCAAAGGCATTTAGGGTTTTGGACTATGGACAACTTCTGAACTTCCTATGGGCTAATTGATAGTAATTCCCTTGCTAACTCCACTTATGTATAAAATAGTGGGGAAAAAACAGAGAGGATTTGGGTTAGCAAAAAGAAAAAAACGGAGTTATTTGAACCAAAAAAACTCGGTGGGTAGCTAGCGGTTTTTAAGTTCATCCTTTATGTGGTGATGAGCTGTTCAATTTCGCCCTATGATTCCAAAATAAATTTGTGGGTTGGAAAATTTTTGAATTTGTTTTTTGGTACTGAGTGATGAGAGAAAATAGGGTAACAATTGAGGATATGGGTAATAAATGGAGAGAGATAGAAAAAGAAATGATATTAATGATTGGACATAGAAGAAATGAGTGGAGAGAGAAATGAAAGTAATGATTAAAATTATAGATAATGAGTGGATTTGTCCAAACTCACAACCGAACAAGGTTGATTCGATATCTGATTAAGTTGATTTTTTACACGACCCCTTAAAAATGTTTGAAGGTTTACGAGAATTTTTCTGTATTTTGTGGGATTTGGGGTGGACCGCACGTGAATGTATAGTGTGAATATGTAATGTAGCTAACATTTTTGTATATTTCCAATCTTGGAAGATCTTGTCTTAAATTTTTGCCGACTCGATACAGCCGGGTCACATGTTGGTGGTTGCAAGTGTTGTGTAAGAATGAGTCCAAAGTAAATCCCATTTCAAAGCGTTGGTTGTTCCCAAAACATAAAAATAAAAATCAGAGAAATACCTTTGGACTTTGGCTTGGTGCTATGCAATGAGGTGTCCAGCACCGTTCTGCGCACCTTCTAGCCGTTGGATCGTGCATTCGACGGCTCACATCTTATCTTGGCAACCAACAATCAAAAGTCGTTCATAACCGAAATGAGATCCGAGCCGTCGGATGCACGATTTAACAACTCGAAAGTGCGCAACATAGTGCTACGCACCCCATTGCACAGCACTATCCCCCAATTCAA
Organism: Rhododendron mucronatum var. ripense; assembly: GCA_019656295.1. Lineage (NCBI taxonomy): Eukaryota > Viridiplantae > Streptophyta > Magnoliopsida > Ericales > Ericaceae > Rhododendron > Rhododendron mucronatum. Next base: position 170,725 of record BPLT01000173.1, read on the forward strand.
CAACACCTTCTAGTATTTCAATTCATGATACTACTATTTTCATCGACAGGCAATTTCACTCTCTTTTTATTTATGAATGCTCCCTCTCTCTTTTTTATTCACATAAAATTACTAAATTATCATTATCTCTTGAGTCACTTTTTTTTTTATATATAAATGTCAATTTGATACTTTCATGTGAAAAATGACAGAAAAAAGAAAAAAAAGAAAAAGAAAAGAGTGCCAAATTGCCAATGAATAAAAGAGAAGTGTGAAAATACTCATCAAAAAAAAAAAAAAAGAGAGAAGTGTGAAAATCATTTCCCTATATTGTACTTATCTTTCCTTCTAGTGACCAAATGATGTTAGAGGTTTGCCCAAGCTACTTTTTAAAGATATGTATAATTTCTATGTCCAACATCTCTAACTACTAAAAATCCGGACTGTTTTTTTTTTTTTTTTTTGGGCTATTTTTTAATATCTTGTTTAGTTTTTTATCGTAATTTTTAGGATTAATCATTCATCTCGATGGGAGGAATTAGAAAAGCATGATAATGTGGATCCAAGTTGAAAGAAATCCATTTAATACAACACTTTAGACAACAATACCATCTGTGTAGTATTTTTTTCGTCTTCAATGAACCTTTTTTTTTTTTATCAATTTTTTTTAACTTTGTAGACTCCCCTTGTTGAGATGGATGATTAATCCAAAAATCAAAATGTGAATCTAATAAAAGGACGAACAAAAATACCAAAAATTTTGGGTGAGTTTTCACTAATTTTTGTTTTGTCTTTAGATTAATGGCAATAGTCGAGTTATTTTCACTAAATTAAAATTTTAGTTAATGAATGTAAGGATAATGACTTGGTTAGAAATCCGAAAACATGAGGTTTAGTCAGGCCCGTTCCAGTTTACCTTCCTTTTGTAAAGTTCTTTTTTTTAATTTTCAAACTCAAATATAATGAAAATGAAAATTAATTTTTTTTTGCACCGTATAAAAAATCTCAATGAGACCTATATTGATTAAAAAATTATTTGCATAAATACGTGATTTTACAACTTAAAATTACTTTCTTTTTCAAAAAATATTTTTTCCACGATCCGGAACACCCCTCACTTTAGTCAATACAAGAAACTCACCCTCGAAACTGTAAACAATGTCTAGAGACTATCAACGTCAAAGGAGAGCAATAATGGGGGATGTGTTGTCCCTTTGCTGTTCCAGCCGGGTGGGGCCCATCCCAATCTTGTTTCGATGATCAGAAACATTCACTTTGTAGCGCTCATTGAGGAGAATGCGATTCATAAAATTAGCTCAATTGGATACCACTAAGTGCCTAATCAGAACATTTTTATCTTGAAAAGAATAGATCTGAAACACTAGATCAAATCCACTAGAACCCATTATTGACAAGTTATATGTGCTTTAATCAGACACTTAATGATATCCAATCAAGATGATTTTTTGCATGGTTGTTCTACTCGACGAGCTTTACAAAGTGAACGTTTCCGATCATCGAAGCGAGACAAGAGCAGGTCCCGCTCGGCAGGGACCGATTGTTGTCCCTTAAAGCCTGTCCTAGGGTTAGGTCCAACAGTAAGTAGACACAGACAAAGCATGCACAGATCATGCACTAATATTGATGTAAGGCCTATTACGGCTCCTACGAAAATGATCTGAGTCGTCCATTAATTCAAAACATTTTTTCAGGGGGCCTTGCCAAAAATAAGCTTAATCCGATACTTAGAAGTACTCAATCTAATCATCTAACTTTTCATTCAGGTCCGAAACTGAATGAAAAGTTAGACAATTAGATCGAGTACTTTTAGATATCAAATTGAGCTGATTTTTCTTGAAGCCTCTTGAAAAAATGTTTTATATTTAATGGATGGCTTGGATCGTTTGTGCAGGACCCATAGTGGACCCCACATATTGATCAATGCACGATCTGTGTGTGTTTATCTGTGTCAATAGCAAGGTTGTAGTTCCAGTCGGGTATAAGGCAGGGGGAAATCCAAAAAGAAAACCAAATGAATTTTGAAAGTACACAGGAAAAGTCACTTCAAAATTTAAACAAGTATTAAAGCCTGTCTAAGACGATGAATCCCGACTCGTAACCCCACGCTAATGTCTATAGCATTCAGGAAAAGAAACGTCGTCTTTTAAGCCTCACGCTTGATATTCTTCTCAATCGGATTTAGAGCTTGATGATGTAGATACGAAATCTATCCGCTCTACACAAGAATTCAAATGAGTGTTCTTAGGTTGGCAATTGAAGATTTTATGATTTTGCACTGTCTTCATGCCTATGAAGGTTTGCTTTTATCTTTGTGGTATTATTTCATTTTGACTCAAAATTGTTTTAAAAACCTCATAGCCTAATGTCCACCGTACACGTGAGAGTGGAGGTCATGAAATCTGGATTTTTTATGTTAGAATTTGAACCATCTGAAGTGCTGAATCACAGTTGAAATTTGAGGAATATGAGCAGAATAACAGCTAAAGGTGCTTATAGAATTTTCACTCGCAAGACCTGGCCAGGGCCATTGGGTATTTATGGGTTTTGTTAATTACGCTCGGTGTTTATAATATAGGATCCCACGTCGGTTAGTTATCACTCAATAGTTCACTTTGTAAGTTCCAACATTGTACTCTCTAAACGCTGAGCTTAGTAGCGTGGGCTTGCAACCAAGTGGGCCGGGGCATCAAAATATTTGGATGATAGTCTTTGGGACTCTAATATGGTGGGTGCACCGCTCTCTCTACTTCACAACGAAACTATGGGATGTACCCATCCCACCATGGATTGGCTAAGCAAACTCAAATTTAGACATTGGGATCAAAGTGGGGGGCCCCACAACTCACTATTCTTGATTGATCTGACGGGTTGTATAGAAAAGAGGGGTCATTTTGCCTAATCACACCTATTGTAATCGCACAGAAACTTACCTATGATTTCCTAGGGTTGCAACAATTACATTCTTGTAATTGGAAACAAAAAGTAGGTTAAGGATTAAATCCTAGGGTTGCAACAATTACATTCTTGTAATTGGAAAAAAAAAAAAGTATGTTAAAGGATTAAAAAGCCCCAGCAGCTAAAGAGTTATACAGAAAATGGTGGTCACTTTAGACACTAAAATTTTGGTATGACCTGAGTTGTTCGACCTAATAAGTCAAATGGTTTATTTTTTTGTTCTTATTCAAATTTTTTTTCTCATTTGTTTGTTTTTCATCAACTTTTTGTCAATTATTACTTCTTTATGACGAGAGAAATCTAAAAAGTAAAAAATTACGACTGAAACCTAAATTTTTTGAATAAAGATAAGCCAACAAGTCAATGGCTTTGTTTGATTGAGAGTTTAGTTTAGTTTACTTTTGGTAGTGAGTGAAGAGAGAAATATGATAATGATTGAAGATATGTGTAATGATTGGAGCGAGATAGAGAGAGATGATAAAGTAATAATTGGAGAAATATGGTAATGATTGGAGGAAGAAGTAGGATAATTGTTGGAAAACTAAACTAAAATGTGAACCGAACACAACAAATATTTTTTGTCTTTATTCAAAAAAATTTGTATTTCAATCATAATATTGCACTTTTTAGATTCTTCTAGTTATGACGAAGCAATAATCTACAAAAAGTTGACAAAAAACTAACAAATGCGAAAAAAATTTGAATAAGGACAAAAAAAATAAGTCTTTTGGCTAATTAGGCATTCCAATGACATTTTCAACATTAACAAATGTTCTGAGAATATCCTTGGCAGGCATTAAATATCAAAATACATCCTGAGTCGTCATTTTCCCAATAAGTATCTTGATTAATTCAAGTAAAAAATGCTCAAAGCTTTCAAATAAATTTGGGTTTACCAGAAAATTATGGGCTGAGGCCCCGTTCTAGAACGAGTTTTAAGTATTTATTTTGTAAGAAGGCAATTTCAAGCTCAAAAATAATAGGCTTAATGAAATTTAAAAATATGCAATATGAATCTTGTTTGAAAGATCTCGATGAAATCTTTTATACGGTGCAAAAAAAATCAAAAAATTATTTTTCATTTACATTATTTTTACTTTGAAAATGTGAAATAAATACTTATTTTTTAAGAAGTTGTTCTGGAACGGGCTCAATCTAGTTGAAATGTGGTTATGAAAAAAAAGAGGAAAAATGACGGCCAAGGACGTGTTTTGATAATTAATACTCGTCAAGAACAACATTTTTGGCATTAACAAATGTTCTTAGCTTGCCCTTAGCGGATATTAATTAACAAAACACGTCATGAACAGTCATTTTTCAAAAAAAAAAAGAAAAAAAAAGGGATGGGCTAATCCCAAGATACGGCCCACCAAGTTAACCTTTAAGGGAAGAGTCAAATATATACCCTTCGACATCATACCAAACACGAATAAGATGTAAGACTAATTTTTATAATTAGTCTTTGTGGTCCACATGTTTTAAGTATGGCACATACTTATAATAGGTCTAATGAGATTCTCCATATCTTTATGCCTAAGATTTTATTCTATTGGTCAAATAGAGAAGTTGTTTCCTAAATACACTATACTTTGATGGGAAGTTAGTATCATGTTTAATAAGGGAAACCGGTCCTCTCTCTGCCTATAAAAGAGCGTCTAGGGTTCCATCAATTTAAGTTGATATACTAAGAGGCTAGAAAGTAAGGCAAGAGAGAGAAACCTGCTTTCCACCTAGGGCTTAATGCTCTAACGATATTATGGTTGGTTCAATTGATCACTGGATCGCTCAAGTTCCGTATTACTGGATCCGGGTACGCCTTTCTTATTTATTTAGTTTCCGCTTAATGATTGTATTGTGATAATCATGGTAGTTCTAGATCCTGGCTTAACGTAGGTTGTTAATTATCTAACACCATAAGGAATAAAACTTACATGTGGTATCAGAGCCATTGGTTTATGAACATCATGATTTTCCATTAAAGAGTAAATAAATTGTCGATTGAATTTAATGGTGCGGGTGTCGGCATAAATCGACAATTCTTGAATCCCGTTATAATTTGTATTGAATTAATTACCTGACCGTGTTGAACCTTTATGTACGTGTACGTATCGTAATCGTTTCCCTCGTTCTGCCGATTACCCATGGTGAAGTACGTAGTTATCTATTAATTATTTATGGGTCCATGGAATACATGTATTTCTTATTATACAGTAAGTGATTCAGGATAATGGCATGATGAAGTGGTTCTTTAATTGAAAAAACAAATATATACTTGCCTAGTTGCCTGATGTATCCATATGCATGAATATTGTTTATATGGTGGCATAATGAGGATGAGTTGGTGGAAGTTGGAAACTATTGTTTTTTCCTGATTGGCTAAGAGAATTACTTGTCCCTGTTTTCCTTGTAAGCCTAAATGTCCTACCTGTAATTTATGTGATTTGGTGGTCTACAATTCTTGACTAATGGGATTAACTGATGTGAGATTTTGTGTGAGACCATTATATATGCATACAGGACTTTAAGATAATGATCTCTAATTGTGAATAATTTTTTATTTATTCACCTAACAGTTATGTGAAAAATTATTGTTTCGACGGATAATCTAAATTATGGTCGATTTGGTAGTCACCAAAGTGACCCAATCATAATGGTTCGTAAAATCATCGAATTTCAGTTTTATTTGTGAATACTTCATTATTCGCATTATGTCCATAAAGAAAGTTAAAGATTTGAATCTATAATATGGAAGATTTGGTAGTCACCAAAGTGACCCGATCATAATGATTCTTAGATATCAAATTATATTATGGAATTGTGAATAATCTAAGATTCATCTAATGTCCATGGAAAGATCACTATTTTGATTTGACTCTATATAAGAATAGGGTTTGGGCTAAAGCAATCCAACCGGCATGTTGATAGATGTTAATCAAAATTATGAAATTCTAATACCTATTATGACGAGGTGTTAAAATAGTGATGCTTTTCTTCTTATTTTTTCACGTAAAGTTTATGCAAAAGTCATTATCTTGATTGAAATCTTTATTAAGACACAGTTTGGTAGTCACCAAAGTGACTCAACTGGAATGCATAGATTTCAATTAAATTACTGAAACTTAACACTTATTTTATTTGATATTTATATTACGATACGGTTTGGTAGTTACCAAAGTGACCCAACTGGAATGATTCATAAATATCAAGTTATATATGAAACTTATTCCCATTTCTAAATGTTAAGAATAACGACTTTGCAAATCGCAGTTCTCTAGTTGTATGGATATTAGGTAGGCCCAAAGGTGCACCACTTCTAAGTGATTAGTGAATTGGAATAGGATAGTTTATAAGTATTCATAATTGAGATTGGATTTGGATACTCAAAGGTAACAAACCTACTTAATTATGGATCCTTATCGATTAGTCCTATTGGTGGAAGGGAATCACCATAACTGTTAATAGTGTAACATTAGATGAACCCAAAGGCAGATCACCGTTGCACTATATATTATTGTTTGGACAAATTTTATTTTGTCAACTTATTGGTTACTCAAAGTATTATTGTAGTGAGCATATATTATGTGTGCATTGTTAATTATATCAGCTTCACATTCACATGCTTAGTATGTTTCATTTTAATTTAACTGATTGAGTTTCTCATTTTGAAAAGAACAAGATTAGTTTCTTTTTGAATACTAGATCTTGATGAAGTATTATTTTAGAGAAATTACTTTATTTTGGTAAAGTATGAATGAAATGGAATAAACTAAGCCTTATGTTCGTGTGAATGTTTAAAGTGAGCACTATCATGTTTATTGTGCTTAGAATGTTTGAGGATACCATTGAAATGTTATATTTGGCTTACCCAACTAAAGTATTTGAGAATTAAAGTAAAGGAAGCCTAAGTGGGACATGAAGTTGGCATTATGTAGTGTGCCAATGAGTCTCCTAATGTTTTTGGACTCAAAAGTATGTGAAGGCATTGATATATGTCCCCTCTGTAAATAGTTGAGGCATTATCAAAAAGTTAGCCATAAACGTAGGAAATGATTCGAAAAGGGAAAGTGGTTATTAATCTTGTATGTTTCGAATCAAACCTAGATAATTGAAGTCCTCTCAACTATGAAGTGTTTTAATTATGAGCTACTACTTATGTTCATAACCAAGATACAGAGAGATTTGAAGTTATTGAAAATATAAGCCCATTGAGTTCTAAAGAATTGGATTACAATTTTTATAGTTTTTATTAAAAGGGCTTTATGACTCATCGTTTTCTATTTAAGAGTTGGTCATCATTTTGTGGTTCCTATAATGTTTACAAATTTAGTTTCCTTTGTTTGAACTAAATTTTATTGTTATGTCTTTCAAGTTTTGAAACCAAATTTAATGGTGATTGAAAAATACCAATTATTGTCTTATGGTATTTTATTATGTTTGAATGAACTAAAGTTTGATGACCATTTTATTAAGAACTCTCCTTATGTTGCATCATAATGTTAGTTTGGTTAGTAGTTTCATGAATGGAAATTACTTCATCTTGTGACATTGGCGATTGAAACATAGTTTCAATCAAACATATTAAGAGATTGATATATAACAGAAATTTTATTAATCTCTTGTATGTATGATTTGCATTAAGTACAAGCAAATCATATTCAGTAAGGAGTAACTCACAAGAAATTACAAGTTTCTTAAAGTGATTTATATAGACGTAAGAAATTTCATCCAAGAGACCTATTTTATCGCCTATAGATGACTTTTCCTATTATGTTAGCTTTTCTATTTCATGAAGATCTCAAACAATGAATGTTTTCACGGTCTACATTATTGAGGTAGAAAGAGCAAATAGAAAATAATATAAAAGTCATGAAGTAAGACATAGGTGATGAATATTATGGAAGGTCTATTTCACATTTCATAATATGATAGCTAAAAGGTAAATTGTACATTATTAGATATAGTTAGACGTATGTCTGTAACTCCGAAATACCCATTATGTGGTGGATAGATACTTCTAAGCCCGCTGCATTTATGTGAATTAGGTTTCTCGTAAGGCAGTTTCAAATATTTCTTTTGAACTGTGGATAGGAAGGAAACCGAACTTAGGATACCTGAATGTTGAGGTTGTCCAGCAGAGGCTAGAATTTTTAATTCACATGACAGGATTTGAATTTTAGAATGAGTTATGGTGACCTTATTGGTTGCTCTAGAAGATTCAAAGGGTATGAGTTTTACTATTTAACCATAGTACGACAATTATAGAAATCGATCATTTAGATTCTTTAAGAATGGTGAAATCAGTGGGAGTGATAAACCATGTAACATGGCTATTCAAAAGTTAGGGTATAAGTGTTTTTACCCATAACTTATAATGATGTTGTTCTTACTGTTGTAAGACAACATAATGATTTAGAACAACAAAGTAAGTTGTCAATCACTCCATAATAAGATTGACACCACTGAAGATATTGTAGAACAATCAAAGAAGATAGCATTAAGAATATCTCGAAGGAATAAAAGATATGCTATTTGAATGATTATTTGATTTATCTATAAGAATGTGTTATGATCCGATTTTATTTTCACAAGCTGCATAAAGTGATGATTTTACTAAGCGGATTGATGCCATGAATGATGAGTTGAACCAGTGGAACATAATGAAGTTTGAAATGTCGTTGGATTGCCATAAAGATACTAGAAAGAATGTTGCAAGTGGGTCTTCAAGACTGCACTTGACTTAGAGGGCAATATAGCACGATATAAAGTCAAACTTGTAGCCAAGGTTACACTTAGAAAGGAGGCGTAATTTTATGGAGCCCTTCTCTCTTGTATCCAAGAAGAACTCTCTGAAAAATTATTGTAGCGTTGGTAGGTAACTCTTTATGTTTGGGGGTTACATGTGGATGTGAAAATAAGCTTTTGAATGAGAACTTAGATGATGGAGTCTATATATGAATCAACCTAAAGTTTCTCAATTTAAGTAAAGGAGCACTTTAATACAAATCTAGCTTATGGATATAAACAAGCTCCCTGCCATTGGTTATTTATGTTTGCTATTACCATTGGTTTTCTTTGGAATTAAGAAAAAAAATACTATTGATTAGTGTATATATCCAAAGATTAGTGGGAGTAAGTTTATACTTTTGATATGTATGCTGATGGTGTTTTGTTTGCTATAGTGATCGTTATTGTTTGCACTTAAAAGTTTTTCTCATAAACTTTTAAATTAAAAGTTATATGCTCACATTGAGGAAGTCTGATAATCTTGAGTTTATTAGCTACTCGGATTCAGATTTTGTTTGAAGTTTTGGTAGTAGAAAGTTTACTTTTGATTAGTTGTTCCTATTATGTGAAGGAGCAAACAAAAGTTTTAACGTAGCTATCATTACTTCATCCATTATGTTGGTTGAATTGTGGCATGCTTTGAGGCCATACTTCATGAATAGATGTTGGGAAATTTATCTTAGGACTTGGGGTTGTCGACACCATTATCAAGTTGTTAGGAGTTTATGATTCCGCAACTATTTTCTTTTTTAAGAAAAATTTCAGAAACAAAAGAGTCACTAAAGGCATAAGCACGAAACTTATGATTGCAGATCCATTTATGAAGGGGTTAACGCAAGGACATTTAAGATATATGCTAATAGAAAGAGTCTAGCATAACCCATAACAGTTGTAGCTTATGGACTGCAATATGATGAGATGTTATTTGACACTTTAAGAGATCTCAATTAAGTGTTTCTGATAATTTCCTGTAATGAATAGTGTACGTACATGTATGTGAATGATTTGTAATTACAGGAATAGTCTTTGACAAAAGACATTATTGTTGGATCTTATGAAACGCTTCTCACTTAAAGACTGTGTTAAATAGTTTGCTAGTGTTGTGGTGCATGGAAGGGACTATGTCATTGTGATGTAGAACCGCCATGACTCGCATTAGTGGGTTGTTTAATTATAGTATTATGATTGTGACCAAATCAAGAAGGAATAGATATGGACTTATGGCGCGCCTTATGTTTACCTTGTTAGACCTACTAAAGTTTATCATATGTGCCAAGTGGGAGAATGTAAGACTAATTTTTATAATTAGTCTTTGTGGTCTACATGTTTTAAGTATGGCACATACGAATAATAGGTCTAATGAGATTCTCCATATCTTTATGCCTAAGATTTTATTCTATTGGTCAAATAGAGAAGTTGTTTCCTAAATACACTATACTTTGATGGGAAGTTAGTATCATGTTTAATAAGGGAAACCGGTCCTCTCTCTGCCTATAAAAGAGCGTCTAGGGTTCCATCAATTTAAGTTGATATACTAAGAGGCTAGAAAGTAAGGCAAGAGAGAGAAACCTGCTTTCCACCTAGGGCTTAATGCTCTAACGATATTATGGTTGGTTCAATTGATCACTGGATCGCTCAAGTTCCATATTACTGGATCCGGGTACGCCTTTCTTGTTTATTTAGTTTCCGCTTAATGATTGTATTGTGATAATCATGGTAGTTCTAGATCCTGGCTTAACGTAGATTGTTAATTATCTAACACCATAAGGAATAAAACTTACATAAGAGTCAAATATATACCCTTCGACATCATACCAAACATGAATTATGGAATTTACCCAAAAAAAAAAAACATGAATTATGATCTATCAAAATCATATTAATAACGTTTTCGATTCAATGAATCGATCAGATCTTTTAGTACTCCTAGCTGGAATTGGGGATGGTGTTGTACAGTGGTGTGCGTAGCACCGTGCTGCATACATTCGAGCCGTCGGATTGTGCATCCAACTGATAAGCACCCAATAATGCATATTCTTAGTACTTTAGTCCCCTAGTATATTGTGTTTATACATATATGTTGTCGTTTTTACGCGATATTGCACGTAAGGTAGGTTTTTGTGTATTTCAGGTAATTCGTATAAATAAGGCGCGTTTGAACGCCAAGGAATGCTCCGGGTACAACCAAGTACTCAAGGCCATGTGCCACCCCATTGCGGTGCCCGAAGAGTCATGAAGAGATGGTTTGGAGGTTGCTCGGGTCGCCCAAGGGTCAAGGGAATTGAAGGAGAAGTGAAGATTTTACCAAAGCAATTCATCTTCCGACGAGCTGAGGGTAGAATCATCATAACTTTTGATGTACAAACTACTTTTGATCCAAACCACTTGGGTTAGAAAGTAGACTCGACGAGCTTTCCAACGGTCCAAAGAACGCCTAAATCCGAGTTCGGGAGTGTTCGGAGTGAGCCCGCGAAGTTTGCCCAAAAATCTGTCAAGCGGGTACCGGTGCTGGAAATTCCCAGTACCGGTACCGGGTGTCCAGAGATCAATTTTCCAGCCCGTTGAAGCGGGTACCGGTACTGGGAGTTACCAGTACCGGTACGGCCTGGAAAAATCTGCCGATTTTTGCTACCTTTTTCTACCTTCCATTTATGGAAAGTTTCCACTTTTGGAGTATTTTTGGGATATTTTGGAGGACTTTTTGGTCCTTTGTTACTTAACTTTAGAGCCCTATAAATAGGCTTGTATGCCTTTTATAGAAAGGATGGCCATTTCTAGTCTTTTTTTTAGGCCTTAGTCTTTCTTCTTGCTTTCTAGGACTCCATTGATGCTCTCAAGCTTTCTTAGTTAATTTCCTTAAGAACTCAAGTAAGTATTTGTCTTATGTTAATTTCTCGTTTATTAATGTTGTAGCTACGGTTTAGATCTTTACTAATTTCAAGTTTATTTTAATTTCTTTCGGTTAATCATGTTTTCTTCCTTAAGCAAGCTTTCTAGTCTTTTCATTATGTGTGAGTAGTCGTTTAGGCTTGGCCATGGGCTGATTAACGTCATGTGATTTATGTTAATCTTGCTTTTCTCAATCTTAGAACTTGAGGTTTGGTTTGAAAATGTGCGTGGTTCGCCTTTTATGTAACAAAACTTGTCGATGTTAACCTCCGGTGATCATATGCTCGCTCATATGGTTTCGTGAGCTATGTCTCGCCTCGTGTTTGCCAAACGAACCAAAGAACTTGCTCGCTTTCCAAACTATACTTTTAGTTCTTGACCTTGATATTTGGTTTGAATTCAAGTCTTGGCGTTGTTAATCTCCGGTGATCATGTGCTTGCTCACATAGTTCCGAGAGCGATGTCACGCCTTGTGTTTAGCTTGTTATTCAAACTCTATATCAAGTCTAACCATTTTCACCGCTAAATCTTCCGGTTGATAGCCTAAGCCGTGCAATTCAACCGTGTTTTCTTTGAGAAAGGTTGGATGGCCTAAGTTATGGGTGTTAGGAGCTTCTAGGCCTTGCCGCTTGTTTAATTTAGTTAAAACTCATTTTCTAGTCTTTTTCATAAAAGTATTTCTCACATTGCAAAGGAAAATCAAAGTTGGCCGTTTTAACGCCACAAACCCTTACATCTACAATCCGAACAAGCTATATTCGAGCTCCCTGTGGATCGACTCGGACTTCCTCACTATACTATGCAAATCTTTAGTTGTAGTCCGGTAAATAAATAATTGAATTTGACGGCCATTTGGTAAACTTCAACGACTACCGAAAGGGACGCAATCACCAACTGCTCGGATCTCATCTCAACTATGAACGGCTCTCAATTGTTGGTTGCCGAGCTGAGATCCGAGCCGTCGGATGCACGATTTGATGGCTCGGAGGCGCGCAACACGGTGCTGGAAACCACACTGCACAACACTAGCCCAAAGTCCCTCCCAGCTATGGTGCTACTAAATTTTCAAACAGAAAACCTAGCCATTTGGCAGTAGAAATTGATGGATTTTCTTAATTGCATGAGATGCATGTCAAAAACTAATCTACGATCTCATATCAGTTAATTATCACTTAATACTTCACTTTATAAGTTACAACGTTGCACATTTTAAACGCCACGCTGAGTAGTGTGGACTTGTAACTAAGTTGGGAATCAAAATGTTTGAATGGTATAGTCTTTGAGACTCTGATATGGCGAGTGCGTTGCTCTCTCTACTCGACAACTATATTAGCCTATCAGGATCAAAGTGGGTTCCCAACAACTCGCTTTTACATCTTAACTGAACTAGCGGATTGTATAGAGAAAATGAGTCATCTTGCCTAATCGCACCAATTAGAAGACCCCAACTACCAAACAAGCATTTTTTTATTTTTTCATAACCTTGAGCTCTACATAAACTTATCACCGGCATGTTTTCATCGAACTCGGGGATGGTGATGCGCAACGTACTGTGCATGGTAAATTGTCGCCACTTCGGTCTCGCTGTAATGATCGAAAACATTCACTTTGTAGAGTTCGTCGAGTAGGATAAGTGTACTAAAAATCATCTCGATCGAATATCATTAAGTGCCTCAATCTAATTTTTTCCGTTTAGTTTGGTTGATAGACGTTATCAATTGGACCAACTTGATACGAAAACCAAACGTGAAAGTCAAAAGAGTTGTAATTGATATTTGAAGGACGAAAATGAAACTTGAGTAAAACTAGGGAGACCATTTCTATAAATTTTCCAAAGTAATATGTTGCAGTGCAATACTCAAACTGTACACATTGCATCACTAGCTATTTCAAAACAGAGACTTTTTCTTACACTACAAGAAATTTTGCTTTTTCCGTGATTTCATAAATGTCGTTAAACATTCAAAAAATATCAGTAAAGAGTATTACCGGTATTTAATACAAATGTTGTCTTGGAGTGTGTCGGTAAAGGTACAAATGTTGGGAAAGGTTTCTGTAAATGTCGGGAATAGTTGGACTCATTTGCGGCATTTGTACCAATGCTGGAAAAATTGCACCATATAAGACAAAATGCCACATGTCACCCACGTGGTTGCCACATGTCGCTTGCGTCGCGCCACGTGTCTCGCAAAATTTGTGGAGAAATTGCTTGCCCCAAGATTCGAACTCATGACCTTGCCTCAAGCGGGCATAAGGCTACCAACTGGGCTAGCCACCATATTGGGTCACCTTGCACAATGAATAAAAAATATTTATATTATACGGAGATTTTTCCCAGCATTTTTTTCAACAAATGCCGGTAATAGTTTGACGGTATTATTTTGGCAAAAAACTCGACTTTTGCCGGCATTTTTTAAACAAACGCCGGTAATAATTATTTTTTTCCGTCATTTCAAGAAATCAAGAAATGCCGGAAAAGTGGTTTTTTCCGTCATTAATTAAAATGCCGGGAATAAAAATGCTCGGAGTGACCATTTTTCTTGTAGTGTTATAATTAGCTTGCACAATCAAGATCAACTCTACTATGCAATCATATATATATATATATATATATATATTACATTCTGCACATATTGAACGCTACGGATCATAAAATTTGATTGGGAGTTATGAAATTGAGATTTGGGGTATTTTTTTAGGTGTTTAATTGGTTGTCCGCGGAACTGATATATACACACACACACACACACTACCCATCTAATGAGGGCATCCTCATCTTTCAAAAATGCGGACTCCAATTTTCTACCGTTGGACGAGATCCAACGGCTTAGATTTTAAAGGGCAATTCGCGGGTTATAGTAGCCCATGGGTCGGGTAAAAAGGTCCGGGTTCTACACACGGGTTAATACCCCCCCCCCCCCCACCAAAATCTCTTCACGCCTCATTTCATTACAGGCAAACGAATAGAGAGAGAAGAGAGAGAGGACGACGAACGACAGGCCCTTCCTCTTCAGATCCGTTCAAAACCTCACCTCCAGGTATATCTCGCTCTCTATCTCGTTCTGGCCGTCTCGCAAGCTCTCTCTCTCTCTCTCTCGCTGACTCTCTCTATCTCTTTGAACCCGGTGTATACTAGGGTTTTGTTTGGAACGACGAACAAAGACGACGAAGACCCGCACCCACGACGAACAAGGACGACGAAGACTTGACCTTCGTTGAGGTATCTCTCTCTTTCTCGGTCAATCTGTTAAACCTCCAATTTTTAGGGTTTTTTCTATTTTTCGAAAATCTGATATTTTTTCCCCGACAAGATTAACCCTTTTCCCCTTGCAAATCTGATTTTAGTTTCGAAAATCTGATTTCGTTTGAATATCTTTTTTTTTTCCTGATTTATGTTACTTTTTATGATTTATGTTAAAAGTAAATCATTGGTAGGGTTCTTTTGGCGATTGACAAAATATCCTTTCAAACGATTTTAGCTGGATAAGTCTAGTCGCAATGGCCCATTGTTTCCTGTCATTTTGATAATAGAAGGAAGATAGTCATGTTCTGCATTTCTTTGTTGCCTGAAATTGTTCATGATTTTTTTTCTTTTTCTTTTTCTTTTTTAAAATTGTCCACTGCACTGTGGACACCCCCCCCCCCCCCCCCCCCCTCTTCCACTCTCCCAAACATGCCCACCTCTGAATAACGGACACCGGCAATTAAAACAGCCAAGGATTTATCCCATTTGGATGAGATCCTGTTAAACCAACACTCCCAAAAAATTAAGAATAACCTTGCTAACAAAAGAAAGTAGTTCATTCCAACTTAGATAACACAAACCTTGATTTAATCACATAAGAATTAGCATATCCTTGCAACTAGCAGTCTCACAATATACACATACGCCAACTAAAAAAATGATAGGCCAAAATCAATAGTTGCCATAACATAGCAACACAACGGCTAGCAGAATGCAGCAGTAGCAGAACACTTACAATCAGCAGCAGCTTACTACAATACCCAACACAAAAGATAGGCCAAAATCAGAAAAAAAAAAAAAAAAAAAAAGCATCTACATTCCAAGGGACAACCCCCCAAAGGTAGGCCAAAATCAGAAAAAAAAAAAAATTACAATTACAAATACCAGTTCCAAATAGCAGTTCCAAAGTGCTGCACCAATCCATCCTTCAAGCCGAATAGACAATATTATCAATAGAAGAACGGTGCAAGTTATATTAGAAGCATTTTATAATAAACACTTACAATCATCGGCATAGTCAATGCCGTCATCGTCGTCATTCAACCTAGCATTTGCGAAGAGCTAACAAAAAAAAAAGAGTTAAATTGCAAACAATGAAATAATTAAATTTACATTACAAATATTAAACACATACGTGCTGAGAAGTTTTGGACAATTCCTTTTGTCGTACGATTGCCCAGTTAATCCACAACTGTGACAACGCCTAGCCTTCTTGGCAACCTTCTCTTTCCCTCTGTTGAGTCGTTTACCACAACCCTTTGCCCTCACTTGAAGCGGTTCTTTCAAACCAAGGTCACGAATAATTGGCATTTGGATAGCACTCCTTTCACCATCTTGGCTTACTTTTTTCATGTCACACAGCTTCTTATGACCCAAACTCAAATGTTCTTCCACAAATTCTGTTCCATCCTCAGTTATCATGGCCTCATCAATTAAAGTAGAAGCAAGTTTGAAGAGTCTATTTCGCCGCTCTAACAAAGACTTGTCACATATTTCTTTCATGCCTGGATCTAAGTCATCTCTAACTCGCATCGCCTTCGCTGATTTTGTCCACCTCCGCAAGATGTATTCATTAGGCAAATTTTCAATTTGCATTCTAGAAAAGTAAGCCAATATGTGCCGACAAGGAATTCCGGCACACTCAAACATCTTGCAACTACAACTGACATGGTTGGACGACTTATCTACAACAATCTCACGAACCCTCGAACCACTCCCCTTTATCCTACGAATGGCGTACACAACCCGATGTTCGTCCTCATTTTTTGCCATCAGCTTATAAGCAGTATTTTGAAAGAGCTCATCTTGAAATATGTAAAATATCTCAATTGTATACAATTCACTCATTGTTTCCTCCATGGGGTACATAGTTTTCAAGTTTGGCCTCTCATTCACATCTTTATGATCCTTGTCCAACTCATTATGCCGTATACGTGCAAGTGCCCTCTCATACCGCGTCACAAATTCCAACAATGAATTTTGTTTAGACACATACCTTTTGAAGAATGAATGAGTAATTTCGGCTCTTTGACTACTAGTCATGTGAGCAGAAAAAATGTGTCTCACGTATGCGGGAACCCATCTGTCACGAATTTCGTATAAGTTTTGTAACCAATCATTGCCTGATAAGTTAGATTTCTTTACCACCTCCACCCATCCAGCCTCTAACTGTTCAGGAGTCTCGGAATTCCATATACAATTTTTGAATTCCTCATAATGTTCTTTGTAGGCTAATGCATTTATTTTTTCAGAAAACTTATTCGTGATGTGCCACATGCAATACCTGAGAAATGTATTCGGAAGAGCTCTAGCAATTGCTTTTGCCATTGCAAGATCCTGATCAGTTATGATCATTTTGGGAGGGCCTGCAGGCATTGCTTTCAACCATTTCTTGAAAAGCCACTCAAAAATCTCAGCTGTTTCATCACATAAGAATGCACACCCAAAAAGAGTAATTTGTCTATGGTGATTAACTCCTAGAATAGGTGCGAAAATCATAGAATAACGGTTTATACATAGTGTCAAACACCACCACGTCCCCAAAATACTGGTATGACTTTCTAGCGGTTGCATCTGCCCAAAAACAATGTGTCATTCTATCCTCATCATCTTTCTCGATTGTAAAAGTAAAACCGTCGTTCTTTGCTTTTTCAGATTGAAAATACTCGTACATCAAATTGGAATCATGTCCATCTACCATCATCTTCTTATCCCTTTTATAATTATACAAATCTTGTTGTGAGCATCCAACATTTTCAAGACCTCTTGATTCCAACTCAAATATAGTCATTTGTTGACAAGTTGGCACATTTGCCGTTGAAAATTGTTCTACTAAAGCTTTTTTGGCAATTGACAGCTTACAATGGGATCGAATCAATTGCGTCCTCCTCGGAGATGTAAGTGGGTGATTATGAACCTCGAAAAATTGGGAAACAACATACTTTTCACCATTCCTCACAACAGCCAATCTTGCACGACAATTCTCTCTACTTATCCCCCGACGCCGTTTGTGTGGTTGAGTACTTTTTTGGACCGTCAACCCTTGTTTGAAACAACAAAACTCCTTCTTAACAATTACATTTACGTTGGCTGTCCTCTTTCTGCTAGAATGTGCTCGGGTACCAAATCCACCTTTTTTAGCATAACGGTTGTAAAATTCCTTACCTTTCTGTAAACTATCAAACTCTTGATTAATTTTGGGTATGAGGTCATACTTAACTTGGGGAATGTAAAGCGCTTGTGAAGAATTCGCAGATGATTCACATAGCATACTACAATCCAAAAGAATAAACAATATGGACACTGTTAGCATACTACAATCCTAATTTTTAAACCTAAGGAGGGAGGGAGAGAGAGAGAGAGACAGACCTTGGTTGTTGGACGGTCGGTGGTGGCATAACACTTTCTTCTTGTCGATCGGTCTCCATATCTGGTCGGAAAAAAAGAAGAAGACATGAACAGATTTTCAAATCAGTTCGAAAATTCTGATTTTCTCAAACAAACCAGTGAACAGATTCTGTGTACAAACATATTCCTCCAGATGTGAGTCACTCTCATCATCATCACCCTAACTCGAAATTTAAAAAAAAAAACTAAACAGTTAATGAAAAGCCTAATTTTTTAGTCACAGAGAGAGAGAAATCGACCTTGGTGCGTTGTCGTCGTCATCATGCCCACGTTCAATTTGTTCTTCATTCTTCGGAAAAATAACATAAACCATAAGAACTACTGTAACATAAATCAGATAAAATAAGATATTCAAAAAAAATCAGATTTTGGAAACAAAAATCAAATTTCCAGAATTGCAAGGGGAAACGGGTTGTTCTTGTCGGAAAAAAAAATCATATTTTCGAAAAATAGAAATCAGATTTTTGAAAAATAGAAAAAACCCTAAAAATTGGGGGTTTAACAGATTGACCGAGAAAGAGAGAGATACCTCAACGAAGGTCAAGTCTTCGTCGTCCTTGTTCGTCGTGGGTGCGGGTATTCGTCTTCTTTGTTCGTCGTTCCAAACAAAACCCTAGTATACACCGGGTTCAAAGAGATAGAGAGAGTCAGCGAGAGAGAGAGCTTGCGAGACGGCCAGAACGAGATAGAGAGCGAGATATACCTGGAGGTGAGGTTTTGAACGGATCTGAAGAGGAAGGGCCTGTCGTTCGTCGTCCTCTCTCTCTCTCCCTCTCTCTCTCTCTCTATTCGTTCGCCTGTAATGAAATGAGGCGTGAAGAGATTTTGGGGGGGTCTTAACCCGTGTGTGAACCCGGACCTTTTTACTCGACCCATGGGCTACTATAACCCGCGAATTGCCCTTTAAAATCTGAGCCTTGGATCTCATCCAATGGCAGAAAATTGGAGTCCGCATTTTTGAAAGATGAGGACACCCTCATTAGATGGGTAGTGTGTGTGTGTGTGTGTGTGTGTATAGTTCGGTTCCCATAAGGGATCCCACACAGGCTTACCGTGCGGGACTCCCATTTTCCGATCGAATTACGACGATTTGAGCAGCTCAAAGTGATCAGAACATGATTTTAAGGGTACAGGCGAGAAATCAGCAAAAAAAAAAATGATCGAAAAGGGCTTGATCTGAGCAGTTTTTGACTGAACCATTCAGTCAAAAACTGCTCAGATCAAGCCCTTCCCGATCAAATTTTTTTTTTTTTTTGCTGATTTCTCGCGTGTACCCTTAAAATCACGTTCTAATCACATTGAGTAGCTCGGATCGTCGAAATTCGATCGGGAAAGGGGAGGTCCGCACGGTAAACTGGTAAGGGATCCTTCACTGGATCCGTGGGGTGTGTGTGTGTGTGTGATTGACTTTTGTTAAGGCTAGTGAATAAGCTCGAGTACGAGTCAAGGTTTAACTGGTTCGGTTCGTGCTTGGCTTGTTAAGTTTTTACTATATGTTTGAACTCGAGCTCACCACAATTTAATAAACAAGTTTAAACACGGTACAATTTGACTCGGCTGATTTACAGCCCTATATAGGTTAACCTTTGTAACTTGTAAATTTGACAGGGGATTTGGTGGACTAGCCTATTCAATCATGTTCTGATTTGGATACATTTTTTTCCTAATAAATCTTCCTTCTGATTTAACTATTTTTCCCGTGGCTTATGCAAGAATTATATTCTTGTAATCTAGAAGTCAACTTAATTTTATTGGGTACATTGAAAAAAAAAGTGGTGAAAGAGTTAAAAGCTAACAACTTCTTACATACTCTGAGTTAAAAGAGTTGTACCGAGAATTGTGCTCCCATTGCCTAACCGATCCCTATCAAACAAACATTTTTTTCCCTAGCCAAAAACAATTTCGAATACTCAATTTTTTGACTTAGGGTATCTACAATGCTATAATCAAAAATTGATAATCAAAAGTTTTCACATCAGCTTTTGATTATTTATTTAAGAGATTGATAAGGTAGATTGATAAGGTTAGCAATGTAGATGTTTACAATGACATAATCATAATTGGATAACCAAAACTTGTCACATTATCTTTTTGAAAATATTGTTAGAAAAGAGAGAGAGAGAGAGAGAGGAAAGTGGAAGAGAGATAGAATATTTTTGTGTAATGATTGGTGTATTTGATTGAGAATATGTAGATTACTCTAATAAATTTGGTTATTGTCAAAAAGTTGCTAGTTTTGGTTATCCAAAACCCAAAATTTGATTATTTCTAAGGAGGTTGTTAAATTTGATTATAGTATTGAGAGCCATATTTTGCACCAACATTGTTAATTTTAAAAACTTTTTACTTTTGATTATAGTATTGTGGATACTCTAAGTTTTTCTTTCTAAACTTATTTTTAAACTCAGTTAGATTTATATATATATATATATATATATATTTTTTTTTTTTATCTCGCTGAGACGAATCCTAAATTTCAAATATATTGACTAGAAGTTTAAAAAAATTTAGTACCAAGGAAAATAAGGCTCCGTTCCGGAACAAAAAAAAAAGTCCTTATTTTTTAAGAAGGCAATTTCAAGCTCAAAAATTATGGGCGTATTGAAATCTAAAAAAATGCAATATGGATCTTGTTTGGAAGATCTCGATGAGATCTTTTATACGATGCAAAAAAAATTAAAAAATTATTTTTCGTTACTTTATTTTTGAGTTTGAAAATGTGAAATAAACTGTTTATTTTTTAAGAAGGTTTTTAGAACGGGGCCTAAGTCATTGTCCAAAAAAGCAATTTAATTTAGTTCAAATTCCAAAGCTACTAGGGTACATCTCATTTTCGTATTTTACGATAGTTGAAACTCCCTTTATCAAAATTTATTTTCTACTTTTTCTTCCAAAATATTTACTTTTAATTATTAAAAAAAATTAGATGTATATAATCTTATGTTTGATGATGAAGGAAAAAACCAATTTCACGGAGTTAATTATATAAGAATAAGACAAACATAAATGATGACTTGATCTTTGTCTCATGTTATAGGAAGAACTATTTCCAGTGCCGCATCAATCCCAGATACCCAAAAAAAAAAATTCAATTTAGATTTTAGAAACCTAATAAAACCGTGAGAGAGATGCTAACATATGAATTTTGTATGTATTAGTGTTGGAAATTTATTATTTTAATATTAAATTTATGTACATTTTCTGTGCTAGATTTTTACAAGTCACGTGTATATCTACGTGAGAGGCTCTTATCTTAGCAGTTATTTGGATATCTAGACAAATCTATAAGAATCAAGGAGAATCTCTAGTAAATCTAGAATAATTTAGCAAATCTAAAAAGAATCAAAAGCATATCTTTCATATCTATCTAGCAAATCTTGATAGAATCAAAAGCAAATCTATCCATATCTTAGTAGATTTAGTAAGAGATCTCATTAATGAAAAGATTTAGTTTGGATTCTTTCTTGCCTATATAAGGCTTGTTTGGGAGGCTTTGCATACACAAGAGGCAATCCCAGCCATAGAGCCATAAGCTAACTTCTCTCAAGTATTTTCCTCCATCTTTGTCCATCTTTATTCTCTAAACAAATAGCTTGTAAATTTAATATGAGAGTGAGAGTCTTAGGCAAGTGTAAGGGTATTTTATGGAGATATAGGGGCAAGCCCCAAAAATTAGGTTCGGACTTAATTTAGTCCTGACAAAAATATTCCTTCTTTATTCCAATCCTTTTTCTAGACTTTTCATGCATTTTTACTATTTTGCCCATTCTTAACTTTTTGTGTACATATCCATTTTTAGTAAAATTTATATTTTTACAATAAACTTTTGACCCATATTATTTCGGACAAAAATACCCTTGACTATGTGAAATGGCTATAAGAACTGTCAATTCTCATAGCCAATTAACATAATATTTCGGACAAAAATATCCTTGCCATTTTACATAGCTCAAGTTAACATATTATTTTGGACAAAATACCCCTAAACTATGACTATGAGAACTGGGGCTATGAGAGCTTTATTTTTAAAATCAATTCTTGAATTATATTATTTTGGACAAAAATACCCTTGGCTATGTGAACTGGCTATGAGAACTGTCAAGTCTCATAGTCAATTCTATGAGACCCGCTCAGTTCTCATAGAGAATTGGTTGTGTGAACTGAGCTATGAGAACTGACTATGTGAACTGCCAATTCTCGTAGTCAGTTTTATGAGAAATACCAGTTTTCAAAATCAGTTCTATGAAAATTGGCTATAAGAAATGACTTCTCATAGAAAATTAGCTTTTTGAACTAGTTATGAGAATTGGATTATGTGAACTGAAAAATAAACAGTTCACGTAGTCTTACCACATATTAAAGTACACAGTTCTCATAAAAAATATATAGTTCTCATAGAAAATACACAGTTCTAATAGACAAGTCTCATGAACAATATACAGTTCTCATAGAAAAATACGCAGTTCGCATAGAAAAATACACAATTCTCATGAACAACATACAGTTTTCATAAATAAAAAAAACATAATTCTCATAGAAAATAAACAAACGAACAAAAATTGAAAAAAAGGTAATCAAAATCAAATATAGTTATAAATGTTCTCACCGCCATGTCTTAAAAAAGTAATCAAAGTAAAAAAAAAATAATAGTTCACATAGGAAATAAATTAGAATTGCATTTTTAACTGTTAAGTCTCATAGTCAGTTCTCATAGAACTGATTATGTGAACTGGCTGTGCTTATAGAGAACTAGCTTTATGAACTGGTTATGAGAACTAGACTATGTGAACTGGCTATGTGAACTAAAAAAATACATAATTCACGTAGTCTTGTCACACACTAAAATACACAGTTCTCATAAAAAATATATAATTCTCATAGAAAATACATGATTCTAATAGATAGTTCTCATAGACAATACGCAGTTGTCATAGACATTTCTCATGAATAACACACATTTCTCATAAAAATATACAATTCTCATAGACAATTCTCGTGGACAATACACAGTTCTCATAGAAAATACATAGTTTTCATATAAAAATATACAGTTCTCATAGACAATATCTAGTTCTCATAGAAAGATATACAATTCTCATAGAAAATACACACACAAACAAAAATTGAGCTAGATGAACTCGCAAACGTCGATGCGATCGTCCTAGAAGAAGAAGAAGTTGTCTGGAAGAGGTTGTGTTGTCAGATTGAGAAAGGCCATACGAGAATGAGATCTATGAACTCGTCGGGGTCGACATCGACGTCCTTCGGTGTTGCCATCCCCATTACTGTTGCAGTCGACCTCACGGATCATGGTAGAGATCTCGTCGGAGGCTGGATGAAGTCATGTGTGGTTGGATTGAAAAATGGAAAATCGGTATTAGAGAGGGAGAATTTCAGACTAGAGAGAGCGAAGTGGTGTTCTGTTTGGTCCATTGGGGTTATAAAAGTCATTACGAAACACAACCGAGGCTATACAGGTTCGGACAAAATATTTAGGGTTGGGATGAAACCGAACCTAAGAAATAGGACCGGCCTCTAAATTTCTAGTGTTTTATTGTGGAGCTTTGGGTTCCCCTACTTGTGCAGAGTAGGTCCGAACCATACGATAAATTATCGGGCTGTTATATCCTAGAGGGGACAGTCAAAGATTTTCTACTGCAGCAGTTTATTACCGTAGAGGGCTTGAATCTCCTTAAAGAAAGCGAGATTTCCGAGACTCAGCCTGTTAATTTGTCCATTGCAATACTTATTTTTGGTGTAAACTTTTGTAATATCACCAACAAAATGTACTTATAAAATAAGAAGATTTCTGGAACGGGCCCTAATTGTGGCAAGCCAGGTGACATAAGATTGGCTTGAGCTTTACATTCTCCAACTGACCAACAATTAATGCTTTGAATTTTCCTGCCTTTTTTTGTGTCAATTTTGATGCCGTTGTGTGTTTCAATTTTCCTAAAATACTCTGCCTGTAATGGTAGCAATCGTGGAGCAGCTTGGCGGTGAATTAGGAGAATCTGGTTTGCTGGTTCTTCCTTTGTGTAGCTGCTCATCTGAACCAGCCAGGTAATGCTATATATACTTCAATTTTTTCGCTCTCTGTCATTCCTTTGTTTTGATTGTAGCCGAAGCGAGCTCATGATGGACATCATAATCGACTTGTTTCTCCTAAACTTCTAATTGCTCCATATATCTGTCGATCGACAAGGTTAGCTTGAGAGTTGGAAAATAAATCATGAAACATATGCATGGTTGTTGTAACCCCATCTTAATTTGATCTGCTTCGGGACTTGCTACATTTATACTTAATAAGATAGTGACCGGACTCTACCTCAATTGTTAGTATTGTCAAATTCCTTTATACTTTTAATCATCGTCACATCATCATTGTGTAGTTCATGACTTAGCGGGATACATAATCGATAAACAAGAAAACCTTGTGGTTTTATCTAGAATAACAGCGTGCTGTTTTTGATTTGGGCTCAATCTGGAAAATTGCATTGCAAACTGTCAATGTTAGTTTATCTTACATGGAGATAGAGGATGGTGCGAAAGGTCTGCCCCAGAATTTAAAGAGCTCGGGTGTTAGAATTTCAGATAGCTACAGAGGTTCTTTTTATGTGTTACTCAATACTAGAAAGCAGATGGCAAGAAAATCGGCTCATGGAAGCAAGCTAAGCTCCCTATGTACATGCCCTTATCCTCTCATCCACAGAAATGAGGTTAAGTGTAGCGCCTTCTTGGGGCAAACGCTCGGAGCGTGATAACGCCGATCAGAAACATATATCATATATTTGTGGGAATGCGAATTGAGAACGAGAGTATAGAGCAATGATTGAGAGTGGGAGGAGGATGTTATAGATGCTTTATTAAACACTTGATAAAGCACTTAACAGAGAATTGGCAGAAACAGTAATTTTATTGAAAATCAGCTTTAACAAGTTTTTTTTTTTTTTTTCTTATTATAAGTAAGACCAACTATCATGATATTACAAAGACGAAAATTGGAAAAAGTTACAAGAAGGACCAAAGATTTGAACACCTTTATAAAGCACTTCAGTGATCAGTTAGCTCATAGAAGTGATATCTATGAAAGTTGATATTTGTAAAAAGTGCATTGAGATCCTTTGTTTTTTTTGGGCACTTTTTGCAAATTATTTAATGCCTACTGGTGTACTGTGTGATAAGAGGGTACCCATAAAATTGAAAGAAAAATTCTATGGAACTGCCATCAGACCAGCGATTCTTTACGGGACAGAATGTTGGCCTATTAAGAAACAACAAAAGAACAAGATGATGAGTGTAGTGGAAATGAGAATGTTGAAGTGGATGTGTGGTAAAACTAGACAAGACATGATTAGAAATGAAACAGTTTGTGAGATGGTAGGTGTAACATCCATAGAAGAGAAGTTGAGGAAAAATAAGCTAAGATGGTTTGGGCATGTCTATAGTACACTAGGAGATGCAGTAGTTAAGAGAGCGGATATAATAGTTTTGTGTAGCAATGCTACTTGAAGGGGTAGAGCTAAATTGACATTGGATGCTATGGTGCGCAACGATATGAGTATATTATGTTTATGTGAACAAGTGGCCCTTAACAGACCTCAATGGAAGAAAAAGATTCATGTAGCTGACCCCAAGTGATTGTGACATAAGGCTCGATTTGGTTTAGCTATTTACTGTCTAGTAGGTTGTGATTAGCAAAATCGTATTTTATTTAGTGGAGTCTTTCTTTAGGCTCAAATATTTGAATTACGCACGGAAAAAAAAAATCATATTGGTCATATTTCATTTTATGCCTAATCGAATAACGTTGGTTTCTAGGAAAATAAAATGTCAAATTTTTGTCATTTATTTTTCTCTAACAGAAATACTCCGTATAATCTAATTGTATGTCTATTGGCGCCAGCAATTTGTTCAGTGCCCCGAGATGTGGTGCCAAGGTCCATGACCAAGTATATGGGTCTTATATGAAACTGGGCTGGTGGCAGGAAAGCTAGGGGAGGATTCCAAGTCCCTGCAGCGCTTCCCAAGCGCTGGAATTAGCAGCCACGAGAAACGTCGGCATTTGGGATCAGGTAAGACAAGCCACTTCAGCTTTCCCTCATTTCTTATTCTCTCTCCCTCTCTCTCTCTCTCTCCCTCTTTATCACTTAAATAATTATCTCATGAGGAGTGCATATTTTTGGTTAAGTTATCAATTTTTCCTTTCACAATTACACCAACTTTATCTATTTTACCTAAAATTTATTAAAATATACATTTTCTTCTGTTTAATTTTTTAGACTATTTATATATTAAAAAATATGATAAAAAAAATTAAGTCTTCCACTTTTCAATTCGTTTGGACCGGTGTAAAAATTTTATTTTATTTTATTTTAGCATTATCCTAAAAGGTCATATTATTTTTTGTCTCTAGGGCTCTTATAATTAAGTATCTGTTCTTTATTTAGGATCATGTAGAGTAGATACTTGATTATGAGAGTATTAGAGATAAAAATTAATTATGACCCTATGTCCCTATAGGATAAAATAATCAAAAAATAAGATCTTCGTACAAGTTTAAAAAGACTGAATATTGAAGTATTTAATTTTTTTAGATTGTTGAGAGCACTAGAAACAAAAATTAATCATCATTGTGTAAAATAATATGATCTTAAAAATAAAAATTTTGCGCCAATTCAAACAGATTGTAAATTGAAACACTTAATTTTTCTAAAATTGTTTAATAATATATAAAAAAACAAGAGAGGGTGAGAGAGTGGTAGGGAGAGAGAAAAAGTAATATTTTAATAGGTAACTAACATAAAAATAATATTTTAATGGTCAAAATAATCTATACAATAAAGAGAGGAGCAAAAGATAAGAGTATGGGAGAAAGGAGCAAAGGGGGAACGAATGGCCTGTCTAACTAGGCCCAAGCGACGACGTTTCCAGGCGCTGCATTTTCCTGCGCTTTTCAAGCACGGCAGGGACTTGGCCTCCGGAAAGCTAACCCTCTCTATTACTTGTGGATGCTGCAACGACGATCACTTCGGCGGCAACCGGCAGGGGGATTGCTTATAGGTGAGCCCCAGGGAAGGTTGGGGCACGTGGGTGGCTCTAAAAGGAGTCCTTTTAGTTTTGTCTTGTTTTGTGATACCTCATCTCACATCAAAAGTTTGTTTACAAAATTGCATTTCAGAGGCCGGTGAGGCAATTATTTCACAACTCATGGACAGGTTTTTGGGTAAACGGTTTGTTTCAAAGGAGAGATTTTCATTTTAGTTAAAAAATCATAATTTTTGTTCGGTTGCTCAAGTACAAGGGCTGGAGGCTTACTCTGAGCCGGCCCTCGCCATCGCCAATATGGAACTACGGATCGATTCCTACTACCAGTTTACCAAAAAAAAAAAGAGGTTTAGTATATATGCTCTTGAGTTTCAAAAAAACAAAAAGAAAAGAAGAAAGTATATATGTTGTAGTGTCGAATTAAATCCTTTCCGGGTAAAAATTGAATCTTTAAAATTTTTCCAATTCCACCAATATATATATATATATATATATATATATATATATATATATATTGGTAGCCACAGAGGATTCACACTCAAATACTACTCTTTTATTAATCAGGCATTGTTTTGTCAAGATTCTTATTTTTTAAGTATTTTTTTTTTCGTTTTAGGAGACAAGTTATTTTTCATAATACAAATACATCACATTTAATTAAAAAAATAAGTAAAGACAAACCACTACTATATTCTTTTAGGATAGCAAGCCAATTATTACGCGGTCCATACAAAAACAATAAAGTATTAAGGCCCATTTTGGCTTAATAATCTTGCGGGATTATTTTTGTCCTCATTCACAAATATTTTTATTAGTTTTGCGTTAAACTTTTATGAATTATTGGTTACGACGAGAGAAATCTAAAAATTTAAAAATTATGATCTGCATGTTGAAAGAGTTCACTAAAGACAAAAATAATTCAAGGCTAACAGTTTTTTTGAGTTATTTTTGTTGTTATTCAAAAAAATTATGATAATACAAAATTACAAACCAAATTAGTAGAATTTTTTCAATAAAGACAAAAATAATTTAAAAAATTACTTTCAATGATTTTTTAAAGGTTTTGATATTTAATTTTGAATTTTTAAAATTTTTTCATGGAGCGTGTGACTAGACCTGGGTAATGGGTCGTGTTGAGTCGTGTTCGTGTCGTGTCAGTCGGGTTCATGTCACAAATCATCCAACCCTAACCCGACCCATTTAAAATTCGTGTTTCTCGAGTCGTGTCATTTTCGTGTTTCGTGTCAGAAATGCTCAACCCTAACCTGTTAACTTCGTGTCCTGTTCGTGTCGTGTTATCGTGTCTGTTGTCTAACTCTATATAGAATTATAGATATACCATATATTATGTATATATATTCGTGAAAATGGGTGACACAGATTAGTAACCGTGTTAGTCGTGTCAATTTCGTGTGTCGCGTGTTCAACCCGAACCCGACCCATTTAGAATTCGTGTTCTCGAGTCGTGTCATTTTCGTGTTTCGTGTCAGAAATGTTCAACCCTAACCTGCTAACTTCGTGTCCGATTCGTGTCGTGTTACCGTGTCTCGTGTCTATTGCCCAGCTCTAAGCGTGTCAAATGGGAGGGTTTGGGCCAAATTGGGTAAGTTGTAAATGGGTTGGGTCTTTAATGGGTCATTGACCCATTTAGACCCATTAATTATGAGTTCAACTACCCATACCCAACCCACCCCATTTATTTAAAAGCAAATCAGACCCGCCTATTAACCCCATTACAATTTTACTCTCTTTTTTTTTTGTGTTTTTTTGTTTGTTTATCTTAGATAAAAATGTAAAATTCAGATATACCAATAATAATTTTATAAAGCACGCAAAAAATTTGAGTGACTTTTTTTTTTTTTTGTCCTTATTCATTTTCTTTTGCATTTGTTTATTTTGCGTCAAACTTTTGTGACTTATTGATTCGTTTCAACGAGAGGAGTCGAAAAAGTGAAATTTTTTGATCAAAACTCATAATCTTTTGAATAAAGATAAAATAAGACAACTTTTACTATTCCTTCTCCAAATCGATGAATTGAGAGACAAAACCCGAGCTGTTAATTGGAATAAAATGAAACAGAAGCGAAAACTGTACAATAAACATCTATAGGGTCTCATTCAAATGACTATACGAGGAAACGTTAAGTAACTCCATTAGTAGAGAAATTTTTCAGTGCCGGGTGGAAATATCCCACGCGGTATCCGCTCGGCACATCCAAGCCGTCCATTATACTTTTGGACTGCTCGAATTAAAATCCTCCTTCTCCTCTCATTCTAATGCTTTCTCTCTCCAAATATGAGCCGTCCGAATACACAATAGACTACTCGGATGCGTCGAACGGGCACCACGTGGTACCCACCCGGCATTGGAAAATTTTCCCTATTAGTAACGATGAAATTGATTTAGAAATGAATAATCAATTTACGTACCTGTAATCGGACCTAGCAAACGAGACCCAGCACACTCTCCTTTCTAGAAAAAAATCGGAGACTCCTCACAAACAGTAGCCTCCGTGCATTTTTTGTTGGGTAAAATCTTTAGAGTTAATTACTTGTTGTCCCCTTTATTTATACACATTTTTTATTTTACCCCGTCTAACTATAGAACGCTATAACTTACCCTTTTTATCTTCCAATTTCTAACACATAAGACCTGCCGTTAGTTTGTGATTCAAAAAATGGTCGAAGGAGCATGTGCATGTGACATGATCTGTAAAAAAGAAAAGATTAAGTGCTCTAATTTTCAATCCGTTTGAATCGATGAGAAAATCTTATCCCTGATCATTTTATCCTAAAGTATCATAATTAATTTTTGTTCTAAGGCTCTCGTTAGTTAGTTCTAAGAGATATTTGGTTCAACTATTTTCTTAGGACTAATTAACGAGAGTTCTAGAGTCAAAAATTAATTATGACCCTTTAGGATAAAATGATTATAGAAATAAGATCTTCGCACGGTTCAAACGGATTAAAAATTGGAGCACTTAATTTTTTGACCATATTTTTTAACATATAAACTACCTATGAAAAATTAAGTGCACTGAATTTTTTTCATTTTTACAGATCATGTGACATGCATATGCCCCTTTGACGATTTTTTGGATTCCAGACTAACGGTAGGTCCTATGTGTTAAGAATTGGAAGATAAAGGGGGTACGTAGTAGCGTTCTATAATAGGAAGGGATAAAGTGAAAAACGTGTATAGATAAAAGGGCAATAAGTAATTAACCCTAATCTTTATGATTTATTGGGTATTTAAGTTGACCCATTTGAGACCCAATTAAGACTCAATAATAAATGGGTTAGATGAGTTTGAACCCATTCTAACCCAACTAATAAATGGGTTGGATTGGGTCTATTTTTTAATAGACGAGTTTGAATTTTTTAATGAATTTAGGTTCAATTTGTCACCCATAAAACAAACCAATAATTTACAAAAAAAATTTGACACAAAACCATCAAATATGCAACCTTGCTACTTGCACAGATTTTTGTACACATATATAATGTACATACATTTTTATGGGTCCATTTTAAGTCCTAAAAAAATGATCTGAACCGCTCACTTTTTAAAAGTATTATTTCAAGGGTTCACGTAAAAAATCTACTCCAATAGGTATCAGTAAAGGTTGTTTCAGAATTCAAAGGACAAAATAGAATGATTCGTCCTACTATTTCTGAGAAAACCCTTATTGATATCCGTTGGAGCTGATTTTTATAAGAACCCTCCAAAAAAATATTTTAAAAAAAATGAGCGATTCGGATTATTTTGAAGGACCTCTGATATATGCCCCACAAAAATGTATGTGCATGGTATGTGCACAAAAATCTGCGTGGGAATCATTACTGTCAAACATGCAACAAACAAATACGGATTACTTCGTAATTCGCAAAATATTGACACAACCGTTTAAAAAAAAAAAAAAAAAACTGTCGCAGTTCAAAAAAAAAAAAAACGACCGTTGTCGCCTTGTTGATGATGTAATCCAGCTAGCAAAACGATTGCACCGCCTTTAAAATAAAACAGGTACCAGCCGTCCGATCTCATAGCGCAGTTTAATCCGAGCCGCATATCCTCACCAATATCAACCTATAAATTGCGCGTCTCGCCTATGCTTCGTTTCTGTTGCGCTCTCTCCCCCCCTCTCTCCTTCTCTCTCTCTCTCTCTCTCTCTCTCTCTCTCTCACACACACACACACGCACAATCATCATCTTGGATCCTCTTGCAGAAGTTGTTAGGGTTTTCGTTACGGCTTCATTCCTGTTACTCTCTCTCTCTCTGTGAACATCATCCTCTTCAGTCTTCCAGAAGATGTTAGGGTTTTGGTTATACGCAACTTTTTTGGCCTTTCCTGAGTTGAAGCGAATCGAAGACAAGAACAGCCGTCAGGTCTCCTTCTCCAAACGACGCAATTGTCTCATGAAGAAAGCCAGCGAACTCTCTGTTCTCTGCGACGTCGATATCGGCCTCTTCATCTTCTCCCGCTGTGGCCACCTCTACGAGTTCTGCAGCGGCGACAGGTACCGACGATTTTTCCATTCAAATCCCCTCACATTCCCACCTTTTTTTGCGCACGCATTTTCTTCCAATGGCGAGGTTCCGCAGCCTCGACTTCAGCGAGCGCAACGGCTACCTCAAGGGCGCGGTCACCGAGATCATCCACGATCCGGGTCAGGGCGCCCTGCTCACCCGGGTCACCTTCCGCCACCCGTTCTGGTTCAAGCACCAGAAGTAGCTCATGGTCGCGGCTGAAGGGATGTACACGGGCCAGTTCATTTTCTGCGCGAAGAAGGCCAATCTGATGGTGGGAAACGTGTTGCCGTTGAGGTCTATTCCTGAGGGTGGGGTGGTTTGTAATGTTGAGCACCATGTCGGGGATCGTGGGGTGCTGGCTAGGGGGTCCGGGGATTATGCTATTGTTATCAGTCACAATCCCAATAATGATACTAGCAGGTATATACACTTTGTTTTATTTTTCTAGAATTTTCTTATTCAGAAGAGTTTGTTAAATATCCTGCAAGTGCTTTGATTGGTTCTTGAATTGTTTCCGTGATGGGTTTTCTCTATTTGATTAATTGTGATTATGATGGAGCGAATTGGGTAATAAGGTGGCTTTTGGTGTGCGCATCTGGTAATATGGGATGAACGAAATGTAATTGATTGGAATGTTGAATGTGGTCAGTAATGAATGATAGTACTAGGTCTGGGTAATTATCTTGGAATGGTTCGTTGGTTTTTCAATTTTTTTTTTCTGATGGCTTTTCTCCATTGGTTACTTGCTTTATGGTAGGTGGGAATTGGGTAATATCGTTTATTTTTTCGTTTGTAGAAGGGTTTGTTATTTTTGTTTATTGCGTGTGTGATGGATTGACATGTTGATGAGGTCTGGATAAATATCCTGGAAGTGTTGTGATTGGTTCTTGAATTATTTTCATGAAGGGTTTTCCTTAGTTGGCTAATTGCGATTATGGTAGATAGAAATGGGTAATGAGGTTTGTTTGTGGTGTGCCCTTTTGGTGATATAGGATGAACGAAATGTAGACATTGGGTGATTTTAAAACTGCATATCACCATTGGAGTATTGTTTGTTTTTGTTTGGTAAGGGTTGGTATATGCCTTTTAGTTCCTGGCTAGGTTTAGTTGTCAAATTTGGTTTCCCTTATTAGTTGTATCTGCAATGGATATTCCATCCTCGTGTTGTATAGGCAGATCTGTTATTGGTGGCCTGGATTTGGATTCAGTTCTGTGGATGTGGGTGGTGATTCTGATTGGATATTCGGCAAAATATTGTCATATGCATGTGCTTCAGATAACAATAATTGATGTTTTCATTTTCTTCTGTCTTTAGCTAGTTAAGCAACTGTATATGCTATGGAAATGATTGTAACTTTAGCAAAAGATTCCTGAAATCCTTAAGTTTATAGTATGTGTAGGTGAAATTTTGAGGTCTATAGTTTAACCCCCTTTTTGCTCCATATATTTTATTGTATAAGTTATTTTCTCGGTTATCTTTCACGATTGCGACTTTTTATTTCCCTTTTCCCTCATTCAGTTGCCATTGAAAATTATTCAGTTTTGTTCCAACAATGGACTGCCCTTCCTCAGATTGACCAGAAAGATTTTAATTTCAAATTTCTCAAGGTTGTCTATTTCTTTTAATGTAAATGTGTAGCAAATATTCTGTACAAAGATTTTCGTTCTGCGAAGGCTGTAGTTTATTTGTTGTAAGGATAGGAAATATTTGTGCGAAGTGTACCTTCGTTGAATGATCACACTTTCTATGTACCTTCGTTCAAAAGAGTGTCTAACTGTCTATCGATCAAACTTTTTTGCCTGTGGGATCCATTGCCCCAATGTTCTCTATGGCCTCCCTGACAATTGTCTATGATAGAAGAATTGTACGTTGGTCCAGGCAGAGAGTCTATGTTCAACACATAAGAGGGAAAGAATCGTTCACGTTCTCAAGGTGGGCCTGATTGGTTAGGTGTTTGTCTTGTTCGCAAAATTGTGCATTGTTTCTTTACCTAGTTTGGGGTTTGGGAGAGGTGAATCAAAATTCTTGTGATTGCATTGTTTTGGAAGCATTTGCTTAAATCCCTAAGCATTAATATATTGAGAGTGGTTTTTCGATGATAAAGGGTTGTATGATTGGATGGATTCTTTGATGACTGTCTATGAGACTTTTGAAGAATAGCCTTGATTTTGCTGCTGCCCTGAAGGTACTTTTACTTTGTGGGTTTATGCTACAGTTTCAAGTGGTCAATGACTCAAATCTGCTCCGTTATTTTGCATTATATCTTTGCGTTAGCTCTTGCATTTGAGTTCGTTTCAAATGCTTTCAGCATGACATTTCTTGCAATTTGTTTATAGTCTTCTGATAAGTGTTTTAAAGATCATTCATGTTTACGTGCCACTAATTTTAATTGGGAATTTTTTGTTGAATTGCAGGAATGGGTTTTGCTGCTCTTTATGAACTGAAAATCATCCCTTCAGTCTCTACTCACCTATATGTTCCCTTTCGGTGTAGTTGTGAACCTTTGACACTATCTATATCTGTTAATCTCTGTATTTTTCAGGATCAAACTTCCATCTGGGGCCAAGAAGATTGTGTCTAGTGGTTGCCGAGGTATGATTGGTCTAGTTGCTGGAGGTGGCAGGACCGAGAAGTCGCTTTTGAAGGCAGGAAATGCTGATCACAAATACCGGATGAAGAGGAACTGCTGGCCCATGGTTCGTGGTGTGGCTATGAATCCAGTGGAACATCCTCATGGTGGTGGTAACCACCGGCACATTGGTCATGCCAGTATAGTTTGTCGTGATGCCCCTCCTGGCCTAAAGGTTGGTCTCATTGCTGCAAGGAGGACTGGTCGTCTCCATGAACAAGTTGCTGCCACAGTTGCGAAAGTCGATAAGACCTCTTAGAGAGGTCTTCTATTTATCCTTTAGCTGCATTGCTTTTCAGCTATTTTTTGGTTTTTGGCTGTCTTTTTTGCTTCCATGTTTTGCAGGTGTTGTCTTTTTTGCTTCCATACCGATTCCACCTACCTGATGGATGGAACTTCAGTGTAGGGCCAGATTAAATCCAAACCAGGAATTCGGATTTCACATGTTCGACATTTAGTGGTCAGTACTGGAAGGACATACTGACTATCATCTCTAATAACACCATATAGTCTAACAGAAATGTTGTCAGTATGCTGTTGCTGCATTGACACCAACAGAACCCCTAAAATCTATTTTCACCTCCTGGAACACCGCCTTGCTCTACAGATGCAAATACCCTACCTCTAGCATGAACCATCCTTCCGCCCTCCTCTATTTCACTAGCACCGGCCTCCCTTTGAAAACCATCATTCCTAGCCCAAGATCAATAAGATTCTCCCGCACAGTGTAATATTATTCTCAACTTCTTAAATTCCATAGTTTAAGAAAATTGGACACAGATACAACCAAGATATGGCTGTAAAGAAGTTGTCTTACAATTTTTAGAGTCGTCAGTCATGTGAACTAGTTCAAGATCCTTTATGCTATGTTTGGATTGGTGTTTGAAAAGTTTTTTGAAAGGGGTAATAAGTAGAGAGAGAAATGTTGGAAGTAGGGAGAATCTAGGGGAATTTTTTGAAAAATTCTTTTTCAATTGTAAAGAGAACAAGGCATTAGCCACTTTAAAGTATGTTGATACACACATGTAACACCTTAGGGATTCGTCAACTTAACATACTGTGAAAAGGTAAGACATTACTTCTGTTTGACTATTTTCTTTTTCTATCAAAAGTATTCCAGAAACTTAATGTTTTGTCTATCGAGATATTTATTCTCCTATTCTATGCTAAAATATTACAATCACAATTTTCGTAAAAGTTTGGATGTGCAACTTATTGTATTTGAAATTATTAGATACGTATGCACCATGCATCTGAGGAATATGGTTATCCAATAGGGAGGACATATGGATATGATTCGCTTCTAGCAGTATCCATCCGAGGAATATGGTTATCCAATAGGGAGGAAATATGGATACGATTCGCTTCTAGAAGTATCCATACTAAATAGCTTAGTAGACTATCTTTTCCCCTTGTTTTTAGACTAGCCAAGGAGTTTTTAAGTTTTTTTCATAAACTGTAGATAACTTTGATTTTGTTGGATGGGCTCGTATGCAGTGTGAAATTAGGCCATCTTAATTTGTTCTAGAGGTAAATGGGTCTATATTCTAATTGTCAACTGGCGTTTGAAATTTGAACATTGAACGTAGGACTAACAGCAGGGGGATTGAACATGACAGGCTTCATGTGATATGTTACAAATAAAGGTTTGTTTTTACCTAAATTGGATTTGTTCTGTCCATCACCTTTTTGCATTTAATCACATGGTTACCAAATTGGATGGAAGATTGTTTTGGAACCTAAAACTAAAGTGCTTTACAGAATCAGAATTATACCTTCGATTTTCCTATTTGTTCTCTGGATTTTCAACGGAGGCTGAAAAAACATACTAACTTGTAGTTGATCTCAAGAGAAAGTATAAACTTGGACCCTTGTGATTCTGCTGGCCAGTTCTCTGGTTAGTATTGAAGTTTTCAAGAGATGATGCAAGTTATGACCACACAAGAGATGATGAAGTTAGGATCACTTAATGGATGAGTTTAGTGGATCTGGTTTAAGGTTTTGCAGGTAAGCTTTGTTCCAACAAGATGATGATAGAGGAAAAGTAATGAAAATTTCAATTGTGTATATGGGTAAATTGGAGTACCATATTTCTGGATTGTTTTGTATTATGTTTCTTTTCCGGTGATCATCTGCTTTATCTACGTTATTTTTGGAATTTTCCTACCCAAAACAATAAGAGCTACTTGTTATCTTTCCATATACAGGTTCCATCAACTTCTTGAATTCGACCAAGTAAAACGAAGTTGCCGTAGACGCCTGGCAGGCCATAATGAGCGTAGGTGGAAGCCACCACCCGGGTCTCTATTATCCTCCCAAAAAGGATGGCTTCCTACATCTGTCTTCGGTTAATTCCTTTCGGACCCCATTATTATTTTTAGACATGATCAAAAGGAAAGAAAAACTTTATGGTCTTGTATAGTGGTGTTTTTCAGAATTGGTTTTGCAGAACACTTTTCACTAACTTATTTGGTTGACGATTTTTTGAATTTGTTTGATTAGTTTTTTTTCCTAGTAAAGTAGTCCTTTTTTAGATAACATTAAAAAGACATTCCAATTCTCAAAAAACATTTCTACTCTTTTTGAGAATTGGAAATAAAATTTCTGGAAAGTGTTATGCAAAAGAGATTGTGAAAACACTTTCAAGTTTGGGCCTTGTTTTTGGAGTTGCTTTACTTTTCCAGTAAAATTGTTCAGTACTCTTTTTAACAGAAACCAGCAAAGGTGGAGGCTTTGTGATGGACTTCTCATCCTTCCCAAGGTTCACCGGGCGGGACCCATGGCCAACCACAAAAGCATCATCAGACTAGATTGGAGCATTCAATCGACTCACACAGGAAAGTTCTTTCCAAACCAGTGGCTTAGCTTTATCTATAGCTATTTTAATTTTTGTGGGCTAATTTAAAGTTTGCCTACTATTATCTGTTGATTGTTATAGTACTCGTTGATCATATATATATATATATATTGTTGTTGTTGTTAGGGGGAGCATTTGTTCATTTTTTACTTATCATTGCTTTTAAAATCATATTTTGTGTCATTGTCAAAAATGAGGAAATTGTTGGAATTAACTTTTTTTTTTATATATATTTTATGACAAAATTGATTTCTTTCAAATCCTTGTTAAATATGAGCGATTGAAATTGATAAAATCTTGATATATGATCAGCCATCAAAATTCATTTTCATATTCTATTTCGTTTCGAATTTCTTTATAAAATCACGTTTTGCTAGATGAACTTTTGGCTGAAAACATTATTTAAATACTGCGGCCCAAGGTTTATTAGAGCCCAATAGAAGTTTGGCATAAAGTGACCTTCAGCCAAAATGGTTTGTAGCCCATAGCATGCTTGCCCATTTCTTGACCTAGCAAAGCGGTCGTTCAGATGATTTATTGTTCCGCCATTGTTAAACTTCTAGATTTGCAGTTATGGTATTCAAATCATATCTATGGCAGATCTAATCTGAACGTTCTATTATTTTTTTCTCAACGGATTTGTTCCTAAACGGTCAGAATGTTCAGGCTATAAAAAGGAAGCTTCACCAGAAGAGAAGCTCACCAAAGATCACATACTGCAATGAGTAATACCTTCGATCTCTCCCAGTCTCCCATAATCTACACTTGTATTCATCTTTGAGTAGCCACTTTGTGCATATTGCCAAAGGTTAGGTCTGACTCAATTTTTCCCCCGCCTATACCCCAAATGACTGGGGACTACATGGGTTCTGTTGTTATTGTATTCATCTTTGAGTGCAAAAATATTGTTAGCTGAAATTGTATAATCTTACTCTTCTAAGAGAATTATTGCAAAGATTTTTAGCGTGTGAAATTCCTCTGTAAATCCCATCTTTTTTGTAGTTTGTGAAGGAAAATTCACTGTTCAGAAATTGGGGTAAATTTTTGCAGTGCACTTGTAATCTGAGTTTGGGGAAAATTGAAAACCTTAGAGTCGTTTGGCTAACTCCTCGAGAAAGTTAGCAACGCAGTTCGGTAGGCTCCTCGGGAAAGCTACCTTTGTAAAGATTTGGATCGGCACCAGAAGAAGCTGATCATTTTGAGTGAGTGGAAGTGACTAGGGCAGTGGACTAGGCTGGACAGTGGATGCCGAACCACTATTCATCGTTTGCCCTCTCTCTCCCTTATCTCTTTACTTACTTGCCCTTTATATTGTCTATTTAATCTGTGCATTTACTATACATAGTTTAATTATACTAACTATAGTCGCTGTGTTCGGTTCCCCATTTTGAGTCTTTGTTTCAGAAAGTAATTTTTGAATGCCAAAAAGTTGGGGGCCAAAAAGTGTTTGCAAAGGCCGGCATTTGACTTGAACATCTGACTGCAATCATGTGGTGTGCAAATGGGCCCCCACCATCCTCCATCTCCCTTCTTTCCCTAGCTTTTTACCTATCCTTCCCACTCTCCTATTCCGGTAGAACAGACACCTGTATAAAGAAAAAAAAAAGTCTGTTCAGAGATTCGTTCTCTGTATTGAAGAGAGAGAGAGGAACGGGTGACTTCAAGTCCAATTTGCCAACCCAGTTTTTATCCGTCAGTTTTTTTTGTTTCTTCTCTGGTTTTACTGAGTAAAGGGATCCCACTTATTTCAGAAATAACTCATCCAATCACATGTTTTTACATTTTAACTCAAAATTTTCAATCCAAAATTGTGAACCAAACACAGCGAGTAGCTTTATTATGCAATTATTTTTTATTACCCAATTCACCCCCCTCTTGGGTTGCCACCTAGGTAACAATTGGTATCAGAGCGGGGCTCTTATGTTTGACTTCACAGTCATAGAGTAAATCTATGGCAGCCATCATTAGCACATCCATGGCCGAAGGTCAATCAATCACCAGGCCTCCTATATTTTCTGGGCATGATTATAATTATTGCAAAATTATAATGATGATTTTTATCCAATCTATGGAATATGATCTTTGGTCTATTATTTGTAACGGTCCCAAGGCTGAATGGAACGATACTGATAAAAAAATGTTGCAATTGAATGCTAAGGCTAAGCATACTTTATATAGTTCATTAGATGCATCTGAATTCAATCGCATATCTGCATGTGACACCGCTAAGGAAATAAGGGTCAAACTGTATGTAACCTATGAAGGTACCAATCAGGCTAAAGAATCCAAAATCAGTATAAGAGTTCATAAATATGAATTGTTTGAAATGGATCCTCATGAACCTATATCTACTATGTTTACATGCTTTACTAACTTATTTATGGATTGAAATCTCTTGGTAAACTGTATTCTAATGCAGAAATGGTTAGAAAAAATTCTTAGGTGCTAACGACAGGGTTGGGGTCCAAAAGTCACTGCCATCCAGGAAGCTAACAACTTACAGATGCTCAGTCTAGACGAGTTGATGGGTTCTCTCATGACCCATGAGATAGAGATGAAGGCCGATGAGGAAGATGACAACAAGAAAAGAAAGCGCATCGCCTTCAAGTCCACTTGCTCACAATAGAAAGAAGATGAAGATCGGCCAAGCAATGAGGAGATTGCACTGCTCAGCAAACGATTCAACAAACTCATCAGTTAGAGAAAATTTGGCTGGAGACCATCTAGAAGGAATCACTCGAAGGAATGAAGAAAAGAAAGATCAAATCATCTGCTATGGATGTCAAAAACCTGGGCACATCAAAGCTGATTGTTCAAACCTATCAAAAGAAAATAGAAAAGGAAAGGACAAAAGCAAGAAGGCTATGATAGCTGCTTGGGGTGAAAGCGACATCTATAGCTCAGACGAAAAATTAAGCGACTTCGACTTTGCTAATCTCTGTCTGACAGCAAGGGCAGAGGAAGAAGTGTTCCTTGAGTCACGCTCTCAGCAGCTTCGTAAATTACAATAACATCAACCTCTACCTTATGACCGGAGATGATGATGAGGTATATCTAGACCCTATTTCATTTGAAGAACTGCAAGATAATTTTGATGAATTGCAATTGTCTTTTAATGATTTATATGATGAGTTGATTAAACTAGCTACTACTAATTCTAGATTAAGAAACAAGTTGCATCTCTCTCTAAAGATTTAGATTATTTGAAAAAGGCAAATGTTTTTTTTTTTTTTAAGGAAAAGAACACCGACTTGACTAGAACAATTTTCAAATTCACTCAAGGAGAAGAATTTTTTTTATAAATTGTTAGGTGCTAAAAAATGTGTTTTTGATAATGCCCGAATTGGATATAAACCCTTCAAAAAGCAAAAGTCTTTTAATTCTGTTTTCATTTGAAATTCTTCTAGTGCACCAAACTCTACATGCAGAGTTTGCAATCAAGTAGGACATACTCAATATTTTCGTGATGCTAGAAAGTCTATTAGAAAGGGAATGAAGACTGTGGGTTCCCAATTCTGTTGGCAGTAACTCTCCTTGACCCAAGCGAACATCGGTACCAATATCTACCAAATGAATGTCATTGTAGGTCTGAAGGTCAAAGTCCAAGCAAGGGAAATGGTATCTCTGTATGGATGCTACTGGAGACAAATCAATGTTTTCAACCATTGTAGTTAAAATTTTGGAATGAGAAATTAGCAAGGATTTAGAAGTAGTTTTGAGAAAGATGGAGGTTTCGCTAGGGAATAAGGATACCTATTTGGTGGACTTGGTTTAGGGAATGTAGATGTTGTGGCCCAAAGATGATGCCTTGGTGTCTAAGTATCTGTTTGTAATACAATGAGTGCTTACTGTTTTTCATTCACATTTTCTTTGTCAAGGATGGAGGTTCCCACCGGCTTTTTCCTCTGGCATTTTCTTTGTTAAGGATACCTATCTGGTGGACTTGGTTTAGGGAATGTAGACGTTGTGGCCCAAAGATGATGCCTTGGTGTCTAAGTATCTGTTTGTAATACAATGAGTGCTTATTGTGTTTCATTCACATTTTCTTTGTCAAGGATGGAGGTTTCCACCGGCTTTTTCCTCTGGCATTATGCTAGGGCAGGGAGCCAAATTTGTCCTTTGAAGGGCCACTAGCCCATTAAGAGAGGGCCCAGAAGACGCGTCCTTGAATTGTCCTATATGGTTTGGCGGCTTTGGCCAATTTTGTTTTTCTTTTGGTCAAGGGAAACCCCCTCCACCTAGCTCTTCCCTTTTTTGGCCCAAGTGGTGTGAGGTGGCTGGAAAATCACTCGCCCCAACTCTCCCCTTACTTGGCCCAACCTTTTCGATTTTGACCACGTAGGTTCGTTTCCACCCCCTCCTCTCTAACCTTAAAAGCTGGATTTCTCCTCAATTTCAAATTGAAAGGCCCTTAATTTCCCTACCGATTCCACCTACCCGATGGATGGTACTTCAGTGTAGGGCCAGATTAAATCCAGACCAGGAATTTGAATTTCACATGTCTGACATTTAGTGGTCACAACTGGAAGGATGCACACTATCACCTCTAATAACACCATAGCCTAACAGAAATGTTGTCAGTATGCTGTTGCTGCATTGACACCAACGGAACCCCTAAAATCTATTTTCACCTCCCGGAACACTGCCTTGCTCTATAGATGCAAAGACCCTACCTCTAGCATGAACCATCCTTCTGCCGACCTTAATTTCACTACCGCCGGCCTCCCTTTGAAAACCATCATTCCTAGCCCAAGATCAATAAGATTTTCCCGCAC
Source organism: Rhododendron mucronatum var. ripense (assembly GCA_019656295.1). Classification (NCBI taxonomy): domain Eukaryota; kingdom Viridiplantae; phylum Streptophyta; class Magnoliopsida; order Ericales; family Ericaceae; genus Rhododendron; species Rhododendron mucronatum. Next base: position 212,847 of record BPLT01000173.1, read on the forward strand.
AGTGTAATATTATTCTCAACTTGTTCAATTTCATATTTTAAAGATCCTGGTCTAATAGTTAAGCTTAAGACAGCTAAATTGGTAGGAACTATTGTCAGCTTCTACTTTTGTCATTATTATTATTTTTTTGTTCCTTCTCTTCTTTGTAGGACCTATAGCCAGCTTCTACCATTGTCATTATTTTTGATGTTTTCGGTTCCTTTCTTTGTTGTCACAAAATGTCGAAATGAATTAAATATTGGATTTTTGGGTTGTTATTGTTGCTGATTTATCAAAAACTTAATTGACAAAAGATATACCAAATTGTGCTACTTTGAAATGGTAATTGATCTGTATCTTGTCTGCGAATAATTCTATATGATTGAGCTGGAACTAAACCCTTGGTAGGCGAATTTTCCTTTGGTAGTGTTTTGATGCTATAACTACTTGTTGGTAGTGTTTCATAGCTATGAAGCATGGTTGTTATGATAACGGATACGACAAATACGGGTATGGCAATATGCAAAAATCTAAAAAACTTGGACACAGATAGGCTGTGAAGAAGTTGTCTTACAATTTTTAGAGTCGTCAGTCATGTGAATTAGTTCAAGATAATTTAGCCTCTCTAAAGTATGTTGATACACACATGGGACATCATAGGGATTCGTCAACTTAACATACTGTGAAAAGGTAAGACATTACTTCCGTCCGACTATTTTCTTTTTCCATAAAAAGTATTTCAGAAACTTAAATGTTTTGTGTATCGAGATATTTATTCTCCTATTCTATTTTAAAATATTACAATCGCAATTTCATAAAAGTTTGGATGTGCAACTTATTGTATTTGAAATTATTAGATATGTATGCACAATGTATCCGAGGAATGTGGTTATCCAATTGGGAGGAAATATGGAAACAATTCGCTTTTAGAAGTACCCGTGCTAAATAGCTTAGTAGACTATATTTTTCCCTTGTATTTAGACCAGCCAAGTAGTTTTTAAGTGTTTTTCATAAACCGTAGATTACTCTGATTTTGTTGAATGGTCTCGTATGCTGTGGGAAATTAGACCATCTTAATTTGTTCTGGAGGTAAATGGGTTTATATTCTAATTGTCAATTGGCGTTTGGAATTTGAACATTACTTAGGACTAATAGCAGGGGGATTGAACATTAAAGGCTTCCTGTGGTATGTTACAAATTAAGTTTTGTTTTTACCTCAAGTGGATTTGTTCTTTCCATCACCTTTTTGCATTTAATTTCATGGAAACCAAATTGTATGGAAGATTGTTTTGGAACCTAAAACTAAAGTGGTTTAGAGAATCAGAATTATACCTTGGATTTTCCTAGTTGTGTTCCTGATTTTCAGCGGAGGCTGAAAAATCATACTAACTTGTAGTTGATCTCAAGAGAAAGTAGAAACTTGGACCCTTGTGATTATTAGACCAAGTAAAAAGAAGTCACCGTAGACTGCCTGGCAGGCCATAATGAGTGTAGGAGGAAGCCGCCACTAGATCTCTAATATTCTCCCAAATGGACGGCTTCCTTCATCTATCTTCGTTTAATTCCTTTCGGACTCCATTATTTTTTTTAGACATGACAAAAAGGAAAGAAAAACTTTCTGGTTCTGTATAGTGGTGGTTTTTAGAATTTATTTTGCAGAATACTTTTCACTAACTTGTTTGGTTGATGGCTTTTTGAATTTATTTGATTAATTTTTTTTTCCTGGTAAAGTAGTCCTTTTTTAGATAACATTGAAAAGATATTCCAATTCTCAAAAACATTTCTACTAACTACCAATGAGATGCGGAAATAACAAGTAAATAAAATTTGTGGAAAGTGTTATGCAAAAGAGATGGTGAAAACATTTCCAAGACTGGGCCTTGTTTTGGAGTTGCTTTACTTTTCCAGTAAAATTGTTTAGTACTCTTTTTAACAAAAACCAGCAAAGGTGGAGACTTTATGATGGACTTCTCAACCTTCCCAAGGTTCACAGGGCGGGACCCATGGCCAACCACAAAAGCATCATCAGGTTTCTTGCTGTCAATCGACTCACACAGGAAAGTTCTTTCCAAACCCTGGGCTTATCTTTATCTATCGCTATTTTAATTGTTGTGGGCATCTATCGCTATTTTGATTGTTATACTACTCGTTGATCATATATATATTGTTGTTGTGCATACATTGAGGGGGAGCATATACATAGGGGGAGCATATACATAGAGGGAGCATATACATAGAGGGAGCATTTGTTCAGTCTTTACTTATCATTGCTTTTAAAAATCATATTTTGTGTCATTATCAAAAATGGGGAGATTGTTGGAAATAACTTATTTTTTTATTAAATTTTATAACAAGATTGATTTCTTTAAAAGCCTTGTTAAATATGACTTATTGAAATTGATAAAATCTTGATGTATGATCAGCGATCAAAATTCATTTTCTTATACTATTTCATTTCAAACTACTTTATAAAATCACGTTTTGCTAGATGAACCATTGGCCCAAAATATTATTTAAATACTGTGGCCCAAAGTTGATTAGAGCCCAATAGAAGTCTGGCATAAAGTAACCTTTAGCCAAAATGGTTTGTAGCCCATAGCATGCTGGCCCATTTCTTGACCTAGCAAAGTGGTCGTCCATTATTAGGGGCGGTCGTTCAGTTGATTTTTTGTTCCGCTATTGTTGACCTTCAAGCTTTGCATTTACGAATCTTACGATCTAAATGTTCAGGCTATAACATGAAGCTTCACGAGAAGAGAAGTTCACCAAAGATCCCACATTCTGCAATACTCTGAGAGTAAAACCTTCGATCTCTCCTAGTCTCTCGTAATCTACACTTGTATTCATCTTTGAGTGCAAAAATATTGTGAGCTTAAATTCTACCATCTTACTCTTCGAAGTAGAATTCTTGCAAAGAATTTGTGTCTGAAATTCGTCTGTAAATCCCATCTTTTTTGTTGTTTTTAGGGAAAATTCACTGTTCAGAAATTGGGGTAAATTTTTGCAGGGCACTTGTAATCTAAGTTTGGAGAATAACTTAGAGCGGTTCGGCAAACTCCTTGGGAAAGTTAGCAAAGTAGTTCGGTAGGCTCCTTCGGGAAAGCTACCTTTGTAAAGGTTTGGATTGGTACCAGAAGTTGACCATTTGAGTTAGCAGAAGTGACTTTAGGGCAGTGGACATGGCTGGACAATGGGTACTTAACCACTATACATCGTTTGCACTCTCTCTCCCTTATCTCTTTACTTACTTGCCCTTTATATTGCGTATTTAATTTGTGCATTTACTATACATAGTTTAATTATACTAATTAAATTAGCTTTATTCCGCAATAATTTTTAATTACCCAATTCACCCCCCTCTTGGATTGCCACCTGGGTAACAATTGGTCTCAGAGCAGAGCTCTTATGTTTGACTTGTTTGACTTCACAGTCTTAGAGTAAATCCATGGCAACCATCATTATCACATCCATGGCCAAAGGTCAATCGACAACCAGGCCTCCTTTATTTCTTGGCATAATTATAATTATTGGAAAATTAGAATGATGATTTTTATCCAATCTATGGAATATGATCTTTGGCCTATTATTTGTAACGGTCCCATATTACCCACTAGAAAAGTAGAAAAAGTAATAGTTCCTAAGTCCGAGGCTGAATGGAACGATACTGATAAAAGGATGTTGCAATTGAATGCTAACTCTAAGCATACTTTATACTGTTCGTTAGATGCATCTGAATTCAATCGCATCTGCATGTGACAACGCTAAGGAAATATGGGTCAAACTGGATGTAACCTATGAAGGTACCAATTAGGTTAAAGAATCCAAAATCAGCATAAGAGTTCATAAATATTACTGTAACTGTTTAAAATGGATCCTAATGAATCTATCTCTATTATGTTTACATGCTTTACTGACATTATTAATGAATTAAAATCTCTTGGTAAAGTGTATTCAAAGGCAGAAAGTGGTTAGAAAAATTCTGATGTTCTTACCAAAGAGTTGGGGTCCAACAGTCACTGCCATCCAGGAAGCTAAGGATTTACGGACACTCAGTCTAGACTAGTTGATGGGTTCTCTCATGACCCATGAGATAGAGTGAAGGCTGATGAGGAAGATGACAATCCTTCAAGTCCATTTCCTCACAAAAGAAAGAAGATGAAGATTTGCCAAGCAATGAGGAGATTGCATTGCTCAGCAAACGATTCAACAAACTCATCAGTAAGAGAAAATTTGGCCGTAGACCATTGAGAAGGAATCACTAAAGATATGAAGAAAAGAAGGATCAAATCATCTGCTATGGATGCCAAAAGCCTGGGCACATAAAACTGATTGTCGAAACCTATCAAAAGAATGTAGAAAAGGAAAGGACAAAAGCAAGAAGGCTATGATAACTGCTTGGGGTGAAAGCGACATCGATAGCTTAGAAGAAGAATTAAGTGACTCCGACATTGCTAATCTCTGACTGACAGCAAGGGCAGAGGAAGAAGTGTTCCTTGAGTCACGCTCTCACCAGCTTCAAAAATGACAATACCATCAACCTCTGCCTTATGGCCTTGGGAGATGATGATGAGGTATATCTAAACCCTATTTCAGCTGAAGAACTGCAAGATAATTTTGATGAATTGCAATTGTCTTTTAATGATTTATATGATGAGTCTATTAAACTAGCTACTACTAATTCTAGATTAAAGAAACAAGTTGCATCTCTCTCTAAAGATTTGGATGATTTGAAAATGAAGAATGTTTTTTTAAAGGAAAAGAACACTGATTTGACTAAAACAATTTTCAAATTCACTCAAGGAGAAGAATTTTTTTATAAACTGTTAGGTGCTTAAAAATGTGTTTTTGATAAAGCCTGAATTGGATATAAACCCTTCAAAAGCAAAAGTCTTTTAAAAATGTTTTCATTAGAAATTCTACTTCTAGAGCACCAAACTGTACACGCATAGTTTGCAATCAAGTAGGACATACTCAATATTTTTGTGATGTTAGAAAGGGAGTGAAGACTATGTGGGTCTGTTGGCACTAACTCTTCAGGACCCAAGCAAACATGGGTACCAATATCAACCAAATGAATGTCATTGTAGGTCTGCCTAAGGTCAAAGTCCAAACAAGGGAAATGATATTTCGATATTGGATGCTCCAGACATTGGAGACAAATCAATGTTTTCAACCCTTGCTGGAAAATATGGTGGATATGTGACCTTTGGCGACAACAACAAAGGCAAGATCATCAATATAGGTACCATTGGTAAAACTACCTCTACTACTATTAGAAAATGTTTTACATGTTGATGGATTAAAGCATAATTTACTTAGCATTAGTCAATTATGTGATAAGGGAAACAGAGTTAAGTTTGAAAAATCTATAAAAAATTGGTCTTAGCTCCATTATGTGAATTTCTTAAGCCCACTAGTCCACCTATTAGTTTTGCAAGGTGTCAAGTCCAATTTCAAAAGTTCAAAGTATGCCAAGTCCATTCCCTAGGGTAGGGTATGGTACCCTTGGGTTTAGCCACTTTCATAGAGTTTTAGGGTGCACCTTCCTACCCTAGGGTAGGGTACCCTAGAGTTTAGGCACTTTTATAGGGTTTTAGGGTGCACTTGCCTATTATAGGATTTTAATGGTTTAGGCACTCTCATAGGGACTAGGGTTTTAGGCCCTTTCATAGGGTACCCTAGGTTTAGGTTATGTGCATGGACTTGTGAGCTTATGAAATGTCTATAGTGGACCTATCGCCAAAACTCCCAAAAATCTAAGTGCATAATTTAAGGCATCAATGACAACAAAGTACTATTTGCCGGTCAAAGACATGAAAATGTTTATATTATTGATCAAAATGATTTATCGTCTTCAAATGTTAATTGTTTTTCTGCGATAGATAGTGATAGTTGGCTATAGCATAGAAAACTTGGACATGCACACATGGACCTGATTTGTAAACTTTCTAAAAAGGAGCTTGTCATTGGTTTACCTAAAATATCTTTTTCAAGGGACAAGTTGTGTGAAGCATGCCAACAAGGGAAAAACACTAAAGTTTCTTTTAAATAAAAAATATCATTTCTTCAGCTAGGCCACTTCAACTATTACATATGGATTTGATTGGTGCTTCTAGGACATTAAGTTTTGGCAGAAATCATATATAATGATAGTTGTTGACTGATTTCTCTAGGTACACTTGGGTAGGTACACTTGGGTCACCTTCTTAGCTCATAAAGATGAAGCTTTTCCATCTTTTACTAATCTTTGTAGACGTCTTCAAAATAAGAAAAGGATTTTCTATTTCAAATATTAGGATTGATCATGGGCGAGAACTTGAAAATTCTTCTTTTGAAAAATATTGTGATGAGCTTGGTATTGGATTTTCTATTTATAATATCTCTCTTCCCAAGGATGTAGTAAGTGATGACGAAATAGGCATAGATCGTAGATCATAGAATGGAAATATTTGAACGGACTCGAAAGATGGACCCTCAAATCAAATAATGCAAGAAAGGCAATCACAAGAATGAGGTGGAGACAATCAAGATCTTCCAAAAAGAGTAGAGATTCGTCCAAGATCACCCCATTGATAAGGTCATAGGTGATATATCTAAAGGTATAACTACTCTTCAATCTCTTATGTTAAAAATATATGTGGTAATTTAGCATTTCTTTCACAGCTTGAGAAAAAAAAAAATTCATGATGTTGAAAATGCTGAAAGTTTGATTTTAGCCATGCAAAAAGAGTTAAGGGTTATTTACCTAGACACCCCTCCAAGTATGCCCAGTTTTTCACGGTCACACCTACGAATTTTTGCTACGGCAAGACCCCTTCATTAAAGTTTACTTTTCTCAGTCCTAACTCCGTTGACGGAATAAGTGGAAATACCATTTTGCCCTCACCTATTTCTGCCTCACCAGTCAACACCCATCACTCCCACACTCTCTCTCCTCTCTTTTGGCTGAAATTTCCCCCAAATCAAACCCATTTCTCCTCCACCTCACCAGCACCCACTGCCACCACCAATTGCCGACCATGGTCGGTGAGATCTACGGCTCCGACGACTGTAGCTCCAACCGGAGATAAAATCATCCATCAAAGCTGAAGATGAACAAGCCAAATCTCTCTCTCTCTCTCTCTCTCTCTCTCTCTCTCTTGTATATATAAGCATTTTAACTAAAATGAGGACCCCCTCATTTGAAGCAAACCGTGTATGTAGATGTATATTTGTGTGTGTGTGTGTGTGTATATATATATATATATATATATCTAGGTAAGGGCATCCTCATTTTAAATAAAATGCGGACGTCCCCTTTTCTCATCTTTCCCGATCAAATTTCGATAATCTGAGCCGCTCAATATGTTCAGAACGTGATTTTAAGGATACTTGCGAGGAATCAGAAAAAAATGACCGGGAAGGGCTTGATTTGAACAGTTTTTATTTGAACCATTTGATAAAAAACAAACAAAAACTGCTCGGATCAAGCCCTTTCCCGACCAATTAGTAAAATTGTTTGGATTAAGCACTTACGGATATCAAAATGAGCTGATTTTTTCAAGGCCCCCTATTTTACTAATTTAAACAAGATCAGTGGTTCAGAACATTATAGTGGGACCCGAAACAAAATCGGGTGTCAAAATGGGTAAGCGGAACAGGCCCCAATATCTGTATGTATGTGTGTATACATATATATATATATATATATATCACTCTCTATGTGTACATATCTGCAAATATAATCACAAAAATGCTTGTGTATTTTTATCTGTTATGGCCGGTTCACCTTTTGTGAGTATTTTCTTAATCAATCTTAGATAGTTCGTTGCTTCTATGGGTTAAATAGAAGTCCTGCTTTGACCTTTAGATGGCCCCTCTTCGACCTTGGGATATGGGCTTCTAATTTTGACTGGCCGGCGCAATACCCTTACTGAATAGAACAAATATCTCTCTCTCTCTCTCTCTCTCTCTCTCTCTCTCTCTCTCTCTCTCTTGTTGTGATGTTCGCACCATCCCCAAATAGGAGCTGGTGGGTGGAGGTGTATATGGCAGTTAGTTGCGTCTCCGGTGGTCGGCAGGTGGTGGCAGTGGTGGGTGCTGGTGCGTGGTAGGTGGAGCAGAAATGGGTTTGGTCTGGGGTGGAGCAGAAATGTTTGGTATGGGGGCAATATTGGAAGCTTGCACCACTTTTGAAAGAATCTGGATGAAAAAAGTAACGGATCTGGACGGAAGGCTGACGAAAGGGGTCTAGGGGGAAAATAAACTTTAATGAGGGGGTTTCGCTGTAGCAAAAATTCGCAGAGGAGGTGACCGTGAAAAATGGATATACTTAGATGGGTGTCTAGGTAAATAACCCAAGAGTTAAATCAGTTGGACATGAGTTCCTAGACCTAAAAATCATTCTGTCTAGTAAACCACATTCACTAGTCCAACTTAATTTCTTTTGGTCAATCCAGAAATAGTTAGGCCCAAATTTTTTTTGGGCAAATTTCACTTACCTCCCCTGAGGTTTCTGACAATTACAGATACCTCCCCTCAGGTTTCTAAAATTGCACTTACCTCCCCTCTGCTTTAGTTGTCGGCTGCAGATTCCCCCATCCGTTAGTTGACCGATTACTAAGGATGACGGAAATTGCTGACATCATCGATTACATCTATGATACTTTCCATTTTACCCTTGAGTCAACAATTTTGCATTTACTTATAAATATCCATATCTTTATTTGTATTTACTTATAAATATCATGACATATTATATATAAATATATATGTTAATTGAAATTCTTGTCCTAAATATTTTTTTCTTATATGCTAATTTAATGTTTAGCTAGTGAATACATGTTATAAATAATTAATTACTTTTCTAAACTAAATCAATTGTCTAGCTAATAAATACTGAAAAAATAGTTATAATGTTATCTTCTATGCTACATATCCATAAATACATTTGTATGTTAAATTAAATACATATCGACATTTGGTATTAAACATGCATGTATAATTTTTTTTTAAAGCTTCAAATAAATACTGAGAATTTTTATTAAGCCACATACAGACGAGGTATAAACACAAAAGAATTAGAGTCCCTTTACTTTTTTATGATACTTCACATTTTTTTGGCAAAGAATAAATAAATCTCAAATATATAGCTCCATATTAAAATAATTATATTTTGCAACAATATACCGCCTTTTTTTACACCCCAAAAAAAATATGTTAACATTTTTAGCCAAAAATTCCTTTTTCTCCCATCGAATTTTTTTTCTTGAACTTTTGGAAATTCTAAGCCATATATTCATTGAATAATGAACCTTCAAACACTTTACATTAACATTGATAAAAAAAACTTCATTATGAAAATGAACTCAAAAAAATTATGCTAATTTTTTTTTGCATATTGGCTAAAACAAACTATGCTTTATAGATGAAGGACTTTACTATCAAGTTTTTAAAATTACACTTATCAATTAAGTAATGTATATAAGTTCAATGTATTTTTAAAATTTAAAATTCAAAGTTTTTTGGGTTACTTTACACACATCATAATTTATTTGAGTTACAACACTTTAGTTCAATGTTCAATCAACTTTCTTTGGCTTGTATTAGAAAGGAAAAAATAGAAGTCAAATCAATTACCAAAAAAAAAAAAAAAACTATTTTTTTCGGGGGAGGTATCTAATATTATTATAAACCTCAGGGGAGGTAAATAAAGGGGTAGAAATGGAAATTCACACTTTCTGTTAACAGAAGTTAGCCGACAAGTCTGACAGGGGAGGTAAGTGCAATTTCAAAAACGTGAAGGGAGGTGTCTGTAATTGTCAGATACCTCAGGGGAGGTAAGTGAAATTTGCCCCTTTTTTTTTTAGACTGTGACCTATTTCGTCTTACCCCAATCTTTACTTGTTTTTATGATGCCACAGGGGGAGAAAAAGAGTAGTCACAAGAATTTCGAAGAGTTGGAGTTTTTTCTATATTCACATATAAGAAGATCAAAGGTGGTATCCACAGTGAAACTGTTAGGCCCAAATTTTTTTTTTAGACTTGTGACCTATTTCGTCTTACCCCAATCTTTACTTTTTTTTGATGATGCCACAGGGGGGAGAGAGAGTAGTCACAAGAATTTCCAAGAGTTGGAGTTTTTTTCTGTATTCACATATAAGAAGATCAAAGGTGCTATCCACAATGAATTACTGTAACTATTATTGTTGTTTTCTAATGAGGGTGTCTACTAATCCACTGGTACATTTAGTTCCTGTCCCGCATATGCTCGTGTAATTACTGGCTAGTCTTGAAGTGAATTGAGGAATGAAATAGATACTAACAGATGAGGGATGTATGAAACTCCATTCCTTGGGTTTGTACCTAAAAATCAAGTCTTTCGCGAAACCTCACAAATTTGAGCTGGTGCACTGCCCTAGCCCTATATGTGTGTCTTTATAAATTGACGTTGGTTTCTGGTAATTCTGTGATGTTCTAACCTAATAGCATTTAAAGTGAGTTATTGTTGCTTTCCTACACTTCCTTTCGCGGGGTTTATCTTTTGATGCTGCCACAATTATGTTATTGACTTTAGCACTTAGATGATGATTCTGTAGAATTGGATGCTAGATAGGAATGAAATGACATCATTTAATACATGAATATTGGTATGAGAAATTTGCAAGGATTTAGAAGTAGTTTTGAGGAAGATGGAGGTTTCGCTAGGCAATGAAGATACCTATCTGGTGGGCTTAGTTTAGGGAATGTAGACATTGTGGCCCAAAGATGATGCCTCGGTGTCTAAGTATTCGTTTCTAATACAATGAGTGCTTACTGGTTTTCATTCACATTTCTTTGTCAAGGATGGAGGTTTCCACCGGCTTTTTCCTCCGACATTATGCTAGGGCAGGGACTTCATGTAGGTTCGTTTCCACCCCCTGCTCTCTAACCTTAAAAGCTGGATTTCTCCTCAATTTCAAATTGAAAGACCCTTAATTTCCCTACCGATTCCACCTACCCGATGGATGGAACTTCAGTGTAGGGCCAGATTAAATCCAGACCAGGAATTCGAATTTCACATGTTTGACATTTAATGGTCACAACTGGAAGGATACACCGACTATCACCTCTAATAACACCATAGCCTAACAGAAACAAAAATGTTGTCAGTATGCTGTTGCTGCATTGACACTAATAGAACCCCTAAAATCTATTTTCATATCTTGGAACACTGACTTGCTTTACAGATGCAAAGACCCTACCTTTAGCATGAAGCATCCTTTCGCCCACCTCAATTTCACTACCATCGGCCTCCCTTTGAAAACCATCTTTCCTTAGCCCAAGATCAATAAGATTCTCCCGCATAGTGTAATATTATTCTCAACTTCTTAAATTCCATCAACTTCCTGAATTCGACCAAGTAAAATGAAGTTGCCATAGACACCTGGCAGGCCATAATGAGCTTAGCAGGAAGCCGCCACCTGGGTCTCTAATATCCTCCCAATATGGACGGCTTCCTTCATCTGTCTTCGGTTAATTCCTTTCGGACTCCATTATTTTTTTTACACATGACAAAAAGGAAAGAAAAACTTTCTAGTCCTATATAGTGGTGGTTTTCAGAATTGGTTTTGTAGAACACTTTTCACTAACTTGTTTGGTTGACAGTTTTTTGAATTTATTTGATTAGTTTTTTTTTCTGGTAAAGTAGCCCTTTTTTAGATAAAATTAAAAAGACATTCCAATTCTCGAAAACATTTCTACTAACCACCAATGAGATTCGAAAATAACAAGTAAATAAAATTTGTGGAAAGTGTTATGCAAAAGAGATGGTGTGAACATTTCCAAGTCTGGACCTTATTCTCGGAGTTGCTTTACTTTTCTAGTAAATTTGTTCAGTACTCTTTTAACAGAAACTAGCAAAGGTGGAGGCTTTGTGACGGGACTTCTCAACCTTCCCAAGGTTCACAAGGCGGGACCCATGGCCAACCACAAAAGCATCATTAGACCAGGTTTCCAGCAGTCAATTGACTCACACAGGAAAGTTCTTTCCAAACCCGTGGCTTAGCTTTATCTATCGCTATTTTAATTGTTGTGGGCTAATATAAAGGTTGCTTCCTATAATCCTTTGATTTTTAGACTACTCGTTGATTGTATGTGTGTGTGTGTGTGTGTGTATATATATATTATGGAATAGATCATATATATATTGTTGTTGATGCATACATTGTTGGAAATAACTTTTTTTATTTATTTATATTTTATGACAAAATTGATTTCTTTAAAAGCCTTGTTAAATATGAGTGATTGAAATTGATAAAATTTTGATATATGACTAGCCATCAAAATTCATTTTCATTTACTATTTCGGTTCAAACTACTTTATAAAGTCACGTTTTGCTAGATGAACCATTGGCCCAAAACATTATTTAACTCAAAGTTTATTAGAGCCCAATAGAAGTTTGGCATAAAGTAACCTTTAGCCAAAATGGTTTGTACTTTGTACCTTTAGCCAAAGCATGCTGGCCCATTGTTTAATCACGCTTCTGTTAATACAATCCATGTGACGTATGGATCTCATCAAATGTCTCTACCCCTGGGAAAGATAAGAGAATGCTGATGTAGATCTTGATCAAGCATGCTGGTGTCAGATTGTAGGTAAATATTCTGCCCAATAAGACACCCACTCACACATAACCGTGTAATAGTTATGTACAAAAGTATCATACTTCTCAACTTGTTTCTAATTTGCTCACAAAGTATTATGGGTTCTGCACTTTTTCTACTCTCTCAATAGTGTCTTCTTGTTGGGTTTGGGCTTTTGGAACATAATATTGGGATTGCCTTTTTGTATATTACTATAAGTCTACGCTCAGCTCGTCCAGGGGATATGTCTTAGCTAGATGACCAAACTTGGTGGTTAATGTGCCTTTCCTAGACTAGGCTCATAGCTTGAACGGTTTCTTCTACCATGACACCAAAATGGCTCAACACTCATAGAATCTCTTACCTTAATAGAGGATATTGTGGCACCTACAATGCTTGCCACATGCTAGCGGTTATTCAGGTACCCACCATACGGAAGTAGGTTTCTATGTTTGAGGTTTCGTTCTAATTGGACCTCTGTCAAACAATAATAGAGAAGGGCCGCGAAGATGTGAAACTTGTGTATAGATGTGGTGACATAAATCTGCTACATCCACGTGGTGGTGTTATACTAGCGTCTAGTAAGAGCAACTTAAGAACAGACATTTTGTGTACCAGTTTGTATCTCTCAGTGCCACTTTAAAATTTATGCATACTTACATAGAAAAAAGAAAACAATTTGAAAGCAATTCAAATATGTAATATCTCCCCGTCCCTTGCTCCCCCAGGGCATAGTACCAATAGTTACTTGGTATACCCATGGGATTAGAAAAGTTAATATACGCAAAAATTAAAATATGAAATCAAATCGTGGACGATAACCTGTAAAAATTTAGATAGAGAACTCTAACCTCGAGAACCTTGTATCTTCGATCAACTCACTTTGCGGTCTTTGGAAATGCAAAAATTAAAATATGAAATCAACTTGTGGACGATAACTGTAAAAATTTAAATTGAGAACTCTAACCTCGAGAACCTTGTATCCTTGATCAACTCACTTCTCGGTCTCTGGAAAAAAATACCCTGCTTTGGAATGATACCAATCACTTCGTATTTTAGTTGACCTGTTGGTTCCTACCAATTTGCATTTAGGACCAATGTTACATGACTTCTGGTGGTTTTAGTTGTCTTAAGTGTTGGATTCATCTTCTTATCATGAGTAAATTGGGAATTGCTAGATGCCCTATTTTGCTAGATTCCCTAGATGCCCTATTTGTTTAAGTGTTGGATTCATCCCCTTATCATTTTTAAGCTCAAAATGGTGTTTATAAACTACTTATGTCTTTTTTGAATAAATTTTATTCTTTGGTATGTAGTAAGCTCTATATTTTGGGCATCCTTGGTAATAATGTCCAACTAAGCATATAAGAATCATATCCCATATCAGTGCTCAACAGATAAGAGAATTAAGAGAATTCAATCTGGATGATATTTGATTATTAGAGAGTTAAACCTACTGAGAATGGAAATACAAAATAACTGAGAAAGTATTTTACATCAGAGAGTTAAGATAAAGGTCAGGAACAGTTGGCACATGGATAGGACAAGACTACAACCGTGCCACTACGATTCATATGCTCTTTTGATTTGTTATGTTCACCTCTCTATGATGATACTTTCATATGCAGGGAAGGGTTGGCTTCACAAGAGTCAAGCAAAGGAATCCGTAAGTAATTTTTTCTTGCTCCCTTAAATTATCTGATGACATTTAAAACCTTAGTAGGATCTACCCAATTTAGAAACATAGTGAGTGGTCGCATTTCTTAAATTCTTCTTCCTCCAAAATTCACTATTAGGAATTTTTGTTAACTTTCTCATTCGTGGTTGAATTCTCATTGATTCGATATGACAATTGGTGCAAACCAAATAACCCATAGATTAATCTAGGCAGAGAAACTCTCCAAACGGATACAAAGAGACTAGCTCTTGATAATATACTATCCAAATTGATAAAAGCTACCAAATGAAAGGACTCCAACACCTATATATAGACCCAATACAAAAGACATAAATACCCTTACTACATACTACATCATACTCCCCTGCTAAAAAAGAAACTTGTCCTCAAGTTACGGTAGTGTCCCCCGGCAAATATGGCACCAAGTGTTACACATTGAATGTGTTGGAAATGCTCAAATGAGAGGGTAAGCAGGACTTGATAAGCGTTGTCATTGACCTTGCACAAGACTTCACAAGGATCCACTTTCCGATTGTTCACCGTGAGGATGCCTATCCTTGCTCAAAATAACCCAAACAAGATCCCTTTCTTTGAACAAAACCTTCCTTTTGTGTGCATCAACGACCACCTTATACTTCACATTAGACTTCTCGATAGTTGAGCTGAACTTGAGAGTGAATATTCTTCCATAAACGTAGCCATATCTTCTGCCTTGGAGTGTCCTTTCTTAGGGGTTGGCAAAGGAACGAACCAACCACACCAGAAGGTTTCAACCCGTAAACTGCTTCAAATGGGGAAGTGTGGATGGTGCGGTTTAGAGAAGAATTGTAAGCGAAATTCCCCAAAGGGAAGAATTTCATCCCAACTTTTTGGACGTTCACCAACTAAGCATCGCAACAAATTTCCAAGACGCCGGTTTACCACTTCTGTTTGACCATCAGTTTCAGGATGAAAAGAAGTACTAGAGTATAAGTTGGTGCCAATCTTCTTCCACAAGGTCCTCCAAAAGTGAGCTAGCATCTCTGTCGGAGACAATAGAAGTAGGGACGCCATGCAACTTGTAGACCTCCTTGAAATAGAGATTGGCAATGTTAGTCACATCCATAGTGTTCGTACAGGGTATGAAATGAGCCATTTTTGAGAACCGATCCACTACCACCATGATAGAATCACTTGGCCTTTTTGCGTAGGAGGAAGCCCCAATACAAAATCCATACTCACGCATTTCCAAGGACTTTCCGGTACCGGTAAAGGCAAATACAACCCCACATTAGTGGTTGTCCCCTTACTCCGTTGGCATCTTTGACACCTTTGCACTTAGGCCCCCCACGTTTCCCGGCCACTAGTATGCATCTTGAAGCAATGCTAGAGTCTTATCCTTGCAAAAATGACCCAACTTATGACTTTCGGCCAACAATTGCTCCCTTAAAGAGCATGCCCTACACACAACTTGATGGTGAGTGTTTGATTGAGTTTATAGCTTATTAGGCTCGCGGGAACAAGCAATGCCGTCTTGTAGACAAGCTCACATAATGCATGAGCCATCGTCTGTACTCGGCTTCCGCGCTTGATCAAGCAACAACTGCTTGCTTTTGACTCTTCCACGTCACCAGGTTCAGGTTACCCCCAACAAATATAAAATATCCAGAGGTTGATCTCTTATCTGATGGAGATCCGGCCCAGTCAACATCAGAAAGGGCAGAGACACGAAGGTGGCCGTTGGGTGCATAGAGGATCCCATGGCCAGGGGTGGATTTTAGGTACCTAAAAATCCAAAAGATTGCCCCCAATGTAGAGCTCGAGGAGCATGCATAAACTGGCTAACGACTCCAACCGCAAATGAGAAGTTCCGGTCGAGTGACGGTTTTTATAAAAAGTTTCCCAACAAGTCTCTGATACATGCCTAGATTTTAAATGGGGTCCCTCTCATCAGCTTGTTGTCCGTGGTTTTGCTCCATAGGTGTGAAGATCAGTCTAACTCCAAGTTTGCTCCTTTATTGTTGAAGGTCCAGAAGAACCTTCCTCTTATTGTTTAATATTCCTTTTTTGGATAAAGCTCAATTCCAAGGAAGTCTTTCAAGTGGCCTTCTCACTGATATGCTCACTACAATGCCCCCCCCCCCCCCCCCCCCCCGCGCCGGAGGGGCGAGGCCGCCTGCCATCTCGTGTTCACTTCCGGGGGGGTGTGGGGGACTTCAAAGAGTGAGCTAGGAAGCTATATAGTTGTCCTACTCTCTCATTGAAGGTAGTTTCCTATCTCCCTACACCCATATTCCCCCGGTATAGCGTTACAATTGAAGTATGGATGTGGCATGTCTTTCGGTTACGGGTCTAGGTGCTTGTCGCAAGTCACCCCAGACACAAAGGAACCTCACGAAGCTAGATTATCGTAACCTTGGACGTTCCCGAGTGTAGCAGATAGCATCTCGCACCATGGTGAGTGTTTGATCGGGTTTGTAGCTGTCACGCCCTGGATTTTCAACATAATAATAATAATCTTTCATAAGGAAAATTATCTCTAAGATATGACATAATATCCCAAAAGCTTTCCCATAATCCATCCAAAGTACAAACATCATCAAAGTTTACAATAATGGCAGCCCCAAGTTTCATAGTTAAACAAAAGACAGCAAGTTTAGAGATTACATGATTTAGCAAATCAAAAGATTAGCTCAAAATTACAATTACATCTCTCAAAAGGATTTTACAAAGATGTCAAAGTAATTCCTCGGTGTTAGCTTTCAAAAGAATGGAGTCATATGCACGTCAAGCACTCCAAATCAATGGCCTCGAGGTGTACCTGAAAATAATAATAGGTTGAGCTACACTAGCCCAGTAGAGAAATCTTTGCTCAAACTATATGCATATGGGATGGACAATGCACCGAGATGAATATTGATACAAGAAAGTTTCCCACGCGGACAAGAGCAAGAAGATGATACTTGATAATCAACACCATTCATATTCACGTCACTTAATAAACTCTAAATTCTCCATTTTCATTATAAGCAAATGTTCCCGATTTTCTTTCCGAGCATTTGGGACCTCGTGCATCCCGAATTCATTCCGGCATCACACCATTCGGTGGATCCGTGGCTTTCTTGTGCACTTCCGAGCATTTGGGACCCGTGCATCCCGTTTCCGGCATCCCACGTTATAGTGGTTCCGTGGCTTTCTTCGTTTCGTTCTATCGTTCTAAGTTGTGATTTTCCATTCTACAAACCTCAATACCATAAGCATGACGTATGTCAAATCCAA
The DNA here is from genome assembly GCA_019656295.1 of Rhododendron mucronatum var. ripense. NCBI lineage: Eukaryota > Viridiplantae > Streptophyta > Magnoliopsida > Ericales > Ericaceae > Rhododendron > Rhododendron mucronatum. The sequence goes on from BPLT01000173.1 coordinate 230,365, forward strand.
AACATTCATAACACATGCCACAATACTCACCTAACAACCCGAATGCATAGACAAACGCACAAGTATTATATTCACTAAGTTTGACACATTTCTTTGTCATAACGAGAGCCAAAGGAGTGGGGATGAGCAACGAATCATTGGAACGCGAGCAATCAAGTTTAGACATGATTAGAATGTGATTGGAGAGTGTTAGAAGTGATCGGGGATCAACACAATCGACAGATAATCAATGAAGTTCAAAAACAGTTTTCTAAGTCATTGGTACCAATACCTCAAAAAGTAGGTATCGGTACCATGACAATCCAGTGAGCAATCAGAAACAAGGTATTGGTACCTCGAAAACAAGGTATCGGTACCAAAGGTACCGGTACCTCAAAAATGTGGTATCGGTACGACTGCGTTACAGCGCACGATTTGCAGAAAAATCAACAACGAACATAACTTCGAATTCAACCATTTGGAACGCGATTTTTGGCACACAACCCACTTATAAACATGTAGAGAGAGTAAGAATTCCCTACCTCGACTTGGAGAACGAAACCCAACGAGATTGATCGAGCCCTAGCCTTGAAATTCGAAATCCTCCGAAATTACTCCTCTTCGAGCTTGCTCCAACGAAACCCAAGGTCGAGAGCCCGCGAGGAAGATGATTTGGTGATGGATCTTGGTGGGTTTTGAACTTGGAGTGGGATTTTTGAGTGAGAGTGTGAGAGAGAGAGAAGAGAACCGAGAGAGGGAGAGAGATCGGGAGATTGAGAGAGGGTGAGGAGTGAAAAATACTCCTCTACACACACCCCATTCATATTTATACTCACATATTCACATATTGCACATGCACCCCTCCACAAATAATCTTCCCACATTCACCCCAATTCATATAAACTCAACCAATCCCATATTTTCCTCCATTATAATCATTAATAAACCTTTTTACTAATTTTCGAAAAATACGGGTCTTTACAGTAGCTTATTAGGCTCGCGGGAACAAGCAATGCCGTCTTGTCTTCTGGTCTTGAATCATGTATTCGATCTGTCAACTAAGGGAGATATCTCTTGGTTATGGATTCCCGCAATATCCCACAATATAATGTCTTGATCGAACCTTGTGCATCTAGCCTTAGAAAACTAGATACGGACCAGAAGGTTCATTGCTCACTTACGTCATTTCAAGTTTCGAGTTAGCCGTCTTTCTTTTTCCGAGTGGGACCTAAGGCTTTGCCGTTTAAGAAGACAACCGAAGGCGGATCAGAATAACAAGTCATCTTCGGTCGGTTGAGGGGGAGGACAACAACTATAGTATCTCCGGCAGGCCGAATAGTAGTATTGGCTCTCATTTTTTTCCTCTAAACGAGCGAAGGGAGTAACTAGTCGTGAAAGGAGGCAGCGAACGGACTCATAGCGATGTCACCAGTAGCACATAAAGCGAAGGTGACATCAACATACGAGGAAGTGAATGAACGACCCAAAGAGGAAAGAGACGGGATATAGGGAGTGCACCACTCAGGGAGTGTGTGCTCTCGTCCTCTTCATTGTCCAAGACTTGCTGGAAAGCTAACTAAGGAAGCTGTCTTTCTTTTGAGCTATAAAGGAAGGGGGCGGGTCACTACCGTGTAGCTACGGCCGAGTACAAGAGCTAATGTCTTTTCCTTTCCTCACTCGCACTAGCAGTAGTAGTTGCCGTTGCTCATGGTGAATGCAATGCACGCAATTTATCAAATTTCATTTTGATGAGAAGCTATTGACCTTTATTATCTGAAAGTGAATTAAAGGACTTACGGCTTTGAGTTAAGTCAAGGAAGGAATTAGTGCAGTGAGTTTACGGAACACTCTGGTTTTTCTTATTGTTTTGATTTTAAGAAAACAACGGTAACAAACCGAAGGAAGGAGACCGAGTAGTCCCCCCATAACCAGGGGGGATTTAGGGGGGGTTCCATACTATAGTAGCTAACGAGTTAGGAGCTAGCTGTCTGTTCGGATGTAACTACTGTACAGTTCGGAGTCGTAGGAAGTTAGCATCCCGCCATTCCTGACCTGAGAAAGGATAAGGGATGACCTTCTTATAGTAGAGAGATCGTTTTAGGAGGGAAACCAATTCTATGGCAATTTCTATGTAAGCTGAAGGCCTCTTGGAATGCTCTTTTATAGGTTGTAACCGCATAACGGACTTGGCAGAATTCGCCAGCCGATTAGAGTGATACGTTCCAATAGAAAAAAAGATCGAAGCTGCTTTGGTCTTTGATGGCTATGCTCGCAATCGAATCTGGGGTCAGATAGGCTAGGAAAACAGTAGTGTATAAGTCTGGCCTACACTGGGTACGTATTAGTAAACATTATAGATTACTGATATGCTCACGTAAACATTATAAATTTAGGAAATTTTATTCACCAGAGAAAAAAAGATAAATGATACAAGTGAGTTTGATTCTGATAAATAATTGCATAGGTGCTGCTATATATATCGGCGTGCATGGAAATGGTTTATTAACATGACCAATTTGAAGGTAAAAAACAACCAAATATGGTGAATGGATAACGATGCTGCTAAATTTTTTGAATAGTGTAAATTTTGAACATGGCAAGTATTATGCAATTCAAATTTCGATCGTGGAATACGAATAAAACGTGATCAATTCACAAACATGACATTTTATTCATCGGAGGAAAAAAAAAAAAAAAAGATAACCCATGTGGGCTACCCGACTGGTGCGCTCGAGAGTTGTCACCCAAATTTTTGAGATGGATGATTTGAGAAAACTGAGGGTTTTTAAATTTGGCCTAGCGAAAACGTTGAGACCTTGGGTTCGGGAGCCACGTTACGAATGGGGAAGGTTTTGTTGAAAAAGCACCCTATTTGCCTGGTAAAAACCGGTCTCTACTTAACATTTTCAAAGGGGAAAAACTTCAAATATCATTTGAAAAACTAAACTCTTAGAAAACAAATAAGGGAAAGGGATATGGGAATTAAATGTATCACTTTGGCGTGACCGTGGTGCTTACTGTGCAGTAGATGGCAAATGAATGATGTGCAGAAATGAAATAACAATATAACAATAGTCTGCCTCAATAACAAAGAACACTTCACGGTGTACCAAGATAACCCGCACGGTTTGATGGTACACCACACGGTGTACCTTTTCACTGACACCCCACTACTGTTACTCAGAAACTCGCATGGTATAGCTGACTACATCGTACATTGTTACTCAAAACATCGTACAGTGTAGCTTCAGGCATATTTCAGAAAAGCTACATATTTTTAAAATGAAGCAAACCATTGATCCAAACAGCTTACTTTATATCATTTTTATTGATTTTTCCATAAATCAGTTTGCAAAATGCAAACCCTTTTTGATGCAGTTGATCATTGAGAATGATCATAAAAACTTCTTTTAGAAAATAAAGACATGGTTTTTAGACGAAGCTTCATTCTGAAATGCACCTACAATGATCTCTCAGTAGCATTAGTGTAGCCAACAGTGGATAGATATGATCAAGACAAATAACACAAACGAATGATATACAGCATAACGGCGTACGTCGGATCTCACTACATCGTGCGATGTGTCATAACACCGCACGGTGTAGTGTTTCCAATACAGTCACTGGTTTTTGTTTTATTTTGCTTTTGAAAATGGGTTTTAAGTCAACACTTAACACAAACAAGTTAGTGTGACTGCAGAAAGTTCCCTTCAGGGCTAAGATTGAGCTTAGCCTAAGAATACTTGCTTTTATACCTTTGGCTTTGAGCTTGGATGAGGATGGATGAGTACAAGTTTATAGCTTTGGGGTGGTGGAGTTCCAAAGCTAGTAGTGTACTGAGCTTTGACGGGGAAGGAGAATGGAATTTTTGTAGAGAGAGAAAGAATGTTAGAGTAACTTTCTTAAGACTTGGAGGGGTACCTTTCATCTAAAATGAGGGGTGTATTTATAGGCAAAAGCCTAGGAATATCAATGCAAATGGGGGAGGTGGCTTCTAGGCCAGCTAGAAGTTATATTCCCTACTAAGCCGTTTTTCAGTTATGGCTTCAACAAGCGTGGCCGACAACTTCCTGAGCCAGTCAGAACTTTTCCTAGAAACACCATGCGGTATACCTCAGGACCGCGTGCGGTATAGTAAAATTTACTACACCATACGGTTTAGTAAGTATCCCGTGCGGTGTTCCAGGTACAGTTCTCAGGCTTTTGCTGGCTTTTGGGCTTTTCTGGCTTTTTGGGCTTTTCTAGTTTTTTGGGCTATGGGAGTCCACATTCAAGCTCTCGAAGGTATCGTTTCCTTTATTTCATCATCGGGGAGTTTAAAGAACCTTTGAGTTCCGTATTAGGGCAACCGATAAGTTACTAACATGATACAAGTGAGTTCAAACATGGCAAGTTTTACAAACATGACAAATTTCGTAAAACATGATACAAATGAGGTCAAACATGACAAATTAATTTCAGGAACAATGACAAAATTCATAAAACATTATACCTACAATTATACCCATTGTAACCCAAAATTTTGGCCAAAAACTTACTACAACTCAAATTCCTTTGAGCTTCCTGCAAAGGGATTTTGAAGAGGAGAATTTCCACAAAACCAAGATCCAGAGAGAGAAAAAATCAGATAGTTCCATTCCAGATTTGTTTCAATCTCTACCCAAACTAAAATCTTTTTTTTTTTATATGGGTTACGAGATAGAATATGACACTCTACAATTTCTCTTTGGAATGGAGAGAGAGAGAGAGAGAGAGAGAGGAATTGCAAAACCAGTGGGGACACCTAAAACTGAAATCTTTTCCACCCAAACTTCAGATTGCCGCCGCCGCCGAGATTGACGTCGTTCAAGATGCTGTGACGGTGGGGTGTAGATCGACACGCCCTGCTGTTTCGATGTGGCTTCTGTTGATCCAAAGGGAGCGTTTATGTATTTGAAATCTTCTCTCGATCGACGCCGTTCTACTCCCTTTTTTTTTTCCGCTGTTTTGAACGAGATAAGGATTGGGAAAGTGGACTATGGGATTGACGGCGATGGTGGGGTTGATTGGCGACGGTGGGGGTGGAGACAGTAGAGGTGATTGACGACGGTGGATACATGGGTTTCTTGAACCAGAGAGGGGCGAATTGAGGGGGGGGGGGGGGGGGGGGGGGGAGAGAATGTGTAATAGGGCAAAATGACAATTTGAGGATGAGAACATAAGTATTTGAAACCCCTAGGATGGATACCTAAATAACTCTAGTAAAGAGGATGCCTATTTAATTTCTTCATCTATTTACTCATAAATTTTAGTATATCTTCACTTATGGTTATTTTGAGAGATCAGTGTAGATCATATATAAGGAAATTTCAAATTATATGTAAAAATATACATAAATTTATTTTTCATGCATTTTTTGGTTTCGAATGGTGCACAGCACCGTATGGTGCACCACCTGCACAGCACGCGCCCTGGTCGCCCATGTTGCATGGCGTTGGTTTCCTGTAGGGTACATAGCTTCTCAGTATGTCCTCGCCCCCAATCGTATTTTGTGCATCAACAACCCTGTTGCTGCTAGGGTATCTCCTCTCTGATGGCTTCTCCCAACAAGGTCTCGGACGATGGGAAATCTGTCGAGCCTATCAATGAAATTCTGAAAAAGAACAAAGTGCATTATTAATCCACATAAAGGAAGGGTTTTGGTTGATAGGAATCATCCACGAATTTGCCCTGCTAAACTTTCCGAACTTCTTTACTTCCAGGATCTTCCCGAGTATTCGCTTTACTCGAGCCTCAAAGATGGAAAAGGAGGCGAGACAAGGGTGTTGGCAGCTGCCAAGGGGGCAGCATTCTTGGTACAGAAGAGTCTTTCAACCGTGTTTTGGCCTGGGCACGAGGTGTTCGATGAAAGACCTGATGTATTTGAAGGAGTGAAGCAGGACTTGTTCCTGGCCCTTACAAAGCTTGCCTTAACCATTTGTTATCTGGTAATTGCTCGTCAGAACTTTGCTAAGCAAGCACAATGTACTGAACACTGTTGCACTCCTGAATTGAGTATCCATGATTTACTTGTTCCATCCTATACGTTAATTGGGTCTGATCGCTAGTTTTTTTTTCCCTTCTAACTTTAACCCCTTTCTTTCCCTTTGTTGACTACCTTTTCCGTTTGGATTTTTGTCCGTAGTTGGCTTTGCCTTTTTCTTTCTTTCCCATTCCTCCACCTGTGCATGTTGTTAAACCTACTTCTTGCTGATGTCACGGTCGTTCTTGATTTCCTTTTTTCTTTCAGGAAGATTTTGATCGAATAGCTTTCAAGGAAGATATCAAGGCTGAGCATTTGAAGTTTCTTAATGATGTAAACCAAACTTCCACTAAGGTTTGTGCACCATTATTAATTTAGGATTGGGTTTATATTAATACCGAAAACATGATTTTATTTGGTTGATTAGTCCTAGCTTTGGGAAAGATGGATATTACATGTGATGTTTTCATATAGACAACGGCTGAAGCTATAATTGACATTTCCAAGGGGAAGATGAATTTTGGTAAATATTGCCGTCTTCTGGTGCGCGATGTGGGAAATATCCTAGAGGTAACGATGAGAAGAAGGGTAGGCGTAACTTGACTGGTAGGAAAGGATATTGGATGAATATATCCTCTCCTACACCGGACGGATGGTCCCTCTCTCTTTCTTAGCCCAGCTCTGAACCATCAACAGCGTCAAACAACTGGAAGAATCTCTCCACTTTGCGACGTGGGGTCAAGGCCTTAACAATCAATCTCAAACCACATCTACTCATAGTATTGGTTCCTCATTTGATTTGTGATTGAGGAAGCAGCCCTCCACTGACGGGCCGTGGATTCCTACTTCCCAAGACAAAAGGGGGAATATTTTCTAGCCGAGATGAAGCTCAGATACGAATTCGCGAGTTCGCCAAGAAGAAGAGCAACGCTTTGGACGATAGAACGTCAGTAGAGTCCGACAGTTCTTTTCAATATGGCTAGCTCTTCTTGCCTTCGAATGCTTGTCAGCTAGCTTTGCTTTCCCTACCTGTTGAGGATAGGCAAGAAGTCATAGGTTCTTTGCCCACCAGCTAGCTCTGAGAGAGTTGATTCTTCTGCCACCCTTTCGCTTCCTTTGCTACTGCTTTGACCGCTTCTCACCGCTCATCCTCCAGTTCTCCTCGTTCCAAGCTACTGAAGTGAGGCTTTTGGAGCCCATTTGACCGCTTTTGCATCGAAAAAGCCCTTTGATATAAGAGGGAAAGAGCAAGTTTGATGCTTTTTTGGGCACTTTGTCAAGTTATTGCATTCGTCGGGTAGCGTCTTTTTAGAGCTAGCAGGAGGTCAAGTAATGAGTCAGACGTATTTCACTTCTTTCTCTTTCTATATGGCAATATGAAAAGTACACCTCTAAGGTCACGAAGCAAATAATCACTGGAAAGTCACGAACAACAAAAGGGAAGTAGCTTGATTGGTTCGAATCAAAATCATGAGAGAAAGTCATGGTTACCAGGCTTGCCTTTCATGGGTTTGCCGTGCCTTACTTTGAGAGTGAATTAAGATTTGAAAAAAGGTACTGCGGATAAAGCGATGACAAATTGATAGCTTATTAACATTGCTTTTGTTCTATTTAACAGTCACAATGTCCCTTACGTTGATGGTTCTGCGTATATTTCATGCAGCTACGCGAGAGGTATTCTGAATATTCAGGCCAGTGGAAGCTTGAGGTAATATGCTTTTTTTTTTTGGGGGGGGGGGGGGGGGGGGGGGTGTGGGGTAGGTTAACCATTTTATAACGCAACCAAACTATTAACTTTGGGAACAAGCCCATACATCAGAACAAGGCTATCCCATCCCTAACCAACTAGGGAAAAAGAAATGAACAAAGCAACAAACACAAACAGATTTACAAGGGGCTGAAAATCCTAGAACATAGGCACCAGTTCCTTGCAAGTAGCCTGTTTGAATCATTAATCTTCAGCCCTCTCCAAGAGCTTAAGCACGCTCTAATATCCCCAATAATCAGAGTACTAAGATCAGAGGCTGAAATACTGGTTCATTGAAACTGCCTCCTATTTCTTTCTTGCCACAACCCATAGATAGCAGCTGCCAACGATAACTTGTAAACTCTACTAGGACAGGAATCTCTGGATCGATGAGTCATAACCCAATCAATCTCACTGGCCAAACCATAACATGGACGAGCAATATTGTTCTTCAGTAGAATCACCTTCCATATAGACTTTGAATATTCACCATCAAAGAATAACTGGTCATGAGTTTCGTCATCAATCTGGGAAATCAAGCATGTTTTATTCACCACCATACCCCAGCTATGCAAACAGTTTTTTGTTGAAAGCCTTCCCAAGAACGCGAGCCATTCTATAAATCCCCATCTTCAAACGTGGCGGGTAAACCATACGAATTTCGTCCATGGGACAATGGGAAAAACCTCCCTTAGCTCCTGCCAAGCAGATTTTGTAGAATATACCTATGAACTATCCAAAACCCATCTCACAGAATCAAGAATATCCACATTTGGCACTAGATTAGGATCGGTATTTGCTATAATCTCCCTGGACATGGCACATCTAGGCCTTGGCCACTTCCACAACCCATTGTGAATAATTGAAGCAACCTTATTAGTCAAAGACCTCCCACCATTGAAACCTGTATAATCTCCAAATTTCTGGTGCCAAAATTATGCCAATTATCAACCCACAAATAAGTAGAGGCACCAATACCTATTACATATTTAATTCAAGGCTGGACCACAACTCTAAGTCAGAAAAGTTTTCTAGTAGTCCAAGAAGCTTCATTAGGAACCCTGGCTTGAGGTAATATGTTGTTACTTTGGTCCTTCAAAGTGTCGCGAGTCTTCTACTCACTAGCAGATGCTGTTGTTATTTTGTTTCTCTTGTTGGTCCTAATTAATTGTTGTTTTTCTTTGGTTAGGATTATGTAGGTGATGATTATGCTTGGTCACATGAGTTACTAAACTAATCTTCTCTGTTTGAACTTTGAACCTTTTCTCACATCGCTTTGTATATGTAATTCCTCGGGCAAATTTGTTGTTGTTTCTTCATTGCTCAGTTGAGTGGGCTCATCTACCGTTATTAAGTAGTTGTGGATTAGTTTGACTAAGGTTTTCATTGGTGTAGGATGTGAATATACCTGAAACACTTATAGGTAGCACAATTGCTGTTATGAAGAAGATGTCACCATTGAAGGTATGGATGTGGATGGTTTGTTATTTGATTCCTGTTATAATGTTCTGAACTCCTTCGCAAGTCTATCTGGATTTGTTGCTGATTATGGTTGTTTAGCTGAATTTCAACTGGAACTTCTTTTCATAGTTTTTATCTTATTTAACATAATCCAGTCCAACGTTGGCAATTAGCTAGCAACTGTACCAATTAATAAGTAGCATGAGTGCTCTTCTTTTCGTTTGCTGATGCTTAAGTTCTTGTTAGCAGTTGAAAATGGTTTGATCTTACTATATTGTCAAGGAAGTGATCCATTCTTCATGTACTTCAACACAACACAACAACAACAACAGAATCCATGTAGTCCCCAATCCCAATCATTGGGGTATGGGCGGGGGAAGATTGAAGACAGACCTAACCTTTGGCAATATGCACAAAGTGGCTGCTCTCAAAAAACCACCGAAACAGTGGCCCCCCTATACCTGTTTTGCTGCGGAACCATGCCCTCAAATCAAAGCCAAATGGCATCAAAGAGGGCAGGCCAAGAGACCCAACTCAATTTTTGTGCATATTACCATGCTTTCTTCATTGATAGTCCAGAGCATCGGTATGCATAACTTGTGTACTTCAACTGATTGCTAATTAAATGTTTGACTTTCCAAGAAAGAATCGAACTGAATCTTCTAAAATATTCATGGTTTAGAGTGTTATTTTTTGTGTTGTACCTGATACTTCGAGGCTAGCGTTTTTAGAATTAAATATTTTTCAAATCTGGTTCTAATATTTGATACTCAGTGGGTTGCCATGTGGATTTGCATTTGGATACTAGATATTGAAAGTAATCAACGTTATGATGGAGAGGCATGACACATTTTAGATCCCTATTCCAAAATGCCCCCATAAGCTAGTGTTTCCCTCAAAATCTATCAGGAACGATTATAGAAGATAAAACCATACATTAACAGTTGAAGTCTTGCTTAGTATCAAGTTCCTACACTTAGGGGCTTGATTTGTTACCGACAAATCTCTTCTTCCTCCTCCACTCTATTGCTTGACGAGGAACAATGAAAGGCTTCTCTCTTTAAGCTCACACATGAAGGAGATGGAGAAATTAGGCTTTTGGAATTTGGATTGTTCAAGGCCCTTATATACCAGACATGGGAGACGGATACATACACGGAACAGAATAATGTCAAAATAAATCGGTATACGGACACTGCAGGAATAAGGCAAACAAAGTGAGATGAGAAAAAGTTTTTAGAATTATCAATTCACCCTAGACGTGTCCCCACTGTGCCTAGCTTGAGACACATGTCCTCGGTGCATGTCCTCTGTATATCCGCATTCCATACATGTCTAACACAGACACAACGACCACTTGAGTTTTTCGTCCCTTAATAGGTTTGTATTTTCATCACTAGACATATCGTTGTGCACATATTTGGTTGAGATAGTTTGACCAAATATATTACGCTAGTGCAATTTTTGGATGTTATGCATTGTTGAAATATCTTTATACATGCTCTTTTTTTGGAGATGTACCTGGTTTTACCTTTTCATGCTAAGAGATCAAACGCAATTACTGTTGTGATAACTTTCTTCTGGTTCCTGGTTGTTATTTTTTGTTAAAGCATCCAACTCCAAACCAATTGGCAAAGAGTGGAGATGCCGCCCAGGCTCAGATACTAGTTTTGGAGGAGATAATTAACCAATGTGGGACAAATCCCAACACTCCCCCGCACGTGCGACCCCTAACTCGCACGTGGAGAGGTAAACAAAGGATCCATAACACTTGGATCACAACAAATAACGGTGCACTTACGGCACAAACAAGGGGAACAAATTCTCTGAAATCTTAGCTTTGATACCATGTTAAAGATGTAAAGTTGAGAGACGACATTATCGATTTGTGGAAAACCCAAAATTAGGGTAACTTTCATTAAACTGGGTATATATACAACGCAAGATACAACAATTACAATGAGGTCCTAACTAATTAACTATTTACATACTAAGGATAAATAATGAAACTCCTTACAACGAACTAATTCATTAATCTAACATTTTTGTTTTCATCTTTACACTAGAGAAATCGTGCTACGCACCTCATGATGGAATTGGCACACTGCAAGTGCGCGTGCATCTCTGATACTCTGTTTTATGAGTTTTGGAGGGACATCGATGTCTCGTGCCTGGAGGTGTTCAATCTCGTCTCACCTAATAGTTAAATGCAGTTGCTTCATGATATTCTTAGCACCATGTTCAACCTATTAGAGTGGAGAAACCTTGAGGTCAATCCTTTTATGGCGCGCATATCATTTGATAATCGTTGTAACTGTATTTTTTTTTTCTTAGGTTTCTGCTCAAATCTGTTGAAATTATGGTTATTTGGCTGGGTGCAAATGCTGAATGCTGCCTTTGTTGTCATCATCCAGCAGCATCGAGTCGGGCCTTGTTGCCATGAGCTGCTTAATTTGTGGCTTACCTTAGATAGTGTATCAGTTAAAAATCTACAATTACCCTCTGTCCCATCCCCCAAAGAGCACACCCCAGTTTATACAGTTTCGTTCAACATTTTCTACAGATACCTATCATTTAGAGGATGGTCTTAGATTGCGAGAAACATTCGGGGCATATATTCTGTCTTTGTGAATTCGGGAAAGTATTTTTGCCAGCCAAATGCCAAAGAGTGTAGCGGGATTATTCAAAGCAAATCTTTTGACTTGGAAATGGTTCTCTTGCTTGATACAAATTCCATGTCAAAACGGATTGCAAGTTTGACTTATTAGGGACAAAATTTCTGCCCGATCCCAAAAAATTGAATAGCTATTCTTGACTGATTTAGAACTTAGGGTATTTGTTCAACAGGCGATGAACTTCGTTGTATGAGTGAAAAATGGTGCTATATGGTGACATAAAATTCTAGTTAAAAAAGAAAGGGTTGAGCATGATGCCCTTTTCATAGGCATTCTCACTAATATTAGTTGCTTAGTGATGTCAACATTATCTTCTTTGATGGGGTGTGGGATGTTCTAATATTAGTTGCAAAGTAACAAGAGACATTTGGGCATATGTCCTAATAACTACAGATGGACTACTGTGAATTAATTCGACCCTCGTACTTAATCTGTATCCTTTCTCTTTTTTCCAGTTATGTCACTCCACGTTTTCAGCCACGTTTCCATTGGTATTTGGTGCTTTTGGGGATTGGGCGCTAGACGTAATTGACGTTGTTGAGCATGCTGACTGTGAAAGAAGATTGGAAGGAGATAACTTCATTCGCATCTGGCATCTTTTGTTGTGCCTTCTTTCCACACGGATTGCAGAAAGTGTCCAGGAATTTGGGCGATTCAGAGATGATAGGCAGGAATCTTCAATGCGTCTTGTATTTGAGACTTTACATGGTAACGGAAGCTGTTTTTGGGGATTATGGTGGTAAACCTTGGGATCAATCAACGTCCACAATGGATCGAGGACCTACAACTCACAAGAAAAGGACTTGTGGTGGAAGAGTACATTCGTGCGGTTCAGGAGCACATGTTTGACGGGTTCACATTTGATTTTGGAAATCTTGATACAAAAATAAAACCTTTGGAGGCAACACTTTATTATTTTGCATGAATGTATGTTTTGTTCTATGTTTTGGCATAGAATCATGTGTGTGGGTTTGAATTGAGGGCAATCTCTAATATGCTATTAAGAATATGGTGGTTGAGCTATGTTACGGAGGGAGGCAACTTTGTATTGTATGACACGGTTGTCGCTCGGACTCTAAAGGGTCTCACCAGAATTTGTGGTAGTGCATGCTTTAAAAAACACTTAGAAAACGGCAGTGGAAAGAATGCTATTTTGTGGGATACGTAAGAACGCAGAGCTATTATTTGGTGGTGTGGGGTCAAACATTGAATGACGCAGGTGGTGTTGGTACCCGTAAAGGGTTTCACCATATTCTCCGCGCGTGTATCCTTGTAGAAATACTTGCAAAACGGGAGCCTAGTGCTCTTTTCTTCCCTTGTTTTTCCCTTGTTATGAACACCAGAGCTATTTTTTGGGTTGGAGGTAGAGAGCGCGAGAGTTGGTCCTCTCACTTTGGCCGCTCTAAACCACTTAGGCTGAGGCTCACCTCAGGAACGTAGAGCTATCACTTTGGATAAGTCCTAGGTTTCCCTTATTTATATTGCTGTTTTGTGGATTAATATGCTAGCTTATAGTGGAAGTTTTTTTTTTTTGATAATCGGATATCCGGGCCAACTTTCGCGCACCTCAGCTAATTCTGGGATCCTGAAGGTAACGACCGGACATAACCCCCAATGGCCCCAAGGTTTGGAATATTTGGCCTCCGAGGGAGTAGAACCTGTAAACTCATGGAGGAGCACTTATTGAACTCTCCAAATGCAGCTTGCTTTCTCACAACGACTTGAACTCTCCAAATGCAGCTTGAACTCTCCAAATCTTATCTTTTCTTTCTTCTCTTGGGAATTTGTCCCATGTTCTTTTTAATTCATGGTCAAAGTGTCCGTGTATGACTTCATGTGCTTTTTCAGCTGTTGTATTGTAAATTCTTTCTTTCCCCTATTGAAGGCCTTCGTAGGGCAGGGCATTGCCAATGAAAGGGTAAAATGGGATGCGAGCATGGCTATCGACATGGTTGCAGTGTTCTCTGAAGGTGAGAAATTGCTTTGTAGACTTGTAGTGCTACCTCTTAATGCAGTTGCTGATGTGTTGAACCCTCGTTAGAGTGACTCCAAAAAACAAAACTAAAATTTTGTCAATTTTCAAGAGTCATGTCTCTAAAAGTCTCCCGAAGCTAAAGTGCTACAATTTTTTTGTCCAACTTTTTGGAAATAGAGAAATGATTCAAAACTTAGCAACAATCAAACATAAAAATATTCTAAATTAGGCAAATATAGAAAGAAAATAAATTGAATTTCCCTGTTAACTTGTTCTAATGGCCATTCAACATGTATGTGTCGGGAAACAAGAGGTGTGATGATACTTCATGCATGCCTTCGTGGATACAAAATCAGACATCATAATCTAATTTGACAAACCAACCTAATTATTTTGAAGACCTTAATGTAGGCAGTGTTCTAAAACAAGGAATTAATTGGCAATTAGTTGGCGATTAATCACTGGCGGGGCCTATCCGATTAGGTTCGACTAACCATTAATCGCCGATTACTAATGAATATGTACTGATTAATTGCCCGATTAATAGCTCGAAGGTGGCTGACCGCCCGACTAGTGCCTAGCGACTTTTAGAACATTGAATGTAGGCATCATTCATGAAAAAATAATAATAATAATCAAGTTGATTAGAATTTTTTTTTTTTTTGATGGGCAAAAAGAATTTTATTAAAAATGGGGGTTAAGGGGAAGGAAATCCAACAAAGAGTTGGAAGATACATCACAAAGGCAGAGCCCGAAACACCCAAGGGTCCATAAGGGTCCAAAATAAATAAACACTAAAGCCCAACTCTACACTCAAAATAAACAAAGAAAGCCCAAAACACCCAAATCCGGCCAAACCTTGGACTGGCCCGCCCAAACCATCCCTCAAACCCTAGCCACCTTCAAGATCCACTGTCGCACAAACCACTGGAGCCCAGCCTCGCCATTGAGCCGAGTCGGTCTCTCCCAGATGTAGAAACCAGCGACGGGAACCAGCCTACAGAAATGAACACCGAAGACAAATAGGTCAAAGAGGACCACACCACCACCAACAAGAAGCTCCAGCAAAACAGCCCCAACAGCACACGATCCAAACAACATCAGCAAAACCGAAATGGCGAAATGTTGGCCCCTCGCCCGACTAAGATCTTGGAGTGGCCATCTGCCAGACTTCGGCACTTAAAGAAGACCTAAAACACCTAGCCATAGGAGCCACATCCACCTCACCACCAGCGGAAATAACCATCACCGATCAAAAAACCCTTTTTACCGATCATTTTTGTATAAAACCAACAAAACAAAAAAAAAAAACGTTAGAAAATGAAAAAACACAAAAAACAAATGCCCTCTTCCACTCCAACCCTAATCCAACAACCACCACCACCTGCCACCACAAACCTCCGAACCACCCAAGTCGCTAAGCACACCAGAGGAAACAAGAAACCCGGAGGCGAGGAGGATCGGAACTACATGGCCGGGTCGCCATCGCCACGCCCAAACCACACGGTGGAAGCCGGCGGCCCAGGACCAAATCTAGGAAAGCAAACCGCCTGATGAAAGGCCAAAAGCACCAGACGTGGGCTTGTGAAAATAGGAGACGAGGGAAGCAGGGAGCTCAATCAGGAAGAAAAGAAGAGAGGAAAGGCCCGGGGTACTCCTCCCCCCCCCCACCCCCCCCCAAAAAAAAAAAAAAAAAAACCCTAAGCGGTTGAAACCAGGACATTTCCTTTTCAGAGAGAGAGAGAGAGAGAGAGAGAGAGAGAGAGAGATGTTGATCAGATTTTGGCAAAGGTTTCATCGATCATATATGTTTGAATAAGAACTAGCGTGATCAGATTTTGGCAAAGGTTTCATCGATCATATATGTTTGAATAAGAACTAGCGTGAGACCCATGCCATGCACGGCTAGATTTAACAAATATTGAACCCAACCTCTTAACAATTACTAGCCTCTAGCTGCTAAAGATTCTACACCACCGTTTTGTGAAAGCAATTAAGAAAAGTTAACCAAGTTCAACCTAAAGCTTATGTCGCCAGCATGGTTTATTCTTCTCCAAAGTGAAGTGAAATCGGAAGCAGCCTCAAGTTTGAAGTTCCCAGTATGAAGAAAATAAAAACCACCGGTTCAGTCCCTGTTACTGGAGATCGAAGGGATACATAGGAAACGGATACAACATTTAGATTTTATATGCACAAACTCAAGTTCAACCTATAACCTCGGGGTTAATAACCCCAGCTTTAACCACTGATCCAATGGACCCCTTGAAGTTCTCAGTATCCCAACAAAAATATTTACACAACAATCACACTGCGAAAGTGACTCAACACACATCTCAAGCATTTTTGATACTCTAGCCAGCCATTGGAACACTTATTAATTTAACAGCCACATCCCGTGGATGTCAATTACGGTCACTGACAAAGGTGAGAAGTAGCTGGTTCACCTGGTCAGGGAATTGCTCCTGAACGAAATGGGTACCTTCAGGCACGTAGATTGTCTCCAAGTTAGGGACATAAGTCTTCACCTCTCCACTTCTTATGTAGTCTTCTATTCCTGGAAATTTGAAGACATAGTCCTCCTCCCCCATGATCAGCATAGCCGGAACTTCCACTTTCGGATCTGGTATGTCCAAGTGTTTGTGCATCGACCTGTTATGTAAAACCAAAGGTTGAAGGTTTCCGTGATTTTTATGAAAACATAGAAAAAAGAAGAAGGAAAGAGTACTCCAGAAACAAATAGGATGATCCCTTTATTCAGTCAAACAATGGTTGCAACAGCCGATTTAAAAAAAAAAAAAACACAATGGTTGCCACTCCACACTCAGGGATAAAGGCAAAGACGTTATCCAAGTGGAAATAATTTCGAAAACAAAATGTTGTATATGCATATATTTAATCTCCACAAGTCCCCAAAGCTTTTCAAAATATCTAACACCCTCCCTCACGTGCAATTTCGTCTTCCACTTGAATGAGCAAACATCCAAACATATGATGCAGCACAAGGCAAACTGAAAAGAAGAATTCAAACGGATAACAAATGCAGATTGGAAGACTTTAACCCAAGCGCTCACATAAACTAAAGCTATGGTAACTTGTTCATACCAGAGCTTAAGCACAGAGGAAATCAATAATACGGATAAGGAGCAGAGTTTCGCTTCTCCCCCCTCTCATCTTGGAGATTATCATCAGAATAATCTCTTTCCAATAGCAAGATATTATGACAAAACGGCCATTTCGTAGACAAAAATAATCAAATATCAAGTAACCCCCATTGCAATTAACCACATGAAAAATCCAGCACGTTCGTGCTTTAATCGTGTACGTATCAGTAAGAACAAAACATAGCATCAGTGGAACGATCCACCGTTTGCAATCATAGTGACAAGGTCATCAACCAAAATTTGTAAAACAAAACCAAGAAAATTCAATTTTGTTGGAGTTTGGAAGGAAAAGATACTTCACTCAAGTTCTTCAGTAACATGAATGCTATATAACCCTTCACCTGTAAGGAACTTGTAATGCAGTTTGAAATCCGGATTTCTCATATAAAGCTCCATAGGTTGCCATATCTTCATCTGTGAACCAAGGGGGTAAAGAAGTGGATGGTTCCACCATATCCATGATTTCCTTATTTTCCCCAGCTATTGGTATTTCACTTTTGGAGAAGAGTATATAGATGTTCCGAACGACTGTTTTGGCATCAAAGCGACCAAAATCAGCTTCAGCTCGTCCAGGTTCCTATAATGAATCTCCAAATGAAGTGAATGAAAACCAGTAAGATATGCTTTCCAATTCTGGACAGGTAAGTTGGTATAAAGAGTCAAAGACCATGCGTACCTTCCATCTTGAGATGTAGAAACCTTCTGGGAGGCCCTTGTGATGTGTAGGAGGACGTGGGGGCATAAATGGGACACCCAATGTTACTACTCCTGAGATCCTCTTTGGGTACAGAAGGGCAATGAGGTAAGCGATTGGGGATCCAAAGTCTTTACCAACAAGAAATACCTGTAAGTAAATAGGAGGGAGAAAGAGAGCATTATAACTTACAAAGAGACTAATCGTTTGGACTTTGGAAAACTTTTTTTTTTTCTTGCACAAATTAAAGTTTAATGATCCTGAAACATTTCACCCAGTCATTTTCAGTAAGGAAACATTCTAACGTGATATGGATTCTACCATGTTAACTCCAAGTAGCATTCTTGAGATTTACATTCCAATACTATCCCCAATAACCCCAAAACACAATTTTAACAACTATGACGAGACGGAAACTCTTGCGAACCGCGTGCATCCCAGATTCACAAAACCGCATGTCATTTAGTTGTATTTGCAATTTTAATTACGTCACTAATCCTATAAACAGATTTCAGTCTTCAACAGCAAACTTGTTAGGAATCAAAAAAACCCATCAATGCCATGCAAACCAAACACGTGTTCAGCAATCTAAGATGAAGTTCACATTACACCAGGAGCAAGCCTGAGATATAATGGAGGCAAAAAAAATCTTATTTTCTCAAATATCCTTATCCCTCTGTCCTAATGCATTGGCAAGCCACGATTTGGTAAGAATCTCAAAACACGAAAATATCGGGTCACAAATGTGCGAATATTCATACACTAAGACCTAAGAAGCACAGACACAAACACAAGTGCAGACACGGATATGGACATGAGATACGGCAATTCCCAATTAATAAGCATACAGACACGGCCGTAGACACGAAAAAAAGGAGGGGGGGGGGGGGGGGGGGGGGGGGGGAATGCTTATACTTTTAAAGTTTAGTTATTAGTACGGATATGGGATCTACAAACTCCCAAACTATTAGGAAATAACATTAACTTGGCACAAAAAAGACAACTAACACTACTTCTACATAATTAAGAGATAACCACCAAAAAGACAAACCACGAGGCAAAAGTGACAAGTTTGTTGCAAATTGTAACTCTTGAAATAGTTTTATAACTTATAAGTATGAAATGACACCACACCGTGTCTCTATACGTGTGTCACTTGAGACATGTGCGCCTCCCATGTTCCACGTGTGTCCCTTGTTCAACTTCATTACAAATAATTAGAGTTAATCAAAACAGCCATTTTTTTAATCATTTTCATTTTCCAAAGACTTAAAAATGACTTTCTCCAAAATGTTGAGAAATTGGCTAAACCACAACACACACAATGTGCGGAAAATATTCAAGAAAATAACGCAAGCAGAAAAAATACAGAGTTTTTACGTAATTCACCAACTATGAAGTTGAGTACGTCCACAACTCACACCACTTTTCCTGACATATCAAATGAAAAGAGTACAAGACTGCACCACTTTATATTATCCATAGAATGAAGAGAGTGCAAGAGTTACATGATGAGCTAGCTACATATATGCAAGTATTCATAAGGTTCACAAATTACCTAAAAATAACTTTGCCAAGGTTTTGGGAGCAGAACAAAACCCCGAACACTAAGCGGAGTGCAATTAAACCGAATCAAACTTCACAAACCCAACCCCAAACACCACTAAAATAGTAAAAATTTCCCTAACAAAACCGCACGAGAAAAACTACACATTTTTCCCCAAACAAATCCATAGAGGAAAAACTATCTTATCTCTATTTTCCCGACTACCAAACACAACTACAAATCAAATCAAACCAAACCAAGCCCGCAGCTGAGAAGAGATTTTCTTCTTCCAGAGTAGAACACAACTACAAATCAAATCAAACCAAACCAAACCCGCAGCTGAGAAGAGATTTTCTTCTTCCAGAGTAGAAGTGCTACGTCCTCCAACTGCAATCCCAACCACAATTCTCTCACATATATATGGCCCAACACATAAGAATATGGGGCCTCCATCAAGGACAGACCGAGGGGCGGATGACCCCGGGCAACCTCCCCTCCCTACCTACGTTACACATTTTTAATAACTATAGTAGGGTTTTTTTTTTTCAAAACTATAAAATTATGTAAGTTCGCCCGCCCAACATTGTTTAGAACAATTCAACACCCGTCCAACCAATATTTACTGAGAAAACAATGTTTATATTTAGCAACAGTTTTATCTTTCGCAATATTATTTTGCTTTTAGTAATTGAATAGGGTCATCAAAAATATGTATATGACAATCTTCTTAATTTTTACAATTTTTAATAACAACATTAATATCGCCTTCTATGTCTAAAAACACGTTCTTGAATGCTGGCTCACCCAAACTTGAAGTTGAATCCCTATGCGTAAGCGTACATGCATGTGAGAGGGTTGTGGTTGGAGTTATGATTGGTGGCCATTACGCTCATTACTAAACCTGTTGAAGAGATGAAAAATAACCAAGGTATATCTTTTCGATCAGAGGTTGAATCGATCATCAAATAGAAGAATTAGGCCAAAAATTAGGATACAATCGGAAAATAAAACTTCATAAACAAAGAGTACCTTTGGAATGTCGAGAGCATCGAGAAGTGCGACCATGTCATGGACGAAGTCAAGGAGTGAGGTGTTTTCGGGTTCGGGCGGCGGGTCGGACAGCCCGTATCCTCTGTAATCGGGTGCGATCGCTCTGTAACCGGCGTTTGCGACGGCGATCATCTGGTGGCGCCACGAGTACCATATCTCTGGAAAGCCGTGGAGGAACAACACCGCTGCCGGACCCGTTCCGGTCTCAGCTACGTGGAGCTTCAGACCGTTCACTTCCACGTACTTGTGCTGTATTTGGTCCATTGAGTTTCTACAGAGAGAGAGTAGCTGTGAGGCTGCCGCTGTACGAGCCCCCACAAGTACGAGCGGTAAAAGATGGGTTCCAAAACCACTGAACAATTTTCCCTGTTTATGGAAAAAAAAAATTCAGTGCCGAGTGAGTGCCATTTATTGCCCAATCGGCGCATCTGAGCCGTTTATTGTATTTTTGGACAGCTCGAATTTCGAAAGAGAAAGTGTTAGGATGGGAGAAGGAAGAGAGTTTCAATCCGAACCATTCAAAAGTGTATTAGATAAGTCGAATGTATTGAGCTGAACAGGTACCAAATGAGATATAACCACTAAACACCGAAATTTTTTTCCGGTTTATGACAATCCTATCAAGATGATCAGAGAGAGACGGGGAAATTATCCCAGTGCCTCCGGTTATGATAATTTTTCGAAAATGAAATCCGATTGATCGTTAATCGAATTAGAAGAAGGATTCATATAAAGTTATAAACCAATTATCCAATCATTCTCTCGATTTTTTAGGCTATCTTTCAATTATACAATTAAATCCTTTGATGATACAGTGTCATACAACGATTCTTTTTTTTACCATATGTGGCGTTAATTTACCTACTAAAATATCACCCGTCTCGACCCAAGATCCCAGATCCCAGCATCACCTTTAATATTTGCCAAATATTTTTTAGAAGATTCGAAGTTGTTTTATTATTTTTATTATAAATAACAATTTTAATTCTAAATAACATTTATTTCTGCAATCGTTTTTTGTTTCGATTTTGTAATTATTTATTTGTGATTTCTAGCCCCTGAGTAAATACCACATGTGTGTTAGAGGAGAGGAAAAAATGGCAGAACCATGAATTCAATCTGAACCAGTTCAAAATTGGGTAGTTTGGTTTGATTTTTAAGAGTAAGTATTATCTCCGTTTAGAAAATAAAAAAAGAATTTCAGATGGTTTGGTTTGCGATTCTGAATTTCAAACCAAAGAAAAATTAATTGTCTACATCCATTATGTTGAATTTCCCCCTAATTTCCTTTTGACATACTAGTCAAGTGAAATAAATTCGTTCACAAAAAGAATTGTCTTTATACACAATTTTGAATTTTCCCCTAATATTTGTTTGAAATAATCAATCAAATCCACCTTAAATTTTTTTACTCAATTAATTCAAACAAGCCATAAGACATCTACAATAAATCACTGAGATACAGATCAAACCATACAGCAGCTAATAACCACCCTAAAATAGAGATACAGAAAACAACTAGACCCTAAAAGAGACAAAACTAATATCGAACTCCTAAGCAAGAGTTATTAGCCATGTGCACCGAACGGCAAACATGGAGCCAGTATCTAGATGGCGACGGGGTTAGGTTTGGGAGAGTGAGAGAGGGGGCTTGGGGGGGGGGGGGGGGGGGGGGGGGGGGGGGGGGCTTTATGGTGGGGTTGCATTTGACATAAGAAAAAGTAAGATAAATCCACCTTAATTAGAAAACTACATTTACATAAATCCTAGATAAATTCCCTGTAATTAGAAAAGGGTACACAAGATATTTCACAAGCAAAAGTGATGGAAACAAAACCATTCAAAATGAACGCTTACTTTGAGTCTCTGATATAGTGAGGATGACTAATATTTAAGTATGTATCCCTTAACTCTAGTGGGGTGATATTGTTAGTTTAGCCCTACGAATTTAAAAAAAATTCTTATTGATATCCAATTGAGATGATTTTTTATAGGAGTCCATAAAAAAAACATTTTAAAAGGCTCGTTTGTGTGACTTGTGTCATTTTAAAAAAACATTTTAAAAATTGAGCGCAAAAAATATATGTGTGACTTGTGTCATTTTTATCTGTGTAAACTAGGGGCGTAAATGAACTGAGCCGTTTGTGAACTGTTCGAGACTCGACTCGGTAAAGGTTTGTTCGAATTTGATTCGTCTGCTTAACGAACCGAACATGAACCTCAATTTTAGGCTCATTTCATAAATGAGCCGAACATGAACGTAGTAGTATTCGGCTCGATTAGGCTCGCGAACCTGGAGTATATGTATCATGAGAATTTTATATAGTTACATAGTGAAAATTTTAAAACTTGTACAAGTCTAAACGTTTACAATTACTAAAAACTTACTTATGTAAACGTTTTTTTTCATTTTATATGTATATGAACGTGTTTATGTACATATTAAAATTTTTATTTGCAGCTGTAGACCTGTATGATAGCATCAATATATGATATTATTGGGTTGTTAAGGCTCGTGAACGAGCTAGAGTTCGACCCAAATCTAAACAAGCTCGGTTTGAGTTTGGCTCGTCATAATTTTCATTGAGTTTGGCACGAGCTTGCTGGGATACACCCAAGTGGTGTGGGTGTGTGTTGTATGGGATAAAACCCCTTGGTCCCCTTACCCTTTTGTTTTGGACTGCCTTTGGCAGTGTGTGTGTGTGTGTGCAAGAGATGTGAGAGAGAGCAGAGAGAGTGTGAGCCGTGACCCCCGTCAAGGGGAGCGGTGCTCCTCGGAGATGCTCGGATACTCCGTCGGAGAGCCATCGGAGTGAGGGAGAGAGAGAGAGGAGTGGGGAAGCCGGATTGTGGCTATCCCAGTGAGGTTTTCTCATACATAGTGGAGTTTTTCTTCGGATATCTCTCGTTTGTGCTTGGTATGTTTTCATGATTGTGCTTGGAGGTATGAATCGGGGTTTCGACCCAACAGTGGTGTCAAAGCCAGGTTGCTGGTTCGGAGCTGCGGCTGTGCAGCGGAATGTCACCGGAGAAGCACAACACGATCGAAAGGAAGCACGAAGCACCTCTCTTGCTGGGTTCTTGGTTGAGCCGTCTGAAAACTCAATCAGACCATAAGGGTTGTGCACCTCACTGAGACGAGTCTATAGGAGGTGACGGGGTCGAGTTTCGTCACTAGATGAACGCTTGGTAGCCATTCGATCGCAGCGGGAGGAGTCGGCGACGGGCGGAGAGGCTGTTTTGAAAAGCCCATGGTCGTGGATGATCGAAGACGAGTTTTGAGCACTGGGTTGTGTTCACCTCGAAGAGACGATCATGGATTGGGGTAGCACATCGCCGGAGGAGCTCGGAGATGGCAGCAATGGCCGGTCGAAGGCGGCGGCGAGACGGCGGAGGTGCGGTTGAAGGGCGGCTCATACAAGGACTGGTCGAATGGGAGATTGGAGCACAAGGTTGTGTTCGTCTCGTCGAGACGAGCTCAGAAATGGTCTAGTGGTCGCCGGGGTTCACCGTAGGAGGCCGCACGCACTGCTAAAACGGGCGGCGCA
This sequence comes from Rhododendron mucronatum var. ripense, assembly GCA_019656295.1. Taxonomy (NCBI): domain Eukaryota; kingdom Viridiplantae; phylum Streptophyta; class Magnoliopsida; order Ericales; family Ericaceae; genus Rhododendron; species Rhododendron mucronatum. Next base: position 254,202 of record BPLT01000173.1, read on the forward strand.
TGGTCGCGTGTTAGATCTACGCGTGCGTGTGTGTTGCACGCTCGGGACAGTGGCTGGCACACGCCAGTAGGTGGGTGGCACACGCTGGCACACGCCAAGCGTGTGTGGTCAACGCCACGGAGGATGGCCAACGCTGACTCAACGCCCAATCAGCATGCCACGTCAGCGTCACGTGGCTGGCACGTGGTAGTGCCACATCAGCAGAAATGGGGCCCAGGGTTGCCACGTCAGCCGGTTAACGCTGATGTGGCTGGTCAACGGTCAAACTGCCTGGGTCAGATTTAATTTATGCGATTTTGGGGCCGTTTGGACTCTGTTTTTCCCGTATGAGTAGTCGATTTTGACTATCTCGATGTTCCGGACGCAACCGCATGCTCCATTTTCAGTTTGGAGCCTCCTAGGCTGGTTGTGAGTGCTTAGTGGAGCAAAAAAAGCTTGTTTGGAGGAGATTTGGGTTGCGAGGAGGCTTTTTTGAGCAGCATGGATATTTGGGGTGATCTGTTATGGAGTTTGTAGGCAAGGATACATTACATTTGGGCTAGGTTACTCGTCTAGTAATGACACAGGTGCTTATTAAAGTGATAGATCGATTCCGATGGAGGTCCCATATGCTGGGGAAAGCCAGAAATGGACAAGTGGCAGGGAGAAGACTAGGGGAGAGCTGACGGGAGTGCAGGGAGTTGACGGAAAGTGGCAGAAATTGACGATTGACGGAGCAAACATGCAGAGATCAGAGGTTGATCGGGGCAAACATGCGCGGAGCTAGTGAGCAAAGAAACACTCGGGTTGGTAGTGACATAGGCGCTCACTGGAGCGATGGTTTGCGGAGATGATTGACAGTGATCGGAGGCAGTCTGGTTCAATCGGGGTCGAAGTCCTATTATCCGGAGATGCAGTTTGTGATTCTGGTTACAGGATGACTGATCGGATGTGACTTCCGGTCTAACAGATGATGGGTGACAAATACGGGCTTGTGGAGCATATAGATACATGGAGCTGATGTTTGGTACGGAACAAGCAGTATGGGTTTATCGACAATGAACAAGATGAGCAGCAGTTTCGAACACACACGGGATAGGCACGAAGTTCGAGGAGTCGCGACCTGAGACGTACGGATGTGTGTGCCTGGATATGAATCAGGAGGTGTGCGGGATATCGGCCGGGTGATGATTGCTACTGCTTGCGGGGGTGTTCATTGGAGCTCTGGACAGGGAGATTGAGATGAAGATGTGACGACGCATCGCAGGATTCTCTTCCTTCTGGGATTTAGTGACGGAATCCTCTCTAGGATATGTGGCCACATGAGTTGGAAAGATGGAGTCATGGATTGTGTCCAGTGATTGGGCACGGTGCGTTTGGGGTTCAGCCACGGAAGATCCGGTCTTGCAAGGAGACACTCATTCAAATAGTGTATCCCGGTTTAGGGTACGGAGGAGCTCGAGTTTGGCAGTGACACATGTGATTGACGAAAGGGGCAGAACGGGATTGATGGACGCGGATTACAGCATTCAGGGGTGATGCGGGCGCTCAGGCAGCAGAGGAGCGCGGATAGAAATGGACTTTGCTGCGGACATCTCGGGATTGAGATGTGGAGCATCCGGGTTTGGATGCGGAGCACTCGGTTGAGGGGGTGCGGTGTATCGGCGGTGTTGCCGATATGAGCCACGGATATCTAGTCGAGTTTTGTAGCCTCCTCGCAGGTGATGTGTGAGATTATCTGGCGAGTGGAGCCTCTGGTGTGAGCAGAGGGTTGCTGTGGTGCTAGAGTGGCGGATTGCAGCAGGACAGCACTGCGGATTCAGCAATTACCCCACTCAGGTGTAGGGGGTGATTGTTGGGATACACCCAAGTGGTGTTGGTGTGTGTTGTATGGGATAAAACCCCTTGGTCACCTTTCCCTTTTGTTTTGGATTGCCTTTGACAGTGTGTGTGTGTGTGCGCAAAAGATGTGAGAGAGAGCAGAGAAGTGTGAGCCAGAGGCTCCCCCGTCAGAGGGAGCGGTGCTCCTCGGAGATGCTCGAATACTCCATCGAAGAGCCAGTGAGGGAGAGAGAGAGAGAGGAGTGGGGAAGTCAGATTGTGGCTATCCCGATGAGTTTTTTCATACTTGTATATGTAATTTATACATAGTGGAGTTTTTCCTCGGATATCTCTCATTTGTGCTTGGTTTGTTTTCGTGCTTGTGCTTGGAGTTGTGAATCGAGGTCAGGGTCTCAACCCAATAGAGCTTGAATCCGCTAAAAAACTTAACGAACGAATATGAACATTCTAAAATTCGGCTTGTTTACAGCCCTAGTGTAAACAGACTTGTCGTTTTGCAAGTGTCCATCTATAGTATATACTCGTGTCCTTGTATTTTCCACTCATCACAACCAGAACCAGCAAGCCCTATGCCATTAAATCGTGCAGCTCCCGGGCAACCATAAGAAGAGGGATCTCTCTCTCTCTCTCTCTCTGTGTGTGTGTGTACGCGCGCTCGCGCACTCTTGAGGTTCCGCTTATTACGGCGAGCATGAAGTTCTATACATGTATCGAAATTATAGGTATAGTACTTGTTTTCCATCACCATTTTTGCTCTAATCATCAACCAGCTGTCATCTTCAGTAACCCGTCTCTATTGTGACGAAAATGGAGCTTGATGAAAATGGCGTTTGGGTCTATACTGTTTCCAAGAATATTGAGGAGTTCAAAATGTAATCGGGTTACTACTTAAATAGGTGCATTTCTCTTGATCGCGGGAAGAAATTATGACTTGTTCTAGTGAGGTTATTAAGTATGGGATTTGTTGTATGCATAATTACCTCAGTTTTCCAGTGCTCTAATGGAATTTATGTAGGGTTGGCAAAGGGAACTAGCCAGCTTTCTAATTGTGGTAAACGACGTCTAACGTTGTCTTGAAGAGTTCTTTGACACGTTTGTGTTAATAATTTATTTTAATCAGCGAGTATTTGTATTCTCAACGTGGGGAGATTAATAAGTATTTTATATCATGGAACTCGTAATATAATTGAGATAAGGACGGAAGTGCAACTATAATTCTGTAGCGGGGTGAATTATAATTAGTGAAATAAGAAAATAGAATCCTGGTGAGATTAGGGTTTCTTATTTACACTGGAAGCCCAAACTTATTACTCCTTGAGTCTCTATCGTAACCACATATATACACGTTATGCTCTCTAGGTCAGATAGACGTTTTTTATTATTCAAGAAACAGAAGTAGGCTTAGGGAGAGCAAACAGATCACGAAAGAGTCCACACTCGATTCGTGTTCTAGACCTGCATGGAATACGATAGAAGATCGTAAGGTACAATCAAGCAGTATTCTTGCTTATAGCAAGGTGTGTTATAACAAGTTCAACCAGCGTTCGTGTCACAGGGAGTTTAGGTAAAACCCTAATTCCGCATTGTAGGATTTTGCAATTTTTTTTTGTCTAATCTGTACGCGTTATTACTGGATTTTGGGAATCATTTTCCAACAATTTGAGAGGACAAACCTGACCACTATGAAAGTTGAGATGATGAGGTTCAACCATCAGAAATCTACATCACATTACTAAAGGCCATTATTAGTGACTTTTTGAATCTTATTGATAAAATTAGCAAGGGAGTCGGAGAAGATAAGTGTTTGTTGGAACATTTCAAATAAGAGTTGAAGGCTTTACTGGAACCATCCATAGAAGAGTTGGAGTCTAAAATGTATGAGATCCTACTGGATGGTACAACTCTCATGCTTCCAGGAGAGAAAATTCAGTTTATGATGGAACTTGGAGGCTTTCTTGAATCCAAGTGTTTACACAAAGTGGTTGATGTTTACCTTCAGAAACTCCATCTTGTTTTTGAAAATTTTGTGATGCTAAGTCAATAAGATTATTTATTTGAGGTGGTTGGGCTTCAAGAAGCTTCCTCAATCTGGTGATTTCGATTTCGGCGGGAAAAAAGTTCGGAGGAAAGAGGATAGATCGAGGAGCTGGGTCGCAAACAAGAGCGTAATCAACAACCAATTATTCGGCATCAAGGTTTGGCTAAAAAGACAAACAATTGGATGGAAAATTAAAAAATGAAGAAGAAGGTTGTGGAAGGGGAAAGGTGAGGAGAAAGCACAGGGATGGAGTTGTTTTTCAGGTGGCGGACCTATTTCAGGGATGTCTACATCAAGAGAGGTTATTATCTACATCAGTAAACTCATCCGACATTCGTACGCGCACAGTTCAAACCTTACATTGGTCTTTGAGGTCAGACTTTTACTTTTCGATGGCCTTATTCCCATTCCACTACTGGTCTAAAACCTAGATCACTTCCTAAAAATATAGGAGTACAAATGTTGCTCCATTACACCTTAGCACCTGTGTTCTTGAGCTCAACTCTAGACCATTAACAAGCCCTCAACTTTGCTTTTATTTGAAAAGATGGAGCTATTTTTGAAAAGGTTCGATATGCTTTGTGTATCATTTTTTCAATTGAATTAAATTGTATCAGGATCCGTATCATGTATAGATTTTTAAAAGAGGGAGAATATTAAAGAAAAGAGTGGACAATGAGAGTATTTATATTACGCTTGAACTCAAACTTTTTTTTGGCTTGGTACAAAATGGTGGAACCTATCCCTATATATACTACTCTATGGATGGCTCTAGTACAAAGATATTTTCATATAAGATAAACTTTGAGATTCTAGAATTACACATGTGAGTAATTCACAAAAAAAAAACTCTAGATATTTCACAAGGATATTATAGAGCTTCTAGAGTTAGATGTTTTATTAGAGTTTCTAAAAATTAGATATTTATATCTTCTTCAATAAAATCTTCCATTTTGGATTTTGACAATTGGAGCTTTGTCAATTAGATTTGTTTGGACTTAACTTTGTTGTGCAAAAATACTATATTTAAGCTTCAAAAACGTTAATCATAATTAATTTACAATTGAAAAATAGATATACCTAATAACACCAACGAACTATGCTTAATTTTTTTTTAAAAGTTTTTAAGAAAGAAATTTTAAAATCTCACAACTAGAGCCTATTACATTAAGGATTTCTGTTCCCTTTGTTAAGCAAAGAAAAGTCAGGCAAAACACAATCAAAGTATGGTTCTTTTTTCTATTCAAGCCCTACATTGAGGTTGAATTTATAACAAATGGTTTGAAAAATGCCATAATTAGATATAAAGGTAAAAAACCTTTGAAGGCAACACTTCTTTATTATTTTGCATGAATATATGTTTTGTTCAAACAAGGGCCACCGATTTAGTTGTAAAAAACTGGCACGGAATCATGTGTGTGGGTTTGAATTGAGGGCAATCTCTAATATGCTATTAAGAATATGGTGGTTGAGCTATGTTACGGAGGGAGGCAACTTTGTATTGTATGACACGGTTGTCGCTCGGACTCTAAAGGGTCTCACCAGAATTCGTGGTAGTGCATGCTTTAAAAAACACTTAGAAAACGGCAGTGGAGAGAATGCTATTTTGTGGGATAGGTAAGAACGCAGAGCTATTATTTGGTGGCGTGGGGTCAAGCGTGACTGCGTGAGAGTCGAACATTGAATGATGCAGGTGGTGTTGGTACTCGTAAGGGGTTTCACCTTATTCTCCTTGTAGAAATAATACTTGCAAAATGGGAGCCTAGTTCTCTTTTCTTCCCTTGTTATGAACACCAGAGCTATTTTTTGGGTTGGAGGTAGAGGGTGAGAGTTGGTCCTATCACTTTGGCTGCTCTAAACCACTTAGGTTGAGGCTCACCTCAGGAACGTAGAGCTATCACTTTGGATAAGTCCTAGGTTTCCCTTATTTATATTGCTGTGTTAATTTGTGGATTTATATGCTAGCTTATAGTGGAAGCTTTTTTTTTTGATAATCGGTTATCCGGGCCAACTTGCGCGCACCTTAACTAATTCTGAAGTCCTGAAGGTAATGACCGGGTATAATCTCCAGTGGTCCCATGATTTGTAATGTTTGGCCTCCGTGGGAATGAAACCTGTAAACTCATGGAGGAGCACTTACTGCTTTCTCACAAACTCTCCAAATGCAGCTTGAACTCTCCAAATCTTTTCTTTTCTTTCTTCACTTGGTAATTTGTCCCATGTTGTTTTTTATTCATGGTCAAAGTGTCAGTGTATGACTTCATGTACTTTTTCTGCTGTTGTATTGTAAATTCTTTCTTTCCCCTATCGAAGGCCTTCGTAGGGCAGGGCATTGCCAATGAAAGGGTAACATGGGATGCGAGCATGGCTATCGACATGGTTGCAGTGTTCTCTGAAGGTGAGAAATTACTTAAAGGTTTGATATTTTTGACAGCCTCTATTGTGGCTAATTCATGTGTTTCTTGATTCAGAGAGCGAAAAGTTCACGGAAAGGGAACAGAGATCGAAGGAGGGACGATGGTCCAACAAATGCCCCTTGTGGGATTCTTATCGACCGATCGCAGGATTGTGCAAGTACCACGAGCTCCCCATGATATGGGGAAATGGCGGAGAAAAAGACAGTGAGCGGGAAATTTAAAGATTGCAGAAGAAGGGTAAGAGGAGGATGTTATTTTACCAAGTATGTGCTTGTTTTGGTTTAACAGGTAGACAGTGTTCTAATGACAATTGAGTAAATGATTTGCTATGAGGAATGTAACTAGTACTAACACATTACTAGGCCTTAAATGTGAGTAATTTCCTAATTGGTAACCCCTCCGACTATGCCTCAGTTATGCTCTAACCCCCTTTAACTTTTATAGTTCATACTTTACCGCCTTGAACTATCAACGTGATGGCATCTGTCGACGGTGAGAGCAAATTTCCAATGTGAACAACTGTTTTATTAGTCCAATTGATTGGTGCATTTTATATGAACTCTGGAAGAGCATCTCGAATGCTTCCTCAAATCTTTCATCCAACTTAATCTTGGTTGACAAATGGTAAAGGGAAGGGATGTGCTACAATTAAAAGCGAAAATCATATTAAATTGAGAGAGAACCTAAATTTTTTATCAAAGAGAAATTGTATGTTTTTTCATCAAAATTGGTGAAAGAAGCTTTTGCAGATAATCTAGGATTTTGTAGGAAGATGTGGGGTTTAAACATGAAGTTGACTGTGACAAGATTTTTTGGGGCTCAATACATTGCTAACTTTAGCATGTACCGCCCACACAACACCCCACCCAAAAAAGCGCGCCCCCCCCCCCCCCCCCCCCCCCCCCCCCCCCCCCCCCCCCCCCCCCCCCCCCCCCCCCCCCCCCCCCCCCCCCCCACACACACACACTACTTTGGGGTTGAGACTTGGCTAGAATTAAAAATGAAACCGTAATTTACCCAATTTTGGTGTGTGTTTGTTAGGGGTGAGGAAAAAACCACCGATCCATCAATCTAGTACGAACCACAGCCCAAACCGGATGGTTTGGGTTGGGTTGTTATTTTTAGTAGTAAGATTTGGTCCTGTTCAGAAAATGAAAACCGTTTTAGATGGTTTGGTTTGCAAATTTGTGCTCATGGGTTATGGTTCCAAACTAAACCGAAATATATACATATGCACTGATCTCTTTTATTTTGACGGGGACTTGGGAGAGGATGAGACTTGGGAGTCGATAGACTGTAAAAAGTGTACTTTTATCTTGGTGTAGGTGGAGAAAAACAAGCCATTAGATGTAATCACAATAATTAAATGGGTTCATGATAGAAATCCGATGGGTTCAACTGATCACCAAATGCACCATTCGGGCAATCAAACCATACATAGGCAACAGAGTTTCTCTAGATTTTAATGGGATGATTTTGTTCGCCAAAAAAGTGAATCCACTCCCTTAATTATACGCGGCGTTACTGGATGCAGGAGGGAGGACCGAGGAGGGCAGTTATCTTTGAGCTTTGTCAGACAACCATAATACTGTAGAAATTTGGTAACTCTAGTGATCCACAAGTCCTGATAGGGTCTTTAAGAGGAAAATTAGTACTGTATTACTTGCTCTTGGAGCACCGCGTGGTCAAATATTTTTTCCGTTGGCGGAAACCTCTTTTTTCTTGTGAATTCTTCTGCTTTGTAGTGCTACCTCTTTATGCAGTTGCTGATGTATTGAACCCTTTTTAGAGTGACTCCAAGAAACAAAACTGAAATTTTGTCAAATTTCAAGAGTCATATCTCTAAAAGTCTCCCGAAGCCAAAGTGCTACACTATTTTTGTTTTAACTTTTTAAAAATAGAGAAATGGTTTTTCAAAACTCAGCAACAATCAACATAAAAATATTCTATAGAAAATAAATTGAATTTGCCTGCTAACATGTTCTAATGGCCCTTCAACATGTTGGGAAATAAGAGGGGTGATCATACTTCATGCATGCCTTCATGGGATACAAAATCAGATGTATCAGAATCTAATTCGACGAACTGACCTATTTATTTTTGAAGACCTTAATGTAGGCATCATTCATGAAAAAAAAGGGATCAAATTGATCAGATTTTGGCAAAGGTTCCATCGATCATATATGTTTGAATAAGAACTACAAATATTGAACCCAACAATTACTAGCCTCTAGCTGCTAAAGATTCTACATTTCACTAAAGCTTATGTTGCCAACATGGTTTATTCCTCTCTAAAGTGAAGTGCAATCGGAAGCAGCATCAAGTTTGAAGGTCCTAGCATGAAGAAAATAAAAACCACCAGTTCAGTCCCAATTACTGGAGATCGAACAGACACAACATTTAGCTTTACTGCACAAACTCAAGTTCAACCTATAACCTCAGGGTTAATAACCCGAGTTTTAACCACTGAACCAATGGACCCCTTGAAGTTCTCAATATCCCAACACAAATATTTACGTAACAATCACAATGTGAAAGTGACTCAACACGCATCTCAAGCATCTTTGATACTCTAGCCAGCCTTTGGAACACTTATTAACAGCCACGTCCCGTGGATGTCAATTATGGTTACTGAGGAAGGTGAGAAGTAGCTGGTTCGCCTGGTCAGGGAATTGCTCCTGAACAAAATGGGTACCTTCAGGCACGTAGATTGTCTCCAAGTTAGGGACATAAGTCTTCACCTCTCCATTTCTTATGTAGTCTTCTATCCCTGGAAATTTGAAGACATGGTCCTCCTCCCCCATGATCAACATAGCCGGAACTTCGACTTTCAGATCTGGCATGTCCAAGTGTTTGTGCATCGACCTGTTACGTAGAACCAAAGGTTGAAAAAAGAACAAGAAGACAGTACTCCAGAAACGAATAGGATGATCCCTTTATTCAGTCAAAAACAATGGTTGCCAACTGCCGATAAAAAAAAAAAAAACCACAATGGTTGCAACTCCATACTCACAGAAGCAGCGATGTCATCCAAAAGGGGGTGGAAATAATTTTGAAAACAAATTGTTGTGTATGCATATATTATAAATCTCCACTAGTCCCCAAAGCTTTTCAAAATATCTAACACCCTCCCTCACGTGCAATTTCGTCTTCCACTTGGATGTGCAAAGTGCAAACATCCAAATGTATGATGCAGCACAAGGCAAACTGAGAAGAAGAATTCAAACGGATAACAAATGCAGATTGGAAGACTTTAACCCAAGCTTACATAAACTAAAGCTCTGGTAACTTGTTAAACCATGACTTGTAAAAGCTTAAGCGCATAGGAAATCAATAATACGGATAAGGAGCAGAGTTTCGCTTCTCCCCCCTCTCATCTTGGGTGATTATCATTGGAATAACCTCTTACCAATAGCAAGATATTATGACAAAACGGCTCGTAGACAAAATGTTTAATCAAATATCAAGTAACTACCATTGCAATTAACCACATGAAAAATCCAGCAAGTTCGTGCTTTAATTATCTACCTATCAGTAAGTACAAAATATAGCATCAGTTGAACGATCCACCATTTGGAAATCATAGTGACAAGGTCATCAACCAAAATTTGTAAAACAAAACCAAGAAAAATCAATTTTGTTGGAGTTCGGAAGGAAAAGATACTTCACTCAAGTTCTTCAGTAACACACGAATGCTATATAACCCTTCACCTGTAAGGAACTTGTAATGCAGTTTGAAATCCGGATTTCTCATATAAAGCTCCATATGTTGCCATATCTTCTTCTGTGAACCGAGGGGGTAAAGGAGTGGATGGTTCCACCATATCCATGATTTCCTTATTTTCCACGGCTATTGGTATTTCACTTTTGGAGAAGAGTATATAGATGTTCCGAACGACTGTTTTGGCATCAAAGCGACCAAAATCAGCTTCAGCTCGTCCGGGTTCCTATAATGAATCTCCAAATGAAGTGAATGAAAACCAGTAATATATGCTTTCCAATTCTGGACAGGGAAGTTGGTACTACCTCCGTCCCATAGAGTTAGTTCCCTACGAAACTACGTGTAATTTTTAATTTTTAAGCTTAAAAATAATGTACTTACCGAAATAATTTTGTGTACAATATGAATCTTGTTTGATAGATTTCGATCAGATCTTTTTTTTTTTTTGGAAACACGTGAGAACAATGAAATCTTTTGAACAATGCAAAAAAAATCAAAAAAATATTTAAGTATTTAAGTTCGAAAATTGCACACAGGGGACCAACTTTATGGGTCTACGACCATGCGTACCTTCCATCTTGAGATGTAGAAACCTTCTGGGAGGCCCTTGTGATGCGTTGGAGGACGTGGTGGCATAAATGGGACACCCAATGTTACTACTCCTGAGATCCTCTTTGGGTACAGAAGGGCAATGAGGTAAGCGATTGGGGATCCCTGATTCACGAAACCGCATGTCATGTAGTTGTATTTGCGATTTTAATTATGTCACTAATCCGATAAATACTTTTCGGACCAGGGGACTGTGCTGCGCAGCTCCGTGCTGCGCAGCGTGCTGCACGGCCTCCGGTGCCGCCTTGCCGGCATCGGTTCGACAATCGGAGACGTCCACTGCGTAGAGCTCGTCGAATACTACAAGCATACCAAAAATCAACCCGATCAAATATCGTTAAGTATCTCATCGGAACACATATAATTCAAAAAGAATGGATTCAGTGGTTTTGATCCAGTGTTTTGTATCCATTAGGATTCATTTTTTTTCAAGTTATATGTACTCCGATGAATTATTTAACGATATTTGATCGGGTTGATTTTTGGTATACTTATAGTATTCGACGAGCTCTACGCAGTGGATGTCTCCGATCGTCGGACCGATGCCGGCAAGGCGGCGCCGGAGGCCGTGCAGCACGCTGCGCAGCTCCGGTCCCCTGGTCCATAGTTTTCAGTCTTCAAGAGCAAACTTGTTAGCAATCAAAAATACCCATCAATGGCATGCAAACCAAACACGTGTGTTCAGCAATCTAAGATGAAGTTCACATTACACCAGGACCAAGCCTGAGATATAATGGAGGCAAAAAATCCTATTTTCTCAAATATCCTTACCCCTCTGTCCTAATGCATTGGCAAGGCACGATTTGGTTAGAATCTCGAAACACGAAAATATCGGATCACGAATGTGCAATTATTCATACACTAAGACCTAAGAAGCACAGACACAAACACAAACACAAACACAAAACACAGACACGGATGTGGACACGGGATACGGAAATTCCCAATTAATAAGCATACGGACACAGCCGGAGACATGAAAAAAGTGAGGGGAAAATGCTTGTACTTCTAAATTTTAGTTGTGATTAGTACGGATATGGGATCTACAAACTCCCAAACTATAATGAAATAACATTAACTTAACACAAAAAAGACAACTAACACTACTTCTACATAATTAAGAGATAATCCACCAAAAAGACAAATCACGAGGCACAAGTGACAAGTTCGTTGCAAATTGTAACTCTTGAAATAGTTTTATAACTTTTAATGAAATGATACCACACCGTGTCTCTATATGTGTGTCACGTGAGACATGTGTGCCTCCCATGTTCCACATGTGTCCCTTGGTCAACTTCATTACAAATAATTAGAGTTAATTGAAACAACCATTTTTTTAATCATTTTCATTTTCCACAGACTTAAAAATAACTTTCTCCAAAATGTTGAGAAATCTGCCAAACCACAACACACACAATGCCCAAAAAATATTCAAGAAAAGAACGCAAATAGAAAAAATACAGAATTTTTACATAATTCACCAACTGTATAGTTGAGTACGTCCACGACTCACACCACTTTTCCCTACATATCAAATGAAAAGAGTACAAGACTGCACCACTTTATATTATCCATAGAATTTAGAGAGTGCAAGAGTTACATGAGGAGCTACATATACACAAATATTCATAAGGTTCACAAATTACCTAAAAATAACTCTGCCAAGGTTTTGGGAGCAGAACAAACCCCGAACAAAAAGCGAGGTGCAATTAAACTGAATCAAACTTCACAAACCCAACACCAAACATCACTAAAAAAGAGTAAAAATTCCCAAACAAACCGCACAAGAAAAAGTACACTTTTTGCCCTAAACAAATCTGAGGAGGAAAAACTATCTTGTCTCTATTTTTCCGACTACCAAACTCAACTACAAATCAAACCGAACCTGCAGTTGAGAAGAGATTTTCTTCTTCCAGAGTAGAAGTGCTACATACACCAACTACAACCCCAACCACAATTCTCTCACATATATATGGCTCCACACATAAGAATATGGGGCCTCCTCAAGTACATTGTGGTAGCCGGGCTCGGAGAGGTGAACCACCAGGCTCGGCCACGTCACCAAAGCAACTGGTCAAATCCAAGGATCGTTGGTTTGACGGGCAACTCATGATCCGCCTTCTACCTCTCTAACGGACTGCCTGTCGCCGAGAATTATTTGACCGGCAGGGAATCAATGGGAGGTCAGACCCAAAGTCCATAAGCAGACAGCAAGTCCACGTCTCCGCTGGGCTGTTCATCGCTGAGCTATAGGTGTTCGGCAAGAAGGTAGAGCCAGAGGCAAAGATCCCCTGGACTGGCCAGCATCCATCCGCTCAGCACCTTTCCACTGAACGAACGATGCCAAGCTAGGTACGCTCGGCTGAGTAAGGATCTCAGTTGAGCGTTCATCATGCTCGACAGACACTTGTTGCTCAGCAAAGCCCCATTGAGGCAATAATCACTTAACAGTCCAACCCGGGTATGTAGCCAGGCGTTAACGCTCGGATGTATGGTCTACCGCCAAGCCATCTTTGTCCCCTGACTTGGAGAAGAAGTCAGGTAGAGATCAGGCAAAGATGCAAGTGGTAACAACTATGAACTAACATGTGGTTGGAGGGTGGAGTGACACCACCCACCTTGGTAAATAACGGAGGGCAGAATTCCCTAAAAACCAGGCTGAGCATGTCACGTTGGCTCCAGCCACCAAGCGCGTGGTGTACACCCGTAGGTTGGGCTCCAAGTTACCTTTGCCTATAAAAGGAGTGATCCACCTTGAGAATAAGGTAGTCTTTTCTCACGCCTAAAACTCTCTGACTTTAGCTTTCTTCTCCTAATCACTAATTTGCTTGTCGGAGCTTCTTCCCAGAGGTACACCCCCCTCCGGTCTTTCAGGTTAACCAAATGCTACGTTCACAGACTCCAACAACCCAGCCATCATCCAAGAAGGTTCACCTGAAGAAAGCACAACCCATTATTGGTGACTCTGTTGGGGACCCTTACCTCAGATCTTTTTGTGGTTTTCGCTTTCTCCTCACCCCCTTTCTCAGGATGACAGGTACGGACGAACGACTTCTTGGTCTCTCAGACTTTGGCCTGAGTACCCAAACTCCCCAAACTTCTCCTACCACTCAATGGGTACAAGAGGATTTGGGCCTTATTGGTACCCCGAAAAGCTAATGGGTCCACTATGGTGGGATCAACCATTGCCGGAACCAGCAGCCTCAACGCTAGGACAGCCTTGTTCCATATCGATGGGATCAACCGCACAGTGGGGAGTCTAGCCTCAACCTTGGTTCCGCCACTTTCAACCCCTATTCCACCTCCTCCTCTGCCGAACCTCCCGGTAAGTATGGCGGAGGAATTACTACGGTTGAGGGCGCAATTGCGAGTGCTCCAACAGTGTGAGGGGGCTCTATTTGTCTCCAGGCCCAGGGACCGGTGTCAATGGAGGAATGCGGCCCACCAAGCCCAAACGGCAGACACTGCTAGGGTCTCAGCCTTTACACGGCTCAGCCTACTATGCCGTCTCGACGCCAGCGGACGCATTCATCTGGAATTCAAATAGACTGCTTCTCGCGACAAACGGCCTGCCCTGCTACCTGAGACAAGTACCAAGGTATTGAGTGCTCGAACAAAAGGATCCAAAGAGGGGCGCTTGGATGCCGGGATAACCCGACGAACAGACGGAAGAGGGAACGTAGAAAAGTTCCCATCATCCTTCTCGATCTCCCGACCGGCGAGATAATCGTCATCTTTCTAGGTCACCTAGCCGTTGGGATGATCGTCGTGAAACCAGGAGAGGCGATCAGCGGAATGAAGACCATGGGAAGAGTGTGAGGACTCATTCCCAACACTGCTCGGTACCACATTCTGCCACCCCATCTCGTGTGTTCAAAGAGGGTAGCCAGGGGCTGCTCCCTAAAGAAAGGTGCGAAGTCAATAACGGCGGTGGGCGCCTGGTTGTGGTTAAAACTTGGACCGGCAAGAGGACCATCTACCGAGTAGCGCAACACAAGGTCTCCCCGTCCAGGAAAGATAACGTGAAAGCGACATCTGTGTCTAAAAAGTGGCACTCTCCCGAGCGGAGTGTCGGTGAGCAAGGACGCGGCCAGGTGCCGCTCTCCGATAGACGTTCTCGGGACAAGGCCCCCACAGCAACTATCGTTCCTTAGGCAGTCACTGTGCCAAAGACCACAACTGAAAGACTGGCACTGCCTTTCTCCCGAGCTATCACAGAGGAAGTTCCCGCCCCCCTCCCCCTCCCCCTCCCCCTAACTTCAAGGTCCCATAGTTTAATGTCTACGATCCTAAGTCAAACGCACCGACCCAAGTTCAACAATTTAGGTCAATGTCAGCTCTGTGTGGACTTAGCGAGGCCATGATGTGCCGAACATTCTCCTTAAGCCTACCAGAGGCTCCCATGTTGTGGTACACCCAGCTCAAATCAGGATCGATCAACAGCTTTGGCGAATTGGAGCGTTCATTCACAGCCCGGTTTGTTGCAAGCAATCGGCGACCAAAGACGATTGAAGCAGTGACAGATTTACGCCAGAAGGTCGTGAGTCTTTAAAAGACTACTCCGAACGTTTCTACAATGTCTACAACCTTGTTGAAAGTTGTGAAACGCGGTTTGGATCGAACCTCTGACCTCTCCAAGGAGTTGATGCTTCGACCGCCAAGGGACATGTCGAACCTTATGCATACCGTTGCTCGTTACATCGAGCTTGAGGAATATATTGGCAGCTCCGGTACAGAAGAGGTTGCCAACCCAACTAAGCTAATGGCGAAGGAAATCAAGAAGCAGGTCAACACCATAGCCAAAAAAGGTGGCAATGGCGATACCGGCGAGAGGGCCGAAGGAAAGAATTGGGACCGTCCGCCGAGAGATGGCCGGGACCACCTTGTTATCACCACTTATTTCAAGGAACCGATTTTTTGCATCCTCCAAGAGTGCAAACAACTGCTTGAATTTCAGTGGCCAACAGGGGTAGCGAAAAAGTTAGGAACAGCTGATGGGCGCGAACGAGATTGGCGAGTGTTTTGCACATTCCATAATGAGCAAGGCCACTATACAATGGGGTGCTAACCATTCAAGCTCTATCTTGAAGAACTTGTCCACCAAGGGAGGATGGAGCCATGGATTGACCAGACAAAGTCGCCGGACGCGGGGCTCCCGGCGTGCGCCCATCCCATAAACGGCGTTATACAATGTATACACGGTCCGGTGGGTCAAAGCGGGCCAATGAGCTACACCGTGAACTATATCAGCCTTCATTGTCCATCGAGGTGATGATTGTACATCCAGCTACGAAGCGAAAAAGGGATGCTTGTGATTCATGGGCAATCACCTTCACCAAACGTTTTGGTCCTTTCAATACCCATCGAGAGGAAGTTGGTCCGGAAGGTGTTGATCGATCAAGGCAACTCGGTGGAGGTCTTGTATTACACAGCTTTTAAAGCCCTCGGACTAAACAAGGATCACCTGTCTCCAGTGAATGCCCCTCTGATCAGCTTCATTAGGACTCCAGTTTATCCGCTCGGGAAGATAACTCTCCCCGTCATTGCTAGTTCGGTGCAGCTGGATGTAGAGTTCATTGTAGTGAACTTGCCAAGCCCGTACAATGGGTTCCTAGGCTGCAACTGGATGCATGGCATGAGGGCCGTTGCATCCACACTCCACCAATGTATCCGGTCATCGGTGAATCTGGTTGCCAAGAGATCATCTAAGGCGATCAGATGGCCTCTAAGAAATGTTTTGTCAATTCTATCCATGGAAATGGCAAGACAAAGGAGGTCCAGTGGATTGAGGTTCCAGAGCTGCCGGACGAAGGAGCGCTCGAAGAACTCAAGGAAGCACTAGAGGGACCGGATGAAATCGGTAGACCAGCTTGTGATAGAGCCGTGAAAGATGGGACCTGGATCTTTTTGGTTGGCTGGAAGCTCGACAAAGCAGAGTGCAACCAACTAGTCCAATTCCTCAAAGACAATATAGAAGTATTTTCCTGGACCCTTACAAGATGCCAGGAGTGAGCCCTGATGTGATAAAACATTCGCTGAACGTTGACCCAAGTAGGAGGCCTGTCGTGCAGAAGCCGCGCCGAGCCACGACAATGCATGCTGACGCTGTGAATGAGGAGATTGAACGCCTCCTTGAAGTAGGAGCAATACGCAAAGTTCAGTACCCGACTTGGTTGGCGAATCCGGTGGTAGTCCGGAAGAAGGACAAATGGTGGGTATGCGTCGATTTCATCGACATGAATGACGCATGCCCCAAAGACTATTTCCCCTGTCCTTGGATCAACCAGTTAGTGGACGCCACCACCAGGTACGCAAGATTAAGCTTCATGGATGCATACCGAGGCTATCACCAGATCGCAATGGACGAGAAGGACTAGGAGAAGACGACCTTCATTACCTCCGGCAGAACTTATTGCTACCTGGTGATGCCTTTCGGATTGAAGAATGTCGGGGCCACATTTTAGCGCATGATAGTCATGCTATTAAAAGGGCTGCTCAGCCAGATAATGGAGGCCTATATAGACGATATGGTCGCCAAGAGCCAGAACGCAGCCGACCACCTACTTCACCTCGGCGAAATATTTGATGTGCTGAAGAGGTTCGGCTTGAAGCTTAATGCCGAGAAGTGTGCATTTAGTGTTGGGTCCGGCAAGTTACTTGGCCATGTGGTTACGCGCCGAGGGATCGAAGCTGACCCAAGCCAAATCAAAGTCGTCCAAGACCTCAGGGCTCCGACCATGGTGAAAGAAGTCCAACGTCTCACCGGCATGGCTGCTGCCCTTAAATGCTTTATTCACACGTCTTGAGATGTATGCCGGCCATTTTTCCAGTAGATTAAGAGCAGTAGGCAGAGTTTTCAATGGACACTGGAATGCGATCGCGCTCTAGCCGAACTAAAGGTGAGCTTGTCCCGCTCTCCCTTGCTTGTCGTGCCAAAGGAGAAGAGGAGCTCTACCTTTACCTTGCCGTGTCCGAGCTTTCCACGAGTGCAGTGTTGGTTCAGCAAGAAGGCCCCGAGCAGCAACCTATTTATTATATCAACAAGACTATGTCCCTGCTGAGACAAGTTATTTGCCCATCGAGAAGTTGGCAATAGTGCTGGTCATGGCAAAGAGGAAACTATTGCCGTACTTCCAAAGCTGTGGTAATCACCGAGTATCCGCTGAAAGCTATTCTCTAAAAAGCAGATTTGTTAAATAGGGTTTGCAAGTGGTCTTTGGAGTTGGCAAATTTTGACATTTGATATCAGCCATGTACGACAATTAAAGCCTAAGTATTGGCGGACTTTGTTGCCAAGCCAGGACGTTGGTGAGGATGGGAAAGCTGTTGCAATGAATGATGGGCCGGTCGAGCCCGCTCCCGATTCCCATTTGAGCCATCCAACTCATGATGAGTCTATCACCGAACACGCTGTTTCGCCTCATTGAGCCAAGATCTTCACCGGCCATGCTTGGAGGCTACACGTTGATGGTGCATCCAACAACCGTGGCGCCGGCGCCGGCATATTACTGGTCTCGCCGAACGGGACCATGCATGAACAAGGCCTTAATCGCTGGGCTCCGATTAGACTGGCATATGGGTGCCGAGGAGGTCCAGGTTTACAGCGACTCTCAGCTCATTGTAAACCAACTTAAAGAGGATTACAAAGCCAAAAATTCAAGGATGAACCAAGTCATCTCTTTGACCGGCGAATTCAAGAGCGTGGCTTTTGATCATGTCGGCAGGGATCTCAACTCCCATGCTGATGCTCTAGCCAGTCTCAGAGCTGTCTGCGTCGAACATGATGGCAGCCACACTATCGTCCTCGGTGAGGTTCCTTTACTGAGCTTTGAGCCGGACCAACGGGAGATTATGGCCATTCAGTTGGGAACAAGTTGGATGGATCCTCTTGTCTCCTACTTGAAGCATTCCACCCTCCCTGCCGATCTAAAAGAGGCTCACAAGATTCGTTGCAAGTTTGTTTCCTACTTCCTTGATCCCTCTAGCTTGCTCGATCGCCGATCTTACACTGCCCCGATCTCCGTGTGGTCAACGAGCAAGAGGTACCTTCAATTCTTAAGGAGCTCATCATATGATGGGAGCATTGGATGTCACTCCGATGGTCACTTTGGCTGATCGAGCTCTATCTCAAGGCTACTGTTGGAAAAAGATGGCAGACTCGGCAAACTAATTCGTCAAGAGATGTGTGCCATGCTAGAAGCACTTTCCGCTTCTTCACCAGTTAACCCTCCCATTACAGCTGATCACCAGCCCTTGGCCCTTGGGCCGATGAGGTGTTGACATCGTTGGGAAGTTGCCTAAGGCCCCCGGCGGTTTCACACACCTCATCATACTACTGATTACTATACGAAGTGGGTGGAGGCCAAGGCGCTTATCACGATCTTGGCTACCGATGTAGAGAACTTCCTTTGGAAGCAGATCATCACTCGGTTCAGTGTGCCGTACGCAATAGTGTTTGGCAATGGCACCCAGTTTGTGGTTGACGCCATCAAAGCCCTTTACAAGAAGCATAACATTCAGATGAAGACAGCCTCCGTGTCTTACCCTCAGGGGAACGGTCAAGTGGAAGCCTCCAACAAGGCCATCTCCGCCGGGATACAGCGTCGTCTTACTAACAAGCGAGGCAAATGGGCAGCCGAGCTACCAAACGTTCTCCAGGCTATTGCACCACTCCATGACATGGCATCAGCCGAACGCCTTTCTTTATGGCATTCGGCGTTGAAGCTATATTGCCCATGGCGATTGCTCGGCCCACGGCTCATACTACAACTTTTGATGTTCCAACAAACGATGCCATGTTGGCTGCTGAGACGGATCGCATTGATGATCTCCCTGACGATGCCCACGTTAAGTATGCTACATACCAACAACAGTTGCCTCGTGGCTACAACAAGAGCATGAGAGCCCGACCGTTTAACGTGGATGACCTTGTTCTTCGGCATGTGGTTTAGAAGAAAGACTTGAAGAAGTTTATGTCCAAGTGAGAAGGCCTTTTTCACGTGGTCAAGAAGGTGGGCTATGGGTCTTATGAGCTGTCTGAGATGGACGACATGGCTATCCCTAACCACTGGAATACTTAGCGGCTTAGAAAGTTTTATGCTTAACTCTTATTGCCTTTTTGTGCCCTTGGCTGTGGTTGTAAAGTCGAGTGCGACTTTTCGGATCTATAAATGTGTTTTCTTTTTATGCTTTTGCCGTTTTGTGTTTTTCTCTCTTTACATTGCGCCACGCTGCAAAATAGTGGTCCCAATCAATAAAACAAGGCGACGTGGCGCAATATAATTGATTTGAAGGAAACAAATGTTTACACCGGCGGTGTAAATAATTTAATCTCTTAAAAAAAACTTTCTTAAATGTTGGCTCACCTAAACTTGAATCCCTATGACCTACATGCATGTGAGATGGTTGTAGTTGGAGGCCGTTATGCTCATTACTAAACTTGTTGAAGAGATGAAAAAAAAACAAGGTATATCTTTTCCATCAGAGGTTGAATCGATCATCAAAAAGAAGAATTAGGCCAAAGAGAAAAACTTATTTATGACTCTGCCGTGAACAAGTTCTTTAGAACAGCAACGATTTTAATGAAACTTTTTCGACCGTTGCAATTGGTTCAATAAACAACTATTCACAGCTTCGCCATTAAAAAGATTTTCTCTCACAAATTAGGATACACTTGGAAAATAAAACTTCATAAAAAGAGGTTGTGTACCTAATAACATTCTTTTTACGGAATCTGAAAGGAAAAGAAGCAGAAGAAGAAGAGTACCTTTGGAATGTCGAGAGCATCGAGAAGTGCAACCATGTCATGGACGAAATCAACAAGTGAGGCCTTTTCAGATTTGGGTGGCGGGTCGGACAGCCCATATCCTCTGTAATCAGGTGCGATCACTTTGAAACCGGCGTTTGCGACGGCGATCATCTGGTAGCGCCACAAGTACCATATCTCTGGAAAGCCGTAGCGGAACATCACCGCCGTGGGACCCGTTTCGGTCTCAGCTACGTAGAGCTTCAGACCATTCACTTCCACGTACCTGTGCTGTATTTGGTCCATTGAGTGAGTAGCTGTGAGACTATATGAGCTCCCACTAGAACAAGTGGTAAAAGCACGGGCGGCTCTACATAAGGTAGTCACTTCACCACCCCAATTTTTTTATTTTTAGAATATTGGTTTTTTTTAAACTCTGCCCACTAAACGGAAGATAATATACACATAATTCTAAAGACATTCATATATCGATGCATATGTCACGGATATTAATACACTATCACAAATATCAATACACATTTCTCGAATATTAATACAAATTTTTACCTATTATTCTACCTATTTGAGCGAATGTTAGAATAATCTTAGAACATATATTTTAGCCATTTCTTGAACACCCAAATCCAAAAAATCATCCCACAAATCAATCTGATGTAGTAAAGAGCAATGTGTGCAATCAAATGGGAAACCCAACTCAAAAAATCATCCCACAAATCAATCCAATGTAGTAAAGAACAATATGTGCAATCGAATGAAAAATCAGTGGATGAATGATTTGTAAAATAATCTATCAAGCTGTTAAATTATAAACAAGTCCATTTATCCAAGAACTAGAACTATCCTGCTCTCGCAAACGTAACATAATGCGGAAAATAAACATACAGGGAGCGTGCCTGAATCCATGGCCATTAGTTTCTTGATCCGAGAACTGCTCTATATAACCTGCAAAACATAAAGGAACAAGGTTTCTCTCTCTTGACCCTCTTTTCTAGCAATTTTGTGTCATGAATATGAATTTAATGGTGGACTGCATGCTCTTTTATAGGCAAAGAGGACCTGTTTTCTGATAAAACGTTTATTCTACTTTCCATCAAAGTACTCCCTCCGTCCCTAATTAATTGTCCACCTTTCTATTTTGGGTTGTCCAAAATTAATTGTCCACTTTCCAAAAATGGATGGGTAAAACTTGCCAAAATTCCTTTTTTGCCCTTCTTTTTAAAATTGAACTAGTAGTATGTACATTCCAAAAAATTCACATTAAATGCTTAAAGTTAAACAAAACAACATAGATTCCCAACTGATATTGCTTTTTTTTTTTTTTTCATTTCCAAAAGGCAAAATACATTTTACAGAGTTGATTATGACTATGAACACCTATTTTTACTTCTCCTTCATTTTTTTTTCCCTTCATTTGAACACGCATTCAAATATTTACAGATTCACAAAAGACAGTGCTGCATATAGCCTTCTCTCTATTCAACAATTTCAAACTTGACTTGAAGAGTGCCATCAAAAACTTCTTAGCTGACTGAACCACTTTGCGAAAACACAAAATTTAAGCAACCTTGTTACCTGAGAGAGAGAGAGAGAGAGAGAGAGAGAGAGAGAGAGAGAGAGAATTCATAAGTGGGATGTTTTTCCAACTCTAAGCATAAAAAAAGAAACAAAAAAAAAAGAATAGAACCGGTTGAATTTAAAAAAAATAAAAATCAGCTGACCTTAATGAGTCTCGCAAAAAAAAAAATGAAGAAGAAACTCTCCTTGATATAACTAGTTAGTTCACTATTGTAAATGAACCAAGGCATTTTGTAGAATATGAGGCTGACATTCTAGGCTAGAAACAACAGAACCTTCCCATAACATTTGGTCTTTTCCTATGTGTGGCAGCTTGTAATTGTTGCCACCATTAACCTTCATCACATCAATCATGCAAGCTTGTAATGATAAGAACACATGGTTGAGATTATCCGATGACATTTCTTCGAATGACTTCTCCACGGCACGAACAAGCTCATCAATAGTTCTCGGTGCTTCTTGATGTTGAAGAGATTGTATTGCCCTAAAATATCCAAGGTCTAAAACATTCATATTAGGACTTTGAGGCAGTTGAAACGACAAGCGCATATTGAACCCGTCCTTACTTGGAGCTTCTACAAAATCAGCATCCAATGGACTAATGTGAGGTTTTGCATTATCTTGTTGAAGGTAGATGGGTTCCGTTGCACTAGATGGGTTCATCATCCAATGGACTAATGTGAGGTTTTGAACAACTAGGTAAAAGATGGGTTCCAAGAGACCACGGAAGTCAAAACAATTTTCCCTGTTTAGACAATCCTATCAAATTGGGGTTGGGGTTGGGGGTGTGGTAATTTTTTAAAATGGAGTAATTTTTTTAAAAGAAATTTCACTCACATTATTAATTAATTTTATCTCTATTGTAGGAATGTACAAACTATAATTTTATTTGTCGAGTCACAATAATACATTCCTTCACAAAGAAATGGGCAATTTTGAATTTATGAGCTAAATATAGAGGAGAAATAAATAAAAAAACTTATGTGCCAAAATGTGAAAATTGTTTACTCATATTACTTGTAAGTGTACCAAGATTTTTTTTATAAAAGTAACGCCTAAGAATATCCACAATGTAATAATCAAAATCAAAAAGTTGCTAAAATTAGCAATATGTGCTAAAAAAGTGCTCATATCGTAATAATCAAATTTAGCAACTCATCAAATTTGGATATTTGGAATAATCAAATTTATCAGATCTCATATCTTCTCAAATTAAGTACAACCATCATGCGAAAATGAAATGCACTCTTTATAAAACAAATACTTTATTGGTAGGTGAAACTCATTATCCACATTGACAAGTAGTTCTGCATTTAATAATATTGATAATTTTATGAATTTTAACAAATGCTCCCCACTTTTACATATTTTATTATAATGTCATTCAATGTAGACCATTAGATTGAGAAGAAATAAATTGACTGTTCGATTTGAATTTTTGTTTACTTATTTTGATTATGGACAAAAAATAAACAATATAGGACATAACATTATTAACTTTAACAACCTCTATAATAATCAAAATATAATATTACAAATTTTGATTATTCACTTTTGATTATTCGATCAAAAATGTTCGTGACAAAATATTTGGCGAGTGGCGAGCGTTAGCACTGTTCCAGAACTCAATATAAGTATTTATTTTTTAAAAAAGTAATTTCAAACTCAAAAATAATGTATTTACGCAAATAATTTTCTTAGCAATATAGATCTCATCGAAATTTTTTATACGGTAATTTTTTTTATTTACACTATTTTTAAGTTTGAAAATGTGAAATAAATACTTATTATTTAAGAAAATGTTCTAGAACGGGGTTAGTAAAATAATACTCCGTATGGATTATTTTAACTTTCGCCCAAAAGGTATAGGATAATAAGTAAAATGTATATTGACATTCAAAAAAGTTGTATTAATATTTATAAAAATATTTTAATACCTATAAGATGTCCATCGATATCCGAATTTATTTAAAATTATTACTATACCATCCTTCGCCTGCGAAAGTTAGCAAGACGAAAATAATACGGAGTATTACCGTAATTAAATTAAGATAACATATGTCAAGTTGTCAACTGTACTTGAAACTTCAAAGGACAATTTTTTTTTCCAGGTGACGGTTCAATTTGGCTGACCTGTCGGGAGTTAATTGGTTGCTGCAAAAGTCTTTTGCACGGATCAGCGGTGGAAAAGTTTTTCTCTGACAGGCGTCTGAGTTTTGTTCACCTGAACAAAATTGCAATCCTGATACAGATAGGATATATATGTTCGAGTACTTACACATATCAGATGTCGTTGATTCTTAGGTAGGTCACTTTTTTTTTCTTTATAAATTTTTTGGACGGCTCGGATCGGCCGTCTGGTTGTCAGAGTGGGCCCTGCTAGCATGCGGTGTGTGGTGCGGTGAAGGAGAGGCGGTGGTGGGTGTAACATTTCTGGATGTATATACACCTATCTGCTTCGATCGTACTCCTTTCTCGACGGTAACCCACCCTCTCAAGATCTTCTGGTGGAGATTTCAAGCACAGAGATTCCGGCAAAGCGTACGTTGTGTCGAGGGTTTTATCGATTTATACCTTTTCAAAAAACTATTTGCCAAAATATACCTTTTTTCAAACTATTTTTAAAAATAGTTCAAAACGCATATTCCATGTGCATCATGCATATCAGATGTGCATTATCCGCGCTGGCATATACGAGCCGGGCCAGGTGGATATCCACCGTGGATCACGCATACGCAATATGCGTGATGCACATTGGATATGCGTGATGCACATTCGATGTGCGTTAGGGCTTAAAATCAAATTGCAAAAAGTGTATGCGTCTCGCATACGCTGGTCTTTCCTCTCCCTCTCCATTCTCGCGATCGTAGATCGCTGTTCGCCGCCGTTCGCCGTTCTCTCCAATCTCCGTTGCCGTTTGTCGTTCTCTGCTCCCTCTCACTGTAAGTCCCTCTCTCTCTCTCTCTCTCCGTAGGTATGTATATACGTATGTATCTTTCTCTCTCTCTCTCTCCGTCCATAGGTATGTATGTATATGCGTATGTATCTTATATGTATATGCGTATGTATCTTGTATGTATATACGTATGTATCTTGTATGTATATACGTATGTATCTCTCTCTCCCCGTATGTAATGTAATCTTATAGTTATTGATTCTTTTCTGGAGGGCTGACCTATAAAATCGTCATTGTGATAAGAAATCTAGATCGACATCGGAAAATGCACGAGAACAAACAAGAACAATTGGGAAAATTGGGTGGATTGTATTGATGGAGGGAGTGAATTACAAGGAGGGGAACTCTCGTCCCAATTATCTTTGATTCCAAAAAGAACATGCCCTCATCTCTCTCTTGCTCACGATATGTACTACAGAATGCAACAACGTAACTAATCGCAACAAACTAACTAATCAACTGATTAACTTAAGCTTAATTAAATTAACTTCTGGGTTTCCACTTTGGGCTTCAATTACAATGCTGGGCCTTGGGGTGGATCTGGTGCTTGGTTGTTGTGGTCTTGGGTCTTGGACTGGTCCAGCTGTCGTGAGCTTGAGCTCCTACCAGGTCATGCATAGTGACTGGCCTATCACATTGTTACTGGTTTCTTTTTTTATTCTTCACCAAGGAAGATTGAGGTTTTCATTGTCACAGATTAAGAGTACAATCCATTAACCCAAAGGTTATTCACCTTTTCCACTTTGTTGAGATGAACCTTTTGTTCATTTTTTGTACGATCCTATTTTACCAACTGGGGGTTAAATCTCCAGTGGGCTGAGATTGCTCGAGGGCTGAGGGAGAAAAGAGGTGTCTATTGTATTAAAGTGTCCCTTCGAGGGCCGAGATTGCTCTTCGTACTGAGGGAGAAAAGAGGTGTCTGTTGTGCAGACTTGTCTGGCCTTCTCTTTATGAGTAATTAAGAACCTGAAAATCAATGGCTCTCATCTCTACTCAAATACTCGGAGAACACTGAAAACCCAACAAAGAGAAACATATGTATCTCTCTCTCTCTCTCTCTCTCTCTCTCTCTCTCTCTCTCTCTCCCCGTAGGCCTGTGTTCAACCGACAGCGGGTAAAGAAAGAGACAAAACTTGAACAGTAGCTACTACCTTAATTGGTAGACAGAGGCGGCGCTATAGCTTTGGCTTTGGTGTTCAGTTGAACACCCCATGAGTAAAGAAAATTAATTGTAGATAAAACAAGTTCTTTGGACACCTTAAGCCATAAACTTGAATACTAAACTCACAAAAGTTGAACACGTGTAAGAACATCACAACTCAGTCCAAAAGATTTAGCACATATATATGTATGCCCTTTCATATATTTTAGGCAAAACATCAATTTCAGTATCCCCTTGTTATACTCCACCGGTCGTTCAATAACTCCGTTTGCTGTGAAAACTCTCTCCACTCTTTGGGAGCCAAAAAAACGCATGTCCCATTCAATAATAACCTATTTTTTTATACAACTATTTTTAACTTAAATTTTTTTTCCCTTCCAAAAACTATTTAATAAACTATTTTTTTTCCAAAAACATATTTTTTTATTAAAAATTGTTTTTTAACATAAACTATTTTTTCAAAAACTAGTTTTTCAAAAAATATTCGTGAAATGAAGGGGAAAAGTTTGGAAAAAACTCAGGGAAGAAACCAATGGGCCCATTGATTGTGATTATGAGCAAAAAATAACCAATGTAAGACTCGATATTATTAGTTTTAGCAACCTCCAAATGGATAATCAAAATTTAATATGACATATTTTGATTATTCACTTTTACTTATTCTACTATGAATGCTCTTACACTATCATACTAACCAGTAGTAATGCATAATTTTAGGTGACAATTTTACTTTTATGACCAAGTATAGAAATCACTTGTCACAGGGTGCATATTATTGACATTAAGTTAGGATCTTAAATTTATGGAGGGAAAGAAAACCGGAAAGGTGAAACTAAATGAAAAAGAATGAAGGAAGCCAAGTTGTTTTGTTTGGATGGGTTAGCAAATCCACCTGTTGATACCAAAAATGACTTGTCTCAAAGTCAATTTTGTTACTTGCGCTTTGAACAGTTCACAGTTCACGAATGGCTCCAACCAACCCTAGACAAGGTGTCATGGCCAACCCCAATTTTTCGAGGAATATACTCATATATGCAACGAATAATGAGCATCAAACTATCACTAATGTATTGCATTGACACCCCCTAAAGTAAATTGAGTATCATATTTTATTACACAAGAAATGATTGAATACTGTAGTTCGTGCAGTTTACACTCACTCCCATCTGAGAGGGTAAAATGCAAATTTCTAAGTGCTAAAATCACTTCCCTAAACTAAAAATAAAGGAAATATATACAAGTTAGTTAGTAGCAAAAAGTTTAATTAAAAAAAAAATCGTTAGAAGCCCAAACCAAACTTGGAAATCTCCGAGTCTCCTGATTCTGCCTATATATAACACATCATGCATATCCAATATGCATCATGCATATCCGGTATGCATCACGCATATTGGGTATGCGTGATACACGGTGGACATCCAGCTGGCCCGGTTGTCATATGCCAGCGCGGATAATGCACATCGGATATGCGTGATGCACATGGAATGTGCGTTTTGAACTATTTTTAAAAATAGTTTGAAAAAAGGTATATTTTGGCAAATAGTTATTTTGAAAGGTATAAATCGATAAAAAGCTCACGTTGTGTCCGGCAAAGCGTACGTTGTGCGAGATGGACAAAAGCGCTAGGTTTCCGTTAACATCCACACCGAAGGAGCCTGCTGGGGTTTCTCCTCTGATGGATTCCAATAATGCCCGTCACGACGGCAAATACGTCGGCGATGATGTCACTGAGATTGCGAAAAAGGTGCATGCGAATTCTTGTCTGACTGATTTCGGGCATTTGTCTGGGAGTTCTTATCCGACGGATTCGGGGGATTTCGTGGATGTCTGTGTGGGGGATTTGGCTGGGAATTCTTATCCGAAGGAGCCTGCTAGGGTTTCTCCTCTGATGGATTCTAATAATGCCCATGAAGAATTTTGTCTTGAAGAAATTTGTCACGACGGAATATACGTCGGCGATGATATCACTGAGATTCAGACAAAGCTGCCTGCGAATTCTTATCTGACTGATTTTGGGCATTTGTCTGGAAGTTCTTATCCGACGGATTTGGGGGATTTCGTGGATTTGGGGGATTGCGGGCATTTGAAGGAGCTGCCTGAAATCTGTCACGATGGAAAATACGTCGGCGATGATATCACAGAGATTCCGACAAAGCTGCCTGCGAATTCTTCTCTGAGGGATTTCGAGGACTTCCGTGATTTCGGGGATTTGTCTTGGAGTTCTTATTCGACGGATTGCAAGGATTTGGAGGAATCTGAGGCAGCTCTATCATATCCCTATTTTTTAATAGTTGATTATATCGGGAAAATCAGTGAAACCTACACAGATGGGTACGTACCCTCGCTCCCCCTCCTAACTTTTAGCATTAATACACATTTGCGTATGTTATCCTGTTGGCCTTCGTGAATTTAGTATCTTTTTGTTCTTTTGTGTCTTCGTGAATGAATTTCGCTACTCTTATCTGCTTCTCTAGAGCATCTCCAGCCCTTACTCAAAGTTTGAAATCAGGGTAAAAAGCCCTAAAAATCATCTCCAGTCCTTTTCCCATACTCATATCAATTTGAGTGTTACCCCTTTTCCTAACTCAAATCAAGGAGGCCTAACAACCCCTTTGGCTACTTAGGTGAGAAAGGGAGAGAAAGGGTTGTGGTTTCCCACACTAGTGAGAAAAGAAAAGAAAGGATTGTGTTTTCTCATCATCTTGTTTGGATAAACAAAATTGAAGATAGAGTAGTTCTCACCTTTTCATACCAATCTTATTTGGATAGATAACATAACATAAAGGAAAAGAAAAGAAAGTGTTGTATGTTTATGTACAAATATAGCCTTTCATAATCTATTTCCGAAACAATGGCATCAAGGAAGCTGTCAAAAGAAAAAACAGTAGCAGCCATTTACCAAGCCTTTCATAATCTGTCCATTACATAAGAGTCTCCAATCCTTTCTAAAAAGTAAGGAATCTGTCCATTACCTAACTGTCATGAATCCTTTCATAATCTGCTTCCAAAACTAAGGAATCATGCCATTAATAACAGTATATCCAGCAGCAGCCACTTTACGCAAAAAAACATGTCCAGCAGCTTCACCAATCCCTCCTTTACAAAATAGTAGAACTTGGCTACTCAACGATGCCGAGCATCGATTGTTTCACTTGTTTTTATCACAATGGTTTGGATCATTATCAAAGAGTGAAGAAAATGTGAGGAACATAGTATTTGACAAAATTTCCAGTATCAAAGATCAACCACATATGAAGATGAACCAACGTTCACAATAATTATGGAGAAGGGTTTTGCATAAACTTACCAGAGAAGTGAGAGCTCTCTCTATGCAATGGAGGAAAATAGGCTGGAGGAAAAATGGAGGGGGAGGACAAGTGGATAGGGTATATGGCAGTGTTGGAGGGAAAAAATGGAGGGAAGGTGAAACAATAGAAGGGAAGCGTGAAAAAAATCTGGATACCATATGTTTAATGCCCTAGGACAATTATATATTTCTGTTAAATTAGTAAGGGTAAAATTGGCAACCTAAAAAGTTGATCTCCTCCAGCAATCCATTCTACGGAATCTCACCGAAAATGGTGAGAAACAAAATGGGGCTTTTAAGGGGTTCTTGATTCTTTCCCTCTCTCACCTTCTCTCATCATTTCTCACCTCTTTGGCAATCCAAACATGGGAGAGAGTACACTTTCCCTCAATTGCTTTTCTTTTCTCTTGAAATCACCCAATCCAAAGGGGGTGTAAAACCCATACCAAATTTACAATGGCAGGTATTTGGTTGCCAGTGGTGGTGAGTTGTTGGTGGTTGACATGGTCAACGGTGGAGGAACCGCAAGTAGAAACCTCTCAACTGGTGGAATTGGGAGGATTTTCTGGTGGTTGGGGATTAATTGGTTTCGTGGGGATCGAAAGGATTTGGGTGTGGAAGTGAGTGAGAGAAAATAAAGTAAAAGCTTTTTGAATTTTCTTTTAAAGTAACTTTGAGTGGAAAATGTGTTTGTGATCAGAGTGGGTGATATCAAAGGGAGCTTTTACTCAAATTTGAACAAATTTGAGTGAAAAATTGAGTTAGGGCTGGAGATACTAATAATAATTAGCTTATGTTTCTTGTTGGTGAGCAGGGATGGTCCTGGGATGGATTCTAGCCACGATGGCAAATACATTGTCGAGGATATCATAGTTATTCCACCAAAGCGTCTGTATTGGGTTTTCCAGGATGGCAATGGTATGTCATGGATTAAAATGAAGCTGCCTGTGATTTATTTTTCACCACTGTCTTTGATGTGGCAGCCACTGATCTCCTCCATCGTAGATGATGTTATTGGCAAAATCAGTGAAACCAACTCAGAAAGGTACATATCCTTCCTCATCGTAACTTCTGTTGCATCAGTGCACGTTTGCGTATGTTATTTTGTTGGTCTTCGTTTTGGATTTTTAAAGTAGTCCCCTTTTGTTCTTTTATGTCTTTGTGAATGACTTTCGCTATTCTTATGGGCTTCTCTAATACTAATAATATTAGCTTATGTTTCTTGTTGTTAGCAGGGATGTTCCTGGGACTGAATCTAGGCATGACAGCATATACGCAGTCAAGGATATCAAAGAGATTCTGGCAAAGCTGCTTGCGTTTTTCCATCAACGACTTTTGACACATTTTAGGGAGCTGATGGTGCAGCAGCTGATTTCCTCCTCCGTCAGAGATGAAGATATCGGCAAAATCAGTGAAACCTACTCAGAAGGGTACGTACCCTCCCTCCCTCCCTCCCTAACTTTTAGCATCAGTGCACGCATGCATATGTTATTCTGTCGGTCTTCGTTTTGAATTTTGAAATTCGCATCCTTTTGTTCTTCTATGTCTTCGTGAATGAATTTTGCTACTCTTATCGGCTTCTCAAATACTACTAATAGTTTGCATATGTTTCTTGTTGTTCAACAGGGATGTTCCTGGGACTGAATCTAAGCATGACGGCAAATACGTCATCAAGGATATCACAGAGATTCCTACTAAGCATCGGGATGGGGTTTTCCAGGATGGCGAGAGTACGTCACGGATCAAGACGGAGCTGCCTGCGACTTCTTATCAACCACTTTTGATGAAGCTGTTTGCTATTTCTTTTCCACGACTGTTTTTGCCGAAGCAACCTGTGATTTCTTTTCCACTACTGTCTTTGATAAAGCAGTCGCTGATTTATGATGATATTTATATCGACAAAATCAGTGAAACCTACTCAGAAGGGTACTACCCTCCCTCCTCCTAGCATTTATAGCATTAGTGCACGCTTGCGTATGTTATTGTGTTGATCTTCATTCTGAAATTTCATATTAGTATCCTTTTGTTCTTTTATGTCTTTGTGAATTAATTTTGCTACTGGTATATGCTTCTCTTATACTAATAATTAGCTTATGTTTCTTGTTGTTGAACTGGGATGTTCCTGGGACTGAGTCTAGCCACATCGTCAAATACGTCGTCAAGGATATCACAGAGATTAGGACAAAGCTGCCTGCAATTTCTTATCGACAACTTTCGACGGATTTGAGGGAGCTGATGGCGCAGCCGCTGATTTCCTCCTCCATCATAGATGAAGATATCACAGAGATTCCTACAAGGCATTGGGTTAGGGTTTCCCAGGATGGCGAGGGTATGTCATGGATTAAGACGGAGCTGCATGCGACTTCTTATCAACCACTTTTGAAGGATTTGAGGGATTTGAGGGGGCCTGCAATTTCATTTCCACCACTGCGTCCGCTGAAGCAGCTGCCGCAGCTGCGGATTAACTTCTCCATCATAGATGTTGAAACCTACTCCTACTCAGAAGGGTACGTACCCTCCCTCCCTCCTCCTCCTCCCAACTTTTAGAATTAGTGCACGTTTGCGTATGTTATTGAGTTGTCTTTGTTTTGAATTTTGAACTTAGTATCCTTTTATGTCTTCGTGAATGAATTTTGCTACTCTTATGGGCGTAGTGTGTAATTAGTTTAT
This sequence comes from Rhododendron mucronatum var. ripense, assembly GCA_019656295.1. NCBI lineage: Eukaryota > Viridiplantae > Streptophyta > Magnoliopsida > Ericales > Ericaceae > Rhododendron > Rhododendron mucronatum. The sequence continues at coordinate 286,244 of BPLT01000173.1, forward strand.
AATTGATCCCTTGTGTAAATAGATTAGTAGATAAGGGTCTTAGTATAATTACTCCTTTACTCTTGTATAACTTTAATGTAATGAGAAAATAACCCTAACTTTTTGGGTCTCAATTCTGGCGTCAAACTTTACACTTTGTGAATGAATTTTGCTACTCTTTTCTGCTTCTCTAATACTAATAATATATTCTACTTTATAAAGGGAGAACTTATGTTTCTTGTTGTTAAAGAGGGACGTTCCTGGGACTGAATCTAGGCACGACTACAAATATGTCGTCTTGGATATCACAGAGATTCCGACAATGCTTCAGGATGGGGTTTTCCAGGATGACGAGGGTACGTCACGGATTAAGATGGAGCCTTATCAACAACTTTTGATGAAGCTGCGTGCAATTTCTTTTCCACGACCGTTTTTGCTGAAGCCGCCTGGGATTTCTTTTCCACGATTGTTTTTGCCGAAGTTGTGTGCGATTTCTTTGATGAAGCAGCAGCTGATTTCCTCCTCCATCGTAGATGATGATATTGACAAAATCAATGACACCCAATGTTCTAAAAAGCGCTCGGTGCTAGGCGGGCGGCTAACAACCTTCAAGCTTCGAGACCTATTAATCGGCCATTAATCGCCTTTTAGCAATTAGTCGGTTTTTTTTTTTTTAATAAATATTCTACAACCTCCCTACCATCAATAATCACAATTTTTCTAGTTGATGTGATATATCTTCCCTACCATCAATACTTACTAGTTACTACACATTTACTGGTCTACACGACTACACCAAACGGTCCAAACCATAAATTTACAATACTACACTACTCTACTACTCAGACCCAAGTGTTAAATTTTGTCAAAAAAAAAAAAAATACTACTCACTACAGAGAGAGGGGGATCGAGAAATTACAGACAGAGAAATTACAGAGAGAGAGGGGGGGGATCAAGAGAGAGGGATCGAGAGTTACAGTAGTTAGCAGTGAGGCGCAGTGGCCGTGAATGGTGATGAAAGGCATCGGCGATGACCGGTGTCGATGATTAGAGGCGATCGTCTATGTAGTGGCGTCAGTAGTCGGCGATGACTGGGTTTCTTCCCAGACCCAGATCGATGAGAGGCTGATCGAATGAGAGCCCTAACACAGTAATTTGAAGCCCTAAATAACTTGGTATGAGTATAACAGTTACCCCCTTCGTTTTCTAAAAATTCAAATTTACGCCGCCTAATCGCCCATTAGCCGATTAATCGCCCATGAACCGATTAATCGCCCATGAACCGATTAATCGCCTATGAACCGATTAATCGCCTATCGCTGCCTAGACGCCGACCAATTAAGCTGCGATTTATCGCCGCCAAAGTCCGATTAATCTTCTAGCCGCCTAATTCAACCCTTTAGCCATTAATCTCATCGGTCACCGTCAGCCCAGATTTCCTATTAATCGCCCATTAACCGGCTATTAATCCCGCCTTTTAGAACACTGGTGACACCAACTCGGAAGTGTATGTACCCTCCCTCCTTGTAACTTTTATAGCATCATTGCACATTTGTGTGTGTTATTATGTTGATCTTTGTTTTGAATTTTGAAATTAGTGTCCTTTTGTTCTTTTATGTCTTCGTGAATGAATTTGCTACTCTTATCTGCTTCTCTAATACTAACAATAGTTTGCATATGTTTTTTGTTGTTCAACAGGGATGTTCCTGGGACTGAATCTAGGCGGGAAAAACACCCTGAACAGGCGGCCCGTAGAGACAAGGTCCAATTGGAAGAGTTAATTGCTTATTGTTGTCTTATGGAGTATCCAAAAGGAGTGCATCTAATAGAGGAATGTTTGATGGTTGGATCATCGAACCAGATTACCATTCTAGATCCCCTCTTATAATCCTTGTTTTTTACAACACGCAACAAACAAGAAAAGAAATATATTTATATGTGTGTGTGTATGTGTGTATATATATATATATATATATACAATCCCCTTCCTATAAGGGCGTCCGCACTTAGCAAAGTGCAGACAATCCCCTTTTCCGATCGAATTTTGATGATCCAAGCTTCTCAATGTGATCAGAACGTAATTTTAAGGGTCCCCGCGAGAAATCAGAAAAAAAAAAAGACCAGGAAGGGCTTCAACCGAGCAGTTTTTATTGAATGGTTAAAAAAAAAACTGCTCTGAAGGAGTCCTTTCCGGTCATTTACGGGTACCCTTAAAATCACGTTTTGAACACATTGAGCGGCTCGGATCATCGAAATTCGATCGGGAAAGGGGACGTCCGTACTTTAACACAGTGCGGACGCCCTTAGGAGAAGTTATATATGTGTGTGCGCGCGCGCGCGAGCGATGGGAGATTGATTTTGGAAATGCAATGTTTGTCCCCAGGGGTTAGGAGGGGAAAACTGCAGGCTTAGTGGCACACGTCGGTGTCAGTTGAAGACTCCTCCGGTCTGCATCAATTCTTTGAGAACTGATGCAGCACTTTTCCAGCCTTTGACTTCTTTTGCTTGCTTGTTTTAAACTGAATTTCTTAACACCAATTGGGTTGTAAATATTTTTCATGTATGTGTCTGTCATGATATTCCTCCATTTTGTTTTGATATGGCGCTTTTATTTCTTGTCCCGGGTGCAGATTCCCCACCGGCATGGGGATTAAAGTAAGGGTTTTGCTTGTTAGGAATTGTCCAAGAATTTGCCCTGCTAACTTTCTGAACTTCTTTACCCCCAGGATTTACCTGAATATTCACTGTACTCGAGCCTCAGAGATGGAAAAGAAGGCGAGACAAGGGTATTGGTAGCTGCCAAGGGGGCAGCATTCTTAGCACATAAGAGTTTATCAACCGCCTATTGGCATTCGCATGAGAAGGTGTTCATTGAAAGACCTGATGTACTTGAAAGAGTGAAGCAGGACTTGTTGCTGGCCCTTACAAAGTTTGCGTTAACTATTTATGATATGGTAATTGCTCGTCAGAACTTTGCTAAGCAAGCTCAATTTACTGTTGCATTCCTGAACATGTCTTTAGGTCATCCACATTGGTATAATCAAAAGTCAATTGTTGTTAAAGTTAACAAGATTGGTGCAAAAGATGGCTCACAATGGTATAATCAAACTTGACAACATTCTTAGAAATAATTAAATTTTGGGCATTGAATAACCAAAACTAGCAACCTTTTTCAATAATCAAATTTTGTGGACCCCACACCATATAAGTTGATTGCTTCCAAAATTTGTATACACACATGTTTCAACTAGTATTTTCTAATTCTTCGCCTGCACTATATCTTCTTCACTTCACCCACAAATTGTTTCTTTCTTTCCCACCAAAAGTGAAGCTTATATCTCTCGATCATCTACAATTTAACCCATCTTTGCCCGATTAAGGTATTTCACTTTTCTTTTCCGTTTCTATTTTATTCCTTTTTCGTCCCTCCCCTGTGGTTGAGTACATGAAGAACCTTGCATTCTTTTCCAAATTCAAGAACACATCTGATTTTTTTTGGAAGATTAAGATAGTGGTGGATTTGTGATATTAGTTTGGTTAGATAGGCTACAAGAGTAGGACAAAAAAAGTTTTGGTATTGTTTTGATAGAAAACACTAGGAAGAACACCATATGTTCAATATATTTTTGCCCAAAAAAATGTAATGGAGGGAAGTGAATGGCGGGAAGAAGAGAGAGAGAGAGACAGAGACAGAGAGATTGTGGTGGACCCTTTATTTTGATTATGGATTAGAAGTGACCATTGTGGACCTCAACATTGTTAAGCTTAGCAACCTCTTAAATGAATAATGAAAAGTTATGTGTCAACTTTTGGTTATCCATTTTTGATTATACCATTGATGGCCTTAGTTATCTTGCATTTGTATGTGTTTCTAAATTGGTTAACATTGATTGACTTGTTCCATCATATACGTTAATTGGGTTAGGTTTTTCTAACTTCAACACCTTTCCCTTTGTTGACTACTTTTTCCGTTTTGATTTTTGTCCGTAGTTGGCTTTGCCTTTTCCTTTTTTCCCATTCCTCCTCCTTCACCTGCGCATGTTGGTAGCCTACTTCTTGCATCTTCAAGCACCTGATGTCTCAGTTGTTCCTGATTTCCTTTTTTCTTTCAGGAAGATTTTGATCGAATAGTTTTCAAGGAAGATATCAAGGCTGAGCGTATGAAGTTTCTGAATGATTTAGACCAAACCTCCACTAAGGTTTGTACACCTTTGAGTTCGACATTATTTTTTTAGGATTGGGATTATGGAGCTGAAAATTACAAAGGAATTTAGATTAATGCTGTAAAAAAGAGAGGAAACAAATGAGATGGATATTACATGTGATTTTTTCCTGTATAGACAACGACTGAAGCTATATTGGACATTGCCAGTGGGAAGATGAATTTTGGTAAATATTGCCGTCTTCTGGAGCGCGATGTGGGAAATATCCTAGAGGTAACCATGACAAATTGACAATGTAATAACATTGTATCAGAGCTTTTGTTTTATGTAACAGTCCCAAATGTCCCTTACGTTGATGTTTCTGTGTACCTCAGCTACGCGAGAGGTATTTTGAATCATCAGGCCACTGGAACCTTGAGGTAATTTGTTGTTACTTTGGTCCTTCAAAGTGTCACGAGTTTTGTACTCACTAGCAGATGTTGTAGCTATTTCTCTCTCTCTTGTTGGTCCTAATTTATTGTTGTTTTTCTTTGTATAGGATTATGTAGCTGATGATTATACTTGGTCATCTGAGGTACTAAACAATAATCTTCTTTGTTTAAACTTTGAACCTTTTCTAAAGTTGCTTTGTATGTGTAATTCCTTTTTTTATATGGAAATAATTTTATTAGAAAGAACGCATTAAGGGAATGTCACCCGTGTACAAATGAAGGCCACTGAACAAAAATGCCCTATACACTGCCAAGAGAATGCAAAGCTCAAACCAATCTAAAAATTGGTCAATGGATGGATAACAATCTCCTTTGTCCCAATTGTAGAAACTATTCACGAAAGAAAGATTTTATCCTAGACAGAGGTTTTTCACCCCTTCAAAAAACTCTCGAATTTCTCTCACGCCATAAGACCCACATCAAACAAAGCGGAGTCATGCCGTTAAATAAAAAAAAAAAAAAGGAATTATGACCCACAAACTCTTCCTTCTCTTACCCATTCTAACACCCCTCCAAGCAATTAGAAGTTCCATGACATTTCTCGACACAGTCCACTGTATCCCAAACCAAGAAAAGACCAAAGCCCATAGTTCCCATGCCACTGGACGATGAATGAGCAAATGGCCAACCTTCTCCTCCCATTCACACATACAACACCAATTGACAATGATTTTCCCGCCTTCTAATCAAATATCGACCGTACAATTTTTGCCTTGGGCTGCACACCAAACAAAAAAACTCACGTTCAAAGGCACCTTAGTTTTCCAAGTTGTATGCCAGGGAAAGGATGAATCACCACCCCCACTAAGCGCTTGATAAAAGGATTTCACTTGAAAGGATCCTGATTTTGATAGATCTCAGCGCAACTCATCACCCCTATTCTCCTATCCCTTGGGTACCATATACAGTAGAGAGCAAAACCAACAAATCCTCCTCCCAGTCATGCACATCCCTTCGTAGACGAATATCCCATACTATCACCCCCATGCAGAAACGGAAGCATCCCGATCACAAGCCAACGAATAGATACTCGGAAAAGCATTCCGAAAGCTCACATCTCCACACAACACATGCTCCCAGAACTTTACTTTCTCGCATCTCCAGCCGCAGAACGGATATTCTTTGCGAAATCATCCCCCCATTCATGGCCCACACTACGAACTAGTATTAAGTGAAGACTGTGGGTATATGTCTTCTGCCTCTAAGAGGCCATGGGAGTATCCTTCATCCATCAGCTACTAAGGTGGCCGCCGTTACCGCCACCAATTAAGCCCATGGCTCGCATACCACCTAGAGAGGCGAGCTCGCTAAGGATTTACATTGCTTGCCTCCCAAAGCTCTAAAACTCGCATTAACTCATGGCGAATCTCAAAGACTTCTCATGATACGTAGGTCGGGAGCGGGGCCTAGTTCCTGGTTCGGGACTCATGTAGCTTGAAGGGTGGCGCGAGGGGATTGTCAAGGGTTGCCTCCATGAGGCGAGCTCTACCTTGACCGACCATAGAGAGAGAGGGGCGCCGCCTACGTCACCCGACGTCTACCTCAACAAAATCTCAATGGGTAGGCTAGCACTCCGAGGCCTCCATATATAAGGATGATTGATACACCACCAAACGATAGACACTACACCCAATACAGTACCTACAGATACAAAGTCCTAACTCTCTAGTTGACTAATCTCTCCACTGCCACCCTCTCTCTCTCCTCCACCTCCGGTGGTACCAAGAATTATTGTAGCAACCACCATATACCCGGAGGGCGACCTCAGGTACTCTTCCCGCTACTCGCTTCCACAAAGACCAATCTCCCCATCCGCATCCATACTTTGCTACCACCACCTTCCTCCACCATCTTTCCCTTTCACATGCAAATCTCCAGTCACTTGCCCAACATAGATTGATTGAACAACTTTAATCCCTCACCCCCAAACCACCCTTTTTGATAGGAGCACAAATTGTTATCCCAATCCACTAAATGATATTTGAACTCATCGCCCATGCCTCCCTAAAGCAAGTCCCTTTGAATTTTCTCAAGCCTCTTTGCAACCGAAACCGGAATAGCAAACAAGGACATGAAATATGTAGGCAAACTAGAAAGCGTACTTTAGATTAAAGTCTATCTTCCTCCTTTTGGGATGTACTGATGCTTCAAGCTTGCCAATGTTTTCTGAAATTTTTCTACAACAGGATCCCAAACAGGCTTTGATTTGAAGGAGGATCCCAACGGCAAACCCAAATACACTGCCGGAAGCGAGTTGACCTTACATCCCAAAAGCTGAGCAAGAGCACCCCAATTTCTTCGACCGGCCCTACGGGAATCATTTCTGACTTTCCCAAATTTACTTTGAGGCCAGGCACAGCCTCAAAACACAAGAGAACACAACGAAGGTATCCCACTTGTGTTGGATCTGCATCACAAAACAAAATAGTATCATCTGCATAGAGAATATGAGACACCATCAAACCCTGACCGTCCACTATTCCCAGCTCAGAACCTCTCAGGAAACCAACCACTATATTACTACTTTCCCAATCAACCGACTCAGAACCTCCATGACTAAAATAAAGAGAAGCAAGGAAGGAAGATCACCCCGATGCAAACTTCTCGAAGTCTGGAAAAAATCTGCTGGAGTCCCATATCCCAATACTGACATTCTAATGGTCGAAATGCAAAATTTGATCCATTTTCTCCAAGGTTCTCCAAAACCCATCCGCTCCATAATATAAATCTAGAAACCCCAATTAACATGATCATACGCCTTCTCAATATCCAACTTGCATATGATTCCCGGAATCCCACTCTTCAATCTCGAGTCCACGCACTCATTAGCCACCAACACAGCATCAAGGATTTGACGACAATCAACAAAAGCATTTTGAGACTCTCTAACCACCTTCCCCACTACATTCTTCAAACGAATCACCAACACTTTAGCCAACAGCTTGTAAGCTGTTGGCTCTGAAATCCCTAATGTCTTCTGCTCCTCTCTTTTTCGGAATCAAAGCGACAAACGAGGCTTTCAAACTCTTCTCAAACTCCCCAAATCTCCAAAAGTGCTCAAACATTCCCATCACTTCCCCTCTCATGACCCCCAACATTGTTGGAAAAAGGCCAAGGACATTCCATCTGGACCAGGCGCCTTCTTGTCTCCATTAAGCGATTTAAGAGCAACTAACACTTCCTCCTCATCAAATGGCCTTTCCAAACACAAGGTCTTCCCCATTGTAATAGCATCAAACTCCTAAACGTCAACCAGAGACGCCTGCCTCCCTCAGTTTAGTGGGCTCATTTATCGTAATGAATCAGTTGTGGATTGGTCTGATTAAGGTTTTTATCGGTGTAGGATGTGAATATACCTGAACCAGTTATAGAGAGCACAATTGCTGTTATGAAGGAGATGTCACCATTGAAGGTATGGATGTCGATGGTTTGTTGATTCCTGTTATTACAACTCCTTTACAGGTAGATCTTGCAAAACTGCTAATGAACTAAATGCTAGGAAATGTTAACCGATGTTTCTTATGGCCTTTGTTTGTCTGTCTGTATTTGTTGCTGATTCTTATTGTTTAGCTGAATTTTAACTAGAACTTCTATTCGTAGTTTTTCTCTAATTTAACAAAATCCAGTGCAAGCTTGGCAATTAGCTATGTACTGTACCAGTTGGTAAGTAGCAGGAGTGCTCTTCTTTTTGTTTGCTGATGCTTAAATTCTTGTTAGCAGTTGAAAATGGTTTGATCTTACTCCATTGTTAAGGGCGTGATCCATACTTCGTGTACTTCAACTGATTGCTCAGTTAAATCTTTGACTTTCCAAGAAAGAATCTACTGAATCTTCTAAAACACTCATAAGGAGAGTTTTATTTTTTGTGGTGTACTTGATACATTGATGCTAGCGTTGACACGTTCTTACTTCTTAGAATTGATATTTTTGAAATCCGGTTCTAGTATTGGATAATCTATGGGTTGCTATGTGCTATGATGCATGGACACAGACACAGAGATTCTAAAAAAATGGGGATACAGATACGGCGGGGGACACGCCATGTGTATATTTATTCATTTATTTCAAATTTTTCCCAAGTTTGCGAAAAATCCATAGTTCCAATAACTTTCAAACAAAACAAGACATCCATAAGTTCAATACAATGAAAAATTACAGTTTGACCCCCAATGTTTTTAAAAATACACTTTGACCCCTGCCTTGTCCCCATCGGTGTCCCCCTGTGTCCCTCTCAAAAAATTAAATTAAATTATGGAACACGCCACGTGGCATTTCCCATCCGTGTCCCCGCATGTCCCCACCGTGTCCCCGTGTCCGACACTGCGATACGTCGACCTCTAGAAGTGTCAGTGCTTCATATTTATGTGGATTTGTATTTGGATACTAGATATTGGAAGTAATCAACGTTATTATGGAGAGGCAACACCCATTTTAGATTTCTACTCCAAAATGCCCCCGCCCACTCTAATGCCATTTGGCTTTGATTTGGGGGCATGGTTCTACAACAAAACGTCCATGTAGCTCCTCGGTTCTTGGAGGTTTAGGGGGCCATTGTTTTAATGGTATTCTGAGAGCAGTCACTTTGTGCATATATTGCCAAAGGTTAGGTCTGTCTCCAATCATCCCTCGCCCATACCCCCAATGATTGGGGACTAGATGGGTTCCGTTTTGTTGTTGTTGTACTGCAAAATGCCCCCATAAGCTAGTGTTCCACTCATAATCTATCAGGAACGATTATATAAGGTAAAACCCAACATTAGCAGTTGAGTTGAGGTCTTGCTTAGTATCAAGTTTCCTGCACTTCAAGGCTTGATTTGTTCCCCACAATCTCTTCTTCCTCCTCCACTCTATTGCTTGACGAGGAACAATGTAAGGCTTCCCTCTTTAAGCTCACATGTGAAGGAGATGAAAAAAATAAGGCTTTTGGACTTTGGATTTGTAAGGCACTTATATACAAGACACAAGAGGCAGATACAGACACAGGGCACGGTAATGTCCAAATAAATCAGGATACGGACGCTGCAGGAATAAAGCAAAAAAAAAGAGATCGGAAAGAAGTTTTTGGAAATATGAATTCACCTAGCCCTATTCCCACCTGTCTCTAACTTGAGACACGTGTCCTCGGTGTGTGTCCTCTGCATATCCACATCCCATTTGTGTCTGACACAGCCACGTGTAGACCTATCATTGTGCACATATTTGGTTGAGATTAGTTTGACTGAAGAAATTATGATAGTGCAGGAATACTTCGTGTAATTATGCATTGTTGAAATATCTTTATACATGCTCTTTTTTCTGGGGATGTATGTGTTTTTACCTTTTCATGCTAAGAGTTCGACACTCTATTACTGTTGTGATAAACTTATTTGTTTGCAAATACATTTAACTTTTTCTCTAACTGATGAAACTTTCTTCTGGTGTCTGGTACTTAAATTTTTGATATTTTTGTTTTCATCTTTATGCCAGAGAAATTGTGCTATGCACCTCATGATGGAATTGGTGCTACACTCCAACTGCAATTGCATCACTGATACTCTGTTTCATGAGTTCTGGAGGGACATTGATGTCTCGCGCCTGGAGGTGTTCACTCTCGTCTCACCTAATAGATTAAGGCGGTTGCTTCTTGATATCATTGACACCATGTCCTTTCTAATACGGAGGAGAATGCGTGAGGTGATTCCATTTCTTATGGTGCATATCATTGGACAATCGTTGTAACTGTATTTTTTGACTCAGTTTCTGCTCAGATCTGTTGAAATTATGTTTATTAGGCTGGGTGTTAATGCTGAATGCTGCCTTTGTTGTTATCTTCCGGCAGGAATGAGCCTGGCCTTGTTGCCATGAGCTGCTTAATCTGTGGCTTATCTTGGATAGTGTATCAGTTAGAAATCTACAATTACCCTCTCTCCCATGGACCAAATCCGGAAGTGAGAATTTAAATTTTTGCTTTCAGGAAAGATCAAAACATATGTAAAAGACATCTCGATTGATGTCACCCCAGTTTATTGAGTTAGTTCAACATTTTCTACAAATACCTTATCATTCAGAAGATGGTCTTAATGCAGAAAACATGCAGGGCAAATTCTGTCTTTATGAACCTGGGAAAGTATTTGTGCAAGTCATATGCCAAAGAGTGTAGCGGGATTGTTCAAAACAAATATACTGACTTGCAAGTGTATTTCTCTCACTTGATAAGAATTCCATGTCAAATACAGTTTGCAAGTTTAACTTATTGGGTACAAAATTGCTGCCCGATCCCAAAAAAGTGAATAGTTTAATTCTTGACTGATTTAAAACTAAGGTTTGTGGTATGAGAGAAAACTGGTGCTATATGGTGCTATAAAATTTTGATTAAAAAAAGGGGTTGGGAATAATGCCTTATATAGGCATTCTCAGTATCAGTTGCTTAGTGATGGCAATATTTATGTTCTTTGATGGGGTTTGGGATGTTCACTTGTTGTACTTTCTGTTGTTGAAAAGTAACAAGAGACATTTGGGCATATGTCCTGACAATTACAGATGGACTACTGTGTATTCATTTGACCCTTGGTACTTTTATCTTTATCCTTTCTCTCTCTCTCTCTCTCTCTCTCTCTCTCTCTTTTTCAGTTATGTCACTCCACGTTTTCAGCCACGTTTCCTTTGGTATTTGGTGCTTTTGGGGATTGGTCGCGGGACGTAATTGATGTTGTCGAGCTTGCTGACTGTGAAAGAAGATGGGATGGAGATAACTTTATTCGGTGTCGGCATCTTTTGCTGGGCCTGCTTTCCTCACAGATTACAGGAAGTGTCCAGGAGTTTGGCCGATTTAGAGATGACAGAAAGGAATCCTCCATGCGTCATGTATATGAGATTTACATGGTAACTGAACATGTGGCCAGAATGTTTGGTAAGACCTTGTTTTTGTCCCTTCGATATCCACATACATAGTCCATGGTATTTCTTTTCGTGCTGTGTTGTGTGGCTTTGTTATTGGCTGTGTGATGGTGTGTTCGATATTTGGAATGTTAGTTTCAACCTTTTTAATTGTGCGCTTTTGATGAATGTGCTTTAGGCGTTAACGAAATAAAACTCGAGCACCTGTTTTTGGCGATTATGGTAGTAAACCTCGGGATCAATCATTGTCCACAATGGATCGAGGACCTGCACCAGACAAGAGAAGGACTCACGGTGGAAGAGTACATTCCTGTGGTTCAGGAGCGCATGTTTTATAGGTTCAGAATTGATTTTGCAAATCTTGATACAAAGGTAAAACCCTGATTTTACTTTGGAGGCAACATGTTTTGTTATTTCAATAAATATCTGTTTGCTTTAAACAAGGGCCAATGATTTAGTTGTAAAAAATGGGCCTAGAATCATGTGTTTGTGGGTTTGAATCCGGGGGTCACCTCTAATAAGTTAAGAATATGATGGTTGAGTTGAACTATGATAGGGAAAGAAGCAACTTTGTATTGTCTGAAATGGTTGTCGCTGGCACTCTAAGTGGTGTCACTAGAATTTGTGGTATTGTATGCTTAAAAGAATAATTGGAAACGGCAGTGGAGCGCATATTACTTTGTGAGATAGGTATGAACATATAGCTATTATTTGGTGGTGCGGGTCGAGGGTGAGAGTCGAACATTGAATGGCACCTAACTTTTACCATAGTAATAATGATAATTTTCATATATAACTGTCAAAAAATTCAGTAGTGCCCCCTCAAAGTTATGAAACGGTCCTTGAAACTTCTGGAAAAAAGAACTTTTGAGGATAATTATTGGGAAAATTTCTTTTATATTCCTTCAACTTTGACCAAAAAATTCATTTTGGTCCTTCACCTTTTAATTTCGGCATAAAAATATTTTGACTTTCCAATTTTTTCATTGTCAACCTTTAGAAGAAATCCGTTTTCTTTGAGTCTTGCTATAAGGACTGACGGCTGCGCCAGGCCGTCTCCGACCACCGGACGGCCGATCCGAACTGTCCAAAAATTCTTAAAAAAAAAAAAGAAAAATTACAGTAAGCCCCCTTCAACTATATCTCGATAACGAGTTGCCTCCTTCATCGTTTAACTCAGACACTTAACCCCCTTCATCTTTTATCTTGCACAAAATGGAAGATGACGTTAACTGAATTGCTGAAATTACCAATTTACCCTATTTGGGCTATTTTTGTTTCGCTTATAATTTTTCGTAGGAAATTCTGTTTCAGCCCATTCTTTTTTCAGAAATCTTGTTTTTTCCTCTATTTTATGGGTCTATAATAATTTTAGTATGGTTACTTTACGCTTTCTAGGGTTAGAGTTGCGTCCTATATATTCGGTGATCAGCAGATTAGATACTGCTAGCTGTTGTCTGTTCAGTGTAGCTAGCTGCTGGTTCCTCTGCAAATGGTGTAGTGGTTGAAATATAAGTCAACCGGCCACTGGGCCTTCATCCGGGGGCTGCCAAAAAGCAAAAAAAAATTAGAGCACTCTGTTTTTTCTCTCTGTCTAAGTTCTATTATGGATCCAAGCCATTTCATACTTATTTTTATAAATCTTTATATAGAGATTCATTCTCACATCTATATTTGTTATTTGCCACACTCAATTTCAAATTTACATGCATGATTTGAAAAATCTATTTCAGAAGAAATTGTTTGATCAGCTCTATGTTTTCATGAGGAATGCACTACCATTTTCAGTACTCTGTTTCTGGGTTGGAATGCACTACATTAGTCAATGGTGCTCTGATGCCACAATTGCACAGCACATTTGGATCCCCATTGGAAGACCCAGTTCTACCTTCCATCACAGAGAGAGAGAGAGAGAGAGAGTACCGTTGGGAGGGGGCAGAGAGAGAGAGAGAGAGAGTTTACCGTTGTATGTATTTATAAGGGCATGACCTGTTATTAATAAGGTCATGTAACCTGTCATTAATATGGTCATGTACTGCTCACATGACCTTTCGTTTAAATTCATAACAGCTCACTAACGGCTGGTGCTTAAGTGTCACGCCATAAAAGATGAAGGGGGTTAAGTGTCCGAGTTAAACGATGAAGGAGGCAACTCGTTATCGATGTATAGTCGGAGGGGGCTTACTGTAATTTCCCAAAAAAAAAAATGAGAGGGCTTACACGGGAATCAATGGCATCCGATGTGTATAGGGTACTTGATCAAAACACCTTATTTTTCATGTATATATGTATATATCCCTAAAGGATGACATTGAAAAAAACATTTTCTCTTATGTGCTCTCTCTTCCTTTCCCTTAACCTTCCACTAGTTCCCAACACACCTTTAACGCTGGGAATTTTCAATTTAGTATTATTCCGTTTAAAGAAAATGATTAATAATAGGTGCCCCCTCTAGATCAAAAATCATGTATCCACTCCCTGGTCTCACCATATTTCCCGTGAGTGCATCCTTATAGAAATACTTACAAATAGCTCTTTTCTTTCCTTCCTTTTTCCCCTTGTTATGAACACCGGAGCTATTATTTGGGGTGGAGGTGGAGGGTTTGAGTTTGTCCTCTCACTGGTGAGGTGGCCTTTGGCTGCTCTAACCACTTAAGCTGAGGCTCATCTCAGGAACGTAGAGCTATCGCTTTTTGTCAAGTCCTAGGTTTCACTTGTTTATATTGCTTCATTTTGTGGATTTATTTGCTAGCTTAAACTGTAAAGTTAAATGCAGCTTGAACTCTCCAAGTCATATCATTTATTTTCCCTTTTCTTTCACTTGGTAATTTGTCCCATGCTCTTTCAACACAAGACATGGGAATTTTTGTTCACGGTTGCATGTCTGTGGATGACTTCATGTACTTTTTCGGCTGAATTGGATTATAAATTCTTTCTTTCCCCTATTTCAAGGCCTTCGTAGGGAACGGCATCTCCAATGAAAGGAAAAAATGGGACGCGAGCATGGCTATCGATAAGGTTGCAGTATTCTTTAAAGGTGAGAAATTACCAACGGTTGATATGTTTGACAGCCTCTATTGTGGCTTACTCATGTGTTTGTTGGTTCAGAGAGAGAAAAGTTCGTGGGAAGAGAAGAGAGATTCGAAGAGGGACGATGGTCTGTTGGATGCCCCTTGTGGGATTCTGTACGAATGATCAAACAATTGTGCAAGTCCCATGAGCTCCCAATGATATGGGAAAATGAGAAGAAGACAGTGAGGGGAAAAATTAAAGATTGCAGAAGAAGGGTAAGAGGAGGATGAGTATGACAGCTTCTCGTTTGGCAAAGACAGCTGCGACTCCTATGCTCTGCTTAAATATCAAGATAATAATGGATTCTTTGTTGTTAACTATGGAAACCTAACGTGAAAGATTCGATGATAGTTTCAATGTAGCCGTGCATTGATATTCGGAAGTAAAATATTTATTTGTTTCTATGCATGTTAGCTTGTTTTCTATGCACGGTAGGGGTGAGCACAGGTCGGGTCTGGACTGAACCCATAACCCGAATTGATTATGTCGGGTAGACATTTTTTGGCCTGCAGCCGAGCCGCATAACTCGTAAAAACCGTCTGTGAAACCGATTCTATACTTTGCGTCGGGTCTGACTAGAACTGGAGTAATCACAGAACTACTCACCATCGCTCAAAACTCACACAAAAAGACAAAAAAAAATTGAGAGAGAGAGACAGAGATCTATTATGATTCAAATTATGTGTGTGAGGATTAGTTAACACCTTACACACTTTCTCCCCAACCACAAATATTGTGAATTGTTTTTGGCATTATGTTAAGTCCGATGGAGATATGCTAAGTATGAACATTGAGGATGAATTTTTATTTGGACAAGTTTAGGTAATGGAGGTTAGATTATGATATGTATTTTGGTTCTGTTTGGTGCTAATATCAAATCAATCTTTTGACAAATGATTGTGTGCGGGCGTGTCAGAAAAGAATACAAGTCTATCCTTTTCAGATTAACTAAAAAATAGCTAATTTAATTAGTCAATTGTGATTATCTGTTTAATTACCTCAATGAAGAGGATTTTTCTAAAAGGTATCAACCAAAATTGAATCGACACACTTCAACAAAGAAATCGAAAAAGATAATTGAATATAAAGCACTAATGCAAGATAACTTGAATTTAATCGAAAACAAACTTACATCCAGTTATGTCTTCAAACTTGCAAAAGATTAAGCTACAACTACTATATCTACAACAACTTTTCCACGTTTCCTTTTGGCGTCCGAGTCTTCGTTCAAATTGCTAAGAACAGTTGTAATTGCTTTCGAACTGATCGTGGCCTTGATCTTCAATCAAAATTTTCAACTTCTCACATTTGTTGTTGTAAATCGTGGTTGAATAGGTGGATAACATGGATTCCCTATTTCTGTGCACCAAGAATTAGTGCTTCTAATAATGGGTTCAAAACATAAGTGAATAAGCATAACTGTTCTTCCTTTCGAAATGTCTCTAAATGACATAGTTCGATAGTTAATGAGTAATCAATTTGCTACGCTTGATTCTCCTCTTGACATCTGTTCTTAATCACTTTAATTTCTGTCTTATGGCTAAACGTGGCCGTTTGCAATCTAAACGATACCGTATAGTACTAAAATAACATTATAACCAAGCCATTGATTTCATACTTCTAAGGCGTAGTTATAACATGTTTTGATTGGTCTGAACTCTATTTAGTGCCAAATGTAATTTTTTTATTGGGTAGTATATTTTAGGATGTAAACACATCCCCCGAATTAACATCTTATTTAAAGAATTTAAGTAAGTGTTAATGTATCAACTACCCCTTTTCTCCCACGAATAAGGATGCATGGGCGTGAAAAAGGGATTGTTGTCATGCACGTCCCTTGAACTTCCCAAAACTGACTATCTTCCTTTCCTTAAATTGTCTATAAATAATCATCCTTTGAGTTCAAGGAAACTCATCGTCTTCTTTGTCCTTTTCGAAATCAAAATCAGAAAACTTTTCCCTGTATACACGTATCTTCCGTAGCCAATTTAGGATGGATTCTCTCCCAGAGTTCAACCTTGCTTTGGATGACCTTAGCGTCAAAAATACCTCTCGGCTTTCATCTCCTTTGGGCTCTCCTCATTTGTTCTCTAGTAGGATTTTGTCTGATCGAATCCTAAGAACCCCAACTCCATCTCCTTCTGGCTGGGATGTTCCTTCCTTTCATTCGGACTCCTTTAATGAGTCTGGTTGGGGCAGCTGGAAGGAAACTCCTGTTGATATTAGCGCGCACCAATGTCGTGCTGGTCAAATTTGATCAACCTAATCCAACTCCTCATAGATTTCGTCACTTTCGAGCTCTGTTTGTGAGTCAACATTTGCCCCTCTCGAGTGGTGACAATATCCATATGGGGATGTTGGAATCTCTATATTCCTCTACTGTCTATTCTTCTCGCCTTAAAGAAGAAGAAATCTACTTTGGGCCAGCTCCTTACTGTGACTTGAAGCACCAAGCCAAAAATCAGAGAGCCTTGTGGCTTACTGAAGTTAGGACTCCTCACTTTCCTGCTGACTTCGAAGAGTCTTTTAACCTCATTCCTCTTTCGGAGGATCCCAATTGGTTTGACGAATTGGCTGGTCTTGCCAATAATCCTCAGCATTTTCAATCTGTCTATGGTTATTCTATATATCCTTCAGACAAGAGCAAAGCTTTGCATCTTTTGGCTGCTTTCGCCTTTCTGGATATTACTATTCTGGAAGAACAAGTTCCACTGACCAATTTTAAATGGGCTTGTGAAACACTTGTTATTTCTTGTGTTTCCTCTGTGGTTACTTATCGAATCCACTGTTTTCTGAATTTTCTTGTCTTAAGGCATACTCTGCTGGTTATGCTTTCAACCAGGATCTTCTAGACTTCGAGCTAGCCAAGGAGAAGCTTGAAAAATTGCACAGCAGGGTTGAAAATTTTGAATCTGAATCCTTCGAAGTGGCACATAATCATGCCAGTAAGCGACTTCGAAGGCATTTCAAGAGAATGCAGAGGAGGTGTCCAACAAAAGAGGCTCAACTCAAAAGGAGGGCCAAGAATATGTTGCTCAAATTCATGCCCCTTTTAGAGAAACAACTGTATTTGGAGGCTGAAGAAGACACAAGAAAAATGGAGATGAAGTTCCTCCAATTTGCATGGACTAAATTCCATAGTCTGGTGACTTGGTCATTCCCTCATTATTTTGAGAATGTAAAAGCCAACTCTCAGTAATCTAGCCTTTTGAAGGCCAATGAGTATTTTTCTTTTTAGTCTGTTTTAGGGTTTCCCTTTATTAGAAACTAGGATTTTCATTTCTCTCGTTATTCTTGTATATACACTATTTCCCTTTCTTGTAAATAAGTAGGAATTATTAATGAAATTTCCCTTTCCCTTATTTACCCTTATTTGGTCTTAAAATTATTTCTCGTGTATGTGTGTGAATTTACAACACCACCTTGTTAGAAATAATTTTGTCACATTGTTAATGCGGCGTGGTGGCGATGTAGTGGTGGTGGCGGAGGCGGCAGTGTGGGTGGCAGCGTTGTGGTGGTGGTGGTTGGATCGTCTCTCTCCAATCATTTTTTTTTACGAGGGGTATTTTTGTCAACAAAATAATGAAGAGTACTTACTGGGCTAATTGCTTTTTGGGCAGGACATAGTAGGCTATTTTTCACCCTGACAGGACCAGCCAGGAAGTTCCCCATTTTTTAATAGGTGGGTTTGGGTTTCTTAATAGATTTTGGTTCAATTTGCCACCCTATGTAATAATGTGTAAAAAAGAGCGATGATTCTAAAGATGTAATAGTTGATGATAAGGGAAATGTTGTAAGTAAATGAGAGATTCGGAGAAATACTAGATTAATAAAAAAATTCATTAATCATGATGGTGGTTACACCAACTGCTGTCAGCGTTAACTAATATAATAGACGGTATTCCGCCTTTAACTAACTGATCTGGCTGAAATTTAATGAAGATGTTGAAATCTCTCTGGCAGCTAATTAGATTTTTCATGAGTTCAGTTTGGGTTGTGGAGTATTTGATGTCGTCGATGACGTTGTAGCATGCGTCTTGGTCAAAGGTCTTTGAAACTTATTCTGCCTGAGAAGTAGTTGTGTCGTTCGACACTTTTGGCCCAGGCGGTTTTTCCTGTTCTTGAAGGTCCCTCGAGGTAGAGGGAGATTGGACGGATTGGCCGCTGTTCTGGTTCCTGTCAGAGTCCGATAGCATCTGCTCGTCTGCTCGTTAGCATAAAAATCTGCATTTGATTTTTTGTGTAACAGGACTCTAATCCAGTCATCTTCACCGTACGAAGAGATACGACAGTTCTGGCATAGTTCATATTTTGCAAATTTTGTACTTAACGAACAAAATGTTCTGGCATAGTTCAAATTGTTCACATCATCCCGATTCTTTTACAGATTCTATTGTAATGCACATGCTCCACACATTTTCGCATGCTCATTGGTTGATTTTTGGTCTGCAAGTTTTTTGGGTTCTCGTAGTGGTGGTAATAGTGAAATATTGAAGTGTTATTCTAGGAGTAATTATGTTAATTTTTTGCAATGATCTGACACTTCTTAGAAGAGCAAGTCAGCAGTCGAATCATCTCCTAACACGAGCATAATGCTTGTAGTGTATTAAAGTCTGACGGAGACCATAATTAACATAATTACTTACGATGTGATGATTCCATATCTCATATTGGTTCTGAAGCGAGTTGTGCAATTCTCAGTTAACTATGCCTTTTTAGTTCTGCAAGCAGTGGTAGTCTCGGAAGGACAGGCAAAAAAGTAGACGAGTAAGGCATCAAATTATGGAGAGATTTTCATAGGCGCCCAGAAGAAGTTATTTTACTACCACAGAAGCTGCAGGAAGTGGCGCAAGTATACAAAATTCTGAATTCCTGCGCTCTGTTTGAGCATAGGAGTGAAATTAGATACTTACAAAATTAAAGCTTTTCAGTGAATTCCATAGAGGAGGGAGCGGCTTGCCACAAACCACCTCACACTTTGCTTCCACTCGCAGATTCTTACATCTTACTTCCACTATCGATAGTTTCTACAGAAACCCTACCAGAATCAATGAAAGCCCCACTAACCCATTAGGTATCTTTAAAAGGTAATCACAAACAAGTATATTTACAAAGAAAATATAAAACAACTAACATAAACCAACTTTGTTGGTGCTTTAACTTAGTTTCTATCGCCTGTAGATATACATTCAGAGACACTATGGTCTCCTCCATTTTGGTAGCCAGTGACAAAGCTGTGTCAACTCTCACTTTTCTTGTAGTTGTAGCCTGTGTGTTTGCATGACCATATGCAACATGGCGGTATCCATATATAACCAAAAAATGACTTACTTATCTAAACCCTATCTGTAGCAATCGCCCAATTTGGGAGAAATTATGGATATAAGGACCTACCAAGTAGAGAGAATCGAAGACAACACCTTCCAGCAATGTGATACAAGTCCCATGTACAATACACTAATTGAGAAATACAGACATACATAAGAGACTCCTACGTTAAAAAAATGACTAACAATGAAACTGTAGCCTTGATACAACAGCTAAATCTTCCAGTGTCGCAAGAGATTGGAGCTTTCTTTCCAGCTCAATGCAGAGTTGGTGTTTAAAAAGGTGAGCACTGTGACACTTCATTTCAATTCCTTCCAAATCAATGGTTACTTTTTTGCATGAGCATAGCAGAAATTGTGCTCTCCAGATTGATTTTTGTTTCAATAGCTCACGAGCCAAGCTTGACATGCCACGAAATGGAGCTGGGTTGGACCCACAGAAATTGCATAGGTAGGTTTACTGACTCCACTTCCACTAAATTTTGACAAAAAGCTGACTTGAGAGACATACATGAGGCACAACCAAAGCAAGAGGTTCCATTCAATAAATTAAGGGCTGAAAAGCAAAAGGAGCCACAAGCAATTTCACGGTTTAAGCAAAATTATATAGAAAAATACGGAAACATTTTCAACAATAAAACTTCAGTTTGTGTTATGAAGAAAAAGTTGTGCTAAAGCCTATACACACTAATAAACTCACAGTTCAATTGCATATGTAACAGAAGACCACTCAGCTTAGATTGTACAAGCTCAGAAATCCTAAAGTAGGAAGCGGAGAGATTCGTTCTTTCTCTTCCCAACAACCTAACCCACCCCCACCCGTTTCCCCTTCTGTGCATGACACACACGTAGATGCATGAT
Organism: Rhododendron mucronatum var. ripense; assembly: GCA_019656295.1. Lineage (NCBI taxonomy): Eukaryota > Viridiplantae > Streptophyta > Magnoliopsida > Ericales > Ericaceae > Rhododendron > Rhododendron mucronatum. Next base: position 307,013 of record BPLT01000173.1, read on the forward strand.
CTAGCATGCCCTTCGTGAAATAGAAGTATCTCACACCAACCCGTAGGAGAGAAATTCCAACAGCGCAGAAACATACATAAATGGAGACAAAATTTCACTCAAGCACTGGGAATATGAAATGTAATACTTAACCAGATCCAAACACCTAAGTCCAATGATATTTATGTCTCCATTTTTTACAATAGCCAAGCAATATAAGTTACCTTCACCATAAGATAGTGATCAAGATTCAAGCATTTCAGTATATCCCAAAAGCCAATAGGATAATAAGTTATAAACCACAAGTAAATGGAATCCTATTTGTTTGTGAGGAGAAAGTGAAATTATACCTCGGTAGAAATTGTTGCTATCGGATGAACTGCATGACGGAAAGAATCAGCCTTTGATGGTTTCAAAACAAGTTCATAAAAACAAGGTAACGATTGACTCGAATTGACATTAGATCATAGCAATATGCAAAAGGGATCCTGTAATCAGATGGATGTCATTTTCTTGGGCCTGGGAATTGAACTGCAGGACAGCGAAAAGCAGGGTCGTTTAAGTATGTGAATGAGGTACCAGAGTCGAAGATTGCACTGAAACTAATATGAGTGACATTATCTCCCACACTAACTTGTGTCATGCTAACATTATAAGTTGGACTGCAACAATTGTCTAAAAAATTAAATACCTTTCAATGACACAGAACCATTTGGATCACATCAGATTCCCACCACACTGTACATATCATCTTTTGCTAATACATATTCTTATTTCAATTAGACCATAATCTAGGCCACCGGGGAAAAATACCTTGTACCTTCTTCTCGACAACCACTCCAACTCCAAGGAAAACACAGCTAATAGCACCAACGGTTAATATGCTCTAACCCATTTGAATCAAACACAACCATTCGACTCCTCTCGTAATTCATTAATTTTTTTGGACAGGTAGCTGCCCAACTATCTATCGTTGGGCATCATTAGTGAATACAGTTTGCACCACAGTATTATCGATTGCTATTAGCCAGTTACACCGGTGGAAACTCACTGAACCAGCTTAATTAACTCCCGAGGCTGGAGAAGGGTAGTTATGCCAGTTCGTAAAGGAACATTTTAAAGTAAAATTGGAGAAGATTTTGCTCCATACCTGATGGGATATCTCAGGTTGAGAGGTTTAATCATTTACCTATTAGATGGAAAAAGAAAATTAGTATATAATGAAAGAGGTTCTAGATAAAATTAATTATGGAATAGATGAAGGACCAGCTACTATCAATTCCTGTGTCGTCAGTCCATAGGGGGCTTAAAGCCCCGGCTTAAATTGGAGCCCACTTTAGCGGACGGTAGGATTGTCCCTCAGATTAGTAGGTCCATTGGGTAGGTTACCGTAATATCAAAAGGAAAGTGACGAAGGAAGTGGCTCTTTATCTCAATGAGAAAGCCAAGAAATCAATTTTTAACGTCCATCTAAAAGATTATGAAGCAAGACAATATCATGGTTTGTTTGAAGACACAAGACCGGAAGAACTGTAAATCATTGCGCAACTTACCGATATTCCATCAGAGCACAGTATCCATCACAATCTGCAAAAGTTATTACTTTTCAATCTGCGATTTCCAGGACAATATCATATGAGAAAAACAGACAGGAAGGGGAAAAACTTCGAGAGTACATGACTTTATTCGCCCATAAATTTGGTTTTAGAAAGCAAAACCTCCTATTAAGCATTTCTTAGCTGGCATATTCTGAGAATTTATTTTAAGAATCAAGATTCTAAGAGCACACACTGTGATTTTGGGTCCCTCTCTCTGCACTCCCCATTATCAGATCAACCAGGGATTTTGAAGAAAAAAAGTAAGACCTCATAATTTTGAAAGTAGGACCTTATCCATGTAACCAATAACGATAGACTTGAGAGTTGAGACAGTTATAGGAGAACCAACAATAGAGTAGAGATGAATACCTTGTAACCAAAAAGCTCACAGCATGCCCTTCTGAACTCTGAAATTTTATCTGCAAAAACAGTTTTATATATGGTCCATGAACACATTCAGAAGCTTCAATTTAAGCCAATCAGATTAAAGTTAACTCAAAACTACGCAGCAAAAACTACCATCAACCACTAACCTTTCCTCGCATTTTTGACGTGTTGCAATTTGCTGCTTGTATTGCTTTCTAGAAACATGGCCGAAATCCACCAAATAGCTCCATTCCCAAAAAATAGAAGGTAAAATAGCTGTTTTCAACCCTAATTCATTCGAAATGTGGAAATTAGATTTCAACTGGAAAAGCAATACAAGAAAATTACAAAATTACTTGAGATGAAACTAAGCAATTAGTTCATTTGGGTTATAAAAAAACACAAACTAACCAAGCGCAGGAGGTGTAGTAATCAGCTCACTGCCATTGTAACTCCAATCATATTCAACATGATTCAAATGTGGATCAAGTATTATCACGTAAAAAATCCATTCACGCTCACTTCGGAAGATCAACCTAAAGTTACTTCCCAAACAATGGTCAGCCTAAAAATCAGACCAACCTGGCCTCAATTTATTCTCCACAATTCCAACTGGATAAACCTTGCATCTGCTATTCAACAAAAACTTTATGGACAATTCCAAGAATTACATAGAAGATGAGTAATACGGTGTTAGTATGATAGGAAAATACTTGAAGAATAAATCCTTCTTCAACTTTAAGGTGGGCCAACACTTACAAGGAATTTGCAAGGTTAAACTTTTAACAGAACCACATAAGGGCTCCAAAAACCATTCAATGTGTTCACATGCTACACGTGTCGAAGATCGCAAACCAGTTCAAACAGACCTAAAATTGTATCCTTTTCTACATTATGGAATAAATTTTCAACGTGAATTCAAATCAGAGTTGAATACATCATTGGGAGTCACTTCATTCCTATTTCAGTGACTTACAAACGTAAAATCTGCGAAACATGGTCGTAAAACCTGTATTCCCTAAATCATGAAATCGAATCGAAACTGCAAATAAACCAATAATTTACCTCCCCTCACACGCCCTCTTTGATTGCAGCACGCCAGGAATGAGGTGAAGCAATAACAGATCTAGCGTCTCCTTTAAAGACGTCGTCCGCCGCAACAACAGTGTCGTAATGATGAGGTAGGACAAATAAATCAGCTCAATAGGTACAAAAATTCAGTGAATTCCGGAACTGAACTACTGAAAACAAATCTCGGCTTTCGTTCAAAGACGGCAGCAGACGTAACAAGTACAAGAGATCAGTGAAATCAGGAAACCAAGTACAAATTTAGACCCTAAAAACCGGAGGACCGACCATGTCTCTCTCGCTTCTCTCTCTCTCTTTTTTTTTTTGGTTCAAACGAAGAACACTCTCATGCTCGAGTGTTTGCACCTATACCGTCAAAAGACCCAAACACAAACACTGGCGAGAACAAAACGCAAAGGAAAAGATCGAAGGGCAATAAGGTAAATTCATATCATGCCTTGGCTTGCCATGCTTACGTTCTTTTATAAACAAGTGTATCGATACATTACCGACCACAGAATCACATTCCTAAGACATGACTAAGTTTACAACCATAATCCAGAGAGCCCTAGATTCCAATCACTTTAATCAAACACAAAGATTAAGGTCTTCATACCTGGCCTAAATACAAAAGTAGTCATCGCAAGAATACACCTCCAAAACAAAATCAATCTACCAAACAGTAAAGTAAATAACCAATTTGTATCCCAACTGGTTCCAAGTCCCTGAGGCATCTCTTCCAAGCCCAAAGACCTTGTCTTCAAACACTGATCAAACGGTAAATAGGGAATACGTTTGCAAACACCGTGCCAACAAAACAAACCATCGATTGGAAATTCTCTTCGACACCTACAAGCAAAACACCATAAGCTTTGTAATTCATTGGCAGCACCCTGTACTCCTAGATAACAAAAGAAACATTTGCACAATATCAATAAGCCACAGGAAAAAACTAACAAACAAACGCAGGGAAGCGGTGCCACAACTCTATGAAGACACAAATCACCCTGAGAAAATTCCACACACATCTCAGCTAAATTAGCTGGCCAAATCAAGATCCCTGAAAGCGTATTTCGTCTCAATTGTCCCTTCTTTTTTAATAGGCAAGAACTATCTTTATCTGACCACCCTAAAGCTTTTTCTTAGCATTTGCTCTATGGGTGGTCCAACCAGATTAAATTACATCATTTGCGGAATTTTGAGAAAACATTTTGCTTTGGCCTTTGATCTTATCAAGATCCCACACAAATGGGGAAAGGTGGCGTAATCATGAAAACTACTTAGCCCTAAAACCCCAAACCTGCTCCCCATGCAGGATACGACTAATATATTTATTAGACCAGCAACATCACAAAAACTACTTGGTTTAACTGGTTGGGGCCAACCAGCTAGTCTACGTTGCACCTACATTCTACAATGTCCCCATTTCAAAGCCGATTTCATATATCCACTAGCATCGACATGTAGAGTGTGGAACAACCATTGCAAATCTAGTGTTCCAGTTGGAGGAGAACTCCCTGGTAATCTAGATAATAAAATAACACTGGAGTCAATTTAAGACAAACAATCTCTTTGAATACCCACCCTTATCAAAATCATGCTGACAACCAGCAAGGGCAGTGGCTCTGAGTTGGAAAACAGACAAAAGAAATGCCAGCCGATGACGATATAATAGGTGAATATTTGATGCTACATCAAGATAAAAAATGACAATACCAGAAATGAAAATTTTATTCACTGAACTTGGTTTTGAGTACAAGTGTTGAACAATTGCCTTCTTAAGTACTTTTTTTTTTCTCCTCAAGGCAAATGAATTGAAAACACAAAAACAGTGAGGAAATCTAACTTAACATCAAACATTGGATTATAATCAGGACGCCAGATGAGAAGAAACTATGAACTCCAAAAGGCAGAAAAAATAAAAAGAACGAAAGAATGACTTAAATGATTCAGGCTTACTGTTTTAGCTATAGCTAGAAAGTCTGCAAGGCTTCAAGATCCAGAAAACATACAAGGTTTTTGTCTTTCAGCAACAATTGAGGCAGTTCTCCCACATTTTTTAGTCCACAGATTCCTCCTTTGGCAGCTCTATATTGCAGCGATCCAGCTCTCCAAGGATTCTTCTCTCCTGTATGATAAGTAATGCCAACAATTAATGACTTAAAGTACTTTTCCTCAGTTTGGCAATTTTGTTAGTTCGAAGAATCAAATTACGGAGAATCACCATTACAATTTGTTAACCAATACGGAGCTCCATTACAATTTGTTATAACCAATACGGAGAACCACCTCAGTGTTTTCTTTCTCCTCAGATCTACATTTCCATCAAAAGCACGGAAAAATTTATGTTTTGTTTGTTCGTCTTTTGCAAACAAGCTGAAGCTTACACGATTACACCTACCATAAGGAGAAACATACTTATTTGGCCAAGCATAAGAAGAATCATTGAAAGATCTTCCTAGTTCTATCACAACCTTCAAAAGCTGGAAACTATTTTCATTTTGGTTTCAATGCTGTGGGTATAGAATTTCAAAACTACGGTGATGCATATTGTAAATAAACCAAAAAAACTCACTCAGAAACTCAGATTCATAGCAAGAGTGTTGTTCCGAACAAGCAAGTGAATTCACAACATTGTCTTTCATATTTCATATGTAAATAAGATAAAACATAAAACGGCGTCCTTACTCACATGCAAGATGAGATAAAAGGACTGCCACTATAGAAAGAGGAAGCATGAGAATCTCTACCCACAAAGTATGTGTCCTCACCAGGAAAAAAAGTGAATGATAAAATTATCAACTCTCCTCTAGTGGGGACTTAAATCACTTAGGCTTGCTTAATTGGCCATTGGACTGAATCATATACTCTCTAGGGGATGTGAATGTTGGCAATTGTCTCACATCTAATCTGGTAGGATCACTCATCCTAAGCTGCTGACATAGCTGTCTGCATTAGGGAAAAACAATGAAGAATGAGCAAGGTAATCTAGTGAAACTGATCCTGCGACAGCAAACAGCCAACACCGGATATGATTTTCTATCTTGTAAAAAAAAACTGGCTAGGAATCATGTTGTTATAGTCTGCTTTGTTCCCGCTCTATAGGCTAATCATGATTCCAACGCAAGCACAACACAGATGATAAGATGAAGAGAGAGAGAGAGAGAGAGAGAGAGAGAGAGAGAGAGAGAGAGAGAGAGAGCCTATTCACTACTTACCGGAGGCCTGGATCTGGAAGCTTTGAGAGGGGTGACTTTGCTGGGGGCACGACCAACTGAAAAACATTGAGGTGATGGAGGACAGGTTCTAATTTGCGACAAAATGAGACCTTCTTTGCCATTTACATTATTCGCATCCAAAGAGATTGGAATGTTTTCTGCCTCTTCAGCTCTCCTACACAATACGCTCAACAAGTTGAATCACCGCTTTACTCTCACTCTGGTAAGAAATTATTCACATATGTCCTAAAGAGCAAAAATAAAACTTGACTAATAGTGGCTCTCCTTAGGATACTCTTTGATAGAGCATTTGATGCATTATATGACTTTTCTATATGGAAAAGTCAAAAGTACTAAACATGGGTTGTTGGATGAATGTTCATCTTTGTGTCAACACATCAGATACCCTTATTGAAGTGTTGAGTAGTCATGCGGGTGCTCTATACATTTGTAACAGTCACATACCATATAGATTATATGGATTGGGCCTTTCCATCACAACATACAGCACTTGAAATTAAAAAATTTGGAGAGCAGAACCATAAACTTTGTCAACCTCTCTAATCATTGCAATGGTAATCTTTCATAAGAGTCTTCAAATTTTATGTATGTGGAGTCGAAACTGTGCATTCTTTATTTACCAATTTCATCATTGAAATGGGAAAATTTGGGTCTAATTTAGCATATAGGTGCTGTTAGAAGTATTCATTCACATGCTACATAACGAGAGAGAGAGAGAGAGAGAGAGAGAGAGAGAGAGAGAGAGAGAGTTACTTCTTCCTCAACTTCTCCTTGACATTGCCCTTCTCCACTATCTCACATTTCTCTTTATTCACCTCAAGCAATGGCTTCCACTCTTTCTCCCTCACATCCAATTCCCCTATATTATCACCATCACATTCCTTTTCCTTCTATTTCTTCGCAACCACTAGACTCTTCTTTCCATTGCCCCTCTCCGCATTTTCACTCTCTTTCACCCTCGTGGCCAATTTCTGCAAATCATTGCAAAAATCCGTAATCTGACTCAGAATATCACGTCAAAGTAACTAAAGAGGCAAGCCAAAGTACAAGAGCAATAAAGATGAAAGTCAAACAGGGGGAAATGAAGGAAACTTACCTTTTCTTTTAAAGGGGTTTGTTCAGATCTTTTGATGAGACAATTCACTGGAACCTGTAACGAAAATAGAAAAGAATTTGTCAACATTAAGACCAACAAAGCTAGATCCTATGAGTTGCCTCGCACAAAACCAGCTCTTCCAGTAGAATTAGAACAAGAGAAAATTGAAACCTATAAAGCCGAAAAGACATACAGTAAACAAAACATCTATTGACATACAGGTGAAGCAAAGGGTTTGGTTCAAACACATAACCTCACCTAGGGATTCTGAGTAGCATCACTCAGCCAAAAGCCACTAATTCTCAGTCTTTCAATGGCCTTAACAAACATACAAATAGCATTACTCGCAAAATTATCACAAAACCCACTCAGTACCCCTAATATTAGTTTTCAAACAAAGCTATTGAGAACCTAAAAAATCTCAACCACCTGTAACCGTATCCGAGAGCAGTTTAGAACAAAGATGTTAACATATAAAGTATCATACAAAATTCCCAACAAAAGAATTAGTTTACGCAATTACCAATGAGCTGTCCTTGTTGTGCATAAGAGACACGAATGCAGCATACAGAGACGCAGAGTACATGTTGCCGACTTGCTTTGGTACCAATGTGGCTGGTTGAACCTTTGCATCATATAGTGGCTTTGCAACTTGCTGGGATGCCTGCAAAATTAATTGACATTGATTGCTAATCAGCAGAAGAGTCCAACATCGGCAATTATACAGTCATAAGAACATCACCCATCCCACAAATCACTATCTTTTATTTGTTGGCCTTAATTGACCAGGAAAATGTCACACTCGCAAAAAGAAGAATGGATGAGAGAGGGGTTACTATGTTTTGAGTCAAACCTTCTCAAGATCACGGCTTGTGTAACTTTCATCGTCAGTTAGAGATGAAAATGAAGCTAGCTTTTCTTTAGCAGCCTCATCAACAGAACTGCCAGTAAATGCAAATTAGATCATTCACAAGGTAATAGTGCAACTCCGGGATAGAAGGTGGTAAAATGCTCAAAACTTGTTTAATCAAGGATGGAGAATATATAAGAACCTTGCATTCCTCAAGTAATCACTAAACACCAACCGTGCAATGCTCTTCTGAACAAGCTGCATTGTTTTGAGCAAAAAGTTCAGACATATTATTCGTCAAGACAAAATAAAAGTTCAAATGGAAAGCAAGAAAGAGAAATTGTAAACTTCTAATGGTTTCAGATAAATTACCTTGTTATATGGAGAATGAAACACAAAATAGTCAGCATCATCAGCTGAAAATTGTTTGCCCTCCAATTTCTCGTACCTATATATAGATGCAAAACGTTGAGAAATTCACATAGCAGCATATCACACAGACTTCATCCACGTCAAAACAAGATATCTGCTTTAGAATATCAAAAGCAGCTTACTTTTTGCAGAAACTTTTGTAGCAATAATCAAGTGCCATGAGATAGCAAGCCTGTGAGAGCTTTCCGTCAACAACCTATAAAAAGTAATTGCCCACAGAAGAGAATCAGGCTGCGATAAAGAAGAGATCTCCAATAGTGGGAAAAAAGGTTGGCACAGTGAACAGCTACAAGTATATTGTCATGTTTGCTACTACTTGCCACTTGTTAGTTAATCACTAATGAGCCCTTTCAACAAAAAAAACTAATGGGCAACAGTTCACTGAAAAATAATAATAATGATAATGAGCAACAATCATCAGAATCTGGAAGCATTATTATGGCCTCAAAGTTTTATAGGACCAGTCTGCATGCAGGAACATTGTGCACAAACAAATAGGAACTATATAGCCACGTTGCAAACTAATTCTTGTGGTGTCTCCCTGAAGTCATAAATTTCCTGAGAAATTTTGGATACGCATACAACTAATAGCATTTTTCGAAGGCAGTTTTCTAAATCCCTCTCCCATTTTTTTAAGCATAATGTTACCTACAAAACGAGCGCAATAGATATGAGAGATTTATCATATATCCAACATATTTGCAAGCAACCATGCAGTACGAGGGAACCTTTGCACATGGTTTCCAAAAGTTGATTCTCTACTTTGAGATGGTCAAACCAATGAAGCAGGAAGTACCTTCACCAAACAGTGTGCCTTAAATTTCGATGTCAGCACTTAAGGGGTTGTTTGGCTAAATAAGCCAAATGACTTATTTTTTTGTCCTTATTCAAATTTTTTTCGCATTTGTTAGTTTTTCGCCAACTTTTTGTGGATTATTCTTGAAAGATACGAATTTTTTTAATAAAATGATGTAGTACTTCAATACTACTTTTACAGGCAACATAATTTATGTGCCCTGACGGGAAATTCTGCTCTCTCATTTTCCATGTTGTCGATTAGAAAGTAGACAAACAACAAAGATTAGAATCCAAATTCCTTATCTTAGTCTCTTTTGGAGCCATGATCAAAGTACCCATTACAATGCACACAACATTGATAGCTTTTGCGAAACATGAAAAAAATAAAAAAAAGTACACAGTGAATTACCGGGTATTCACTTGCAAGGTTGGGCTTATAAAAATCATAAGCATGAGACGTATGGCTTCCCCTGAATTTGCTTTCAAATGCTATAGGTGCATCAGGCCCTATAAGCATAGCAATAGCTGCTGCACCACCAGTAGGTCGACCTGGTCCCTCTGCATAGACCTGTTATAGAAATCCCCAGTAAGAAATTCATACTTAAAAATTAACGATCCAATTAATGTAACTAATTACAAAAGACAAATGTTATACAAATCTACAAAAATCATTAAAGGAAGAAAACATGATTCTGATTTCAAAGATTGCTGGGTACGTCAAAAATTGACTGGAAATGGAAACCCCAAACAGAGGCCACCATCGATCCCACGATTCTGATCAGTGGCTCCGATAACCAGAATAGAGGTGGGATGCAGTACGGAAAATGGGCACTGAAGGGATCGGTCTGGCCGATTCAAACAGAGACGTTTGTCCGAGTGCAATGAGAGTGCCTTGTTACCTTGTTCTGGCTTCTCCCATGATTTTCGCTGAAACTATGAGGGTGTACAATGGGTAAAATGCCCTCTGTTTTGATGGCTTCCATCATCAGGCCTTCTTCTTCTCCGTCCTTCCCTTTTATTTCGGAATGCAAGGGAGAAGTACGGAACCACGTCCAACCGTTACGGCTTCCTCCTCCCATGACTCATCCATAAAAAATCTTTTTTTTTTTTGAAACTACGTCATATAACGTGAATTATCTGGACCAACACTTGGCGAGCAGAAAAAACCAATTCAATCTCGAGCGAGCGAGAGAGAGAGAGAGAGATAGTACCGGTGGGGCTTTCGAGCATGGAAATGCCGCCTCGGTCGAGAGATTGATAGAGGGCGTTCATGAAATCGATCTGAATCGAGTAGGGTTTGACTGGGAAGGCTGGGAATTTTTTCTCGCTTTGCTCTTCTATTTACGTCTTCTTCTTCTTCTTCTTCAGTTCAATCTTCGATTTCTGCAACCTAACTGATGATCGGCCTGCAACGCTGGGATTCGTGACGCCGTTTGAGTAGATCTCATCGATCATCTGTGACGATGCTCCGTCTTCGCGAATTCGTTCTCTCGGTCGCTCTCTCACTCATCGTTCACCAGTTAGAGAGAGAGAGAGAGAGTACGTAATTTCTGGCTTAATTTGCATGAATCACTGTTAGGGTCGACAAATACTCCCCAAACTCTCTCTAGAATGGGAGCCTCTCTCTCTAGAATGGGAGTTTCTGCCCTAAAAGTGGCTCGTTCCCTTTCCTTTTCATAGTCCACCTCCATACCCTCCACTGGCCGCCCCTCTCCCTCCCTTCCATCCTCACCTCTCCTTCTCCTCTCCCTCCCCCTCTGTCCCCTACCTCATCTTATCTCTTCTTCCCCTCTCATTTACCTCTGTCCTTTCCCTTCTTCATCTCTGTTCTCTGTATCTATGGCGGAGTTCGATATCTTGGACCTCGAAGAGGGGTCCGGTGATTCAGGGGTTCCAAATAACCTGTGCTTGGTTGGCAAAGTAATACAGGAAAAAACCCTAAATGCCTATGTCATCACCAACATTCCCACTGCAGCTCGAAAAACCAGAGCCCCATTTCATGTAAGCGACTGGAACAACAACGTTTTTCTCTTCCAGTTCGAGGATCCTGAGGATAAACGCTTGGTTGCGCAAGATGGGCCGTGGTCCGTGATGAATAGTCTCTTGGTGCTCCGGCCACTGGAGAAAGACATGGTGGTCTCCGAGATCCAGTTTCAGCTCTGTCCCTTCTGGGTACAGATTCATGGGTTACCTGTGGAAAAAATGCGTAGGGCCAACGCTGAGATCATTGGTAGGAGATTTGGGAAGCTGATAGCCATTGAAGCATCCCCAAATACCATGCTTTTATCCCGTAACTTCCTTCGTGTGAAGGTTGAAAACTTGAAATCAATATCTCACAACCTCCACCAAAGGGTTTCTGGCTTCGGGGAAAAACGGGGAAAGATTTGTGGATTTCCTATCTCTATGAAAGGCTTTCAGATTTCTGCTATGCGTGTGGCCGGATTGGACATGATAATAGGGGCTGTCGTTTTACTCTAAGAGGTGCCGAGGGCCAGTCTGGGTATGGCCCTAAGCTGAGAACTGGAAGAGCTCGGAAAATAGCTGTTCCGATTGAAGAAATCATCTACCCGGAGGAGGAAACCGAGGATAGGGCTGGAAATCCTCGCTCACGGCGGTCGGAGTTACAGCTGGAGGATGATACCGGTGTGGGCGCGGATGGTAGAGCGCGTGGTGATTCCCAATAGCCGACAAGGAAAGATGACCAGCAATGACGTCCCTCTTGGGACAGGTGTCAACACTCTAAGGGAACCAGGTACTAAATTCCACAATATCCCATTTAAGTGGTGCCCAAGGAATATCTGATTTTGTCTCCACTGGCTTTGTCGATTCTTTATCTGGTAACGGGTCCGACCATCTTGTTAAGCCCACTCCATTGGACGCGGGGCTCTCCCGTGCCTGGCACAGTATTCCCTACTTACACCCGAAAAAGGGTACCCTTTTGTAGGGAAAGCCCACCTATTTGTAATCCGAGCAAAAACGTAATTATAGGAGCCTTAGAGATAAAATTTAATTATGTCTTTTTAGAATAATAAGATCTTCACACTGATTCAAACGGATTAAAAATTGGAGCAGATAATTTTTTAAATGTATTTTTAATATATAAACAATCTAAAAAAATTAAGTGCTCTAATTTTTAATCTGTTTGAATATATGCGAAGATTTTATTATTCTGAACATATTATTCTAAAAAGACATAATTAACTTTTGTATTTAAAGCTCTAATAATCATGTTTCTTCTTCACAGGATCCTAAATAAAAAGCAGATACTTAATTATGAAAGTTCTAGAGACAAAAGTTAATTATAATCCTTTAAAATAATATGTTCAGAATAATAAGATATTCGCACTTGTTTAAACGGATTAAAAATTGGAGCACTTAATTTTTATAGACTGTTTATACAGTTAAAAAAATTATCTGCTCCAATTTTCAATCCGTTTGAACCAATATAAAGATTTTGTTATTCTGATCATATTATTCTAAAGAGAAATAATTAAATTTTATCTTTAAGACTCTTATAATCACGTTTTTGCTCCATAGGAATGCAAATAGGTATGCTAAATTTTTTCTCCCTCCAAAACGGTACCGTTTTTGGGTGTGGGTAAGGGGTACTATGCCAGGAGGCACAGTAGAGCCCCCGCGTCCCACTCCATCTACCACCGTGATGAAGCCTGGACTAAATGTTAACCCAATCAAATACACTCCAATTAGCACAACTGCAAGCCCTGCTAGCCCAGCCTACTTTGTAACTGAACCACCCGATAGCCCAAAAAACCACCCAATTCTGAACTTACACCCACCCCTTTCAGTCTAACTCAACCTTTACCCATGCCCATAAACCTTACTTTGAGCTCCCCAAACATCACTCTTGAACCAAATAAACCGACATCCCCCAAAAACCTTGACATTACCCTAGCCTTTATTTTCAAAACCCCAAACCTCAAAAGGAAAGCCCATGATGATTTGCAACAGATGAGTAGCTCAAATATTATTCGTCTCTGCTCACCTAATCCCCCACCCTCCCTGAATCTGTCCCTAAACCACCTATCCACCTAAACCGAAAATCTTCCAAATCTCCCCGTGGGCTTAAATCGGCAAAAAAGGGGAATGGTTCCCTTACTGATGACTCTTTGCCTGCTAATAGTCTGGTGGAGATACCAATCCAGCAATCTCAGGATAGTTATGACGTTGTTAAATCACTGTCATCCATGATTCCTATGGAAAAGGTTGAGGATATTATTCAGTTAAACGGGAACGGGCTCGTGGCTGGCCCGAAATAGCCACCGCCTCAATGCTGATCCTAACCTGGAACTATCAAGGAATTGGGCGTACCGTGACAAGCCAGGCTTTCGGTGATCTAGTGCGTAGAAATCGTCCCTCCATTGTGTTTCTGATGGAGACAAAAAATAATAAGGTCAAGCTTGAGACCATCCGTCGTAAATTAGGTTTTACCAATAGTAGTTATGTTGATCCAAAGGGTTTGGCTGGGGGCTTAGCTTTATGGTGGACTGTGGAGGTGGAGATTTCAGTAGAGGAGGCAAATAAGAATTTCATGCATGTGATTGTTTCGGATAAAGTTGTCCCTTCGTGTTGGGCGTCAACCTTTGTTTATGGGTTGCCCATCAAGGGGGGGTCGACAGGAGATTTGGGATAGTATCAAGTTTTTTGCCCGTTCGGAAGTGTTACAATGCTTGTGTATGGGAGATTTCAATCAAATTCTGAGTGTGGATGACAAGATTGGGGGGCATCTACCCAGTTTGAATGCTCTGCGGTCTTTTCATGAGATGATCAATGATTGTGGTCTAGTGGATTTGGAATTCAAGAGCCCAAAGTTTACCTGGAGGAATAATCGTGGGGACGATAGCTTCATTATGGAGAGGATCGATATGGCATTCACTGACTCTAATTGGAGAGAACTCCATGAACATGCAATGGTGTTTGTTGAAATTGCGATGGGTTAGGATCACAACCCCCTTATTTTGAATACTGAAGTTCCTTTGAATAGAGTGGGCAACCCCTTTAGGTTTGAGTCCTTTTGGGTGACAGATGCTGAATGTTTGTCAGTAGTTACAGACGCTTGAAACGAGCAGCAGGTAGGCCCTCCTATTCTTAAAGTTTGCAAGAAATTGGGGGTGTGCAAAGAGAGCCTTAAAGATTGGAGTCGAAGGAAATTTGGGGTTCTAAAGCTCAAGATTGAGGCCAACAACTGCTAGTAGTACAAAACAACTTGAACAGGGGTTCAACCATGAGTTGGTAGTGGAAGAAAGAGGTTTGGCTCGTTGCTTAGAGGACTTGTGGCAAAAGGAGGCCATGTATTGGCACCAGCGCTCTAGGATTAAGTGGCTTCAAATGGGGGATAGAAACTCTCGTTTTTTTTCACCTCTCAATGATCCAAAGGCGCCAGCGTAACCAAATTCTGAAGCTTAAGGATAAAGAGGGCAATTGGAAATCAGAGCCTAAAGAAATTGCTAGAATCATCAAGTTGCACTTTTAGGAGTTATATGCAAACCCTAGGGATATGGAGTACAAGGATATTATTAGCCTTATCGACCCCATTATATCTCCAGAATGTAATGCCAGCCTTATGAGGAATGTTACTAAGGAGGAGGTGAAAATGGCAGTGTTTCAGATGGGACCCGCTCAAGGCCCCTGGGTCAAATAGTTTCCCAGGCCTTTTTTATCAAAATTATTGGGAGACGGTGGGAGATGAAGTGTTCAAAACTGTTCAACGTTTCTTCCAAGAGGGTGTTCTTTTGAAAGAAATTAGCCAAACTAATGTTACTTTCATCCCTAAGGTTCCAAATCTTGAATCTATGAACCAACTCCGACCTATTAGCTTATGTCGCTTCATTTATAAGGTTGTTTCTAAGGTACTAACAAACATGCTTCAGCCTTTTATTCCTGAAATTATTTTCGGAGCAACAATCTGCATTCATACATGGGAGGCAAATCCAGGACAACATTATAGTGGCTCATGAAGTTTTTCATTTTCTAAAACACAAGAAGAGTGGTAAAAAGGCCTCGGTGGCAGTGAAGTTGGACCTTAGCAAGGCTTATGATAAAGTGTGTTGGGACTTTCTATTCAGAGTAATGGAAAAGATGGGTTTTGATGGGAGATGGATTGAATGGGTAAATCAGTGTGTTTGCTCGTAAAGTACTCTATCACAGTGAATGGGGGTCAAGTTTGCAGCATTTGTCCTAGTTGGGGGCTTCGTCAAGGTGATCCATTATCGCCTTATTTATTTCTGGTCGTTGCGGACGTATTCTCAATCCTTATGCAAAAAATTGTGGTGAACAAGTCCATTGGGGGGATTCGTATGAAAAAAAGAGGCCCAGTAGTATCCCATCTTTTATTTGCGAATGACTCTCTTGTTTTCCTTGACGCAGCCCCTCAATCTTGTTTAAATTTCATGGACCTCGCTGCTTGCTTTAGTGAGGCTTCTGGTTTGTCTTTGAATATTCAGAAATCAAGTCTTTTTTTCTCTCCAAACACTGAAGTCTGCCTCAAAGAAGAAATTAAGGGGATAATGGGCATGAAAAAAATGGAGGCAGTGCAATATTTGGGACTCCCGGCTTATTGGGGAAGGTCCAAGAGGAAGGCTTTGGGTTACCTCAGAGATAAAATCATGCGTAAGGCTCAAGGGTGGGGAAATGATCAACTCAACCATGCTGGAAAGAGGTGATTATCAAGTCAGTTTTTCAGCCTATTCCTATGTATACTTTTATGTGTTTCAGAGTGCCTAGCTCCCTTGGTGCTTGCTTGAATTCTGTGACTTGTAATTTTTGGTGGGGCAAAGGGGTAAGTAGAAGGAAAATTCATTAGGGAGCATGGCATAAGCTTTCATCTCCAAAATCTATGGGAGGGATGGGGTTTAAAGATTTTGAGTCGTTTAATATAGTTCTTCTTGCTAAGCAATTCTGGCGTATGATGAAGAGTCCAAATGCCCTGTGGGTTAAGGTGCTTAAGAGCTTGTATTTCCTTAAGAATTCTTGTGTGGAGGCTGAAAGGGGTTCACGGCCTTCGTGGATTTGGAGTAGCCTGCTAGAAGGGAGGAAACTTATTCAAGAAGGGGCCCAGTGGAATGTGGGAAATGGTGAATTGATTTGGTTCTGGGAAGATAAATGGGTTCTAGATATTCTTGGAGGAGTAGTTACTAAACTAGCTGGAAATTATGTTGATAAGGTGAAGGTAGCAGAATTCATTAAACCTACAACAAAGGTTTAGGATAGGGGAAAGCTTGAATCCTGCATCCCTCCAGAGGAAGTGCAGAAAATTTGCAATATTCCAATCAGTTTTGTCGGGGCCCAGGACAAGTTGTTTTGGTGGCATACTAGCTCCGGAAAGTACACGGTGAAGTCAAGCTATGCTCAAAAGATTATCAAATCTATGAAGGGAATTCCAGCCCCTCCTTCTTGTTCTTTTAGTTCCTCAAAGTCTGTGGAATCGTCTATGGAAGGTGAAGGCTATGCCCAAAGTTCGTACGTTTGTTTGGAAAGCTGTGAAAAATTGGCTATCCTGTCGAGCAAATCTATTTCGTAGAAAATGAGCTTCATCCCCTTAGTGCCCAATCTGCAATAATGCAAGCGAGACTATCGAGCATGTGTTGTTTCATTGCCAATGGAGTAGGGCGGTGTGGTTCGGAAGCGGCAAGTCCTTTTGGTCCCATTATGAGGAGGTGGAGTCAGTGGATAAATGGGTTGAAGATTTGTTATGTGGAAACCTTGCTAAGGAATCTACAGATAAGGACGTGGGTGCCATCTTTCAGTTGTGTTGGGAAATTTGGAAGGCCAGAAACAACTTTGTGTTCAATGGAAAATTCCCAAAGCCCGAAGAAGTGATTGAGCAAGCTAGAAGAACCAACTCAAATTTTTTACAAGCAGTTTTAGTAGGATCTGTTCAAGGCGTTCCTATGCCTATTCGAGAGTCTCGTTGGAGACCTCCCCCTCTGGGAGTGGTAAAATTCAATATCGATGGAGTGTTTAAATCCTCTCGCAGCTTGGCTGCCTTTAGCATTATTGCTAGAGTAAGTGGTGGATCTACTCTTCTATGGCGTAATGGTCATGTGTCAGTTTCTTCTGCTTTGGCTATCGAAACATGGGCTCTAAGGATTGCTTGTATTGTGGCTATGGAACAGGATCTCACAGAAGACATCTTTGAATCCGATTGTCAAAATCTAATTAACTCAGTTTGCAGCTCGTCGATGTAATGCTCACGAGAGATCGAGGCAATTGTAAATGACATTAGAGAGTGGGCTATTTCAAAAAAGTGGTCCTTTGTTTGGTGTGGTAGGAGACGTAATAGTGCTGCGCACTGGATTGCTTCTCACTGTAGGGAGATGAACTTTTTGTGTTTTTCGGGTTGTATTCCGCCCGCTTTAGTTTCCGTCTTGTCCAATGATGTTTCTTGAGCTGGTTTCTTTGGAATACAATGACATTTTCAAAAAAAAAAAAATGTTAGGGTCAACTGATTTTACCAAAAAACCCTCTCTCAAATGAGCACAAAAGACAAAATACTAGAATGCCAAAAAAAGGAGATAGAGGAAAATCTCAAAAATCCGAAAACCATTAAAGTAATCTGTAAATAACCCAAATAGTGTCTATGCCTACCACTTTTAAGTGTGAAATTACTAAAACGCCCAAATAAAAGAAGAAGCAAATTGAAATTCCAGGTGTTTGAAGCCAGGGGCATTTTCGTCTGAACCCGCCAAAGTGTAAGCCACATTTTGGAACTTGGTTCCTTGTGGAAAACAGTTTCCAAGTACTCTCTTCGTCGCGGATCAAAAATAAAAGGTCTCTCTCCGTCCTACAATATTTATCCGGTCTGCAAAAAGTCAACAATTCACTAAATATCGATGAGTTCTTTTAATTTATGAAAAAAATTTAAATTTTTTCTTGAAAGAAATGCATTATTTTTTAGTCTTCATTTTGCGAACCGGACAAATATTTTGGAATGGAGGTAATATTTAACTTTACCTCCATCTCACTTTTCCCTACATTCAATGCTAATACTCTTTTGTTTGAGAAAACATGAATGGAATATACGTATGTTTTTAAGAGAAAAAATTTGGTCGGCATAATTAATGTGCATTTGTCTCGGCTGGAAAAGTTAAATAGGAGATTAAGGCGGTGGCGTAGTTGTCATATACTACTAAAAGTCTAAGGCTTCAAGAGTGAAGAAAGTACAAATGTTAGGGTTTGTTTTGTAATTTTCCATATATAGAGGATGGTTTTTTATTTTTTATTTTTGAAAATGTCACTGAATTACAGAAAACAGAAACTTATAAAGAGTCCTTAAGTAAAATGGACAAAATCTTCCTATCAAGGCACCTCGATGCAATCCAGTGGGCAGCTTTGTTATAAACGCGGCTGCACCAAACAAACTTCCACTTCCTACCTGCAGACCAAGCTTTAATATATTCAATAATAGCTGCAGCCTCCCAAATACAATTCCATTGAGAACTATTGACACTATCAACCAAATTTTTACAATCTGACTCAAAAATAACTTTAGCAAAATTGTATTCCTGAGCCATATCACAGGCAATCCGCAAAGCCCAAGCTTCAATAACAATAGCCGAAGTAACTTTAATGCGACCACATCTCCACATCTCCAAACTTGAGCCGATCCACCAAAATCTCTGACAATAACGCCAAAGGCAGCTAAGCTGCTGGAGCATTTGAGTGCGCCATCGCAATTCACTTTGAAAACAGATGGAGGTGGTGGAACCCACCTTCCCACTTGAACCATCATATTAGAAATCTTTTTAACTTTACACAAAACTGCATTAAGATAATCAGTATTGGCTTTTGCACCTTGATCAATCACCTCTTCCGGATTTGGACACTTTCCATTGAAGACAAAGTTATTCCTTGCTTTCCAAATTGACCAACACAACTAGAAAATGGCCCCCAAATCTTCTTTGCTGGTTTCCTTAGCCAGATCCGCACAAATAAGGTCTTCCATCCAACGATTAGCTGCTGCAATTTCCAACTGATTCACCCAATACATTTTCCCACTTCCAAACCATACTGCCCTACTCCAGGGGCAGTGGAAAAGCATGTGTTCAATGGATTCCAGAGCACTTTCGCAAATCGGGCATAGAGGATTAGAAACACACTTTCTCTTAAACAGGTTAGCTTTACAAGTTACCCAATTTTTCACAACTTTCCACATTGCTGAGGAGGGGACAAAGGAGCATGAGGTGGAGTTTCCATGCACAGGTTTCCTCACCTTTTGAGAGTAACCTGACTTCACTGTGTAGTTTCCAAATTTTGTATGTCGCCATATGATCTTGTCCGAAGACTTGGATGAACTCACAGGAATCTTACAGATGGCCTACACCTCAGTCTCAGAAACATTCTGTCTCAACTTCTCCAAATTCCATGAGTTGGTGGACTGATGAATGAAATCCCCTACTTGATGGTGCTCTTCATTAGTAGAGGTAGAAGGGGTAACTTTCTTCCCTATCAAATCAGGTACCCAAGCATCATCCCAAAAACATACAAACTCCCCAGAACCCACATTCCATTGGATTCCTTTTTGGATTAGTTGTTTTCCCTCAAGAAGGTTACACCAAATCCAGGATAAGGAAGACCCTCTAACTGCCTCCATGCACTCCTTGTTGGGGAAATACAGCCCTTTCAGAATCTTTGCCCAAAAAGCATTCGAATTGTTGATCAAACGCCAATACTGTTTGGCTAACAAAGCAATATTGAAAGACTCAAAATCTTTAAACCCCAAACCCCCCATTCTCTTCTGATCTGTTAATTTATGCCAAGCTCCCCAGTCGATTTTATTACCTTTCTCCCCTTTTCCCCCACCAAAAATTACTAACAACAGAGTTTAAGCATGCATAAATGGATAAGGGTACCTTAAAACGTATGAAAGTATAAAGAGAGATAAGCTGAAGTACTAACTTGATGAGAACTTCTTTGCCGACCTGGTTGAGGTCCTTGTTACTCCAGCCTTGAGTCTTTTTCATAATTCTGTCCCTCAAATAGCCCATAGCTTCCTTCTTCGATCTTCCCCAAAAGGATGGCAAACCCAGATATTTCGAAGACCCTTTCATTTCTTCCATGCCCAAAATCCCTTTGATTTCCTCTTTGACATTCTCCTGAATATTAGGGGAAAAGACCACGCTGGATTTTGTTCACATTAAGTGCCAGCCCTGATGCTTCACTATAGCAAGTCACAAGCTCCATGAAGTTGGAACAGAAACTCGGTTTTGCTTCAAAGAAACACCAAGGAATCATCTGCGAAAAGGAGATGAGAGATCATAGGGCATCTCTTCTTCATACGAATCCCTCCAAGGGTCTTACTTGCAATAGCCTTTTCAGCAGAACAGAAAATACATCAGCCACCAGCAAAAACAAGTATGGAGACAAGGGGTCCCCTTGCCAAAGCCCCCTATATAGAGGATGTTTAGGACGCTCTTTTTTCAGTTTTTCATTTTCAACTCTTTGCCTTTTTGGCTTTTTGAATTATAGTCAAAGTATATTCTTAAATTCTTAAATTGTTTTGGAAGATGTGTGCAGAATGCGTATTGCAACAGAAGTAGTGTTTGAGAGAAAAATGATCAAAAAAAATTGAGTTGATTTTTTTACCATGGTGTCCTTGGTTCTTATTATTATCGTATCGTAATGTATACGAAAGAAGTATTAAATTTTTTGAAATATTTGTTTTTTTGTCATGCGCTTAACGAATGTTAAACATAATTCTGTTGAAAGAACCCACAATGGAGTTTCCACCACCCATTGTGGGTCCTACCGAGCATTTTTTCAGTAATCTAACTCGTTCATTTTGTAGGGTCTGCAGAATAGTATATTCACGCAAAAAAATTCATATTTATCAGATTTTGAGAGATACATCAAAAATTAAATTTAAGTTTATAAAACAAACAGTCATGGATAGTTTAACTTTAAACTTATCTATTATCGATTTTATGATCCAAATATTTAATTTCTTATATATTTATCTATGTCTGATAAAAGCTTATTTTTTCTAAAGACATATTACTCTGCAAGTTCTACAAGATAAACAGTTCAGATTACTACAATATACGCACAGTGGTACCCACAATAACAATTGTTGGCAGTGGAAATTTTGGAGTTTCCACCTAAGGTAGATAGAATTTAAACTCGAAAAGAAATACCCAGTTGGTTGTTTTTATTCGTCGGAGACGACTTCCAAATCGAAATACCGATTCAAACATGATTAAATAGACATTTGAGGAGAATGAATCTGGTGAACAAAATCATTCTCATGAATCTGCGAGGATAAAGTAAACGTGGAGCATTTTGGCGTTATCCGAAATTGTGGAGGCTATTCTAGTCTTTCAACATACATGCTCAAAATGAGTAGAAAAGGGAGAATGGGAAAAGGAGCTCCCAGCCTCCCACCCTCTTTCTCACGACACTTCTCCTCTCTAAACATAAAAAAACCAAAACTCATTCTACCAAAAACATATTTTGCAATTTTCAGCCAACTTTCAACGTGAAAATGAAAAGCCAAAAAAGCACCGTCCAATTAGCCTCATAGTACTCCTCCGTCCCATTTGTTTTTTTAGTAAATTAGAGGCCGGTCCTGGTTTTAGGGATCGGTTTGATCCCAATCCTGTATATTATTTCCGAACCTGCTTAGGCTCGGATATGTTATCTCATGACTTTTTTGTCCTTTTTATTCCACATCGTCAACTCTCTCTCTCTCTCTCTCTCTCTCTCTCTCTCTCTCTCTCTCTCCCCGTTCATCACGCGTCTCTCTCTCCTCTTCGATTCAACTGCCTCTTAACCATCGCCATCTTCGTGGGCCTCTCCCTCGCCTCCCAGACCAGCATAGCCCCGACACCCCTCTGCCTGTGATGCCGGTGTCACCACCGCCAAACACCTCGTCGTCTTTTACTCTTTGAAGTGGTCTCCTTCAGCGCTTGGATGAGAAGATCCTCAAGCGTAGACGTAACTGAGCTGCCCCAGGGGCCTGGTGCACGGGGTCGAAAGAGCTGGTGATGGATCCGTGCTCGCAATGGGGTGATGTCAATGTCTTTGGGGCCAAGATCTGAAGCCAAGAAGTTTCACGAGTCCATAACTAGTCTTCTGGATGACTTTATTACCCAGGCAAATCAGTGCAAGTGACGGCATAAGAACCGAAGGAGAACTGAAGGTATTTTGACATAGTCATTGGTCTCGACACGTAATTTTTTTTTTTTGGAGATCTGGTCACAGGCTTGAGAAATGCGGATATTGAACTGTGTATTTTTTTTTTCGGATAAAAAAAAAACTGTGTATTTTTTTGAGATCTGGTCACAAGCTTGAGAAATACCCATCATTAGTCTTCTGTATTTTTTTTTCAATTTTTGTTCATATGTGTATTTTTTATGAGAATTCTGTATTATTCATGAAAACCGTGTATTTTCTATGAGAATTGTATTTTCTATGAGAATTATAACGGTGAAGTTCATTCTTTGGATTAAAGAATAAATTAGATTGATTTTATCCGTCATCTTGTGATTGTTCCAACTTTCTTTGCACAGTGATGGTTGTTTGTTGTTTCCGAAATGTGTGTATTTTGTCATGAGAACGCTACTGTAGTGTATTTTTGTATGGGAACTGTTTATGAGAACTGTGTATTTTCTATGAGAATTGTGTATGTTCTGTGAGAACTCTCTATAAAAACTGTGTATTTTATATAAAAATTGTATATTTTACAAAAATTATGAGAACTGTTATTGTCCATGATGATTGTCTATGAGAACTATGTATTTTTGTATGGGAACTGTCTATGAAAACTGTGTATTTTCTATGAGAATTGTGTATTTTCAGTGAGAACTCCCTATGAGAACTGTTATTTTACATAAGAACTGTATATTTTCTATGAGAACTGTCTATGAGAAGTGTGTTTTTTCTATGAGAACTGTTATTGTCCATGATGATTGTCTACGAGAACTGTGTTTTTCTATGAAAACTGTGTTTTTTCTATGAGAATTGTTATTGTCCATGATGATTGTCTATGGAAACTATTTATGAGAACTGTGTATTTTCTATAAAAATTGTGTATTTTTTGTGAGAACTTCCTATGAGAACTGTGTATTTTATATAAGAACTATATATTTTCTATGAGAACTGTTTATTTTCATAGAATAGACTATGAAAACTGACAGTTCTCATAAAACTGACTATGAGAAATTGGCAGTTTACATAGCCAGTGCTCTATGAGAACTAAGAGTTCTCATAGAACTGTCTATGAGAATTGTGTATTTTTCTATGAGAACTGTCTATGAGAACTATGTATTCTCATAGAATTGATTATGAAAACTGACAGTTCTCATAGAACTGACTATAAAAACTGGCAATTCATATAGCTAATTCTCATAGCTCAGTTCACATAGCCAATTGTCTATGAGAATTGAGCAGTTCTCATAGAACTGACTATGAGAATTGACAGATAAAAATTTAATTCTAAATCAATTTATTTCCTAGCTATGTGAACTATTACTTTTTTACTTTGATTACTTTTTTAAGACATGACGGTTAGAACATTTATAACTATATTTGATTTTCATTATCTTTTTGTTTTTGTTCAATTTTTTTCGTATGTATATTTTCTATGAAAATTGTGTATTTTTCTATGAGAACTGTGTGTTATTCATGAGAACTGTCTATGAGAATTGAGTATTTTTCTATGAGAATTGTGTATTTTTCTATGAGAACTGTCTATTAGAATCATATATTTTCTATGAGAACTATGTATATTTTATGGAAACTGTGTATTTTAGTGTATGGTAAGACTATGTGAACTGTATATTTTTCAGTTCACATAGCCAGTTCACATAGTCCAATTCTCATAACCAGTTAACAAAGCTAGTTCTCTATGAGAACAACCACTTCTCATAGTCAATTCTCATAGAAGTGACTATGAAAACTGGCAGTTCTCATAGAATTGAGTATGAGAATTGACAGTTCTTATAGTCAGTTCACATAACTAAGGGTATTTTTGTCCGAAACAGTTTTCATAAGGACAGTTCTCATAAAAATAGTTCTCGTAGACAATTCTCATAAAAACAGTTCTCATAGAATTTTCTCATAGCAAATGGTATTTTTTTAATCTTTCATAATTTCATATTCAATATGGATCTTGTTTAGTAGATATCGTCGAGTAGGTTCCAAAAATATAATTTTTTTTAAAAATGAATATCTACAACAAAAGATATGACTTTTTAAATTTAAACAATGTTTTAATGGTGCACCAGTGCTCGTGGAGCATTGGATAATTTTTCTATACTAGATGCTCTCTAGTTCTGTGCGATGATGCGCGTAGAGGGGCATAGTTGGAATAAAAAATACAAATAATTGTACAGAACTAAATGAAGACCGATCATAAGTTTTTGGCCCGGCCTAAAAATTCCCCTTGTTTTTTCACTTGTTGACTTATCACTACCCAATTTTTTTGGTCCAATTTTAGAAACCAAGGAAGATATCCTATAAAAATGGAGTATTTTACTCTTCTCTCTTTCTTGAATTGATGTGACAAATACAATTTAAATTGAAGAGCATTTGTGAAAATTTTAGTTTCTAAAATGTAATGATTGTGTCCCCTTAATAAGTTAATAAGTTGGATTTTTCAAATTGGACAAAAAATCAGGACAAAGGGAGTGCATATACTCATGTCCTTGTGCAATAGGCACAAATAAAATAGGAACAGATCACTCGCATTACTTTTTGTGGGCTCCACTCCGGGTCCTACAAAGATAATCCACACTGCTCATTTTTTGTAAAATATTTTTTATAGATTCTTGTGAAAAATCATCTCAATCGAATATCCAAATTGAGATAATTTTTTAGTGAAGTTACAAAAAATATTTTAAAAAAATTGAGTGGTTCGGATTATATTTGCAAGATTCGGAGTGGGACTCGCAAAAAATATGTGTGATCTGTGTCATTTTTATATGTGTAAAAACTGTAAACAGACTTTTCGTTTTGCAATTGCAACAATGCTATACGCACAGATTTTTTAAAATAGACAGCGCGTACAAATGGTTTTTGGACCTGTTTTGGATTCCAAAAAGATGATCGAAACCGCTTATTTTGTTCAAACCATCTTGTTTAAGATCACCTTAAAAAATAAGCTAATTTGGATACCGGTAAAGGGGTTTATGAAACACCCAACGTTGCTTCAGAAAATAACCTTTTTTTAAGCAAAGTTGGGTGTTTTGTAAACCCCCTCACCGATATCCAAATGAGTGATTTTTTACAGGACCTTAAACAAGATGTTTTGAACAAAATGAGCAGCTCCAATCATTTTTTTGGGACCCAAAACAGGTCCAAAGGTCATCTATATGCACTGTCTGTTTTAAAAAATCTGTGTCAGTAGCAATTTTGTCTATCAACAATATACACTCATGTCCTTGTATTTTCTAATCACCACAACCAGAACCAGAAAGCCCTAAAAGAGCATCCACACTAGTCTCTCTAAATTTTGGACCAAATTAGAGAGAAAAAAACCATATTATTATTTTAGCTACTCACTTTTTAAAATGTTTACTACATCAAATTCTTTATTTTCACTCTTTACCCTTCAATTCAATATTCAAATCTTTTGTTAACTCTCCCTTACCTATTGAAACCATGTCTCGGAGAGAGTACTCAGAGTCTAAACGAAAGGTTCTCTACGCCCCTAACGCCAACGGCGAGTGCGAGCTGTGCAAGGCTCCACCTTCAGTCAGGTTTGAGGGGTTTGAATCGTTTGATTGAGGGCTACTATATTCTGGGATCAAATCTTGGCTTAATTGCAATAACACCTTTTAAACTATTACTTTTTGGCAACTTTACGTCTTTAAATTTAGAACTCTCCAACTACACCCCTTTAATTATCAAATTCAAGCAACTTCACTCCTCCCCCATTTTCCATGTTAGGAATTTGGATGAAAAATTGAAAAGTTGGATGGAAAAGTAAATCAACATATGAAACGGACTGTTCTATTCACACAGAGAAAATCACGCACAGTTTAAATGTGGGGTCCCACATTTAAATCAATATATGAAAAGTAAATCACGCACAAATTTTTTGTGGGGCCACACAAATAATCCAAGTCGTTCATTAAATGTAAAATATTTTTTCAAGAGTCTTCGCAAAAAATCAGCTCAATCCAATATCTATAGAAACTCGATTCAATCATCTAACTTTTCCTTCGAATTTTAGGATAATGAAAAAATAGATGATTGGATCGAGCACCTATAAGTATCGAATTAAGTTGATTTTTTTTGCAGAGGCCCTTGAAATTTTTTTTATTTATATTTAATGAATGACTTGAATCATTTTTGTGAGATCTTTAGTGGGCCCCACAAAAAATTTGGGTGCGATATGTGTAGGTTTTGTCTGTGTCGTTAGCATAATACATGTGAAAATGCCCTATGTGCACCCCTTTGTAAACCACAACCCCCTTCTCTCTTTCCTCCTCTACACCAGATCATTTTCCTCCCTCTCTCTCCACTACTCTCTCTCCTCCCTCTCTACGCCTCTGCACCTCTACAAACTTTCGACAATAACAGAAATCGAGAGCGGGCACAACCCAATTGTAGTCTCCGGCAAGTCTATACCCATCGTCGGCCTTCCGAACCCGTGGTAAAGCTATTACTCTCGGTTTTCTCTAGGTGTTTTCCAAACTGCTACCTGTAGAAGATAGATCCTCTGTAAAATGGTTCGTCCATGTTTACAGAGCATTCCCAGTGGCTCTTTTCTTCTGACGAGGTACTGTAGCAAAATTACAAATCTTGCAAAGTTGCGACGAAGTCCACGACCACGAGGCTGGTGCAGGGAGGTTTTCAATATTTTGCTCTCTAATCTAGAGGCAGAAGAAGGATGGAGAGTGAGATGTGGATGCTCTAAGAGCATCCGCATTAAGCTCTTTAAATTTTAGATCAAATTACACCTCAAAATCCCATTTTATTACTTTAGCTACTCACTTTTAAATTGTCTACTGCATTTGTCTACTGCATTGGGCTCTCTGTATTAAAGCTATCTCATTAAAAATATTATTTACTCTCACTTTCTTCTCAATTAAATATTTCTTGCCAAGAGCCCTATTTGGGCACGGCAAATGGGTAAAATTTTTGCGGAGCCCATTACGAATTTTACAACGATGATACAAACCACAAGTCATTCTTGAAATGTTTTTTCATGGGTTCTTAAAAAAAAAATTAGTTCAATCCGATATTAGTAAGAGCTACAGTATTTCAAAATTCGTAGGGCGAATTCGCAGGACACTCTACGAATTCTGAAATAGCTCTTACCGATATTGGATTGGGCTAATTTTTTTTAGGAACCCACGAAAAAACATTTCAGAGATGACTTGCAGTTTGAATTATTTTTGTAGAATCAATAATGAGCTCCGCAAATATTATCAATTGCCCATTTGTTGTGGTTCAAACAGGGCCTTTGGCAGAGTGTTGTTGGGAATGGATATAAGATAGTAGTTTAACCCTTGAACAATGCCTCATCTCTGCAAACGAGTGACTGTAGCTTTTGTAATTTGATCCAATGAGCAGCGAGGCTGAAGCATGAAGGATTCTTGCACAATTACTCGCTACTCTAGTGCCACGAGGACAGTAGCAAGGCACATGTAGATGCTCTAAGTCACTAAATCGTGCAGCTCGCCGGCAAGCATAAGCAGAGGGACATTTCTCTCTCTCCAAGCCCTAAGTCACTAAATCGTGCAGCTCGCCAGCAACCATAAGCAGAGGGACATCTCTCTCTCTCTGCTCCAGGCTTCGCTTATTCCGGTGAGCATGAAGTTCTATACATGTTTCCAAATTAATGGTATAGGTATAGAACTTGTTTTCCATCACCGCTTTTGCTCTAATCATCAACCAGTCGTCTTCAGCAAACCGCCTCTATTGTGACGAAAATGGAGTTTCATGAAAATGGCATTTTGGTCTGTACTGTTTCCAGGAATATTGAGGAGTTCAAAATGGAATCGGGTTATTATTTAAAAAGGTGCACTTCTCTTGATCATGGGAAGAAATTATGGCTTGTTCTAGTGAGGTTATCGAGTATGGGATTTGTTGCATCCAAAATTACCCCAGTTTTCCAGTGCTCTAATGGAATTTATGTAGGGTTGGCAAAGGAAACTAGCCAGCTTTCTAATTGTGGTATATTGAACGATGTAATCCAACGTTGTCCTGAAGTGTTCTTCGACACATTTGAGAGGAAGGACCCGACCAGTATGGAAGTTGTGATGGTGAAGATTCAACCATCAGAATTCTACATCACATTACTGAAAGCCATTATTACGGTACTAGAAGCTCTACAGAACTCAGGTTTTTCTGTTTCTCTCAATTTGAACTCAATTATTATCACAGAGTCCAAGAAGGTGCACTTTGTTGGTTTTGAAGAGTCTCAAACAAAGGAGGGTGTAATTAGTGACTTTTTGAATCTTATTGATAAAATTAGCGAGGAAGTCAGAGAAGTGAATTGTTTGATGGAACCTTTCAAAGAAGAGTTGAAGGGTTTGCTGGAACCATCTAGAGAAGAGTTGAAGTCTAAAACGTATGAGATCCTACTGGATGATACAACTCTCATGCTTCCAGGAGAGAAAATTCAGTTTATGATGGAACTTGGTGGCTTTCTTGAATCGAAGTGTTTGCACAAAGTGGTTGATGTTTACCTAGAGAAACTCTATCCTGTTTTTGAAAATTTTGAGCTGCTAAGTCAACAGGATTATTATTTGAGGTGGTTGGTCTATGCCAACCACCTCAATGGCTTCAAGAAGCTTCCTCAATCTGGTGATTTCGAGTGGAAAAAAGATTATGGGAAAGAGGATAGATCGAGTAGCTGGGTTGTAGACAAAGAGCATAATCAACAACCAATTATTCGGAATCAAGGTTCGGCTAAAAAGACAAACAATTGGAAGGAAAATTTAGAAATGAAGAAGAAGGCTGTGGAGGGGAAAGGTGAGGAGAAAGCACAAGGATGGAGTTGTTTTTCACGTGGCGGACCTATTTCAGGGATGTCTACATCAAGAGAGGTTATTATCTACATCAGTAAACTCTTCCGACATTCGTATGCACACAGTTCTAACCTCATGTTGGTCTTCAAAAAGGTCAGATTTTTTCTTATCAATGGCCTTATTCCATTCCACCACAGATCTAAAACCTAGATCACCTCCTATTTTAGGAGTACAAATGTTAATTCATTCCACCTTAGCACCAATGTTCTTGAGCTCAACTCCAAACCATTAAAAAGCGCTCAACTTTTCTTTCAATTTGAAAAGATGGAGCTATTTTTGAAAAGGTTTGATATGCTTGAGTTTTGCTGCTCTGATTCTCTTGACGATAAATCTTAATTTTATCTGTACTGCTAAATTCAGTCAATTAGAGTCCCTTCATTCTAATATGTCACGATCTAATATGTTTAGAACAATAGAAATGAACTGCGGTTGGGCGCTTTGGATGAAGATATATTAGAATATCTTTTTTTTCCTTCTCTAATGTAAGACATAGATACCCCAAAAGTCTATCAGGAATAAATAACCTGCTCATAGCTCTAACCAATCTCTCTACTTTGCAGCTAATATCCGCAGATAGGAAATTTGGACTAACACTTATATCAAGAATAAGTGGCCTGTAATTATTAGTACATGTCGAGTTGGCATGGTACAGTGGTTAGAGAACTTCATATTTTGGGGTTTGTAGAATTAATGTCGTGTCGCAGTTGCTGGACCAATGTTCTGTACTCGGTAGTATGGACAATTCTATGGAAGTCATGTTGTATGAATACTGTATATCCATGTTGTATAGACACTAATCTGCCCTCAATTAGACATAAGTTAAAGCAAAACAGACTGCACATTTCTGCCATCATGGGGATCGTAGTAGTTGTGTTTTCTAAGTAGTAGATATGAACCCTTAAACGCTTGCGCTAATGTTTGCTGGGGCTTGAGGGTGTTGGAATACTGAGATAGTGAGATGAGATAGTGGTGCAGCATGCAAGGTGCTCTTTTTGCATTTAAGGACTCTTTTTCTTCTGTCCATCTTTTCGTTGTGGATATACCTTGTTTCTAAGAATGTGATTGATTTATTCACTGCTGAATGGGTGGTGCCAGGGCCCTGTGCTTGCATAGCTTTTCTACTATTTTATCCTTGGCATCTGGAACTATTGGTGCTTAGGAATCTAGTTTTAGCCTTCGCCCTCAAGTTCCTTTGACAATTGGTCATATGTCATTTGTTCCTTCACTTTGAAACCTCCTCTTTGAAAAATTTGAGAACATTGATAAGTTGTTTTTTCATAAAATCGTTTTCTTTTTGCAGGCTTTAGGTTTTGGAAGGCCGGAGGAACTTCAATTGATATTTGAGATGTTGTTTCCAGATCATATCCGACAACTCCGAGATCTGTGCAAAAGTTTGCAGCTTAAACATCATGCACAATCAGAAATTGAAACTGCCTCGTACGTTTTATGTTTTATTAAAGTTGTACTTGGCCTGCGAGTATGTCTAATGGAATTCATGAATGTAGGTTGGATGGGCCGTCTAAACAAATACCGAAAAAAACGAGCAATTGCGATGGGCAGGCCACCCACTTGGAGCGAAATTATTTTTAAAAAAGAGATTGAAGAATTAAAGTTGCAGGGCTCAGGTGATCAAGAAGAATGCATGAGGAAAGAGGCAAAATTGGCACGGCAAAAACAAGAGCTGGATGACTCTATTCATTATGGTCTAGGTATTTATATTTCTTCAGTGTGTTTTATAGTCTTTTTGTTGGGTACTGTACATCTTTGGATTGCTTTCGTCTGGATTTTGTTCATGGCTGCCATTGTGGAATCTCCTGGAGGGCTTAAACATAGCCTCTTGAGGATCCAAAAAACAAAGTATGTGTTTATAAACAAAGATGTGACTCTACAATAGTTTCCTGAGTAGGTTTTCATGAATGCAGGTTAGAATGGTGGTTGATACGATGCTGCAGTTGCTGCTCTCCGTCTCTCTGTAAATTCCATCCAAATCCATGACTACCCACGTTTATTTTTGAGGCATTATTTGCTTCATATTCAGGCGTTGCTGTCTTAGCGCCATCATCAAAGGATATGTGAGAAACTTTTATATATACCCAGTATAGCAGGTGGGGTGGTGCCCCCGTGGCCCGTTTTCAATTTTTCGGCCATTTTCCGAGCACATTTTGATGATCAGCTCTATTCATTTTAACATTAGTCTTGTCAAAAATCATGTTCATCGAACTTTAGTAGATACATGATCGGCACACGTGAAAAATACAAAAAATAAAAATTGGGTTCTGATTCAGTGTGTTTCTGGATCCAATTTTTGTTTTCCCTCAATTTTCAAGTGTGTTGATCATGTATCTACTGATGTCCAATGAACATGATTTTTGGCAAGATTAAAGTTCTCGCCAAGCTCTACAAATTGAACGGATCTGATCATTAAAGTGTGGTCGAAAAATTGAAAACAAACTAGAGGGGACACCACCACCCCTCCTATATCGGGAATATATAAAAGTTTCTCTATGCTGCTATACCTGTTCTTCTCCTGATTTAAGTTTCAATTTCCCAGCTCCAGATGTTGTACTAATTGACAGGAGTCATGGGAATATAACAGCAAATAGCTACCAAAAAAAACCATGCCAAAACCCATTACTGTGAAAGATCAGTGGTCGGCAAGTGAAGATCAGTGGTCGGCAACTGCAGTAATTAAATAAAAAGAAGGGGGGGGGGCAGGTTCAGATTTTGGTTTTGGCATGGGTTTTTTTTTTTTTTTTTTTGGTAGCTAAAAAATTGAATGTTTAGGCACTGCAGCCTTTTTTTGTATAGTCCAATTACAGTAATAACTTATGAGAAATTGAACCAAATTTCGAGGCTCTTTCGTTAGATATTATCGTATTTTTTGGATGTCTCATTAAGAGCCATAATGACTAAAGGCGGGGCACATTCAATGCACGTGCGTCAAGTACTGTTGGGATACACTATGGAAATCACATCGATAAATTTTGATTACATAAATTGCAATTGTAATATGTACACTTGTATTAAACTTCAGGTGATTAAGTTATTGACTTTGCATGCACATTTGAGTGAAAATTCAGAACATAAGTCAGAAAGAACTCAGATGAGAGACGGCTGACAGCAAAAATTCAACCCTTCGTAATGCCCAAAAATCGATGCAAATACTAACAAAGCATATTTCACAAGAAATTCGTGTAATATAATAAAACTATAAAAAGAATCACTGATTGTCGACAAACCTGCCTCCCAGTTTCTTCCTTTTTTTTCCCCTCCATATGTTTTAAACTATTGTGGTAATGGCAGAGATTTTTTTGACCAAAAAAATCATCCCATTCAACCAAAATTACGAAGATAACACAGCTACCCTAGCAATATCATGAGCAGCCTTCACATCAGTTCTAGTCACTTCAACAACTTCAGCATAATTAAGAAACGTACAAAGATAACAAAAGTCTAGCAAAGCCGTTTGATAACTAGTACTATTAGCCACTTTCGGTTTTTTAAGCCCCTGCGCAATCTTTGGATGCTAAAACTTCAGTGATGCTATTACTACTATGAAACAATGCAGCACCGGAAGTCTTTGCTTTGATTTCCACCATAATTGCTGAAGAAGCACCCATCACCTCCACTTGGTGAGCTAGAACTTGACCATCATTGCCCTTTCTAACCCAAGTCGCCACACCACAAAGCAAATCTGCACTCCAAGCCCATCCGTTAACAAAAACACAAGGGCTTACTTGGCCAATACTAAATCCCTTCCTTCAAAAATTGAAAACAAGCAGCCCTTATAAATACACCCCTGGCTTCAGTAGAGCTGCAACCATACACAGAATCATTGCAATCAACAGCTTTCATCATCTTTTCTACTCTTCAATTACTCTTGAGGCCTGCAAAACGAGCTAGAGCATTAACCACATTACAAGGGTTATTTCTAAATAAAGCATTATTTCTAACACACCAAACAGTCCACAACATAAGCACGGAGTCCCATATCACATCCTTACTATGCGCTTCCTTAGTCCAACCAGTAAACCACTCATCGGGTACCTCGGAAGGGACCGAAATCCAAAGCTATGCACTGCCCCTCCTGGAGCCAGAGCAATAAACAGGCAGGAGTCAGAGGGGGTCCAAAGACCTGAGTTGTGAGGCCCGTGCCCAGGGTGGTGTCAATAGCACACCTTGAACCCATGAACTCTGCCAAAGACCTGTGGACCACCGTTCTTTGCCTTAAATCAATTAAGATGTGTGCTGCAAAGCCTGCGACTGAAATGAAAGAAGCTGTCTAATTTTCTTTGGACATTGCAAACAAACAGAGACATGCAATGGCAATCAATAAATCACGATACCATCATTCCTTCATTTCTTATAAGAACTTAAAAAGAGAACAAATTTCTTAGAACGGTTGCTACAAACTTTTACTTACATTTGTATTCATAACCAAAATAGCGAAATTGACTGAGTAGGTCCATAACTGAAAACAAGAATCGGAAAACAATACAAGACCCCTAAAACTTTCAAGAAAAGAGTGTCCTGAACATTGTGCTGACAGCAACCCAAGTCCTCAAAATGGCATACCACACCCAATCATGATTAGTGCAGTGCTGCCAGATTGCTTCTGATTATCCATAAGCTTACATTCCTTGTTTCCTAATTCCAAACCCTGAAGCCAAAGAATTGAAGAAAACAAAACAATTGCAAATTATTTGACCAATGATGCTTCCTTCTTCGATCTTTATCTTTTTACACTGTCTATTCCATAGATGGACCACGTAGCTGTGGCTACGAATGTGATTGAGCTTACCATGCAGCCAATGAGTCTCATTCTTTGGTCCCTGAAACCAACTCCTTATTCTACTCCAATCAAGAGGATAAAATGCCATTGGTTTCAAAATATTTACTTCAAGTCAATCACTTACTTTCAAATTCTGAACCACCCTTAACACCAAATAAGGGCCATAATAACCCCACTTATTGCCATTAAAAGTCAATGCAAATTCTTCAATGAACTTTGACAGAAGTGGATGCCCTTTATCAAACACCATGGAGGCATTGTTCAATGATTGGGTGAAATTCTCAATTTGGAGATCAATTGTTTGTGCTGCAATTGCATTCCTCAAGCCCGTGAAACTCTTCAAAATTATCACATTAGCTTCTATATACACAACTCCGAATTTGTATAAAAGAGCGAGTCCAAACAAGTTTGAGAGGTTTTGGCCTAATGAAACCTCCCCAGGATCCACTTCCCCTCTCCTTACCGATCTAAACAAGATTCAACCAATGTGTTCTTGAACAAATAATCAGGCGAAATCGCTATTACATGAAACCCCTTAGCTGAAAAGGGTTTAAGATCCATCACTCCTTTTGAATCCATGAAACTTGATACGATTATCAAGCAACCATATGGGTGTGACTTGAACAAACTCTGCACTGTGAAGAATTCTCTCTCCAAATGACTTAAATGAAGAAATTCAAGTCATGAAAAACAAATGTCACATGAATTTGCATTGAAAAACTCCTTTACTCTAGTTGAAACCCTGACTGAATTTACCTGAATGACCTGAATAGAGCATCTTGAACACGACTCTTTGTTTTCGCCTTTTTTTCCACGAAAAAAACAACCAATTGGTGGGATTTTCGCAAAATGGGTGATGGGTTTTCTCCCTTGACTGAGTACATCAAAGTAGACAAGTGCTTAGTCAAAGAAGATTGACAATTTGCTGATATTCCAGCAACATTTTATGGCTGAAAGCTGGCTGATACCAGTGGGATTTTAGCAGGAAAAGGTACTGGCAAGCAGAATATAGCAGCAACATTGTAAGCTAAACAATTAGGAGAAGAAAAGAGAGATCAAAGAGATATCTTCCACTCCGGTGCAAACAGTAAAGAGAGCGAAAACGAAAAAAGCTGGCCATAAGTGTCCATGAATGTTGTTGGTATGGTAGTACACAATTTGGGTTTTTGGGTGAAAGTTTCATTCTTGCGCTGCGTCGATTCTCTCTATAGCATGAGTAGACAGACATGATCTAGTGGTGGAGAGGAGGTAGGGGAGAATTTTAATGACGGCACGGTAGCGGCAAAAGGAAATCAAATAGTTTCTGTTTTGTTTTGGATTTCCGGAAGTTGTGACCAGAGGCATATAAAGGGAAACTAGCCATACGAGCATCGTTTTGTGAGAACTTAAGAGACAAAAAATGAGATAGGAGTGAAAAAACTGATACCGCATTTTTCAAATGGGATGGAAGAAAAGTATAAAAAAAAAAAAGAAAAAAAGGAAGGATAAAAGGGATAATTGCTCGCCCACCCACTGTTAAAATCAGGGGAAACAGATTTCACCACCCAAGGATTAACGGGGATATAGGGCGTAGGGATCACTCACCACTCTAAGGAATCCACCTAAGAGATACAGAAACAAAATAAGAAAGATAAACTTCTCACTAGCCAAAGGCTATATCAATTCAAACACACTCTAATGATTTCATTCATAGGAAAGGATATAAATAGGACTTGTTGGAACATCCCTCCAACATAGGAAAAATAAACTTAGATTTCCAAGACACAAATTTAAAAAAAAAGACTTGACCATAGACTAATTGAAAGATGTGTTTGACTCTTAAACTTTAAAAAAACACTTAGAAACTTAAAAAGACTCTTCGAATGACTAAAAAAGACACTAAAACTGTGTGGCTATTACTTAGATTAGAAAATAAAAGACAAGATAAAAAG
Organism: Rhododendron mucronatum var. ripense; assembly: GCA_019656295.1. Classification (NCBI taxonomy): domain Eukaryota; kingdom Viridiplantae; phylum Streptophyta; class Magnoliopsida; order Ericales; family Ericaceae; genus Rhododendron; species Rhododendron mucronatum. The sequence continues at coordinate 343,156 of BPLT01000173.1, forward strand.
AACCCCATGATTCTTGTAGCGCCATTATATTTCTGCATCAATGAAGGGCTCCACTTGGCCCGTCTCATTAGAAAAGGACACTCTTAAATTCAAAGTTTTATTTTATTTTTTTATTGGCCACTCTTAAATTCAAAGTTGGTGAGTCATAATGTATGCATGATCGATTAATAGGAACGTTTACAGTTCTTACCTTCTAGACAAGATGATCACTAGACAAAATGTAAAAATATTTCACTAACCACTGGGCTAGCCCAGAGAAAAGGGCCTGAGACTTGTGTTCAAAAAAAATCTCAAGTGTGCATCTCAAATGGTGGATCCATGGTTAATTTCATTCCCCACTCTCATTACGATTGCTACCCCTCGAAGTTTAGACGGTAAGTGCGTAATGTATTTGGGGACGGGAGGCTATTTGTCTATGTTCTGTCTTTACATGTTTGGTATTAAAGGATAGCAAATAAAATACGCAGGCTGAGGTAGGAGTAGTTGCTTCATGAGATCATGAGCTAGCTATTTTTTCCACAAACCAAAACAGAGGTGACTTGGTCCAATGTCGACTAAAATACATTCAAGTACAGTCCATTTTTCCAATTTCCACAGGTATATTCTTGGCATCCAAACAGCTTTAAATCGAACACCATGTTTGTTTCACGAGTAGAAATATGACCACACTAGGTTTTCCAAATTTGCTCTAGCATTGAAACAAATCCATGAACTAATAGTTCTTCACTTAACCCTTCCATTGCATCAATACAAAGGTCAGAAGTTTGTACGAGTTGAGGTACCAAAGACGATCTCTTTTAAGTTCTATATACACTTTGCTTGGTCAGACTAAAATTGAGGACATATATAATGTCATAAGTTTAGTAATACCAACTGACTAATAATGAGACTTATCACCTGCACCATATCCCCACAATATTGTACACCTCAAACCATATTGATTGTCCGTCCCTATGTTACCTGGAACGCAGATTGTACTGTACAAGGAAAGGGAACATGGTACACCACATGTCTGAAGTGTGGAACACTAGGGATAGGCTTCCAAGGGATAAAAATCTAGTAAAACTAAGTATCAGTTTCCAAAGTATCCGTGCAAAATACATTTCGAGGAACATGATGAATGAATTTTTTCATTCTCTTACCAAAATTCCATTCTCTCTAGATTTTTAGGGGTAGTTTCCCAAAAGTGCTAAAAGTACTAAAGAAAAAGCCTAGTTGTTTCCCAAAGTGCTGCAAATTGTAGCTTTTTTTTAGGGGAGGAAAAAAAAAGGCAAAAGGATGGGCTTTTTTGAAAGCGAATAGGCTTTTTGCAACAAATTTTAGCTTGAGCTAAATTTGAGAAACTCCCCTTTACATTAATAAGTTAAATTTTTTGGAAAAAAATTGGTGATCGCTTTGGATTGCTATATTCACCGTTTTGGAACAGAAGTGTACCATGTTTCGGATCGTTCATATTGGTACACAATTCGCTAGGGTAGTACGTTCCCTGGTAACGTAGGTCCTTCCTAACATCCCCTAAAAAAAAGGCGTGAAATGTCGCCAAAGCAAACTGAAAACAAGACTTTCAAAATAAGATACCAGCATCCATAACACAAAACCACATGCATCTCTAAAACAACTAGAACAAGACCTCAAAAATCAAGTTGAATTACTCGTGAGGAAAAAGAGAGAGAGAAGATAATCAGTAGGACAATTTACAGGTTAAGAAGTTTGTAAGAGAAGCGTACCAATTAAATACCTGAAGCTGCAGTAACACTACCTTTAGTCACCAGTTCTGCCACCTCATCTCCTCCACCAGTCTTCGAAACATAGTAATTCATTGACCTAGTCCACTACCTTGAAAAGAGATCATATGCAGCTAGGCTTTTGAAATTTTCAACCTTATTCCTTCTGTTCTGCCAGTCTTATAAGCTTTGTATCTTTCTCCTGAACTTGTCGTGATGCCTGCAGTTCCTTCAGTCATGCATTGAGCCTTTCCACCTCTGCTTTGTCTTTCTTCCTTTTAGCCACTTCCATCTCTCTCCTCGGCCGGTCCTTCTCAGCCTCTAACATTTAAGGGCCTCCTTGTGGCAGATTTTTTCTCCTGCAACCAGGGATCAAATATTCATTTTGGTGTGTTGTTTCAGCAAGCTTAGAATCGGAAATGCTTCTCAAACATTTAAGAAACTTTCTAAAAGAAACATAAAGAAATTGGATACACAAGAAATGTTAAAAAACATGAACTAAAACTTATCTAAGTGCATAAAATCCTAATAACTGAACTAACGTGCCTAAGTTCATGAACTAGAAACTTACCTGAGTGCATAAATGCGGAATAATGGATTCATTCATCCATGAAATTGAGAAAGAATAAATTTAAAACACAAACGTTATTATGGAACCAAATTTGGTCAGGTATTTTCAAATGTATTTTAGATGTGTGCTAACAACTTTTCTTCCACTTTGTTTCGCTATTACATAATTGCGCAATATTCTCCTGTCTTTTCATTGAAAACACTGGACTTTCAGTACCCAATGCTCTTACAAAATGGAAACATTTCTGCTGTTGCAATGGAAACAAGTGGATATTATGTTCCTTGCCTGCAACATCTGCTTCACAGTGGCAGCTGAGTAGACAAATGTGTTGGCAGTTTGTAAGGCATCCACTCATTCAGCATGTCTGCTTTGCTTGGCATCCGGCTGCCACTCTGCTCCACCTCCCTAACCCACTGGTCAAACTCCTCCTTGCCAGGAGGGGAGTCTGAAACCATAGCCATCTGCCACCCGGCGGCAGAACTTTCATTTCCCCAAGTGACATTCAAATACTTGTATGTAGTTTTGTTCTCCAGCATCTACAGTTGGCCATGGTCCACGGCATCAACGTTTCAGAACCTGTAGATTGGACGAGTTTTCGAATACCCACTACCAACCCTCACAAAGCATCCCACAATCAACTCGTCAAAGAAAGGCTCCATAAACCTTTTACCCAGTTTTGACTTTCGCATAGTTCTCTCTTTCATATCCCCAAATGTTGGCAGTTCTGATTCATACAGAATATTGTCCTCGTCACTTCTACCATCTCCCCATCTCCAGTGGACTTTTTGTCTTCACTGTGGGACCCATTTCCACTCTGACTGCAGCTACTTACAATTTCTGCTCTCCGCTTGAAACCCTCTGCTTCCTGAGCCACCCTAAACTGGATTCTGATGCTTCAATTGTTTTGCTCCCAATTCATTCAAATCTGTTAGCTGAACTGGCAGAGGAGTGAACCCCACAGACGATGTACAAGGTGGACCTCTATCTCTCTCCTAGGTTGGGGCTTCTTGTCATTCCACGTCTCACTTTTCACTAAAATCTTTAACATTCTTCACAGCATGTTCTTGTAAAGATCGCTCTGCGAGCTTTTGCCTATCGGATTCGTCCTTGTAAAGATCGCTCCCAAATGAATCATCGCCACTGTCACCACCTTGATGATGCTTCTTGCTTTTTCGATAACCATGATCACCATCAAAGTCACCCTTGAGTCACTTCCACCATCAGAGTTTGACACATTATATCCCTCTCTAGATAGTGGAGAGGAATGCCCTCGTGCTGCCTCCACAAGTCATAAGGCCGCCATGATTCCTGTATGGATTGTCATGATATACAAATTAGTAGACCATTTTGAACAAGTTAGTAGTGGGCTCGAATTACCTATCAGACATCGTCACTTTGGTGCCAGGATGGATTTGGTAGCACATGATTAGTGTTAAAGCATCCAACTCCAAACCAATTGGCAAAGAGTGGAGAGGCCGCCCAGGCTCATATACTAGTTTTGGAGGAGATAATTAACCAATGTGAGACAAATCCCAACAATTGGGTATCAAAGATCAATTGAAATAATTTTTGTGACCAACAACTCTACATTTTTACCAGACTGAATTAACACTTTTTTAATATAATGTAATAAACTTTATCCACGTCCATATGCAAAGGTGCACATGATATTTATTGTAAACTAAAACTTGAAGCTCTTGGCATAAATCAACTTCATCTCTTTTTTGTAATGGCTGCAAATCTGATAAGCATTAAGAACCATTCATTTTATACGCACAACAGAAATTGCAAACAAGCTCCATGTTATATCAAGGAAAAAGGTTATGCGCGATAGTATTAATATGTGCACCAATGCAGACAGATAGAGAAATTCATGGCTAAATTACTTATTCAGAAAGCAGTTGGCAGACCGCATAAATCAGCCTTCTAAAGGAGAGTTAATGAAATGAAATGAAATAGCCAAAAATGTGACAGGCCCTTTTCTACCTGAAAATCTTGTGTTATTTTCACCGGACTCAGCAGACTTGCAAATATAGAATCAGATTGGTTTGTGACAGCTGACAGGCGACTAACTAAATCTATAAATTCCCATAACAACAAGAAAGATTGAGTATTAATTTGCAAGGTTTTGGCAGTGATTTCAAGATATTATCGCAGATACTTCAAGAGGATGTAGCAAAGAAAATGGAAGAACATAAGGAACAATGAAGAGGATGTATATTCTTAATTTCTCATGTGTAAGCGTAGCTATATTAGGAGGCTTGGGTTTTCAGGTATAGTTTTGGCCGCTACTCGTCATGCTTGCAAGATTATTTACTTACCACTTACCAGTCAAGGATAAATATAGGTACTATGAATGCAAATTGCAATTCGAAACCTTCTGTAGCCACCAATCTGATTGCTTACCTTAACTAACATGCGCACATTCAACACTCAATGCCCACCACGATGGGGCTATCAAGGAAAAAAAGTTTAATAACATTAAAATCGCACAAATAAAACTACCTTGTGTTCTTATGTATAGCTGAACTACATAGTATAAAAGCTTACGTGGTAAAACATGTATTGAATAGACCCACAAAGCTAAAGTAAACCATAAAAAAACGATCAACTTATTTCAACTTACAAGATGTTCAAAAAATATCTTCAACTTGTAGGCGTGATTTTCCATCTTCGGATAGGAATGGAGGTGATTAACTCCAGTTGATAATGTAATGCTCAAGTTAAACCAAAAACAAAACTCCGCCCATATACAACAGAAGAATGGCAAATAAGTTGATGCAATTAAAGCAATCCCCTCAGACTCACCATTCTAGATAACACTCTACATCAAACCATTTCACGCATCAATATTATTACCAACTTGGACTCTTTGAGTGAGGACAAAAAGACATGACTTTCATGGGCAAGTGGAATATGCGGCACATAACCAACTTATCTATGGAACTCGCCTTAATTGTATACGATCATATTGTAGTTAACTAGAAAAATAAAGTTTTGCCACTATGATTAACAAGGTACCCTACTAAACAACATTCCTGAATCCGTCCCCGGATCTAAGAGAACTTTGTGCAATCCATGGGAAATTAAGCTCATTGCAAATAATATCAGCTTTCAGTACACACATGAATTTCATATCAGAATAAAAGATACAAACAAACAAATCAAATCTGAAATGCAAATCTAATCAAGAAAAAAAAAAACAAGAAAAGCAGTCTACGCGCGACAAGTAAACTAACCTTAGCAATTTTGTAGCAACAACTTCGTTACTGTCTTTGTAAGATTCATCAGCTCAAAAACTGATGCAATCATTAACGTTGGAATATTTGGAATTAGGCTTAGGGTTTGAAGAAAAGTTGAAGGCGGAACAGAATGGCGGGAGAGTCGACATTGGTAGGAGTAATAAAATCAAAACAAAACTCGTGGAATCGAGTCGAAAGCGATTCGGCTGGAGTGTGGGATTTTACAATAATGCTACGTACGGACGGGATTTTACAATATAGAAATCTTTTTACCGGCTCAAATAGTTGTTTACTACTTGTTTGATAAAATTGAAAATTGAAATTGAATGTTAAAAAATTAAGTAATGAATGTTGAATTTTTTAAGCTGAAAAGTTGTTTGGTAAACATAATAAGTATTGAATTAAAAAAATACTAAATTAATTTCAGTTCAAATTCTCTCTTAATTTACTAATGGTCACAATGTACTTATAATAATGGTGGAATGGTGATTGTGGTGATGGTGGTGGTGTGTTGGTGGTGATAGAGCGGCGGCGGCAGCGATGGTGGTGGAGTGTTGGCGATAGTGGTGTAATGGTGGTGGTGGAGTGATAGTGATGTAACGGTGGCAGTAAGTGGTGGTGGTGGTGGCGGTGGAGTGATGGTGGAATTGTGACAGTGAGTAGTGTCAGTGAAGTGATAGTTGTGCAATGGTGGCATTGTGGTGGTGGCGGCGGCAATGGTGTGGTAGTGGTGGTGGTAAGTGTGGTAATGGTGGTGGTGGTGGTGGTGGTGGTGGTGGAGTGATAGATAAGTGGTAGAGGTGGTGGTGGTGATGGAGTGATAGAAGAGTGGTGGTGGTGGTGGAGTGATGGTGAAGTAGTGGCGGAATTGTTGTGATGGTGGCGAAGTGGTGGCGGTGGTGGAGTGGTGGTGGTGGTGGTGGTATGGTGATTAAATGCAAGTACACAAGAATTCAGCCAGAATTAAGTAGCTCAAAGCTACTTTATTTTTTTTTAACTTTTTAGCCTATATTTTAAGTAACACTTAATTTGTTATGTAATGTATAATGTCGTTTTCAAACTTGCTGAATCATTTATTACTTAATCGATTCTGTTTTAAATGCTGAATTTAGGTTATCAAACAAGCCAATTTTTTTTTGGAAAAAGAGTGAAACTTTTCTCATTAAAATTTGGACCATTTAAAAGTCGCGATTGGTTGCTGAGGTAAAGAACTTTTTCGTGGCAGAGTTATGAATAAGTTTCTCTCTTTACAATAATGCTACAGACATGCTTATGGGCCACTCCCCACCACTCCTCTTGTTGGGGTCCATCCATAGTGGTGGGGTTTTGTGAGAAATACCCATAGTGTTGGGTGTCTCGTGTATTACCCGGAGCTCTTATGTATATACTTGTAAACCCTATTAGGTTAAGTGTGTGACATAATGTGAGGGAGAGGATGAGGTGAGTGTGCGGGGCAGGTTTATGGCCTCCTGGAGAGGAACCGGCGTGTGATTCCCGAATTTTTTTTCATCTTTGTTTATATTGTGTGTGAATATATACGAAGGGAATAATAATGGTGGAATGGTGATTGTGGTGATGGTGGTGGTGTGTTGGTGGTGATGGAGTGGTGGCGGCGGCGGCGGTGTTGGAGTGTTGGCGATAGTGGTGTAATGGTGGTGGTGGAGTGATAGTGATGTAACGGTGACAGTAAGTGGTGGTGGTGTAATGGCGGCAGCGGCAGCGGCGGCGGTGGAATGATGGTGTAATGGTGACAGTGAATAGTGTCGGTGGAGTGATAGTTGTGCAATGGTGGCATTTTGGTGGTGGCGGTGGTGGCAACGGTGTGGTAGTGGTGGTGGTGGTAAGTGTGGTAATGGTGGTGGTGGTGGTGGTGATGGAGTGATTGGGGAATGGTGGTGGTGGTGGTGGTGGTGGAGTGATGGTGATGGTGGCGAAGTGGTGGTGGTGGTGGAGTGGTTGTAGTAGTGATGGTGGTGGGAGTGGTTGTGGTGGTGGTGGTATGGTGATTAAATGCAAGTACACAAGAATTCAATCAGAATTAAGTAGCTCAAAACTACTTAATTTTTTAAAAACTTTTTAGTTTATATTTTAAGTAACATTTAATTTGTTATGCAATGTATACTGTCGTTATCAAACCTGCTGAATCACTTATTACTTAATTGATTCAATTTTAAGTGCTGAATTTAGGTTATCAAACAAGCCGATGATAATAAATTTTTTTCGGGAAAAGATTGAAACTTTTCTCATTAAAATTCGGACCGTTCAAAAGTCGCGATTGGTTGCTGAGGTAAAGAACTTTTTCGTGGCAGAGTCGTGAATAAGTTTCTCTCTTTACAATAATGCTACAGACACACTCACGGGCCACTCCCCACCACTCCTCTTGTTGGGGTTCACCCATAGTGGTGGGATTTTGTGAGAAATACCCATAGTGTTCGATGTCTCGTGTATTACCCGGAGCCCTTACATATATAACTTGTAAACGCTATTAGTTTAAGTGTGTGACATAATGTGAGGGAGATGATGAGGTGAGTGTGGAGGGCCGGTTTATGGCCTTCTGGAGAGGAACCGGCGTGTGATTTTCGGAAAATTTTTTCATCTTTGTTTATATTGTGTGTGATTATATACGGAGGGAATTTTTCTCTAAAATCACTGTGTGAATTTGTGTGTGTGGTGTTCCTCTGGTCCTAACAATTGGTATCAGAGCGGGGTTGAAGCAAGAGGGTCACCGAAAAACAGTTTAGTCCCATCGATTCGATTTCTGGAGAAAAAAAAAAGTGCTCACAAACTGTGTTGATCACATTTTGGATTTTCCTCATTGAGACGATCGCAACAGTGTATGTGCGGTCGTGTTTCATCACCCGAGGAGGTCGCACGGGCATTTTGAATGCGACGGGCGGAGGTGGCAGTTGTTTTAGTTCAAGGTCAGATCAGGAGTGCTTCTACAGAGGTTTTGAGCACAAGATTGAGTTCGTCTTGTTGAGATGAGCTCGGATCTGTGTAGCACGTCGCCAGAGGAGCTCGCAGGTGGCGGCAATCGCTGGTCAAAGGTGGCATGGTGGAGGTGAGAGGCTGTTTTGAAAAACCCAGGTTCGTAGTTGCTCGAAAACGAGTTTTGGGCATGGGGTTAGAAGCATTTCTTGAGACGATGCCGGAGGTGGTCGAATTGTTGCCGAAGTTGACCGCATGCGCCGGTCAATGGTGGCGCGTGCATGTCACGTTAGATCTACTCAAGGCTGTGTGCTGCACGCGCCAAACAGTGGAGAATATGCTGAGTCAGCGATGACTCAACTGTCACGTCGACACCATGTCAGCAAGGAGTGCTGACTAGGTGCCATGCGACTGACAGTAGTGCATGTCATCACGTGGGTCCCATTAGGGTTGCCACATCAACAGTCAACTGCCACGTCATCCAGTCATTGATGACATGGCGGTCTAGTCAGCATGGAATATTCTCTAGGCTTGGGAATATTCCTTTTTTTTTTTTTTTTTTTGCATTTTTAAGAGTCGTTCGGACTTTGTTTTTTGGCGTATGAATAGACAATTTTGATTATTTTCGTTCGGGATCCAACCCCATACTCTATTTTTGATTTGGAGGCTCATAGGCAGGTGCTATTGCTTAGTTGAGCACGAATCGGACGTTTGGAGGCTTTTCGGGTTGTGAGGAGGCTTGTTGCAGCATAGTGATCTGTTCCGGACGGCCACAGGAGGTCGTGATCAATCGCGGATCAATCGGGGGAGACCTAGTAAGTAAGGATACATTCTTTCGAGCATTGTATCCAGGTTTGAGGGGGTGCTAGAGAGCTCGTATAGTAATGACATAAGCGCTTGGGGCAACATATCGAAGATCAACGGTTGCAGGGTTGGAGTGGAACGAGAATGGACAAGTGGCAGGAAAAGACCCGGCAGAGATGACTAAGAGTGGCAGGATGTTTCAGGAGTGGTGGATGTGATAAAGACCTATCATTGGGAGTTGTAGTTGTGGTTTGAGCTGTATAAGGATGATGATGGGCAACCAATACAGGCTTGTGGAGAGTACAGACTGATGAAGCTCGTGTTTGGTACGGGACAAGTAGTATGAGTTTTCTGTGATAGTGAACAGGAGAAGCAATAGTTGCAGAGACACACAGGAAGGGCACTGGAGTACGAGGAGTCATGACTTGAGATGTACAGGAGTGCCGGACACCAAATCGGTTTGTGTGTGAAATAATTTACAGATGGTGGGCAACTGGTTGTTAGGAGTTGTTCAAGGGAGCTCCTGACAGAGGAATGGAGATGGACACCAGACGATACATCGCTGGGATATCTTCCTTTGTAGATTTTGTGATTGGATTCTCTCAATGGTATGCGGTCGTATGAGAAGGAGAGATGGAGTCACTGGTTGCGTCCTATGATTGGGCATGGGGCATTTGCAATTTGTCGGATGCAGTTTATGGCATCTGAATTTGGATGCGGGCACTCCGGTCAAGGGGTGCAGAATCACAGCTGGACAGCACTGCGGGTTTAGTCTCGGAGGATCTAGTCTTGCAAGGAGACATTCAGTCAAGCAGGGGTACTCCGGTGAAGGGGTGCTGGACGCTAGACTTGGAGTGACATAAGCGCTTTGCTAGAGAGGCTGGACAGATGCAACGATTACCCACACTGGTTGAATGGGGTGATTGTTGGTGTCCACCCATAATGGTGGGGTTTTGTGAAAGATACCCATAGTGTTGGGTGTCTCGTGTATTTTACCTGGGTCCCTTATATATAGCTTGTAAACCCTAATAGGATAAATGTGTGACATTATGTGAGGGAGATGGTGAGGTGAGTGTGGGGGGCTAGTTTGTGGCCTCCCGGAGAGGTGATTCTTGGAAAGTATTTTCATCTTTATTTATAGGGCAAATTTTCGTAGTCCCTGTAGTTTTACGGTTGTCTCACTTTCGTCCCTCTAGTTTCAAAGTACTCGAATTTCGTCCCTGTAGTTTGTTTTACGCTTCAAATTGGTAAAATCGTTAACACCGTTAACGAAACTAACGGAAAAAAAAATAAAGTGTTCCAATTTTCAATCCATTTGAACCGGTGCGAAGATCTTATTTTTTTGATCATTTTATTCTAAATGGTTGTAATGAATTTTTGACTCTAAGGCCTTTCAATGAGCACCCTAAGAGAGCCCTGAAACTAAATAAGGAGTCTTCGGGTGCTCGTTGAAAGGCCTTAGAGCCAAAAATTCATTACGACCATTTAGGATAAAATGATCAAAAAAATAAGATCTTCGCACCGGTTCAAACGGATTGAAAATTGGAACACTTATTTTTTTTTCCGTTAGTTTTGTTAACGGTGTTAACGATTTTACCAATTTGGAACGTAAAACAAACTACAGGGACGAAATTCGAGCACTTTGAAACTAGAGGGACGAAAGTGAGACAACCGTAAAACTACAGGGACTACTACGAAAATTTGCCCTTATTTATATTGTGTGTGAATATATACAAAGAGAGTTTTTCTCTAAAATTACTGTGTGGATTTGTGTGCATAGTGTCCCTCTGGTCCTAACACCTCTATCATATATGTGTGAGGTCCATGTGAAATCTAAATGAAAATAGAAGATTGGACGCATATCGGATTGAGATGATTTTTCACGGGCTCTCTCAATTTTTTTTAAAGATTATTGAAGGGGTCGAATCATCCAGGACCCAGAATAGACCCCTCGTGACCATCGATACCTCCGGTTAGTACATCTGTCAGTTTTCGTAGCGCGGTTGTTTCCAGAACTCATTTTAAGTACTTATTTTTTAAAAAGACAATTTTAAGTTCAAAAATAATGTATTTACGCAAATAATTTTTCTAATAATATGAATCTTATTTGATAGATCTCATTGAGATCTTTTGAATGGTACAAAAAAAACTGAAAATTTATTTTTCATTTACATTATTTTTGAGTTAAAAAATGTAAAATAAATACTTATTTTTTAATTTAAGAAGGTAAATAGGCTCTAAGGCTCATGCTCATGACATATTCGTTTGTTACTCCCTTTTTGTTAATGTCACTCTCCTTTTTGTTAATATCACTCTTCTTTGTGTTTTTATTAGATGATTTATTTTGTGAGAGAAGGAGAGTGGCATTCACAAAAAAAGAAATGCAAAATCAATTCCCAACCAAAAAAAGAAAAGATAAACATAAAAAAGTTGGGCGTTACGTCAGGTTGGTTCTTTTTGTAGAGGTTTGTTTCCACGATCGAAGCCTTTCTATGGGTACAACACTTTTGTCTACAATACAGACTATTTCGAGGTCTCACACAAACTTATCCATGATCTTCTTTTTTAATAAGAAATTGATTATGGCACTCGAGTTTAACTTTTGATCATGTGAGATTGTAGAACAAAAAGTAAAATACTTCTGGCTATAAGTGAAGTGTCAAAATCACATTCTTTTTGAATAACAATTTTTCCTAGGGCTTCTGCAATAGTTACATTCTTGTAAGTGGAGAAAAAAGAGTAGGTTAAAGGATTAAAAGCCCCAACAATTCCTTACTTTGAGTTTAAAGAGTAATACAGAGAATGGAGGTCACTTTAGACACTAAAATTTTGGTGTGACTTAATCACCGTCCAATGAATTGCGAAAATAGATATCTTGATTAATGCAAGTCAAAGATGGTCAAAGCCTTCAAATAAATTAAGGTCCACAAGAAAATTAAGGGTTCAATCTATTTGAAATACGGTTATGACAACAACAATAAAAAAGGATGGGCTAACTTTACTCAAGTTTACCTTTAAAGGAAGAGTCAAATATGATATATATATATGTGTGTGTGTGTATACATATATACATATATATATATATGTATAATAAGGAGATCCTTTCTCTTTTGATTTTAAAGTAATTTCCTCAAAAAAAGAATCAAATATTTGAAAATAAAGTCAAATCAAATTAATTATGATACTTTTTTCATAAGAAAATTATTCATTAAAACTCGACAAAGAGAACAACGAGAAATATCATGTCATACTTAGCTCCCCATCCATGAGCTTAGTATTGGAAATTTATGGAATTTCAAATAAATGAAATTGGGGCTACCGGAGGGTCTCCCGAGGCAACCGTGCATGTCCCAGGTTCATTGTATTTGGACGCACCACAATCAATAGACGTATTGATGTATGGATCCTGTAACCCCCGTAACCTCTCCCCATGATGGAGTATTCAATCCTGTAACCTCCCTATTCATTGTCAGAATTCATTGGAGAATTCATGGCTGCATTCATCTCCAGGAGTTACATAGGCCACCCTCACTCTATAAAAGGGGACTCACGTTTTGGAGAAGGAACAAACAAATTCACAACCTTCTAGCATATTCTGATATACGTTCTTAAGAGAGAGAGGCATGCGGTAGTCAATTCACCAAGGTAGTCGACGGTGGTGTTCCGACGGCTTGCGGTTTAGACGAGCCAACCCCGGGAGGAAGTCGCCGACGCAACCTATAACACCCACGGCAGGGCGACGAATCTTTCTTAAGGAGACTATAGTATCACACAGGACTCGATTTGATGTTCAGAAATTCGTTTGTATCTCGTACTTTCATGTTATCTCTTGTTTACGTTAATGTAATCTGTTTCAATCATGTATTGTATCATTTTCAATGAAATTGTTCTTTGAAATTTTATGTTATTACCGAGATTTTATCCAACAAGCTTAAGAAAGATTTTTTGATCTCTGATCGGCAAGAATTCCAGAAAATAGTTTCTGTTATGAACTAATATTTGGGTTGCAAGAATAGATTCATGGCAGATTTAGGGTGTTGATTTTAGCACTCCAACTTTTGCCCTTATTATGTAAAGTTACAAAAGTATCCTTCTTTCTTTAATCTTTCAATTCCCAAATACCGTAACTACCCTCACAACAAATTACTCAGCATACCCAAAATCACTACAAAACCAGAATTCTACTTCCCTCGTGATACTAGAATTCAACTTTCCATTGGCCTGGCCTTTCCTATTGATACCAGAATTCCACTATAAAACCATACCCAGAATTCTACCTAAAAAAAAAAAAAAATGCAGCTAACATAACTCTTAAAAACACATACAAGTTCCCATAAAACTGCAGATGACATTCCCATATTAAGTCAAAAAAATACAAGAAATTCACACAATTTTACTCCAAAAATTCATACAAATATCTATTATCTAGTCCAGTAGAGATCTCCAAATATTCGATCTTCATAATGTCCAACAAAAAAACTGCAGAAGACATTACAATATATATGTTCCAGCAGTTTCCTAACTAGTTCCTACCAAAAAGTGGAGATCTTCTTTGCACATTTGGTTCTCCACAAACAAATAGCATCACATCCACAAAACAAACTCCACCACGGCTATAGTTCCAGTGAGGTATTGATCTCACATTCAACTGCGAAAAGTAGTTGGAAGCACATATCAATAAAAAAAGAATAGTTCAAAGCATTGATTAATCGAGGAAAAAATCTCATGGAATATACTACAAAAAAAATCTTACATTGTGTTTCTAGCATATTTAGGTTGACATGTTGATTAGCCAAGACAAAATGAGGACTCCTCCTAGTGTTTTCATCCTTGTGTGGGCAAGTCCGACTATTATGTCCAATGTGGTGGCAAACACTACATTTTCGGATTTTTTCTGCAATCTCCAAAGCTGAAGCATCACGGGTGATAGAGCCATCTCCCTTTCTTTTTTTGAAACCCGATGGTCGTCCTTTGTGAGGTTGAATGCTCGGTTCAAGAGTCAATGGAATTGGAGAATAAATAAGTTGAGCAACTTGCTTGAGGCTATCTTCCCTTTCAACAAGAGGCATGAATTTGTATTTATCTTGAAAATTCTTGAGAAGACGTTCAATTTCGCTTCCATTTCCATTCAACCCACCAGCCACATTGGTGAATGACCTTATATCAATTCTCCATTGCGGATGTATATCGCTAAGTAGCAAGCTTTCACCTTTCTTGTTAGTCATCATGTGTGCACACGGTAGACCCATGGTCTTTGAAAAATGACCTCTACAAGGACCCAATATAGAAGATGTTGCCAACTCATATTGTTTAAAAAGCTCTCCAAGAGCAAAGTTGGAAACATGAGTAGCAAGTTCCTTCAACATGGGAATTCGAAATTTATGTGTCACTCAAAGCTTTTCACTAGCAATTTTCGCCTTGATCTCATTGTATTGGTTCTCAATTGCAAGACAAATCTTTTCCCTCACCTCGTGGAAATTTCCCGTGGAAACGGTGAAATATTTCTTGAGCATTCTATGTGCACCTTCAGCCCTAGAAGTGACACGATTCCCAAAGTGTAGATATTTTCCCGTCCATGCATGTACAAATCTCTCTTTGAAAGGGAGCCATGTATTCTTGATGTAATTAAGAGTATATTCTTTCTCTTTGTATTCAACTTCAAGAAGATGCCAAGCTTCATCAAAGGAACTTTCATCTTGAGATTCTATCAAATTAGTCCAAGCCAATAAAAAAGTCTCCCAATCTTCTCGTCTTTCAAATTGAGACTTATATTTTGAGAGAACGTTTTTCTCAATGTGCCACACACATAGAATATTTGCAGTTCCACGAAAAACAACTTTGATGGCATTCATCAATGCTAATTCCCTATCCGATACAATCACAGAAGGTTATTGGTCATGACCCAAAATTTCTCTTTCTTTACTCCCAAATTCCTAATCCCAGCGTGAAAAGTGAAAACCCTTTTCACTGAATACATCTTCGTCTACACCTCTCATACCGTCTCTACCAACGGCATCGTCTCTCACCAGAGAGTACGACCACCAACGTCGCCAAACTTCATCCTCCGCACAACCACGATCACCAACTGTATAGCCATAGGCGCCGTCGCAGACTCCACAGTTGCCTATTGTGACGGCGTCGTCATTGTTAAAGTCATACTGGCCTCCGACACCATCATCGTCAACCTTCATCATCTTTCTTTAATTGGTAAATACAACACATGATTTAAACCTTTTCTTTGTGTTTATTTTCTACGATTAAAACCTAAACTACCCTGTACGTTCATATGGGTTCTTTGTGTTGGTTTTCTATGATTTTGTAGTTCAACAATGGAGGGTGAGAATCAAGATATTAGTGGCTTTCAAGCAAGTATGGGATTGACAGATGAAGATTTTTCAGAGCTAACTGACATAATAAATCTCAATGCCACAAAGAACATTGAAGAAATGTCGGAGTTCTACAAATCATTCAGATCTACTAATGATTCTGGTAATTTTCTTTCCTATTATGCTTGAGTTCTAAATTTAGGGTTTATTTTTATACTATGGAAATGGTAAAATAGAAAATGTTACATGTAGTAGTCATTTGTGGCTTGGTACATAACAGATAGTGTAGAAGAACAAATGCCGATTGTGGAAAATGGTGAGTCTAGAGAACTAACATCACTGTTACTGGAGAATTTTTCAACTCGAGAAGAGCTCCTTGACAACGTGGCATTGAAAGAAAGTTATGTCACAACAATTAAAAGAACCCAGTCCATTGGACATTATCAAAAGAACTAGGAAGAAAGTACTGGGTAATTTAGGAACTTTACCTACTTGGGCCAAAAGGTGGAGCGCCTGTGGATAAATTAGGAGCGCGAAAATCAGCACCCAAAAAGGCTATAAAAAAATGAACAATTATGATCAGTGAGCCTGAAGAAACTCACAAAAGACTTGAACAAGACAGTTTCAGTCCCATAGAAATTAAACAAAATTCAAGCCCGGCGAAAGTAGATTTTAGAATCCCACCAAATAATTGAAATAGTCAACAATCAAAAAATTTGAAGGTATCGTGAGATTTTTTTTCTCTTTTTTTTGGGTCAAAAGTTGAGAAGATTATATTAGTAATAGCCCAACAACACTTGTATAACGGAGTTCATCACAAAAAATTTGGACAAAGCCAAATTAATCATCTAACTATTGTAAACGAGAAAAACACAAGGTAGACGATGTCTTCCACCTAGACTCAGACGTTGAGCATGATGTAAAAAGCGGCACTCGCAATCCATTGTATATTCAATCAGTAGTTTCAAAAGAGATAAAGTGTTTTTTTTATCAGCATAAAGAAAGTTTTGTTAACTCATAATGCAAAGTATAGAGCTAATAGAGTCATGGATACACCAGCTTGACCATCCATGACCCTCGTCGCATAATCACATGGAAGAAACTGAATTGGGCCCAATGGTAGGCTGAGCCCTAAACAGAGGAAAACACCTAAAATGGCTTAGGTTGGAAAAGAACCAACCAAAACAGCCCAAACACCTAATACAACCCAAAACCCAACCAAACCAAACCTTAACCCTAGCAAACTGCTCCACCATCAGCCCCCTTCAATGCCACCACCATTGTCGTACCTGTAAAAATAGCACCACATCCACAAACAAACTCCTCATATCGAGCCACTCAAAAACCGCCGCCCAACAAGCCTTCAACCACCACCTTCCTCCATCTGTCGCCACCATCTCCGGCTGGGAGAACCCAGTCGATTTTGCACGCACGCTCCAAATCACCAATCATACCAAGGCAGGGGTGGATCGTCGAGATCTGAAGAAGCAAGAAAGCAAACCGCGGCCGTTCGCACCATGAGGAACCCTGGCCGTTAAGCACAGAATTGAAACGGCCCAAGGGAAAATCGGTCGGTGGGATCTAGACACCCAATCACCATCCACCACCATGCCGTACTCCACAATGCCATTAGGCCCAAAGATCGGCTTTACCTAGTAATGGAATTGACGGGAGCAATGATGGAAAAGGAGGAGAAAGGGGCACGGACTGGAGAGATCGATGACGGTGAAAAGGATAAAGAAAACGCAGAGCAGCAACTAGAGAGAGGGTAAGGGTAAAGGGAGGAGAGAGCCCAGGGAGAGGATGGGAATGGGGCGCCTCCTTCCCCCCCCCGGCGTCAGCGGCGGCAGCGAAATAGAAGCCTTAGATAGAAGAGTTTTTAGAGAGAAAGAGAGAGAGAGAGTTAGTCAAAATAGATAAAGTGTTTATAGTGGGCCAAAATAATCACGATTCTGAAGGGTCAAAGGGGTCGTCAAGTAATCTTATTATTCAGCTATCTCAATTCATCTGTAGCGTCATTACAAGTCATGGAAAACTGTCACACTGTTTCGCCGAACGTAGGCATACTCCTAACGACATCATCGAACGATACTGGGCCTGCATTGTCGTCACCGAGCGTCAATCTTATTCTGTACCGCTGTTGATGTTTGACATTACATTCTCTCATTCGGTGGTGAAATCCTTTGTTCGGTGGTATGTCATTCGGGAGCTCTGATGCTCAGAGACCGCTAGACTTGTTTGAGGGAACGCTCATCTAGGTCATTGAATGGTCTTGTAGAAGCTTCCATGTCAGGACAAAGTGACATCCTTGACTGAAAGTGACGTTTCTGACATTAGCTCGTGGGTTCTGCTGACCTAGGGAGCACCGCGCATTAAATGACTCTGACAGGTAATGTCAGCTGAACAGTACTATGTGCGTGCTAAGGCACGACCGACTTGCTCAACACTCCAAGGTTTGCCTATAAATAGAGGACTCCCTCTCCAAGTTTGAGGATCTTCTTCCACATAACTTCTTCTCTAAGTCATTACATTCTTTGCTTCTTCAGCCTTCTAACTTGCTCATCGGAGCTTCTTCCCGGAGTTACACCCCCTCCGGTTCTCAGGTATCTAGTTCACTGTCGTTCAACTTCTCCGTTCAAGTCAAAGTAGGGAAATGGTTAAATGGAATTCACCCCCCACACAATTGGCGACTCTATTGGGGATTTCTTCATTCACTTTTCTTAGGATT
Organism: Rhododendron mucronatum var. ripense; assembly: GCA_019656295.1. Classification (NCBI taxonomy): domain Eukaryota; kingdom Viridiplantae; phylum Streptophyta; class Magnoliopsida; order Ericales; family Ericaceae; genus Rhododendron; species Rhododendron mucronatum. The sequence continues at coordinate 361,479 of BPLT01000173.1, forward strand.
CTTCCCCTTTGTCTCCCTTTCTTCCATTTCCACTGATGTCAGGACACACTCCACCACCACCATGGCCGGAGGAAAGGGTAGAGAATCCAGAAGTACCTGAAAATGAAGTGAACTCTGGGATGAAACTTCAACAAACGCCTTGAATCCTTGAGTTTCGGACAATTTTTGGGAGGAGAGAGAGGCTCTGGTGCAGAACGATCGAAGAGAGAGAGTTCTCTCTCCCCTTTGCCCCCTTTTATACCTAGGGCGGAATTCGAAGCGGTGCCGAACATCCGACCGTTGGATTTGAGCGGGAGTTTGACAAGCCGTTCGATGGATGACACATGGTGATTAATGAGACATGTCGTGCCACACTCCAATGGTCACTTGACACGTGGACTAATTTGAAATGGCTGTTACAGAAGCATTAATTACACGCCTTTATTTGGGTCATTCGTAGCTCGGTAGTCATTATTACTCGAGAAGGAATGCCAAGTTTGTCAATCGTTCAACCACTTTATTCAACTCCTCCTTCCCAACTGAGCGTGCGAAGAAGGAGTTAAGGGGCTATTGTAGTGGGCCGAAATAATCACGGTTTGGAAGGGTCAAAGGGGTCGTCAAGTAATCTTATTATTCAGTTGTCTCAGTTTGTTTGTAGCGTCATCACAAGTCATGGGAAGTTGTCACACTGTTTCGCCAAACGTAGGCATACTCCTAACTACATCACCGAACAATACTGGGCCTGCGTCGTGGTCACTGAGCGTCAATCTTATTTTGTGCCTTTGTTGCTTTAACATTCGGCATGACATTCTCTCGCTCAGTGGAGAAATCCTTCGTTGGGTGGTATGTCATTCGGGAGCTCTGATGCTCGGAGACCGCTAGACTCGTTTGAGGAACGCTCATCTATGGTCATTCAATGGTCTTGTAGAAGCTTCCATGTCAGGACGAAGTGACATCCCTGACTGAAAGTGACATTTCTGACATTAGCTCGTGGGTTCTGCTGACCTAGGGAGCACCGCGCATTAAATGACTCTAACAGGTGACATCAACCGAACAACCGAACAGTACTTCGTGCGTGCTAACGCACAACCGACTTGCTCAACACTCCAAGGTTTGTCTATAAATAGAGGACTCCCTCTCCAGGTTTGAGGATCTTCTTCCACATAACTTCTTCTCTAAGTAATTACATTCTTTGCTTCTTTAGCCTTCTAACTTGCTCACGGCCGTTCAACTTCTCTGTTCAATTCAAAGGAGGGAAAGGGTTAAGTGGAATTTACCCCCCCCAGAGTGTTAGCCAAGGATAAAAGACAACAAATACCCAGACGATTAAATGAACTTTAACCAAGTATGAACGCACCAATGAACATCCAAAAAACTACAGATCTGACAATCCTCCACGAGTTGCCCCGCCAAAAATACCATGTAGGTATAGGCACTATTGGCATGGATATCATTGTGAAACAATATCGTCTTTGAAAGAATCCGATCTATAGACAAATATTTGTCCAGAGAAAAAAATAAACTTTCAAAAAAATGAGAAACAAACTCTCACAAATCAATCGACAAGTCGTTGACTTGAAGAGACGAAATAAAAACAAAACAAAACAAAACAAAGAGAAAAGTATAAAGGCCTTCCCCTCCCACCACCGTACAAGGGTGTGCAACCCTAAGGAGGAGTGGAAGGGAGAAGAAATTTTTTGGCGGCGGCTAAGGTTTTGTGAGGGCGAGAGAAAGAGGAGAGAGGAAAAGTATTAGATTTTGTTAGATGGAATACTGTCATAGGAGAAATTTTTTAGTGCTGGGCACCACGTGTCCCGTGCTCGGCACCAATCTCGGCCGTCCAATGAAGTTTTGGACGGCCCAGATCAGTTCGGCTGCCGAGGGGTATTTTAGTCATTTCACACTTTAAAACAGCCGAACAGATCTGGGCCGTCCAAAACTTCATTGGACGGCCGAGATGGTGCCGGCCACGGGACACGTGGTGCCCACACGGCACTGAAAAATTTCTCTTGTCATAGTTATCGTGAGATTCGTGACCATAGTTTCTTCTACGCGTCTAATTATAGTAATTTACAATTGTCAATCCATAGTTCTGTTAGCTTTTACAAGAAATAAACAAAAGTTGAATTAGGAGAAATTAAACCAAACAAAAAGGTTCTTATGTTAGATATTAATCCCTTTTTTTTTTTTTAATGTTGAACGGGTAGATATTATACTTGAATAAACAACCATTTTGCACATTTGAGAGAGACGAGTGCTGATTTCAGCATTTTGCTGTAACTAATACTCCACAGTTGCCTCAAAGAGAGAGAGGGCAAAATTATCCACGTGCCTCCCGCTATGATAATTTTTCGAAAATGAAATTTCACGCACCCAAGATATGAAAATTGCATGTTTACTCATTTTACTTGTACGTGTACCGAGATTTTTAACATAAAAGTAACTCCTAGCGTGCCGCTTAGAGCATCCGTAATGGAATAATCAAAAGTTCTCGCATCATCTTTTGGTTATCAATTTAAGGGGTTGTTAATGTTAGCAATGTAGATGTCCATAAATGATACAAACAAAATTAAATAACCAAAACTTGCCACATTATCTTTTCAACTTATAAAAATCTAAAAATTGTGACATAGAAAACAATTTTTTAAAAATAGTTTTCAAACTAATAAAAACGGGTTATTAGAAAAAGAGAAAATAGTTTTTTGAAAACTTTGATTTAAAAATAATAATTTTAGGGAAAAAGTTTTCAAAAAACAGTTTTTGAATAAAAAATGTTTTTTTTTATAAAAAAATAACAGTTTTTGAATAAAAAAGTTATAATAAAAAGCTGTTTTTTGAAAAAAAAACAGTTTGGGGAAAATTAGTTTTAATAAAAAACTAGTTTTGAAAAAAGCAGTTTTGCAAAAAAATAAAAACTGTTTTTAAAAGTATTTTTCTTAAAAACATGTCGAAAATGGAACTGAGAGAGTTTTACAAATTGTTGCGTTCGTACACACACGTAGGTATATGTAAATCTACATACCCTTGTCTAGTTATATACAAATTGTTGTGTGTGAGCGCAATATATGTGATTTCCTGGGTTTCACTCCTTTGCTCCCTTAAAAACAGATTGAAGGGCATCCAAATTTAAAATATCACTCGAATCTAACAAAAATTTAAAAAAGACGAACAAAACACACAAAACCAAAAAATAAAACAAAACTGTAGATGTTCTTTCGACTTAAAATAAGTTTCTGAAACAACTCCACTAACAATAGAAGGTTCATGACATTTTATGGATCTATATTTATTTGATGAAGCATAACAGTTCCTTAGCAACCATGACTGCAGGAGCAGATACCAGGGGTGCCGAGGTGTTCTAAATATTCTTGTGAATTATACTATTGGTAAATTTTATTTACCTACTCTGAGGTATTTGACAAAAGCAAGACCTCCCCTGAGATTTCTGTGAGGTATTTCACAAAACCAAAACTTCCCCTGAGATTTCTGAAATGTCATTATCCTCCCTAACCTTTATTGACAATGTAAATATACCCTAATTTAGGCCTATTTTGGCCAAATAATTCTTATTAAAAAAAAATTGTATTTGTTAATTTTTATGGATTATTGCTTCATCATGACTAGAGGTATCTAAAAAGTAAAAAATTATGATCGGAACCCAAATTTTTTGGAATCAAGACAAAATTAAGCCAACAAGCCAATTTTTTCATCTTTATTCAAAAAAATTTGGATTTTCAATGTTAATTTTTTACTTTTTAGATTCCTCCCTCCGTGACAAAGCAATAAACCATAAAAACTTGACGAAAAACTAACAAATATGAAAAAAAAAATTTGAATAAGAACAAAAATTTAATTCAAATGGATTATTTGGCCAAAATAGACTTAAATGTCTATCAAACGGCGTTAAATATGATGCTAAAATGACGAAAACACGCTCTCAATTAAGAATATTAAAGAAAATTCTCTTTATCCAATTTTCAAGAATTTCTTAGTGTTATCTTTGCACCCAACTTTATTTGAAGGTACCCTTTCCTTCTCTTGTCAAAATCAAACTCAAACCACACACACACACACACACACACACACAAATATATACTCCATATCTTGGAATGGTCAATGTCTGGTGATGCTTTTGGTTACATAATCAGTTGATTAGGAACGAAGTTTTTGACGACATGATCACAAAAGGGGTATCCATGTATTATCAGGTAAAGCAAGGGAGGGTAGTGAACTTTCCAAAAAATCTCAGGGAGGTCCTTGCTTTTATCAGAAACCTCAGGAAGGTTAGTGAAATTTACCCTTACAATATTTGCAAATTAATAGTATGGAAAAGTTAAATGGGATTCGCCCTTGTATGCTGCTTGGTTGCAACAAGATTCTTAAAATTCCTGGATGTGTGCGAAAGAACCCTCTACAATACTAATTAGTATCAACTATTTTTGGGTCGCATGTATATATTAACTGGTGGCTACTTATCTACAAACAATTGCATCTCTTCCTCACAGATAGAGAGTAGCAACTATTTTTGGGTCGCATGTATTTTCTACATGTGGTTCGCAACCCCCCGCTAACTACAAATCCTGTGTACTTCACGGCATGACTGGTTCCCAAGGCGTCCCTAAAAGCAGGACTCTTTCTACCTTTAGAGTATCCTTCTCTAGACCATCAAACTTATTTCCTACAATTTTGGAGCACCAAATTCTGTTTCTCCGGGAAGCCAAGAATTCGATGAGAAACCAACCCCACCCCAGGATTATTTATGCCTGCAATTATGCAGGACCTCAAACATTACGAGTCAAAAAAAGATGCATCGAGGAAACTGCCAAAATCATAAACTTAAATAAAAACAACAACAATAGCTAGCTGAAAATTTTGAGATTCAAGTACCGGAAGATCAGCATGGAAAAATGATTTCAGAAAGCTGGGGCAGCAAAGCTACAGAATTGAGGAAACTGCCAAAATTGAAGAGATCAAAATCAAAGAGACGGCACAACACGTTTATAAACCGCTTGAAAAGTTTGTCCCCCATTCCTTGCAACCTTCTGCCCTTCCTCAGTGGCTGAACTCAAGAGCCTCACAACTGGATCGGCTTCAAGTTCTTCATCCCCAACTGCTTTAAACATAGGGTGCCCCTCCAAACAAGCTTTCATCCACTCGCCAAGTTCTTCCACATCCGTAATCGTGTATATAATCCCACCAATACAAAGAGCGTAAGCATACTCATCTACCAAGTGTGGACTTATTACCCTACGCCTATGATTTTTCTCCTTAAAATGAGGATCAGGGAAAAGGAAAAACATCTTTGAGAGCTGTCCTTTCTCAAAATAATTGGGAATGTACTTCATGGAATTAGTCCGAACCACTGACACATTCTGGTATTGACCAGGATTTTCCACTCTCAGAGCTAAAATCCTCTCCTTCACGTATTCTGTCACCTTGTCCCTTAGCTCCATCCCAATCATTAGGGTTTCTGGGAAAAGAGTTGAAAGGCTAATTAGAAGCCCTCCAAAACCACAGCCTATGTCTGCAAATTGGATCTTGGAATTGACAGTTCGATCTGATGGAAAAAGTAGAGGGTAATGAAGGGAGTAGTCGACATGGCAAGGGGAGACAGGCACCGGGAAGTGGGAATCGCTTAGTGGATTGCTGTGGGCCCTCGCGCGATAGAAGCGTTTCCGAGGTAAACGAGTTGTCTTGCTGATGTGAGGGCTCGCTTCATTCTTCAGCATTTCCCCCCCTAAAAGTGGAAAGTAGCAGCAAATCAGAATTTACCTGATACATGTGTGTTATGTAGTCAAAGGCAGAGAGGAGATTGCATTTGGTGAACATGTCTGGGATACAACGTGAGTTGTCATCCCTGCATTGCTATAACACAATTAAACGTGTAGCCCATTCCGCTAATGCATTAAAGACAACTCACATACTCACATGGTATCAAAAGCATGGTCACCATAGTACGATTGAAAGCCATTTTGCGGTCTAAAAGGTATAGAGGAAACTGGTACTAGAAAAGTTCATTTTTTTTCATATATTCATCGTCTTCCTCATCCCATTGTACAAATGGAGGCGCCTAAAGACAAATAAGTTCTCAACAACGGCTTCCAAAAAATCCAGCTTTGTTTAGGATTTGGGGCTTTTAATTTGCTCTGTAGGTACACAGCACACACACCAAACTAAGCCATATGTTCAATCAACTGGAGTTGGCTACATGAATCTTTTTCTGCCACTCCATTCTACGTGTGGCTACATATAAAGCAATTTTTGACTCTTTTTTTCTGAAGGGAAGGTGCCTGTGATTAAGTTTGGCGACAAACGTATTCCTGACTCTGATGTTATAGTTGGCCTCATTGAAGAAAACAACCGAAACCCTCCCCTTTCTCCTCCCCCAGAGGTCGCTTCTTTTAGTTCGGTTTCGGTTTCGGTTTCGAGATCCGACGAACCCCATAAATCGAACCCTAACCCTAATTTCTGTACGATCGAACGAGAGAGAGAGAGAGAGAGAGAGAGAGAGAGAGAGAACTACCAGTCGGTTCGATCTTCTTCTTCAGTCCAGTTGTTCTCTTCTTCTCTCCGGTCGTTCGTTCGCTTCTCTTCTCTGTCCCTCTGTCTGGAACGGGAAGGAAATTGGGGGAAAGTGAAAAGAGCCTGACCCGAGTCTCTTTTGTTATGGCTTGACCCGCGCGACCCGGAAACCCAAATAGAAGTCTGCATCTTTCAAGGAAAATAAAAAGGGAAATGATATTACCACATCATTTTTTGATAATGTCACACCCTGCAAGTATATTTTTAGATGTAAAAATATACTTGCAGGGTGTGGCATTATCAAAAAATGGTGTGGCAAAATCACTACCCAATAGAAAAAGGGAGAGTGCATACAATTTGGTAAATTCCAAGGCACATTTCAAATGAAGAAATACTCCTAATTGAAAGCTGAAAGACTTTGGAATGTGTCCATTTCTCTCAACTCAGTTATACGGTCAGAAAGCTCGGGTACGCCGGCAAAGTCACTGTATGTGTACGGCCGAATTAAGGTTTTGTTCATGTATTTACTTGAATTAACAGTCCTAGAACGAAGATGGGTCGTAAGTGACAATATATGAAAATGCAAAATCGAGTCTTGAAAGTTTGATCGAGAGACGAATCATCCATGTAGAGACCCGTATTTTTCTTTTAGGCTGTATTTTACTTATTTATTTATTTTTCTTTTGTTAGTGTCCAGCTCATTGAGATACACGGTACGGATATTCGGTGTGACGTCTTCGTGGGAGGATATAAGGGTAGAGGTGCACGTGTGTGTGTGGGGTGGGAGCATGGGATTACTCCCCATGCCAATAATTCCCCCAGGAGACAACTTTCTCCCATTTTTCTTTTTTTTTTTCTCTCTCTCTCTCTCTCGGCAGTCGCTCTCTCTCCTCTCCTCCGAAAATTTTCTCCTCTCTTCTCTCCTCGATTTCATCTACTTCGAGCGTGATTCCGAGCAAAGTTCAAGAATTAAAGTTGTTCTACGGCGCATGGGCTTTCCGAATATCCAAGAAAAATCATGATCGGACCGCGTGGGAGCTCGGTTGACTTGGTCAAAGGGCCGGGTTTTGTTCAAAACCCATGAGGTAGGGATTTCTTACGCTTGTTATGCGTTTGTACGGTGTTTATGTTACTAGATCGTGCTTTGTTTCATTGTTTGAGGTTGTTTGTTCCTTTTCCGAAAATCTGCAGAACAGGGCCTCTGTTTTTGGAGTTTTACGCCTTCTTAAACTCGTGATTGAATTTTGGTTCCTTCATAAGAAATAGAGTAAACTTAGAGCCCGTTCTAATGCCGCTGGAATCACTCGAAACCGTTGAGAATTGAATTTATGGTGATTTTTAGAAAACTGGTCTGTAATCTGTCTCGTTTTCTGGGTTTCAGCCCACTTCGAACGGCCATAACTTTCTCGTCCGATGTCCGTTTTATGCAAATCTTATATCGGTTCGAAGGTCTTGAAGTTAGCTTTCATTTGCCACTAGAATCGCCTTAAAATTCTTAGTACACCGAAAGTTATGTTCATTTGAGTGGAGGTGTGTCAATCTGTTACGCAGATTCATATCGCTTCGGTAAATGCCTGTTTAACCATTTTTGGAGTGCAGATTTGACTAGGGTTCCTTCATACCTTTTAAGCTTCATTCACTCGCACAACTTTTGGGACTGGAATCGTTCAAAAATATTAAGAACTCGATTTATTATGATTTTTAGAAGACTGCCCTGTAATCTGAAAGTCTGGGCAGCGTACAGAGCTGTGTATTTCATCGTTTGCTATGGTTAAATGACATTATTGATTATGGGTCCTTATGGGTTTTAAAGATTGGTAAGTTGGTGAACTTTTGGCGCTAGAATCATTGAAAGATATTAAGGATGCGATTTTTAATGAATATTTGAATACAGACTGCCTTGTTGGAAATCAGGATATGCTCATGTGTCGATTTTAGATGATTACGGTACCCGTTCGTTGTCTAGGTATTTGGGTGATTATGTGGGCATTGTGGCATGTTGTGATGAATGTTATGAATTTATTATATGTTGCGTATGAGGTTATTAAGTAATGTGAGGTAAAACAAAAAAAGAAATAAAATAAAATTGAGCGATAGAATGAACACGAAGAAAGCCACGGATCCACCGTAACGTGTGATGCCGGAAATGGGACGCACGGGGTCCCAAATGCCCGGAATAGAATGAAAGAATTTATGGGACGCACGGGGTCCCAAATGCCCGGAATTGAATGAAAGAATTTTATTGGACGAACGGGGTCCCAAATGCCCGGAATTGAATGAAAGAATTTATTGGATGCACGGGGTCCCAAATGCTCGGAATTGAATGAAATACTTGAGAAATACAAGACAAATGGATTATGTTCTAAAAGGAAATTCAGTGATATGTTCGTTTTGTTCTGCTGAGAGATATACTCGTTGTCATTGGCATCTTGGGGTTCATTGTGCATTTAAATTGTTGCTCACTTATTACTATTGATGCGTGATCGTCACATATACGTATAGATCGAGGCAGAATGGAGTATTTGCATAGTGATGGACAAGTGACGGTTGAGGATAAGTTGTGGTCTAATTAGGATAATTCGAGTTGGTTTATGCTTCTAGTCTGACGTATGAGTTGTTAGGAATACCTTTATGAAGTCATGATCCCCCTGTTGTAGTATGCTCGTTTGTGGTGGAAGACTCACGTTTCTTTGTGGTATCTAGTCGTATTCACTCACTCCAGGTGCATGATTCATCGCATTTTCATATAGCTTGCGTATAGATTTTCCTACTGGGCTAGTGTAGCTCAACCTATCATTTTCAGGTACATTGCAGGTCACAGTCATGGAGTGCTTGGAGTGCATGCTGATATCGTTGTTTAAAGCTATTTTCAGAAGTTATTCCCGTATCTTTGTAAAAAAAAAATTGTACTGCATTGTATTTGTTTATTTAGAAACATTGTAACTGTTGAACAGGTTTACTGACTCTGGGAATTGTACTGTCCTTTGGGGTATTATTTGTATTATTGCGAGGATTTTAAATATCTAAAAGTTATTATGATTTATGTTGAAAATCGAGGGCGTGACAATCCATCTTCTTCGCATATCTTCCTTGTGTGTGTGTATCGAAGATTCCAACCTGCGGCCAATGCTTTGGGAGCCCAAACCATTTTTTTGAAACATTTTTGCATTTTACTCTTTTGCATTTTTTGGCTTCTTAGACTATGTACATACTAATGTATTTTGAATTCGTATAGTGTTTTAGAGATAGGTACAAGCATTTTGCAACATGTGAAATGATGAAAGTATATCATGGATTGATTTTTTACCATGTTGTCCTCGAGTATTTATCATTGTATTATAACATGTACTATGATTAATATTTGTCGATTGTTGTTAGAGATACATTGTGAATTTTTTTTTGGTTATTTCGCTAAACAAATACCCGTGTCTCAAATTAGAAACTCTCCACTCTCTAAATTTTTTGTTGCTAATTAGGAATCAATTAAAGGGAAGAAAAAAAAAGATATCGTTAATATTCTCAACAGTGATGCATCTTTCTTTGTTATTAGAGCATCCACAGTGGTATAATCAAAACTAAAATGTTGTTAAGATTAACAACATTTGTTCAAAAAAAGAGCTCACAATAGAATAATCAGATTTAACAACTTCTTAACAACTCATCAAATTTTGGTCATTGGATAATCAAAACTAGCAACTTTTTGCCAATAATCAAATTTAGCTGTCCCCATATTTCCTCAATCAAGTACACTATCATCAAACAAAAAGATTCTCTCTCTTCCATTTTCAACATATTTCTAAGAAAAATACTTTTAAAATAAGTTTTTATTTTTGTTTGCAAATTTTTTTCAAAACTAGTTTTTTTTTTTGCGAAAACTATTTTTTATCATTTTTTTTTTGTGCAAAAACAGTCTTCTTATTAAAACTTTTTTTTTCATCAAAAACTGTGGAGTATTTTTTTTCAAAAACTTTTTTTTTTTACTTTTTCCCGAAAACTATTTTTTTTTAAATCAAAGTTTTCAAAAAACTATTTTCTCTTTTTCTAATGACCTATTTTTATTAGTTTGAAACCTATTTTTAAAAACTTATTTTCTATGTCACAATTTTTAGATTTTTGTAAATTAAAAATGTGATGTGGCAAGTCTTTGTTATTCAAATTTGATTGTACCATTATGGACCTCTACATTGCTAACTTTAACAAACCCTTAAATGCATAACCAAAAGATGATGTGGCAACTTTTAATTATTGATTTTTGATTATTCCACTGTGGATGCTCTAATGACCTATTTTTATTAGTTTGAAACCTATTTTTAAAAATTTATTTTCTATGTCACAATTTTTAGATTTTTGTAAATTAAAAATGTGATGTGGCAAATTTTGGTTATTCAAATTTGATTGTACCATTGTGGACCTCTACATTGCTAATTTTAACAAAACCTTAAATGTATAACCAAAAGATGATGTGGCAACTTTTGATTATTGATTTTTGGTTATTCCATTGTGGATGCTCTTACGGTAGGATAAGAGAGGACATATGTGTCATTTATTTAGTTAAAAAGGGTAAATGAAAATGCAAAACTAGAATGTGAAGAGGACCCATAGGCGAACTTTTGGCTTTTGCTCTCCTTCAATCGTACTTTGAAGATCAATTTTCGTAGAATGTGTTTTGGCTCCACCACCCAAACAGCCAAAAGGAGAAAGGGTGGAAATGAAAATGAGAAAAGAGCCCCTCCCAAACAGGCTCGAAAAGGAATGAGGAATTTTTAAAAAATCTATCGACTGCAACAAAAAAATCATAAGCATTAATTTATGCACGGTTGGATTGAGAAAATTCAATCTCGATGTTCCCAATCAAAATACAACTCATTTTGGGCACGCGAATAGCAAATGAATTCTGTTTTGCACGATACTTGACACGTAACTTAAGAACACATAGCAACTAATATATGATGTTTGGAGTATACAAAAAAATTGGCACCTCACAAATCACAATAGTGTTTGGACCCCACTTCTAAGCGCATGAGTCTTTCGCATTGTCAAAGGTGAAGCAATGTGTATTAGATTTAAGAGAGCGTTCAAATGTTGAATCTATTAATGCATTATGTTTTTAAGCCTTAAACATGTTTTTTTGTGAATTCTTTTTTATGGTATTTGTAATTAATTCTATTTGTAGAAATAAAGAATAAGAACTTCAAGGCTTATGCCTCTCAACGCGGTTAATGCCTCGCCTCATGAGAGTTCAATCGCCTTGCCTTTCACTTTGTCCTCCGAATACTTCGATGGAAGCTGCCTAAAGCTTGAAGTTTCCAGTTTGAAAAGTACTAAAACCACCACCTTAGTCCGCAGATGCGGTATAGATACAACACTTAGCATTACATGCACAACTCAAGTTCAGACCTGTAAGCTCAGCGTCAATAACCCGAGTTTTAACCACGGAACCAATGGCCCTCTCGAAGTTCTCAGTTTGCCAATGAAATTATTTATGTAACAATCACAATGTGAATGTGACTCAACTCACATCTCAAGCATTTTCGATACTCTAGCTAGCCTTTAACGACCCCACATACCATGGACATCAACTATGGCTATTGAGGAAGGTGAGAAGTAGCTGGTTCACCTGGTCAGGGAATTGCTCCTGAACAAAATGGGAACCTTCAGGCGCATAGATCGTCTCCAAGTTAGGGACATCAGTCTTCACCTCTCCACTCCTTATGTAGTCCTCCATTCCTGGAAATTTGAAGACGTAGTCCTCCTCCCCCATGATCAGCATTGCCGGAACTTTGATTTTCGAATCTGGTAAGTCCAAGTGTTTGTGCATTGACCTGTTATGGAAATCAAGTAGAAAGTTTCTGCAATTATGAAGAAAACATTTTTAAAAAAAAAGGCACTGTAGTAAACTAATAGGATGATCACTTCATTCAGTCGAACAATGCTTGCGACTCTATATTTAGGGATGAAGGCAAGATATCAAAATGGTAAGAGTCTATGCATATGTTAAATCTCCACTAGTTCCTAAAGCTTTTCAAGCTATCTAACACCCTCTTTTAAGCACAGTTTCGTCTTCCACTTGGAGGTGCAAACACCGAAATGCATAAAGCAGTCAAACGGATAAATAATGCAGATGGGAAAACATGAACCCAAGACCTCACATGAACTAAAGGTCTGATATCTTGTTAAACCAACACTTGCAAAAGCTTAAGCTTATAGGCAGCTAATTGTATAGATGGAGTTATCCAACAATATGGATAAGGAGCAGAGTTTCACTTCTCCCCTCTTCATCTTGGTGTATATCACATGAATAATCTCTTTCTAATAGCAAGATATTATGACTAGAATGGCTTTTCCATAGATAAAATGGTTGATCAAATATCAAGCAACCACTATTGCATTTAACCACCTGTTGTTGTTGTTGTTGTTTTTTTTTTTTGAAACTTCAGAAATTCAAATTTAACCACCTGCTTTAATCATGTATGAATCAGTAAGTACAAAACACAGAGCAAATCAGTTGAATGATCCACCATTTGCTCATCATAGTGACAAGGTCATCAACCAAAATTCGTAGAACAAAACCAAAAGAAAAAAAAAATCCAATTTCGTGGGAGTTCGGAAGGAAAAGATACTTCACTTGAGTTCTTCAGTAGCACTAATACTAGAATATCGGTTGGGATTTGTTCAAAGGATATAAAACCCCTGACCTGTAAGGAACTTGTAATCCAGTTTGAAATCCGGATTTCTCATATAAAGCTCCATAGGCTGCCATATCTTCATCTGTTAACCAAGGGGGTAAAGGAGTGGATGGTTCCACCATATCCATGATTTCCTCATTTTCCCCAGCTATTGGTATTTCACTTTTGGAGAAGAGTATATAGATGTTCCGAACGACTGTTTTGGCATCAAAGCGACAAAAATCAGCTTCAGCTCGTCCAGGTTCCTATAATGAATCTCCAAATGACGTGAATGAAAACCAGTGAGATATGCTTTCCAATTCTGGACAGGTAAGTTGGTATACAGACCACGCGTACCTTCCATCTTGAGATGTAGAAACCCTCTGGGAGGCCCTTATGATGTGCAACGGCACGTAGGGGCCTAAATGGAACACCCAATGGAAGACCCAATGTTACTACTCCTGATATCCTATTTGGGTACAGAAGGGCAAGGAGGTAAGCTATTGAGGATCCAAAGTCTTTACCAACAAGAAAAACCTGCAAGTATATATACATATACATATATATATGTATATCAGTCCGGATCACGTCAGGGATCCCTTTACCTGATTCTGGTCCACACCTCCCCTTTCCCGATCGAATTTCAATGATCCGAGCCGCTCAATATGTTCAGAACGTGATTTTAACGGTACTGAGAGAGAGAGAGAGAGAGAGAGAGAGAGAGAGAGAGAGAGAGAGAGAGAGAGATCATTATAACTTATAAGAGACTAATCTTTCAAAAACTTTCGTATGTTTGTTTTTTTTTGGCTCAAATTAAAGCTTAATGATCCTGAAGCATTTTACCAAGTCATTTCTAGTAAGTGTTAAGTTATGGGTGTATGTGTAATTAGTGTGTAATTGAGTCCTTGTGTAATTAGATTAGAAGATAAGGATCTCGGTGTAATTATTCTTTTAGTCTTGTATAAACTAACGTAATGAGAAAATAACCCTAGTTTTTTGGGTTTCTAATTCTATTGCTCAGTTTACATGGTATCAGAGCAATCGATCACTTTGGGACCCATCTTTCTACCATCGTCGGCCTCCCATAAAGCTCCGACGAGACCTCGTTGCTCCTGACATCGTCTCCTCCTCACATCGTCTGCCTTCAATCAGGCTCCGACATGTCTCTTCTCTTTCCAGCGAGACTTCTGATAGGTATTCATAGTCGGCCTTCACTCGCCGACGTCCGGCAAACGTTGTTGAGCTCCGGCGACTTCTGGGTTTAAGATTCTTACCCTCGCCGACCTCTGCCTAACCACGTAGAGGTGGTTTGGAAACCTCCGACAGATTTCGGAACAGGTATTGTCAACCCTTTCTGATCTCTCACGCTGCTGTTGCTTCCAAATCCAGTGATAACCACGTGCAGGTGGTTGTTCAGAGTTTTTTTTTGGTAACCCTCGCTGCTTTTGCTGTTTTTTTTTTGGGTACTCTAATCTGCATTTTTCGGACTGATTTTACTTAGGTTACACTTATTTGTTGCGGATTTGATCGGGTATTGCTTATTTGAAAGTGCTATCCTTCTGTTGAAATGTCGGTGGATAAACAAAAGTCTTGAGTCGCGTAGGGACTCTAGATAATTTTTCTCTGGATATTTGCCACATTAAGTTGGATGGTACCAATTATTTGATTTGGTCTCGTACTTTTACCTTGGCTATTGAGGCCAAAGGGATGTCAGAGTTCATTGAGGGCCCTGTTGCTCCACCTATCGAGGCAGTTGAACTCAAGAAGTTTAAATCTCGGAAATCGTTAGTTATGACCTGGTTATTTAATTCTATGAGGGCAGATATTCGTCATACTTTTCTGCTTCTTGATACTCCACATAAGATTTGGACTACTGCAGCCCAAACTTATTCCCAGCAGGGAAATGATGCACAGTGTTTTGAATTGAGGAAGAGGCTCCGTACATTGGAACAAAATCATCGTTCCGTTGCTGTGTATTTTGCTGACTTGAATGGAGTATGGCAGGAATTTGATTATTATCAGGGATTTCAGGCTGTTTGTGCTGTTGATGCCGCTGCTTGGTTAAAGCGGTTGGAGAAGGAACGTGTTTATGATTTTTTGGCTGGACTTGATATAGAATATGATCCGATTAGAGTGCAGGTGTTGGGGCGTATTCCGTTTCCGTCATTGGGCGAGGCCTATGCCATTGTTCAGCAGGAGGAGAGTAGGAGAGGTGCTATGTTGGACACTCCTACTCCTGAGCGTTCTGCCTTGGTTGCCATTCCTCAGGGTGGGCTTGTTCCACAGAGTGGTAAATCACAGTCTCGTACTAGTAGTGGGCCTCTTGATCGAGAGTCACTCCGGTGTGATCATTGCCACAACACTGGCCATACTCGGGATTTCTGTTGGAAGTTACATGGCCATCCTTCTCGTGGGCGAGGGGGTGGACGCGGTGGTCGAGGTCGTGGTTCCATGCGTTCTCAGGCTCAGGCCCATGTTTCGGAGTCTACCTTGTCTGATTCTGGGTTCAGTACTGGGGTTCAGATGTCTTCTGATCATATTAGTGGTTTTTCTCAGGGGGAGATGCAAGCTCTCAGGCGCCTAATGGCTCGGGCTGATTCTCCATCTACTATAACTCCTCCTTCCACAGCAAGTGCCACTTCCTCTTATTTTGCTCACACAGGTATTCCGGCTAGTGCCTTTACTGCCTCTTCTGCAATTCCTTGGATTATAGATTCCGGTGCTTCAGATCATATGACAGGTTGTTCCTCTGTATTTGATTCTTACTCTACTTGTTCTGGTAAGGATAAGGTTAGGATAGCAGATGGATCATTCTCTGCTATTTCAGGGAAAGGTTCCGTTCGTTATTCTCCCTCTATTTCCCTCTCTTTAGTTTTACATATTCCAAATTTTGCCACTAACCTTTTGTCCGTTAGTAGTCTTACTCGTTCTGCAAATTGTTCAGTGACCTTTTTTCCTACTTATTGTGTTTTTCAGGAACTGGACACGGGCAAAGTGATTGGCAGTGGTAAGGCACAGGATGACCTCTATTTTTTGGAGTCTGCACCTCGTTCACCTATGTCATGTGGTCGTGCTCTGCAAGCAGATACGAGTTCACCTCTTTCTATGTTACATCAGTGGCACCGTAGATTGGGTCATCATTCTTTTGGAATTTTAGAGAAACTTTTCCCTACTTTAATTAAGCATTGTTCTAGGAGTCAGTTTTTTTGTGAAGCTTGTGAGCTTGGAAAACATAGACGTTCTTTTTATGCACCTATTAATAAACGGAGTGCCTCTCCTTTTATGGTCATTCATTCTGATGTTTGGGGTCCTTCCCCTGTTCCCTCTCTTAAAGGTTTTCGCTGGTTTGTCACTTTTATTGACTGTTATTCTCGTGTTACTTGGGTGTATTTACTTAAATCAAAGAATGAAGTTTTTTCTTGTTTTAAATCTTTTCATGCGATGGTGCGCACCCAATTTGATGCGAATATAAAAATTCTACGTAGTGACAATGGCACTGAGTATATCGATAGGATTTTTCGGACCTTTCTGGATGAAAATGGCATTCTTTTTCAGACGACTTGTGTTGACACTTCACAACAAAATGGAGTTGCTGAACGCAAAAATCGTCATCTTGCTGAAGTTGCTCGCTCTCTGTTATTTACCATGAATGTTCCCAAATATTTATGGGGCGAAGCGATTTTGACTGCAACTTACCTTATTAACCGTATGCCATCTAGTGTTCTCCACTTCAAAACTCCCATTGAGTGTCTTCCTGGTAGTTTTCGTGTCATGACTCTTCCTCCGAGAGTCTTTGGTTGTGTATGTTTTGTTCATGCTCCTCATCCCTCTGGAGGCAAGTTAGGTCCTAAAGCCCATAAATGTATTTTCATTGGGTACTCTCCTACCCAGAAAGGCTATAAGTGTTATGATCCGTCCTCTAGGAAATTTCTTGTCTCTATGGATGTCACTTTTTGGGAAACAGACCCTTTTTACTCTCCTTCCCATCCATCTCTTCAAGGGGAGCATAGGCATAGGCAGGAAGAGATAAGGGAAGTTTATAGTCATGGTCAGGGGGAGGAATTATTTTTTAATCATGGTGAGGGGGAGAAGGAAAACTCTGCAGCGGAACCAGTATCTGCAGAAAGAGCAACACATGACATTGGTGGTGATATTGAGAATAGATCACAACGGTGGCAAAGGCCTGACTTGCAAGTCTATACTAGAACTAGACGGAAAAATGGAAAGCTCCCCTATGTGATGCCACCTTGTCAATCACAATTGCCTGCTCCAGTTCTGAATTCCTCAGCCGACTCATCTGGTAATGAATCCTCTCCCATTGAACCTCCTTTTATTGATTCTGATAATCTTCCTGTTGCTCTTCAGAAAGGTGTTAGGTCATGCACCCTACATCCTATCTCGCAGTTTGTTTCTTATGATCGTTTATCTCCTTCGTACCATGCCTTTGTTTCGTCTCTTTCTTCTATATCTACTCCACAGAATTGGCAGGATGCACTGGTAATACCTAAGTGGAAAGGAGCTATGGTAGAGGAGATGACAGCTTTGAAAAAGAATGGCACTTGGGAGTTAGTATCACTTCCAGAAGGGAAGAAATCAGTGGGATGCAAGTGGGTTTTCACTGTTAAGCAGAATTCTGATGGTACTGTTGAGAGGTACAAGGCGAGACTTGTTGCCAAGGGTTTTACTCAAACCTATGGTATTGATTATGAGGAGACGTTTGCTCCGGTAGCAAAGATGAACTCTGTACGAGCCCTACTATCATGTGCTGCAAATTTGAATTGGCCCCTACAACAATTTGATGTGAAGAATGCATTCCTTCATGGTGAATTAGAGGAGGAGGTATATCTGGATATACCTCCAGGTTTTCTTCCTCTGAAACTGAAGGAAAGGTCTGTAGGTTGAAGAAGGCTCTCTACGGGTTGAAGCAGTCACCTAGGGCTTGGTTTGGCAGATTTTCGAAGGCTATGTTGAGGTTTGGATACAAACAGAGCCATGCAGATCATACTATGTTCATCAAGGGGGCTGCTGGTAAGATTGCTGTCCTTATTGTCTATGTTGATGATATAATAATGACAGGCAATGATGTGGATGAGATTCTTAATCTTAAGTCTAATCTGGCTCAAGAGTTTGAAATTAAGGATTTAGGATCACTGAGATACTTTCTAGGGATGGAGGTGGCAAGGTCTAATAGAGGTATTTTTATCTCCCAACGGAAATATATACTTGATCTTTTGGAAGAAACAGGTATGTTGGGTTGTAGACCTGCGAATTCTCCTATTGAGGCGAACCATCATCTTAGTGGAGATGTGGGAGAGCACACTGATAAGGAGAGGTATCAACGACTGGTGGGTCGATTGATATACTTAGCTCACACTCGACCGGATGTTACTTATGCAGTTGGTGTTGTTAGTCAGTTTATGCATGATCCTCGTACTCCACATCTGGATGCAGTTTATCGTATCTTGAGGTATCTCAAGTCAGCTCCAGGGAAAGGAATTTTGTTCTCTAATCATGGTCACCTGCGGTTGGAGGTTTTCACTGATGCTGACTGGGCTGGATCTGTGGATGATAGACGCTCTACTTCGGGCTATTGTACTTGTCTTGGAGGGAATTTGGTCACTTGGCGAAGTAAGAAGCAATCAGTGGTTGCCAGATCAAGCGCAGAAGCAGAGTATAGAGCTATGGCTCATGGTGTTTGTGAGCTCTTGTGGCTCCAAACCTTGTTACGTGATTTGGGAATTTCTGATAGTAGTCCAATGAAACTTTACTGTGACAATAAAGCTGCCATCAACAATGCTCATAATCCTGTCCAGCATGATAGAACGAAACACATAGAGATTGACAGGCACTTCATCAAGGAGAAGCTGAGTGATGGGTCGATATGTATGCCTTTTGTGAAATCGGAGGATCAATTGGCTGACGTATTCACAAAAGGGCTTGGTAGCAAGAGTCTCCACCCCACTGTGTTCAAGTTGGGCTTAATTGATATTTTTGCACCAACTTGAGGGGGAGTGTTAAGTTATGGGTGTATGTGTAATTAGTGTGTAATTGAGTCCTTGTGTAATTAGATTAGAAGATAAGGATCTCGGTGTAATTATTCTTTTAGTCTTGTATAAACTAACGTAATGAGAAAATAACCCTAGTTTTTTGGGTTTCTAATTCTATTGCTCAGTTTACAGTAAGGAAACAATCTAGAAGTGATAGGGATTCTACCATTGTAACTCAAGTTCCAAAGATCACCTTTTGGGTGCATTAAGCAAGACTGATTCTTGAGATCTACATTCAACACAATCCCCACAAACCCCAATCGATAATTTTAACAACTATATCAAGACAGAAACCTTAGCACTGACATGGATCTGGTCCTTGGTCCTAAAACTTTGTTAGGTAACAAAGAAATTCCACTCCTGTGACCTGCATTCAGATTCTCAAAACTCCATGTAATTTAGTTTATTTCTAATTCTAATTACGTCACGAAACTGATAGATAGTTTCCAGTCTGCAACAGCAAACTTGTAAGGAATCAAAAACCCTTCATTGCCATGCAAACCTGACACATATGTTCAGCAACCATGTGATTTGCAATCTCACATGTAGTTCACATTACATTAGCAAATATGGGATCATGATCGGGGGAATACCATTACACTGAGACCTAAGAAGCATGGACACAAACACATAAACGGACACAGATGTGGACATGTGATACAACAATTTCAAATTAAAAGGCACACAGACACGGTGGCATATACAAAAAATATATATATACATGTAAACATATGTATGTCTAAATTGTGTTTAGAACGAATATGGTATCCGCAAACTCCCAAACTAACTTAGCACAAAAAAGAATAGGAACACTGCTCCAACATAATTAAGAGATAATCCACCAAAAAGACAAACCACAAGGCATAAGTGACAAGTTTGTGACAAATTTAACTCTCAAAATAGTTTTTCACATTTTTTCTAGATGAAATGACAGAACACCATGTCCCTATATGTGTCTCACTTGAGGCACCCGTGTCCCAGATATGTGCCATGTTCAATTTCATAACAAATAATTAAACACGCCACTTGGTCTGCCTCAGAGTATCCCGACCACTTAAGTGTATTGGTGTTTCATAGACTGACACAGATTGTGTAGTGGAGCGAAATATTCGAAGGTTCAGGAGGCTCGGGAGTAGATATGATGATGCCTGACCAAACAGTTGTCTCAGTTCAGTTGCTCGGAGAGGAATCCATAATACGTCAGTCCTACGCAGTATCCGAAGGATAAAGTGCCTCGAGGGACCCGGCCGAGCTTCGATCATGCTCCGAAGGAAGATACCCGTTTGTTCGGATATGAAAGTCGTACAGCTCCGTTCGTTCGGTGAGATACGTCGACTCTCACTTCTCATTCCTTCGGACACGATAGCTTCATTCGGAGACAACAGTGCCAGAACCTTCTAGAAGGTTCCAAAGAAACGTGGGGAAGCCTCTCTGATAGGGGATGGGACAGCTCTGAGTGATGTGACCCCCCCTTTGTTTTGACTGGGCGGCTCCCCATTCTCCCACAAGCGGCGGTCATTTAATGCTCCTGACACGTGACGTCACCGAGCATCAGTGAGCACGTGGGAGAGAGAAACTACCCGTTCTGCCCTCTATCTTTCCTCGCCTATAAATAGAAGGATATCTCCCCCAAGAAGGAGGTGAGCTCTCTACACACTCTTTACTCCCCTAACATATATTTTCTTACCAAACTTCTTCCCGGCTCCTTTTCTGACTAGATCGTCGGAGTCTTTTCCCGGAGGAGCCACCCCCTCCGGTTCTGTAGATCCCTGACGTCCGGTGCCACGTCGTTCGGTCCAGAAGGGTCAAGATTGAGGAGAAGAAATCAGCCCCCCACAATTGGCGACTCTGCTGGGGAAGCTTTAACCTAGCATCGTGGACCTGATTTCTACCCTCATCACGACACTATTTCAGACCGACTCACCCACACCCTCATCTTCCTATGGCTCAACACATCCCACCTTCTGGCCCGGAGAACTTCACCTTGGGATTGTCCGGGTATGGATCCATCAACCATGAACACGAACACACAACACTTCCACATCAGTCGGTCTCTCGACGGCTTTCATTTCCACCAACAGAGCTGGATGTGGCCCTGGCGGAGCAAAAACGCCAAGCAGCGGTCATAGCCATGCTACAACAACGTTTAGAAGAGCGGGATGGCAACCAACTTGCCACCCCTGTGGCTGTCCATCAAGCTGGACCTAGTCAACCGGCGGGACGCCGAAAGAGAAGCAGGCGGACCCACCATAACCGAACTACAGAGCCAGCAGTTACCGAGAGACGAACCGTCTTCGAGCGGCTAGAACCCAGCGCTCGGCCACAAGAAACTGGCTCGCGTCCACGGCTGGAGAGTCTTGCACGAACGGAGAGCACTCGTTCTTCGGCAACACACTCCACCGCAGGAACACACCGAGCGGAAGCATCGGGCCAAGGGCGTCGTCCGTCCAGACATCACTCAGATATCAGAAGGGAAAAACAGCCCATGAACCTGAATGATTCACCACGGCGGAGCTACCGTGATGAATTTCCCGAACGATCAGTATCACCATATCAGGATTCCGAGTGTCGCCGTGAAAAACGGCCAACGGAAGGGTCTCGAAGTCGTCTAATGATTCCGAGTCAGGAAGGACGCTCGGAAAAGGCTAACACCATCACCCTTTACGACCAATTCACTGGACTTCCGACGGGGTACCAACCGGTGGCTGGTCCTCGGGAGATTCCACAAGCTCGGCCAGGAGGGTCCGAGCGGGCCCATGGGCAAATGAAAGAGCAGGGAGAACGACGGGGATACCGGACCGAGCATCCTCATCGGCCCCATCATAAACGACGGACGCCCGAGCCTCGTCCAAATTTGCCACCTGCAGTAGTCCAACCGAGCCCCGTACCGGAAGACAATTCGAAGCTCGGGAAGGCGAAAGCGTCCCCCTTCGTAGACGCTATACAGCAAGAGCGACCACCAGAGCGGTTCGTCATGCCGAAGCTCAAACGATACGAAGCCAAAGAGGACGCAGTCGCATTCGTCTGCCGCTTTCGCCAAATGATGAGCCTCCACAACTTCTCTGACGCACTTATGTGCAAAATCTTCCCGCTCTCGTTAAGTGAGCCAATCATGCTCTGGTACAATCAGTTGAAACCAAAGTCCATCACCTGTTTCAACGAGCTTGAGTTGGAGTTCACGAAGAGGTTTGTAACCAGCAACGTCCAACCAAAAACTCTCTCCATGCTGGTGAATATGAGGAGAACCTCGGGAGAAACTCTTCGGCTCTACACCGAGCGATACTGGGAGGTATACAATCTCATTCCTGACTGTGATCAAGGCGTAGCTGCTGAATCGTTTATGAACGGCCTGGATCCAAATTCAGCCATGTTTCGGGATCTCTCGAGAAACCCACCCAAGAGCATGGGGGAACTGATGACCATTATCGAGAAGGATTGCGTACATGAGGAGGCAATGGCCGAACGTCATGTTCCGAAGGCAGCAGAAACGGTTAAGGCTCATCCGGCGGCTCGAAAGCAAGTGGCCAACGTCGGTCAGACGCCGAAGGTAAATCAGCCGAACAACCGAAATCGACCCCCGCAGCACCAACAGCACGTGGTGCAACAGAAACGGGAACCAAGGCCAGATGAGTACGTTGCCGAGCAAACAACATTCACGGAGCCCATCTACAAGCTTCTCTCTATTATCGGAACGCTCCCATTCTTCTCTTGGCCAACGGGACTCCTCGGCACGGCTGGCCAGGGACCTGGGATGTGCTCATACCACAAGGAGCGAGGGCATTACACAACCAAGTGCCAGCCATTTAAAAGGTACTTGGAAGAGCTTGCCGCGGCTGGACATCTCAATCCCTGGATCGACACTCGGAAAAGTCCACTTCCGCCCCCACCTCCGTTGCTCGGTGGTAACGTTAGTGTAATTCAGGGGGTGGCTTCGGAGGAACGTGTATCCGAGCTACAGACGGAGATCAATACAGCCGTCGCCGCCTTGTCAATTTGCAACATCGGTACTTCGGCCAAAAGGAAATTTGAAGATCCGAATCGTGACGGCCCAATTACTTTTACGACCGAAGATTTGAAGGGAGTTCAAATCCCACATACCGATGCCCTTGTCGTTACGGTAATCATTGACCAATCCACCGTTCAAAGGGTGCTGGTTGATCAGGGAAGCTCGGCGGATGTGATATTCTATTCTACTTTCAAGAGTCTCGGCCTGTCCCCGAGTTAGCTTCGAACAGCAACAGCGCTGCTCGTCGGCTTTACGGGCGCCCCGGTTTGGCCACTCGGTATGATCAACCTCCTTGTGAGAGCCGGTTCCCGAGTGATTGACGTCGAATTCATAGTGGTTAGCTTTCCTAGCCCCTATAACGTCATCCTCGGTCGAGCCTGGCTACACGGGATGCAAGCGGTGGCCTCCTCATACCATCAAGTTGTGAAGTTCATCGGGTGGAACGGAAGGCAAGAAAACCTCCGAGGAGATCAAGTGCAATCCAAGAAATGCTATATCAGCACAGTCACGACGAAACAAAGCTGCTTGGAGGTGCAGTGTGTGGAGAGTGGGGAAATAGACGTGCTTGAAGACGTTGGGCTTCCGGCCGAGCAACGGTCTTCCGAGGAACTCATTCGCATGCCAATCTCGGAAGATGGCACCCGGTACTTTCTCATCGGCAGTTCCTTGACCGAGGAGGAGCGGAATGAGATGTTCGACTTCCTCCTGCGACACATTGAGGTATTTGCTTGGACCCCGCAGGAGATGCCAGGCGTAGATCCCTCGTTTGCAACCCATTTTTTGAACGTCGACCCGAATAGAAAGCCTGTGGTGCAGAAGCTTCGGCGTTCGTCGGCCCTTCATGTTGATGCTGTGATGGCAGAGGTGGATCAATTGCTGGAGGCAGGGGCAATACGAGAAATTCTTTACCCCACTTGGTTGGCTAACCCTGTTGTGGTTCCGAAGAAAAATGGAAAGCTGAGGGTTTGTGTGGACTACACGAACCTCAATGATGCTTGCCCAATGGATAGGTTTCCCCTCCTTCGGATCGAGCAAATGGTGGACGCAACTGCGGGATGTGAGCGGTTGAGTTTCATGGACGCCTACCGAGGGTACCACCAGATCGCCCTTGCAAAAGACGATCAGGAAAAGACAGCCTTCATCTCGCCTCGGGGCGTCTATTGCTACAACGTTGTCCCGTTCGGTTTGAAGAACGCCGGGGCTACATTTCAACGAACGATAACGTCCATGTTCCCTGGGATGCTCGGACGAATTCTGGAGGCTTACATCGATGACTTGGTATGCAAGAGCAAATTCGCTCGGGATCATCTTCGGGACCTCGGGGAGGTTTTCTCCGTACTGAAGAAACGAAAGCTGCGACTCAACGCTGAGAAGTGTGCGTTCGGAGTCAGCTCTGGAAAATTCCTTGGTTACATTGTTAGTCGCCGAGGCATTGAGGCTGATCCGACGCAACTCACAGCTGTGCAAAACCTTCGAGCTCCAACGACTATCAGGGAAGTGCAACGTCTTACCGGAATGGTTGCGGCGTTGAATCGGTTTATACGACGCTCGGGAGATCTATGTCGACCGTTCTTTCAAGCCATCAAAACCAGCCGCCGAAGATTTGTGTGGACCGAGGAATGCGAGCAGGCGCCGCAATCACTGAAAGCCTACTTGTCCTGTGCTCCACTCCTCGTCAAGCCACAACCTGATGAAGATCTGTATCTTTACCTCGCTGTCTCGGATCATGCCACCA
This sequence comes from Rhododendron mucronatum var. ripense, assembly GCA_019656295.1. Taxonomy (NCBI): domain Eukaryota; kingdom Viridiplantae; phylum Streptophyta; class Magnoliopsida; order Ericales; family Ericaceae; genus Rhododendron; species Rhododendron mucronatum. The sequence goes on from BPLT01000173.1 coordinate 386,433, forward strand.
GTTCAGTGCTCGTTTGGTCCAGAAGGGTCAAGATTGAGGAGAAGAAATCAGCCCCCCACAGATTGCGGACACCAAAGGAGGAACTCAACTCATGAGAAGAGGGAGATTTTTGGCAAAGCAATTGTAGTATTCCAGCATCAATTCTCCAGTCCACACCCGCAAAGAAACTAAGCAACTAGGGAGACTTCTTGCACTCATTCAACTACGAAATAACCAATTCTACACACACATGCTAGTGGCCATTCTTCGAGTAAATCACATTTATAGGCACTGTCTTTTCTTAACATGAAGTCCCAATACAGCAAAGTCATTCTATAGACGAGTTCATCCTCTTTCGATTAGGATAACATTGTTCTTAAAAAAACGAGCACTGTCTTTGATACCATTGGAGTGTTTGGGAGCCTATTCTGAAATGAATTCTGCCAAATATATTAGGAAAAATTAATTGAAGAAGGTAGAACCCAAAAGATCATCTCCGTAGGTGCTTTTTGAGTTACCAATAGGCAATACAAATTCACCTACTAACCGTCTGCATAATCTAAAACAATAAATGGCTCTCAAGCACCCGTAGTAGGTTCCGTAACAAACAAGAGAGGTCCATGCACTTAGGGGTTGGCTCCACAGAAACTTGTGGTGTTGAGGATGTCGGGGCACATGGTGACAGGTCGAGTGACTCCATGGGTATTTTTTACTGGTATTTCTATATTGAAATTTTTTCCAAACTAATAAATGACCCATTCAAGTTTGATGTTGACACCACAATAGATAATTTTTCAATCCTCAAACACCACAAAAATTAAACTACAGATGTTGTCAACTTCCATGCAGCCAATTCATTCAGGTCTTTGCCTTTTCTTTAACCGGACTCCTTGTTAGTGGACGTGGGATTGGATCCCCATGGATTAGTCGAGATCGCGTAAGCTATCCCGGACACCTCTAGTTACCAAAAAGATTTATAATTAATTACCGAGAGTATTGATGTTTATGAATGACCCTATGATCCCAAACTTCTGGAGTCATATCACGATGTTCGAGGTCCACCCAATAAATTTTCCTAGCAAGACAACTCCAAATTACACTATTGAGAAAGCAAGGGAGAGTACCTTGGGAATGTCGAGAGGATCGAGAAGTGCAACCATGTCATCGACAAAGTCAACGTGTGAGGTCTTTCCGGGTTCGGGTGGCGGGTCGGACAGCCCGTATCCCTTGTAATCGGGTGCGATCGCTTCGTAACCGGCGTTTACAACGGCGATCATCTGGTGGCGCCACGAGTACCATATTTCAGGAAAGCCGTGGAGGAATATCACCGCCATGGGACCGGTTCCGGTCTCAGCCACGTGGAGCTTCAGACCATTTTACTTCGACGTACATGTGTTGTATTTGGTCCATTGAGTTTGTAGAGTGAGAGAGAGGGAGAAGGAGTTGGAGAAGGAGGAGGAGTAACAGTTTGTGGTTTTAGAGAGAGAATATAGGTTCAATCCACGGGCCGTTGATGTTGTTGTTGACAGGACCTACTATAAGGAGAATAATTTTGTTCACACTGGCCTTATTTACTCCCGACGAGGATATGCTCAATATGTGTTCCAATTTGCTGATTGAAACTACTCAATTTTTTCAGATTCATTTGTTAAGAGATCATGATGAAATTCAACTCAATCAAATATCGGTAAGAACTTCATCTAGGCATTTGTTTATTTTCATTCAAATTCTTGACTGAAAATTTGAATTGTTAGATCGAGCACTTGTCAATATTCAATTAAGCTGAATTTTCGTTTAGTTTTCCAACAACTGAATCCAAATAAAATGAGCAGTTCCAATTATCATATTAAGACACAGAATGAGCATACCCTCCTAAGGGTGAACAAAATTGCTCTCATATAAAAGAAGACCATTTTACGACTGAGTTTTTTCTTCTTCTTTTTTTGGGGAAATTACAGTAAGCCCCCTTCAACTATACCTCGGTAACGAGTTGCCCCCTTCATCGTTTAACTCGGACACTTATCCCCCTTCATCTTTTATGGCGTGACACTTAACCCCCTGCCGTTAGTGAGCCGTTATGAATTTAAACGGAAGGTCATGTGAACAGTACACGACCTTATTAATGACAAGTCATGCCCTTATAAATACATACAACGGTAAACTCTCTCTCTCTTTGTGCCCCCTCCCAACGGTACTCTCTCTCTCTCTCTCTCTCGCTCTCTCTCTCTCTGCGATGGAAGGTAGAACTGGGTCTTCCAATTGGGATCCAAATGTGCTGTGCAATTGTGGCATCAGATAGAGCTGATCAAACAATTCCTTTTGAAATAGATTTTTCAAATCATGCATGTAAATTTGAAATTGAGTGTGGCAAATAACAAATATAGATGTGAGAATGAAATCTCCATATAAAGATTTATAAAAATAAGTATGAAAAGGCTTGGACCCATAATAGAACTTAGAGAGAGAGAGAGAGAGAGAGAGAGACAGAGAGAGAGAAAGAGACAAAAAAACAGAGTGCTCTGTTTTTTTTTTTTTTTTTGCTTTTTGGCAGCCCCCGGATGAAGGCCCGGTGGCCGGTTGACCATTTGCAAAGGAACGATCAGCTAGCTGCACTGAATAGACAACAGCTAGCAGTATCCAATCTGCTGATCACTGAATATCTAGGACGCAACTCTAACCTTAGAAAACGTAAAGTAACCATACTAAAATTATTATGGACCTATAAAATAGAGGAAAAAACAAGAGTTCTGAAAAAAGAATGGGCTGAAACCGAGTTTCCTACGAAAAGTTATAAGCGAAACAAAAATAGCTTAAAAAGGGTAATTGGTAATTTCAGCAATTCCCTTAACGGCTCACTAACGGCAGGGGGTTAAGTGTCCGAATTAAACGATGAAGGGGGCAACTCGTTACCGAGGTATAGTTGAAGGGGGCTTACTGTAATTTCCCCCCCTTTTTTTTATATGAAGTTTGGAACTCGTGGAAAAGAAAAGAAAAGATTTTAAAAATATATTCCCCTTGTTTGGTTCTAGAAAAAAGATGGGAAAATTTCAAATACAATTTCAACTTTTTTCTTAATTTCTCTTTTAACTTTCCATCTTATTTTCTCTGTTTGGAACTTAGGAAAAGTGAGAGAAAAGATAATGGAGAACAAATGGGAGGAAAATTCTATTATTCACAAAATTTGAATTCTTTATTTTCTCTCCTCTTTCTATCCAATCCAAACAATTGGAGGAAATTTTTTTAAACTTTTCTTTCACATTTTCTAAGTTCCAAACAAAGCCTAAATCTTTTTCTCTTCTTTTCTATTTCTTTTCTCAAGTTCCAAACAGGCTGGAACTTGGGGAAGAACAGGAAATAGAAGGGAAAATAATGAAAAAAAAAGTTAGCAAAAGTTAAAAAGAAATTGGTGAGAAAATTGAACACATATTTAAAATTTTATCTTTTCTTTTTTAGAAACCAAACAATGGAAGGAATTTAACCGCTATGTTTGGTTCGTAATTTTGGATTGAAAATTTTGAGTTAAAATGTAAAAACATGTGATTGGATGGATTATTTCAAAAATGAGTGGGTCCCATTACACAGACTGACCAGAAAGGGCAAAAAAAACTAACGGATAAAGACTCACGTTTGCCAAGTTGGACCAAAAGTCTGTCACAACCTCATCTTTCTCTCTCTTCAATTACTTCCCATCCCAACTAATCTCTCTCAAAACTTACTTCAAGTGGGGCCCATTTGGTATGCTATTGGCAACAATAAAGAAAAGTTGTCGGTGTTTTAATTGTCCCCTTGACTTTTGTCCCCAGAGTTGAGTTCCAACTCTAGAACCAACTCTAAAATAATTTTTGGAGAAAAACTGAAAGAGTGGAACCGAACATAGTGAATATTTTTCTTCCTTTCCATATCTTTCCCTAAGTTTCAAACACATACTTAGCATCCTATCAAGTTGATTGATCAAATGATTCAAATGGACAGGACGTTGAATTTTTGGTCACTGTGATGTAATTTTGTTGTTTCAATGGTTATTCTATGTTTTCCCATAAATAAACAATAACAATAGTCGTTACGTCTTGTGTTTTTTTTTTCAGGTTTGTTTCCATGGTCGAAATAATTTAATAATCAAGATAGAAATTTTAAATTATTAGATCGAAACCCATTTAGTTCATGATAAATGTGTTCTGAGATCGTACCAATCGATATTCGATCAATGTGATGTTAGTGTAGTTAAATGTTCTTTTACAAAATGACTAATTTCACTCATTGTTGTCGACCCAGAAAGGGCAAACAACTGAAATTAGGCTATTTAGTCTTTCCAACAATGTAGAGGGTCTTTCAATGTGTTTTTACAACCTAAATGTGTTTCACAAACATATTAAGTGATAGCCTATTTACATGATATCTGGTTGGTGGCATGGTTTTTGTACATGTTGTTGACTAGTCAATCTGAAACTAGAACTCGCGAACCTGCCTCCTCGATTGTGGAGAGGTGGAATCTCCGTCCTCCACCTCTCGAGTTTCGATCGTAGCCCTTATATGCTTTTGTCTACGCTCCATCCATTCAACACCAAGCTCTGGCTGTCATCCAACGGGTATCTTCCCGTTTCCTTTTCCCTCTCCTTCGCCATCCTTGCGGCCGCTTCGGATGGCGAGAGACCCACTTCTGACTTGGACCAAAGAGAATAGGGGACCTTCCTGGCCGGTCCTCATTGGGTGAAGAATAGCCCAGTAGGTCCTACCCAAAGAACCCATAGCCCACTAGGTCCTCTTCATTATTCTGTTGACAAAAATATCTGTCGCAAAAAAAAAAGGCGATTGGAGAGAGACAAAAATACCACCACCACGCCGCCGACACCATCGCCACCACGCCGCCGCCGCCACCCCCACGTTACCACCACCCACACCACCATGCCACAACCACCATATCGCCGCCACCACCACCACACCACTACCACGTCGCCACCATCACCACAATGACCACCACCACGACCACCACTCCACCATTACCACCACCACGCCGCCGGTACCACCACCACTTTTTGTCTAAATTAACAGTGTTAATTTTCATATAAATTCATAGCACAATTAACACTGTTAATTAACAGTTGGCCCATACAACCTCCTACACCACCACCCATCACCACCACAACACCGCCACCGCCACCACAATGACCACCATCACGCTGCTACCACAACCAACACCACTCCACCATAACGTCTAAATTAACAGTGTTAATTTTCAGATAAATTCACACCACAATTAACAGTGTTAATTAACAGGTGGCCCATACAACCTCCTACACTACCACCGCCGCCGCCGCCACCATCATCACCACAACGCCGCCACCATCACCACGCCGTCGCCGCCACCACCAACACCATCACCACCACGCTGCCGCCACCACCACAACCATCATAATTAACAGTGTTAACTTTTGTGTAAATTAACAATGTTAATTTCCATATAAATTCACACCATAATTAATAGTGTTAATTAACGATTGGCCCATATAACCTTCTACACCACTGCCGCTGCCACTGTAAAGACCCAATATTTTTTTTAAAATAAATAATAATAATTATCAAAACAAAAATAATTATTTTGTTCGAAAAATTATTTATATCGTCACACCAATTTTATTTCCTTAATCGATCATGCGTGCTCGTACCCAACGAGTATTTTTCCTTATGTGCTTGTGTTGATCCGGACCAAACCTTCCCCAGCCTTTTTAAAATTGGTTCGGCTGAGAGAGGGAACAAAATACCACCACGCCACCACCATCATCGCCACCACAATGACCACCATCACGCTGCCGCCACCACCACAACCATCATAATTAGGAGTGTTTCTGTATAAATTAACAATGTTAATTTCCATATATAAATTCACACCATAATTAACAGTGTTAATTAACGGTTGGCCCATATAACCTTCTACACCACTGCCGCCGCCACTGTAAAGACCCGATATTTTTTTTAAATAAATAATAATAATTATCAAAACAAAAATAATTATTTTGTTCGAAAAATTATTTATATCGTCACACCAATTTTATTTCATTAATTGATCATGCGTGCGCGTACCCAACAAGTATTTTTCCTTATGTGCGTGTGTTGATCCGGACCAAACCTTCCCCAGCCTTTTTAAAATTGGTTCAGCTGAGAGAGGAAACAAAATCCCACCTTTTACTCCCTAATTCCCTCACCATTCGACACCACAAAATTAACCGCATGTTAATACCCCTTAGTCTTTACCCAAAACCCATTTAAAACCATTCCATCTCTAGTCATTGTCACCAGACTCACCACCTCCTCTCACCAATACCACCGAAGCATCCCACCACCACTTCCTTATCACCATTGCCGAGCTCCAACTGAACCACACCAACCCACCGCCATCTTCTCCGTTCACCACCCCCACCGAAATATACAGTCACTGGAAATTGAAATGTTCTAGTTTGTTTTAGAATAATTACAGTTTAACCTTCAAACTAGATTAGCTTATAAAAGTAACCCTTGAGTATTATAGGCTAAGATTATAAGTCCCGAGGTGATTTAAGAGTAAATCGTAGACTTTAGTTTCAAAAAAAAGAAAAGAGAAAATAAAAGGAATAACTTAATTTGTTTTATCGTATGATTAATTTTATTGCATGCTTATGTGTTGTTAGCATGTTAGTAATTTTAGTTGAAATGTTAAATTGTGTGAAATGTTGTTGTACTGATAGATTGGACAAATAGTTTCCCGGGGTTGGTTGCGATGTGCGGATTTAACATATTAGACGTGAAAGTAGGTTTAATGGAAAAATGGATAATGTGAGAGGATGTGATTTTGGATTCCGGGCAATCCTAGTTTGGAACCCGTGGTGATGTATTGTTGATGAATGATTGGTGGTGATCTGTTGAAAGTATGGATTTATGAACCCTGGGTACGGGCCGTACGGCATGGTGGTGGTTGGCTCTCGGATGTTGGGACGGTTCATAAGGGCTGAAAACCTTGGTTTTCGTGCGCATAGTTACTCTGATTACTTTAAGTCGACTTTGGTTTTGTTGCATGGTGGCAAGGTTTTCGGTCACCGAACATAACTGTTCGATGATAGCGGTTTGTAATGGGTTGTATTTCTTCTAAGACGGGGTCGGAGGAAGCCTCTAAGCCCTCAATACCCGCTTAGTCCAGGAGCTCCTGTTGTTTTCTTTGGAGGCATTGTAGTAAGCACCACTCTTACCCAGCAGAGTATAATGTGGGATGTAGGAGTGGGTAGAGTACCTGAGGTCGCCCTCCGGGTATATGGCGGTTGCTACAATGGTGCTCGAGACCACCGCAGGGGGCGGACTTAGAGAGAGAGGGAGGGATGGCAGTGGAGAGAGAGGTCTTAACCAGAGAGTAGATAGGTCTATTGAATGCTTGTTGAATAGTTGTTATATATGAGCCTTGGAGATGAGAGAGAGCCAGGTGCGAGGCTCCTCCCCATTGGTGGGCAGAGTGGAGGTTGACATGCCTTCGAGCTCGTAATCAAGGAACCAACAAAGGCTATTTTGGTGATACATGGAGACCTGTATCATCTGTCAAGTCAGGTGAGGTATGATACGGGCTTCGAGACGCCAAGAGGTAGGTATGATACTTCTTCCGAGATGTCAAATGGCGGTCAATGCCCCCTCTCTCTCTAGGACCGGTCAAGTTAGAGCCCGCTGGAGGCAAGCTCGTCCTCCTCGACAAACCCCTTGCTCTAACCTCCAAACCACATTCCTTCTTAGGTCCCGAGCGAGGTACCTAGGCCCTGCTCCCGGCCTAGGATGGTGTATAGAGTCGCCTTCTAAGTATTCGTGGAGTCTTCAATGTGTTAAGCAGGAGGTGAGATGCTCGGAGGTGACCTCACTCCTCCATGGGTTGAGAGTTCCCGGAGGAAGCCTTACTCCTCTGGAGGCGGAGTTTATGGAGGACGCTTGCTTCGGTGGAGGCGAGGTTCATGGAGGAGGTATTGCTCCTCCGAAGATATAGCTTGTGGAGGAGGTCTCCTCCTGGGCAGAATGTATAATTTGTGGAGGAAGCTTCACTTTGGCAGAGGCAACGTTCATGGAGGAGGTATTGCTCCTCCGAAGACATAGTTTGTGGAGGAGGTCTCCTCCTAGGCGGAATGTATAATTTGTGGAGGAAGCTTCACTTTGGCGGAGGCAAGGTTCGTAGAAGAAGCCTTGCTCCGCCGGAGGTGAGTATCATGGAAGAAGCCTTGCTCCTCCTGGAGGTGAGGATCGTGGAGGAAGCCTTGCTTCTCCCGGAGGTGAATATTGTGGAGGAGGCCTTGCTCCTCCTGGAGGTGAGCATTGTGGAGAAAGCCTTACTCCTTCTGGAGGTGAATATTGTGGAGGAGGCCTCGCTCCTCCCGGAGGTGGTCGTTGTGGAGGAGGCATTGCTCCTCCCGGAGGTGAATATTGTGGAGGAGGCTTTGCTCCTCCCGGAGGTGGTCATTGTGGAGGAGGCCATGCTCCTCCCGAAGGTGGTCACCAATAAGGTTCTTGGAGAAGGTGCATCGGGGTGCAGGATATATCGTGTACCCACATAAACCTCGTCTCAGAAGACAACCTTTGTTCTTCATACAAGTACAGAACAGCAAAGCAAAGAAATTATAGACTTTTACCTTATAAAGTGAATCACCAGAGAACGCATTTGAGATCCAATAACAATTGGTATATGAGAGTATTGGCATGAAAATCAAAAACATCATCAGCCTGCAAGGTAATAACTGAAGTTATGCAATAATGTGTTTAGAATAAGAGCTAACATGGGTTTTACTATAACCGAGAAAAAAACGCACATTTACTTGAGCGTCGCACTGGAACATATGGGAGGACTATATAAACATTGGATACTTACCAGCTCCTGATGTAATGTTTGCTCAGATACTAATATGGAATTATCAATTTACCACACATTTAACAAAGGTCTTTTTTCCTCCTCCAATGTGGAATTTACATTACCCTTGACATCTTAAAATCCAACTCGACATTTATTGCCAATATTTGTACGAGTTTTAAGTTATTACAGGAACTCATAACTAATCAACTAATGTTATGCCATATAGTTCAAGTATCTTACTGGCATCATTGGAGCCCCACAAGCCCCTCACCAATTGTATCCCATAACCACGCAGAGGCACACCTGGTGGTTCAGGGTAACACTTCAAGTTTAACAAACAGGTTAAGCAATAGCTGCTTCCAATCCGCCAAGAACAACAAAACCGGCATGTCCAAATGAATATATTTGGGTGAAGCCAATAACGGAAGTCAATGATGTATCTTCAATATACAGTAGGACAGTTCATATTTCCTAGTATGGCCTAAGGTCTCAGCTCATGAAAATGTTTCTTCTTTTGATGCAGCATGTTTGAGAGAGGAAAAAAGAAGAAGGTAGACTCAATACAAACCAGGAACGCGAACAACAGAAAAAAGGCAATTACCTTAATTGCAGGCAATCCTAGAGAGCAGGGTTTATCAAAAAGATGAGCTAACAGTAAATGCTTCGAATCTCCCTGCACACAGTTACAATAACTGGCTGTCAAAGTTTTGATTCTTAACAAATAAGAAAACCATTATAATGATAAGCAAAAAATGAATACCACCACCATTAAAAAAAATACCCACAGAAAAAAGATCTTCCAAACCAAATCCAACAATTGTGGATGCACTATTCTCCATAGAGTTGCATTTGCCAAACTCAAGTACATATTAACCTTGAAAAAGGATAATAGTTTGTTCAATGCAAAAAATACAGCTATCATACCAAACATACTCAGAGCAAAAGCATGTGTCAAATTTGTTGCAGAATTGCAGATTCGAATTAACTCCTTCGGCAGATTGCCTAAATGCTAAAAAGGAAGCCATAAGGTCGTGTTGTACATAATGGAATTTCCAAAATCCATGTGAACCCCAGTTTTGGGGGCTCCTATTTGTGGAGGGTCCCATTAGCATGCATCCAATAGGTTGAACCTACGAACTCTCCAATTATGAGTTGGGCGCTTTAACCATTCAACCATGGATGCTTAGGGGAGATCCTCATAAGGTTAGGGTAGCCAACGGAAAATCTCACTATATTTAACCAGATATTTAACCAGGTAAAGAACCAAGGTAAAAAACTTAGGAAATTCATAAATGTGTTCTACGCATCGTAACTGCATACAACCTATTAAGAACATCATTCATGCCACCAGTTTCCTCATTCAACGATCGTCAGTGCCTTTCAATACGGTGCTTTGCTATCGCATTGTGCACATGGTTGTAGAAGTAGTCATCCATGTTACCATCTTCAAAGCTTGAGCATTACTAGCCAAATCGTATTGATGTAAAAGGCCTGCCATTATCTGAAAAATGCAAATAGGGGAAAAAAGGGACCGGTTATATGCAATAAAAGCTTGACTTAAAAACAAGAATGCTGATGCAATCTTACCTTGTGAATGGTGTAATATGGTGCCCAACAGGTTTTACAGCTTCAAAACGGTCAAATAGCTCAGATGGAAAAGTAGAAAGATATCCTGTACCCATTTCATCTTGACAAGCAGATAAAGCAGAAACAACAGTCATTTTCTCTTCGAGAGTATGTTGTGAGTGCTAGCCCATATCTGTGCTGAGGCACTCATGTAATGCCCTTCAATACGGAAAAAGTAAAAACTGACTCTTAGATTTGTCTGTGGGCGGTGATGCAGGTGAAATGGGACCAGACCAAAAGCCAGCATCACCCCCTTCAGATGGGGATGTTAAAGTTGGTCCTCAAGTCTACAAGGGCCATAAGAACTTTGAAACTGTAAAGGGTGTAAACTTCTTTGGGCCTAAATGTGAGTATGTTGTGAGTGGGTTAGACTGTGGCTGGATTTTCACTTGAAAGAAGAAGGGCGGGGAGCTCATTTGTGTTATGGAAGCTGATGAACATGTGGTGCACTGCATTGAGTCTCATCCCCATTTCACTGTTCTTGTCAGCAGTGGAATAGAGGACACCATAAAAGTATGGACTCCGAAAGCCCTAGAGAGAATGTCTCTGCCTACAAACATTGCAAAGGTGTGCTTGGCTATTAGTAGTTTAAATGTTTGAAATAAATCAAATAATTGGTGCTGTCTCAAGTTCTAGGCTGAGGTTTACCATTTTTTATATGTATCATGTATATGCGAAGTAAGGTGAAATTAGCTTCGAAAGTTGGAAAACACAACCTATGCTTACCATTTTGTCCTTGTGTGCTGACATTCTGAGACTCTTAAAACTGAACCAGTTTGTTAGTTGTAGGGTTATTGCATGGTGGTGTTGTCTACATTAGCCATTTCAGTCAAGCTTTCTACATTTTGTTCTAAGAAACTTAAAGAGCTTCCGGTTCTGGGTGTTGGGAAACATTCTTTTTGGTGCCTGAACAACCGTGTTATACTTCATGATCTCTTGTGCAATGTCAGTTGTCCTAATCTTTTAGCACTTATTCTGCATGTTTAGGCATTTGCAGTTCTCATTATAGTTGTCTTGTGAGTCTCTAGTCTCATCTCAGCTTCTCAATTATTTTGGTTATTGTCTATTGAGTTCTTAACGTCATATATTTTCTTGTAGTTTTCATCATTGTGTGGGTTTCTTTTAGCGCTATTATTGTAGGTTATGCCCTCCGGCTTGGATCTGGGGGCATACGACCTTGAGTTCCTCTATTTTTGGAGATACAGGTAGGCGCTATTTCAGTAGTAGATTTTTCTAAGAGCAGCCACTTTGTACTTATATTACCGAAGTTTTATGTCTCCACTCCTCCCCGCCGATACCCCATCGATTGGGGATTGCATGGGTACTGATATTGTTTTGTTGTAACTGATGGTCGTAGACCTAGGTTGCCTTCTCTTTGGGGCTATCCTAACCTTCAAAGACCCAAACCTAGAAATCCAAAATAAATCCACAAGGACTGAAAGGTAGAAAAAGGTTGGGTGTCATCTTGTGATGCGTTATAGATGAACAAGTGCTAGTATATCAACTCAAGTATTTACTTGATCGTTGGTTGAATAGTCAGCTGCATCCATCTTCAACCTTTTTGGCCTGGACAAATTGAGTGACTTCTCTTCTTGGTCTTCATCCACAAAGTTCTGATCCGAAACCTCTGCAGAAACCCGAATGATTTAATATTTCAGTTTAATAAGAAAAATGAAACATAAGGAAGGAGATGAACTCTTGCATTAGTAGGTTTCAGGTATTTACGATCAGTTATACCACAAACTGAGTTGTGATCTTCCTTAAACCTGCCAAACGCAAATTACCAGTTATGCCTAAAATAGTTACGTCGTAAACCCCCCATTTCCTTTTTAGCTTCTTTGTGCTCTCTTGATTTGGTCAGGGTTGTTAACAACGACAATGCAACAAAGGAACACCTAATAAATTAGAATCTCTTAAAAATGATGTAGACAAGAACCATTTCACAATGCATTGACATGTCTTTGCTCATATGTCAGAGTAATTTGTAGAGAGGGAGAGAGAGAGATGAGGGGGAGGAGACTTCATACGATACAGCATTCCATCACCACCTTGTGTTAAAATACCAGAGGCAATATACGTTTGATTCAGTTATCATTACCTGATGTAATCAAGCTCAAGCAAGTCCTAAAAAATAAGTGTATCACACTTTCCTAACCAAAATGCAATAGCACCCAAAAGAAAAGCTGAAAATTTCTTGGTAGAAACATCAGTTGTACCATGATGGCAGTAGACACTGTACGGGTGACTGTAATCTTCCATGAGTTGCCAATTGTTAAACTTTCAAAATAGCATTATTTTCCAAGAGTTGAAGAATCTCATAAGCTCCTACACATCCTACGTGTAATAGCAGTGTTCTAAATGGCGGCCGCCTAGGCGCTTGGAGGTACCTCGCCGCCACGCCAATACCCCTTGGCGTTTGATTTGGCGCCCAGGGACATTTGGCGGGGTTTGGCGGCCGCCTAGGCGGCCTTGGCGGCTTTGGCGGCCTTGGCGGACCTTGGCGGCCTCGGCAGCGTCTTTGGAGGCCTAAATTGTATACTATTAACATAAAAGGGCTAGGATTAAAAGTACAAAAACTAAAAGGGCTTATTATGTAATTTTACAGAATCATATCTATATATATTACAATTACATTTACATCCTCATTCAACACTCCAGTCTTGTTTATTTCTACTTATTGTCTTATTCAACTTATTTGCTAGTTGCTACTACTTAATTTCATTTGGGTTTGTACTTTGAAGTTTGAATATTAAACTTTGCATTATGGTTATGTAGAACTTTGAACTTGCATTATGGATACATAGAATATAATTTGATTGGATAATCGTTTGTTAAAAAAAAAAAAACGCCGAAATGTTTGGCGCCGCCTAGGCGGCTTGGCGCTTGGAGGTGGGTCTCCGCCCTACTAGCGCCGAGCGCCATTTAGAACATTGTGTAATAGAGATTACTCGGGCAATTACCTAGCCAACTGGCAGTTTAACAAAGGGACAGATAGAGGTAGAGACACTTGGTGTCCTCCAGGAATGTAGAGCGACTGAATTATCAAATCATGAGTACTGCTAATCTTCCTGCACAGTTGTATCATAAAACAAATGCATGTGCATGCATGCACCAAACCAAGATGGATATGAAAAGGAACCGAGCAACTAATAGCTTGAACCACTAAGTGAGAATCTTTTCAGAGAAAGAAAATGAAAGTTTGTAATTACCTGCAATATTGCAAACTGCATCATGTTTGCTTTCATGGCGTACGCATGGCCGTCCTTAATCGGTGGGTGAAAATCCTCTTCCTCCCAGAGAGCATTTCCTCACTACAGAATGTGCTGCAATCTCGCAAATTAACTAATATGTTGTCGTGTTTAATTGAACATCTAAACCGTTGCATCCATGAACTTTCTTTTACAAAATGAGAACCAGCTGCATTATATGGTAAAGGCTGGCATCTATCAAAATTGATCCTCCGTGAAAAGCCATCTTGTAAAACTGTGAACTGGAAAAAAAAAAAAAAAAACGATGAAGAGAAATTAGGAATCATAGACGTCATGGTTAAGAATTGAATTTGGCAGGCACACAATATGTTAGTTTGTAAAATGAAAAGATACACAACATATTGAATGAAGTCAATTAGGTGACTAACCTGGTCAGAATATTCTGAGTGCGAGGATAGTAAACCCAAGGACGGATGCAACTCCTTAACAAATGATGCTTCCAAAGAAGCTAGATACGTATTGTGCTCACATTCGTCCATGCCATGCTCTGACCTCGATAAAATCCACAACCGTAATAAGTTCAAACTTCCACGGAAAATAAAGAAAGGTGTGATGTACAAGTTTTGTAACATGAGCAAAAAGGTCTTGAACAGCCATGGGAAAGATTACTTAATAAAAGAAAAGAATGATAGACATAGAACTCACCACTCTGTAATAACAAGTCTTAAATGGATTATGGGGCCTGCAATTCAGAGAATTTAAATGATTAGTATTTTACATTAAGTTTACAATATTCTCTCTTCCCCCCGAAGAGAGGGAATGACTCTAAAAGTATTAGTTAACATCTATGACTAGGAAACTCAAAAGAAAGTGCAGCCGCTGGGAGATCCCAATAGAATTTCTTATTTGCACGTTAACCCAGATATAGTTGAGTGCCATACATTCAAATCTCATAATTGCCTTTAGAGTCACCTGATATTCTACTCCTGCAATGTCGAGAGCCTGAGTCTACAAACTACCTACTATATGCGTATGCAATATTTTACTGACCAAAGGGTAGATCAAATATTGAGTCATACACATGCTATTGTCTGAAACTGGGAGCAAAACAAGACTTGATCATAATCAATTGGAAACCATCAGAGCATCTGAGGTAAGGAATCCGACATATCGATAATTTGAGGTTCAGTAGTAGCAGAATTTAATGAGATAATCCAAATCAAAGACACAAAGATTGGTCTAAAATGCTCTTAGAAGTTTCTAGAAGAGTGGTTCATGGAGCCACAAACCCAGTTTTAGCTCCACCAAAAATATACAATAGCATGCCGATCCAAAAAATATATATATCTACAATAGCATACCAATTTCCTTGAGAAGAGCACAACTTTAAAGTTCATGCTAAAATTTGAAGTACATGAGTTAATGCAGCACAAGTTGAACGCCAACTTCATGCATGACCCAAAAGTAAAGTTCATTCACAACGTTTATAGCAGATCTTAATTTATCGGGACACAAGAATTGGTTGGGTTTTATATTCATGGAGGGAAAAGAAAAACCAAAATTTGAGGATTCTCATCTCAATCACGGAATTAACCCTGCAATAAATCATACTGATGACAGACTTTTCTTCGTTTTCTAATACACGACGAAATCTATCAGTACATAGAAGCACAATTCTCCAGAACCTAATAAAGATATACTGCTATTTTTTTTTACCTCCATCAGGAAGAAGACCAGATGGCTACATTTTCTGGAAAATTCGCATAAAGCTTGCAGTACTGACGCTCGTATCCTTCAAATACCTCACTCATCTATCCTCCAAATCTCCCAAGTCCTAACAACCTTGTCAGTAAAACAATTAAACAGATTGAGTTTTAAAAATGATTGGAAAGTTAGAATTCTATGAAATCGAACAATAGAATCAAAATGGTTTGTGATTTTGTTAGCGGCTAAGGATACACCCCGAAGAAGAAGAAGACAACTTGAAGATTCGATATGTTTGCCCCAATCAAAGCAAACCCCGATTGATGGTGCCGTAGACTGACCAGAAGGCTATATGGTAACCACAAACTGCATCTTAGATTTCACATACATCATCCAACAACCATCAATAATTCAATCTCGAGAAAGCGAAATTCAAATTAACTTGTTGAAATCCAATCCAAAACAGAACATAAATTAACCCGACATAAAGTTTAAATCCTCGTGAATCTATAAAGTACAAAGCTTGATTTAGAAGAACTGATACGGTTCTAATTTGGGTTCCTTCTAAATACTTGAAATTTACAGTAGAATTGATACGGTTCTAATTTGGGTCACGAACAATTTCAGAAAACCAACCAAAAGCCTACCCACTTACATACTTTACCATAAGGAAAAACAAAATGAAAGAGTAAATAAAGAAGCAAATTTTTTCGGAAAGAGAAACATATTTCTTGCATACACCACGGATCCTATAAGGGATCCCTTATTTTAATAAAATGCGGACCTCCCCTTTCCCGATCAAATTTCAATGATCCGAACCGTTAAGTGATTTTAAAGGTTCCCGCGAGCAATTAACAAAAAATATGACCAGAAAGTGCTTGTTTTGAGCAGTTTTTAATTGAACCGTTCAATAAAAACTGCTCAGATCAAGTTTTACTGATTTCTTGTGAGGAGACCCTTAAAATCACATTCTGATCACATTGAACAGTTTGGATCATTGAAATTTGATCAGGATCATGAGGTCCACATTTTATTAAAATAAGGGATTCCTTATAGGATCCTGACTGTTCTTGCATGTTATTAATTTCTAGTATGTCTGCTATAAGTATTTTGCATCAAAATTTTAGAGATGCTAAAATTACACTTACCTGTATTAGTAATCTCATTATTGAGTAAATCATCTCTTGCCGAGCCTTCATCCATCGCCTCTCCATCGCACATTCAATGCTCTCCATCAACAATTCATCAAAAACTTCTCAATTTCATCTCTGCATTCACAAGAACCTTAATTGCAGAAATCTGTTTTCAACAGTGGAAAGATCTGTTGAGGTGATAACGAAACCCAGACATTACCTAGGACAAGAGAAGGAATTGAAGAAATCACAAAAAATGAAATCAAAAACAGCTGAAATAGAGTCGCCCATAAAACCTGTTGGGATAAACAGTTGTCAAATTCTTGTTGAACTGGTATCAAATTTTTTGATCTCAATTTACAAAAATTTATCGGGTTGACAGGATTGAAACTTGTTCTAACCCAAGTACAGGGCTTTTGATCAAAAAAAGAAAAACAAAATCAACAAGTACAGGGTAGTCGTACAAAAATATACAAAGGTCTAGAATTGTATTCTCAAAAAGTTATGGGAACACAACTGCATTCGAAGCAATTGTGACTGGAATTGTATTTTAAAGTTACACTGGTAAAATTGCCTAGAGAGAGAGAGACCTGAATGGGGAGGGCGTGTGAGCCCTGAGAGCAAGCTAGGGCTTTTCCCCAGACCCAATCGAAGCCAACACCCTAGTCCCCGCAAACGGCCACGCGTATTGTAACATCCTTTACATGTGAGGTGCTTAAATGTTATACTCTAGTATCTCAAGGGGCAAAGTGCATTTTTTTTAAAGTATTGTGCATGTGTGCCGTGTGTGTGTTCTTATCCAAAAAAAAAAAGAAAGAAAGCCAGAAGGAGTTCTGATTTCTACGTTAGAGAGAGAAAGAGAGAGAGACGTGAGGAGAGAAAGAGGAAGGAGAAGAAGGAGAAATAAGGGTTAGGTTGTATTCTAGCTTAATTAGGTAATTGACATCTCGTTAAGTGTTGAATTTCCTATTTCTCATGCTAGGTTTCTTGTTCTGCATCTAATATGCTCTGAATTGAAGCCATGGGAGAGGGTTTTTGAGGTTGGAATTGAGTTCTTATTTCAGAAAATTTGTGTATATGTTGATGTTAGATTAATGAATTAGTTTGTTGGACGGAGTTTCATTATTTATCCTTAGTATGTAAATAGTTAATTAGTTAGGACCTCATTGTAATTGTTGTATCTTGCGTTGTATATATACCCAGTTTAATGAAAGTTAACCCTAATTTTGGGTTTCCACAAATCGATATTGTCATCTCTCAACTTTACATGGTATCAGAGCAGAGATCCTAACCCTAACCCTAACGTGGGATTTCCCTTTCACCAAATCTTGAACAGTGTCGCGTGAACAGTAACCCGTGAACAGTGTCGCGTGAACAGTACGCGTGAACAGTTCGGTGAAAAGTGTTTTGTGAACAGTATCGATGAACAGTAGCATACTACTATATCAACCAGTTTCAGCCCTATTTGCCACTCAGATTTGAAACCTAGGGTTCACCGACAATCTTCTGGCCCTGTTCGGACCTCCGACCACTGCTTTCCGGCGTCGCCTTCCCTCACCGGAGCTCGCCGGAGTTTTTCAGGTCGTTTCACGTTCAAGTCAGGTACTTTCAAGGTTCCGCTGCTGCTATTTGAGTTCGACCGAGTCAGTTTGAATTAAACCAGTAAGTTTGGGCAGCTTTTCTGCAACTTCTGGGTTGGTCTTCTCTTGTTTGCTGCTGGTTGTAGCATTTTGGGCGTGTAGTTACACTGTAATTCGTGTTTTGTGGTTCTGTTTCTTTGTTGATTCAGAACATATATCGCTTGCCAGTGGTTGGTTTTTCAGTTTTTTAAAGGTTATTTTTTAGCCTAGTGAGTTTGGCTCCTGGATTGTTCTTACGGCATTTTTTAGTAGATTGTTACTACTATCTCTGGTTGTTGGTAGTTGATTGTTCGTGGATTGTTGAAATTTGGGGCCCCAATTGATTGGGTATTGCTTATTTTGAGTTGATTCCCTTGATTGGAGTTGTTTTGAGGAATTGTTAGTGTCTGGTACTTATTCACTACCTTCTGTTGATATGGCGGGTAATCCCAACCACGTTCCAACTGGCCCTCTTTCTCGGAAGGAGATACAAGCTCTCAAGCACCTACTGGCCAGGCTTGATACTCCATCTACTATAGCTCCTACCTCTACTGCAGCTTTCTCTACAAGTATTCCAGCTAATGCATCCTCTTTTCCGTGGATCATAGATTCTGGTGCCACAGATCATATGACAGGCTGTTCTTCATTTTTCGATTCCTACTCTACATGTTTTGGTAAGGATAAGGTTCGAGTGGCAGATGGATCTCTATCTGGTGTTATTTCAGGGAAAGGTTCCATTCGATGCTCTCCAACCCTTCCTCTTTCTTCAGTTCTTCATGTGCCAAATTTTCCTACTAACCTTCTCTCTGTTAGTAGTCTTACACAATCCTTAAATTGCTCAGTGACCTTTTTTCCTACACATTGTGTCTTTCAGGAACTGGGTACAGGAAAGGTGATTGGCAGTGGTAGATCATGTGATGGCCTTTATTATCTGGAGTCTGCTCCTCGTCCATCTCCTTCACCCATGCCAAGTGGTCTGGCTCTGCAAGTAGATACGAGTCCAAGTCTCTCTATGTTACATCAGTGGCACCGTAGATTGGGTCATCCATCTTATGGGATTTTAGAAAAACTTTTTCCTAATCTAACTAAACATTGTCATCGGAGTCAGTTTTTTTGTGAAGCCTGTGAGCTTGGAAAACATAAGCGCTCTTTTTATGCACCTATTAACAAAAGAAGTGAGTCCCCGTTTATGATTATTCACACTGATGTCTGGGGGCCCTCTCCTGTTACTTCTCTTAAGGGGTATCGTTGGTTTGTCACTTTTATCGACTGTTATTCTCGTGCTACTTGGGTGTTTTTACTTAAATCAAAGAGTGAAGTTTTTTCTTGTTTTCAATCTTTTCATGCGATGGTGAGTACTCAGTTTGATGCAAAAATTAAAATTCTCCATAGTGATAATGGCACTGAGTATATTGATAAAGGTTTTAGAGCTTTTCTTGATGCGCGTGGTATTCTGTTTCAGACGACTTGTGTTGACACTCCACAACAAAATGGAGTTGTTGAACGCAAGAATCGTCATTTGGCTGAGGTTGCTCGGTCTCTTTTGTTTACCATGAATGTTCCAAAATTCTTATGGGGAGAAGCCATTTTAACTGCCGCTTATCTTATCAATCGTATGCCATCCAGTGTTCTCAACTTTAGGACTCCCATAGAGTGTCTTCCTAGCAGTTATCATGCTATCACTCTTCCCCCGAGAGTTTTTGGTTGTGTGTGCTTTGTCCATGCACCCCACCCTTCCGGAGGTAAGTTGGGTCATAAAGCCCATAAATGTATTTTTGTTGGGTACTCTCCTACCCAGAAGGGATACAAGTGTTATGATTCACATTCTAGAAAGTTTTTAGTCTCCATGGATGTCACTTTTTGGGAAAGAGAGTCTTTTTATTCCCTCTCCAAGTCATCTCTTCAGGGGGAGTCTAATCAGAAAGAAGAGATGTTTACTATGTATAATCATGGTGAGGGGGAGCACCTATTTTATAATCATGTTGATGGAGAGAAAGAAACAGTATTTTATAATCAAGTTGAGGGAGAGAAAGAAACAGTATCTGCTGAAGAGGCAACACATGGCATGGGTGATGACACTGATGGACTTCCAGCACGGTTGCAAGGCAACTTAAAGACCTATGCTAGACAGAAAGATGGGAAGTCCTCCCATGTGATACCACTCTGTCAATCACCATTGCCTACTCCAGTTCCAGACTCCTCAGCTGACTCATCTGGTAATGATTCTCCTCCTGTTAATGATTCTCCTCTCTCAGCTGACTTATCTAGTAGTGATTCTTCTCTTATTGAACCTCCTGTTATTGATGATCGTCCTATTGCTATTCGAAAAGAGAAAAGATCATGTACTCTACATCCCATCTCCCAATTCGTGTCTTATGATCGTTTATCTCCTTCATATTATGCCTTTGTTTCGTCTCTTTCCTCTATATCTATTCCACAGAATTGGAAGGATGCGTTAGTTATACCCGAATGGAAAAGAGTTATGGTAGAGGAGATGACAACTTTGAAAAAGAATGGCACTTGGGAGCTAGTACCACTTCCTGGAGGAAAGAAATCAGTGAGATGTAAGTGGGTATTTACTGTTAAACAGAATGCAGATGGTACAATTGACAGATACAAAGCTAGATTGGTCGCCAGAGGGTTCACTCAAACCTACGGTATTGACTATGAGGAGACATTTGCTCCAGTAGCAAAGATGAATTCTGTGCGAGCTCTACTTTCCTGTGAAGCTAACCTGAATTGGCCACTTCAACAGTTTGATGTAAAAAATGCATTCCTTCACGGTGATCTAGATGCGGAAGTGTATATGGATATTCCACCATGTTTTTCTTCCGCTGCAAGTGAGGGAAAGGTGTGCAAATTGAAGAAGGCATTGATGTAAAAAATGCATTCCTTCACGGTGATCTAGATGCGGAAGTGTATATGGATATTCCACCAGGTTTTTCTTCCGCTGCAAGTGAGGGAAAGGTGTGCAAATTGAAGAAGGCATTGTATGGTTTGAAGCAGTCACCTAGGGCTTGGTTTGGCAGATTCTCAAAGGCCATGCTGAGTTTCGGCTACAAACAGAGCCATGCTGACCATACTCTATTCATTAAGAGGAATGATGGTAAGATTGCTGTCCTTATTGTTTATGTTGATGATATAATAATGACAGGTGACGATGTGAATGAAATTCATAATTTGAAGTCTCGACTTGCCCAAGAATTCAAGATTAAGGACTTGGGAGCGATGAGATACTTCCTTGGAATGGAAGTGGCAAGATCTGATAGAGGTATTTTTATCTCTCAACGAAAATATATTCTTGATCTTTTGGAAGAAATAGGCATGTTGGGTTGTAAGCCTGCAGATTCTCCTATTGAGCCAAATCATCATTTGAGTGGAGATATGGGCGAACGTACTAATAAGGAGAGGTATCAGCGACTTGTTGGGCGACTGATATATTTAGCTCACACCCGGCCGGATATTACCTATGCAGTGGGTGTAGTTAGCCAGTTTATGCATGATCCTCGTATTTCACACCTGGATGCAGTTTATCGTATTCTGAGGTATCTCAAATCAGCTCCATGAAGAGGAATTCTGTTCTCTAATCATGGCCATTTGCGGTTGGAGGCTTTTACTGATGCTGACTGGGCTGGTTTTGTGGATGATAGACGCTCTACCTCTGGCTATTGTACCTTTATTGGAGGGAATTTGGTTACTTGGCGAAGTAAAAAGCAATCAGTGGTTGCTAGATCTAGCACAGAGGCAGAGTACAGAGCCATGGCTCATGGTGTTTGCGAGCTCTTGTGGCTCCAAACCTTATTACGTGATTTGGGTTTCATTGACAGTGGTCCTATGAAACTCTACTGTGATAATAAGGCTGCTATAAACATTGCTCATAATCCTGTTCAATATGATAGAACGAAGCATATTGAGATTGACAGACACTTCATCAAGGAGAAACTGAGCGAGGGTTCGATATGTATGCCTTTTGTGAGATCTGGAGATCAGTTGGCTGATATATTCACAAAGGGACTTGGCAGCAAGAGTTTCCACCCTATTGCATTCAAGTTGGGCTTGATCGATATCTTTGCACCAACTTGAGGGGGAGTGTTAGATTAATGAATTAGTTTGTTGGACGGAGTTTCATTATTTATCCTTAGTATGTAAATAGTTAATTAGTTAGGACCTCATTGTAATTGTTGTATCTTGCGTTGTATATATACCCAGTTTAATGAAAGTTAACCCTAATTTTGGGTTTCCACAAATCGATATTGTCATCTCTCAACTTTACAGTTGAACATGCATAACTGTGTTTGAACAAGTTGATAATCTGTCCTGTTTTGACGAATTTATTCAAGGCACCTAGAAATCTTCTAAATTCTTGAAAAAAATCCTGAAGGTTCGTCTGTGAGTCTATTGCATCGTGTTAAAATCTCAGAAAATAATTCAAAGTGGTTTGGCCTGCAAAATTCGTGGACCGAACTGGTGTCTGGTTCGCGTCTGTGCTGGCAGCACAGACACGTGTTGGAAAAACGGGCATAACTTCTTGCTCGCGTATCGGTTTTATGCACCGTTTCTTGATTCTGAAACTAGACTCGCATATCTTTCGGAATATGTATGGGTTGTGTCGTGGTTCTTTCTAGATTATAGCAGTTTTTGAATTTAAGTTCAGGTTTGGGAAGTTCTGGAATTCTGGACAGCTTTTGGCTTGTGTTCCTCGTGAAATTCCTCAAGTTTAAGCATGCTAGGTGGACATGAGTTCTTATGAATCTCAAGTATTGTTAAGTTGGTGATGTTTTGGCTTTGGAATCACTTGAAAAGGTTAAGAACTCAATTTATTGTGAATTTTTGAATGCTGGACTGATCTTGAGAATCTGTTTTGAGACAGATTTGTGAATCTGTTGTGTTTGTCTATTTTTCCATCCTTATAGTTTGAATTTGGTCTTGGTTCCTTCACAACTCTTGAAGTACATCCTCTTACGAAGCTATGCAGAAGCGGCACATGTTTGGATTCATGTTATGATTTTATTTGAAGTTTAGGTATTCTGAGCATAAATAGGATTGCTTTGACTATTTGAGATTTGTTCTTATACGTGTGGATGAAAATGCTAGGTTTGGAGGCGACAACAAGCACCGCAGCTCCACGTAGGGAGTGACTGTGTTGGTTTTCTTTTTGTTGGAGACCGAGGTGAGTGTTCAACTCATAGATGTTCTTCGATTGGATTGAACTTGTGATATTGAACTGTGACTTTGTGTCGATGAGCAATAATGGCTAATGGCCGGACTTAGTGTCGCGGTCCTGACTTTGTGTCGATTAATTGGCTTTATGCCGAGAGTATGATTTTGTGTCGAGATACTGACTTCGTGTCGATTTAAAGACTTTGTGTCGATTAATTACCTATGCTTAATTAATGGTGAAGAGGGATTTATTTATTGTTTCTATTGAACAACATCCATGTCTCATTTACACTCCTGGAACTCGTTTGGGGTTCCAGTTTTGCAGGTATAGGTCGGTGTCCACTACAGGTTGCATTTTGCGTTTTAGGACTCGCTCGAGGAGTGCATGGTTGAGGCCTGTGGGAGTCTTGTCTCCCGGCCTGTAGTTGATATTTGCTTAGTTTAGTCTTGGACAATAGTTGGATATGTAAAGTTTATTACTTGTCAGACTTCCGCTGTGGTTAGTAAATGACAATTTTTTTTTGAGGTGTAAATAAAATGTGGCTGTTGATTTTCAGTTTCTAGTTATTGTTGGCATTGCTAGTAGCCGGTTGTCGTTGGGTTGTTGTCGCATGTTGTATCGGGACAGGCTGATGAGGTGCTATTTCGGAACGGGGCGTGACATGTACTCAATCCCGAGCGAGTCAAGTTGGGATCGCATGAGTCGACCGGTGTAGTGCTCCTGGTTAAGATAGATTCATCGACTTGATGACTCCAAAGCCCAACCTTACATATCAAATCATAGTTAGAAACCCCTTTGCATATCCACAACATTATATTCACAAAAGACTAATAGTGTTAGCTTGTTAGATTCAGATTCAAGAAAAAACCCGCTAGGAAAAAAACCACTAAAGTGAGGCGATAAAATAAAAACATATGGTATATTGGTATTAAACTTGATTCCACCAACAAATCTTTAATGAGTCACTAAACTAAAAACTATATAGAGTACACAGTGACGTTCAATCATAAACGAAAACATTGCCACGCATCTTGAGGGTTCTAAATTCAACATAGGAAAAATTGTTTCTTTCCCCCAATTTCTAACCCTAACATTATTCAAGCACCTTTCAAGTATATCCAACGGCCTAACAGAATAAAATATGCAGTTTGCAGAGAATATTTAGAAACAACAGAAACCATTAGAGGGAAACCCATGAAGAAAAACAAGACACTTAAAAGAGCTTATTAACCTTTTTGGTCCCGAAAGTATTCGCATCATTTCATTTTCATCCTCAATGTAAACATTGGAGACATTTAGTCACCAACGTATCAATTTTGTACCAGCCAAGTCCCCAAGTCTAATGTCGTTAGCCCCGTCCATCAAATTGAGGGGCATTTCCGTTATTTTACCCACCCTCAAATTTCTTTCGAAAGAAAAAAGAAAAGAGCGAAAGTGTAGCAGCAGCCATGGCCACCGCTGCCATGGCTAACGGCTGCCGTTGCCACCACCATCCTCATCTTTCTCTCTCTTCCTCTCCTATCCTCCCTTTTATCTCTTCTTCTTCACTTCTTCCCTTTTATCCTCTCTTTTAACAACTAGCATCCAAACCAATCCAGATTACACAAATCACGATCACTTGTTCCTAAAAAACCAAAAAAAAATCCTAAAAAACCAAAAAAAAGAAACACCACCCAAATGTGAAATCAATCGATTCACACAAAGAAACATCACAACAAAAACCAAGAAACCAAAACCCCCCCACAGTCAAACAAATGAATAACTAATACCAACTGAGACATACTTGGGGACAAGCCACCGAAACAAGCTTATCCTTCTTGGACCGATCACTATTCTGCCTCTTTTTACCCCTACCCACCTCTTCCACTACACCCAGATCCCTCTCGTCCCTAATATTCTGCTCCAACCACCTCCACAACCTTCTCCATTCCTAGGCGACCCACAAACCAAAACCCCATCGACCCATTTCGATTCTTGAATTTCCTTCTTGACCCAATTAGCTCGGCGAGATGGGTCTCAGATTTCTGGAGAAGGGAAGGGGAGAGGAGCAGAAGCTCACGGAGAGGAAGAGTAGTGAGAGAGGGCGATATCGATGGAACGACCGTGATTTTGGGGGATGCGACTAGGTAATGAGGCAAGGAGTGCGCTCAGTTTTGGATTGGAAATGGGTGAGCCAAGAGAGGTGAGAAGCTGAGTTGATGATGAGTCTGGGTTTGCACCGGCGAGAGGGTGGTGTTGAATCCATGGACGAGCTTTTTGATGGACCGGTTGCACTTTCCCTCTTTTCTTTTTCTTTTGACAAATTTGGGGTGGACGAAATAACGAAGATGCCCCTCATTTTTAGGGATGGGGCTAACAGCGTTAAACTTGGGGACTTGATTGGTACAAAATTGATATGTTGGGGACTAAATGTCTCCAATGTCTACATTGGGAGCGAAAATGAGACGAAACTAATACTTTAGGGACCAAAAATGTTAATAAGCCCACATAAAAAGTTTGCATCTGAGAAATTCAGCCAAAATTCACTATAGGACAGCAAATATACACCCCACAAGCCATTTTCTTGAAATTTACCTTTCGAGCCTGATGCCATCCAATGCACCACAACAATCTCTTCACATTATTTAGTTCATCAAAATCTGCATCACCAAATAAAATTTTGTCACCAACTTAGTAGCATATATGCCCAACCTAATATATCCTTTGAAGACAACCAGCCACTTTCATTTACCAAGTTCCTACCACAGTTGTTTAAGCCTAATAGCCAATAACTTGGAACAAAGTGCTGTATCAAAACAAAAGCCCCAATATTCCTTCACCAATGAAAATATAAACAACGAAAAAGTAAATCCATACCCTCTTAAAAGTAAAAATCTGCGGGAACGTCTAAATTATTTCCTTTCACAAGGTTAGGGCGAACTCATCTCAGGTCAAATTCGCAGCAAATACAGGTTTCAATGTATACGGATTATTAAACCAAGGTTATGAATACTGTATTGGCTTCAATACCCGGTTTTTTATTGGGTACGTACCGTGAAATACTAGGCACCGTTTCGGATTGATCGCTGCTTTAAGTAGTTATATTTATAAAAATATAAACATTCTTAAGAGAAACTTAAAATAGGAAGTGTGTACTCTTCCATACAATTGAGTAGGTTACAGAAATAACCATGGTTAAGTTTACTCTTTGGAAATCAAACCCCACTGTATAGTTTTTTATTAGAAAAGTAAAGTAAAGCCTTTATAGGGAGAAGAAAGCGGTTAAGGCACAAGATCATATATGTGATTAATATTCGCCTCGTGATTGTTCACTGATGACAGATCGGAACCCAGAATTAGTGTTGTTTGTTTGCTCCAATCACTACCAACAGAAATCGTAGACCCTATCAAACACACTCGAATCCTGATTTCTTCAACCTGCGCATACAGAAAGCAAGGAAATATCACTGAAATGTACACAACTACGGATGAAAGCAAATCAACTTTACCTTTTTTTTTGTGAACTATGCTCTTCCAATGAAAAGGGCTTATGTTAATCCACCCAAAAGTCCTTCCCATTGCTCGTTCCAAAACCTGATTTCAGTTCTAACATCAACTCAGAAGTAGAGTGGTCAGACATAAAAAAAAATGATAGCTGAAGGAAGCTTACCCATAATCGAAACAAAGGTGCAGAGAATGATATTCAGATAGTGTAAATTTTGTTAAGTCATATCACAAGCATAACGACCAATAAGAAACCAAAAGGAAAGAGTCTCTACAAAATGCATAGTCTATTAAAAGCAAACCCCATAATGACCTCATATCAGTAGACATCCTCAAACCACTAAAAGGTTAGCTTACCCATAATCAGAACAAAAAGTGCAGAGAATGATATTCTTGTAAATTTTGTTATGTCCTATAACGAGCATAACTACCAATAAGAAACCAAAAGGAAAGAGTCTCTACAAAACGCAACGTCTATTAAAAGCAAACCATATACTAACCTTATACTAGTAGACATCCACAAACCACTAAAGCCTTCATCAAATTCCTAAAAAAAAAAAATTGCAACATAAACGAGGGAGACCAATTCTAGTTCATTCTACTATGGCATTGTCATTTTCCTTAGGCAAAAGTACCCGAGTAATGCTTGAGTACCTTAGCTATAACTTGATATTCTTTTGTGCCTTCCACGGCAATGTTCTCCGCCGCAGAAGGCACAAAAAAATCCCAAGAGATCTCACTCTCAACCAATTGATTTTCCAGCCCTCTTTCAAACTGTGGAGAACAAGTGCAATTGATACATCTTCTAATTGATGGCAGTCGATATCTTGTAGTCTCATCCAAGGAATAATTAATCATAATGAAATTCACCTTCAAACCAAAATACCGTGTGTAATCTGTAAGAAATATAGTAATAACAATAACTACAACCAAATCCTCTTCCAATAGCAGAATTAGATTTGTCGCCCTTGTTTTTACGTGAAATGGGGGATGCTAAAAAATATTATTTCAGAAGCAAGAAATCAACAAAGAAAACACCAACCCTTAGTAGCACGAAGCGGGGGCGGGACTATGTTACATGGATACGGGTACTTGAATTGGGTGCGGGTACATATCTAAGAGTCGGACACCTCAAAGCTAAAAATAGAGGATTCAGGGATATGTATCAAAATTTGGATACGGGTGCGGGGATCCGCTGAATATTTGTATATGCATAGAAATTTTATATTATTTATAGGAATATATAACATTATTTCCAAATTATCATTATATAAGTTGAATTTTATTAATTCCAGCACAAATATTTTAAAAAATTACTAAATAATAAAAGGTAAACAAGTGTCTTTATGGTCCATAATTAAAGAAAATGTCTTTGTGGCCTACTAATTGAAAAATAAAAAGTAAATGCCTTGCATAAATGGCCCAAACATAAATGTAATGACCCAACTTTTTAAATGGCCCAAACCAAATAAAGCAATAGCCCATGTCTTACCTCTAAAGCCCTAAAACATATTTGCAATCAGCCATTACCCTATGGATTGATCTCAACAGCGACTGCTGCTTCATCGAGATGACGAAGAGCTTCAGGCATCTCTCTCTCTCTCTCTCTCTCTCTCTCTCTCTCTCTCTCTCTCTCTCTCTCTCCTACTAAGTTCGTCATCCTCTTCCAGTCTTGCTCATGCCAAAGTGTCTGAATTTTTTTTTTTTTGAGAATCTGGTACAGATCCTGCACCCGTACCTGTGTCGTTTCGACATGGGTACTTCCTCCAAAATGGGGGATCTGTGTATCATAGGGCGGGAGTGGATGCGAGGGAGTGGAGACACCTAGAAGCCCCAAGGTTGGAAGCGCCTAAGGAGTATATATAGATTATATAAAAATATGTATACAGAATATCTTTAAATACTTAACCATTAAAGGAAAAGTGATACTTAATGAAAAAATTTCCAATCTTAAAGTGTAATTATTGAAAGTTATATATTCTTAACTTGATAAACTTCTTGACTAATATGATTCACATATTCTTATTTCTATAACGGCATAACTCCCTTAAAAGTAAGAGAATAGCGGATTTAACGGCACGGTAAGCTTCCATCTTAGTTAAAAGCGAGCTCCCGTCTTGAGGGCTCGAGCTCCTGTCAAGCTCCCATCTTGGGAGCGCCAATTCGAGCTCCCATCTAGGGAGCACAACTATTTTAAAAGGATCTTGCTACTAAGCACCGGCCTAAATCCTTACACCTAAAACATAAAACCAAAAACAAAACAAAGAGAATCTTGACCAAGAGACATGCAAAGAACATTACTTTTCTGTCAAAACACCAAATGATGACGAGTGTTTCTAAGATGAGCTAAAGGAGTATTGTTAATGTTTAGAAGTTTTAACCAATAAGAGGGTTCTCCTACTTACTTGATGGAGTGTTTAAAACTGACTATGAGTCATTTGTACCTTCCCCACCTCATTTTGAACTCCCCAAGGATTTATACAAAGAAGAACAAGAAACCATTAGTAATTCAAATCGGTATTCCTATATCTTTCAAAAACAATCATAACCACTCAAAATGCTTGTTTTGTTGCTATTTCAAAACCAATATAAATATTTAACAACACTTCTCCCAAAATAATTTCTGAAACAGGAATAGAGAATGCTTACATGCTTTAGCTTCACAATTTTGGATCATCTTCCTGTGTGATCGTTGCACCTTCTAGCATCAAGCCGTATAGTGAGAAACATTGGTTATGGCCTAGACCAGATCGCTTCAAGTTTGCCTTGCGACGACAATGCAACTTTGGCGATTTAGCGATATGATGCATATGCCTCGTAGAAGAAAAGAGTGAAATCAAATGTGTTCTTGTAAAAAAAAAATAGCATATCTGCAAAATAACAGAGAACCAACACATCATCCAACGCATTTTGTTTGAACATTAATAGTGCTGATGACCAATGTTTTAGCCGTAAGAAACTATAGAAACTTACATCACTTTAAAGCTTAGGAGTAGCTTATTGAATTAGCTTCCCCGGAAAACTTCAAATGGCACACTTGTCACATCCCATTCATACAAACTGCAAAGAATAGTTTACCATGGTTGCAGATATGAAATATGCATGAAGATTACATATGGAGAGTCATTGAATTAGCTTCCTCGGAAAACTTCAAACAGCACACTTGTCACATCTCATTCATACAACCGACTTTTTTAGTTGCCAATATCAGTAAAACGTATATACACAGAATTTTAGAAACTAGAAAACAAAAGTTTCCTAAACGATTTATCTTCTGCAAAATGACCTTTTCTCTGGGTGTGGTGGGGGAAAGGAATCTGTGGGCGCACAATTGGTATATAGGATATGACTGACAACTAAGTAATCACAAGTACATCACTTTAGGTAAGTGATATCTTATACTCTTTGTTTAGCTATACAACATCATGATAATCAACAATTACTCCGGGACGTCGCACTTCAATCCATTGCAGGGGTATTGTTTCTGGGGAGAAAAAGATGGTAGTTCTCAATGAGAAATCACCTGCTTAAACCAGATTGCACAGATAGAATCCTTTCATCCCGGGGAAAATCAACTACAAAAGCAGTCTATAATATTGCCAAATGTCACTCCCAATTGATCATTATAAAACGTAATATTTCACAAGATGCATAGATCATCTACAATTCTATGATTTATTACTTGAAGATATAGGAAGAAAAATATATAAAGCCACACCACACATCATAAGGGAAATTAATTACACAGATTAAGCGTACCCAAACAAAGAACACTAAAATATTTACAAGTTACAACTACTAAACTCTTTCAGGAATAAGTATTTCAAGTTTTCAACTACTAGAAACAAGATGACATATACAAGAATCACAAACCTTGTATGTGTCCAAGGGCATGGCTGACACTTGGTCAAACCATACAACTCCTCATCTGCTTGTAGTTAATTGCAGTCTTGCATTATGATTGGTTTCTTTTGCTTCCAAAAGAATCTCAGTCTTCGTCCAGTTTGAAACATCAGCAGCTCTGTGAGGACAACTTAAGCACTCTGAATATCCAAAATGCAGGTTAAACATACATGACAAAACATTAAACATTTGCTAAATTTAGTAGTTACTGCACAAATGTAGCTCACATAATGTTTGCAGTAGCCAGCGTTTGCAACCCATTGGAGGCAGTCAATGATACCAATATATTATTATATTAACTGACTGTAATGAACGGATATACAGGACAACTTTGTACTTCTTCCCTTGTTCAACATTCTGAAGAAAAACAGAAAGAAAAATGATCCAGATGGAAACAAATCAGTGAGTTATCAGTTGAGGAAATTCTCAAAACCAAAACTAAAAGGAAAAAACAGGCCAGATAGTAGGATGAGAGCAAAAACTGTCATCAATGGTCTCTTTCTTAAGAACTATCAAGTGTAGCCTATCAAAAAAAAAAAGAACTATTAAGTGTACCATGAAACTGAATTCTATGAGCTATTGGCAATGGATTAGAGTCATTAGACAATTATCTGTCAACAGAAAAAAAAGAAAAAGAAAAGAAAAAAGGGCTTGTTTAGTATGGTTATATTATGGTCTATAATGGGGCAAACAGGCTTATTTAGGATGAGCTGCATGTTTCAGACTGGAGCATTTGCAGGAGTGCTGATGATTTGCATGTGGCGATTAGCCACAATTGACTAAGCCCCTTTTGGTGGGCTCTAAAACATGGTATTGAAAAGAAAAATCCAACAAACAATGTATGTTTCAGGAATAACAGACACATTTACTGGATGCAATAACGAGGCCAAAACTGATATGATACAATACAAGACTTTCCGGCAAAAATTGCGGTGGTGAATTCTTATCATACATACATCTGAAAGTAAAAGTAAAACTTGTGCATTGTCTACAGTTTCTAAAAAAACGAGTTCAATGCACATCACAATCTAGCTTCTCCTTGAGAAATCTATACAAGACTCACAATCTCTATATGCCCACCCCATCATACCATGTTTTGAGCTAAGCAATAAACAGATGCCCATTCCATGTCACATAAAATAGAAATCAAGATTATGCTTATTTGTGCACGGGAAACGGGAGACTGAACTACGGGACAAAGCATGATGAAATCAAAAAATATAGCTGTAAAAAGCATAAAGAAGACAGGTGCTGCGTTCACAGCCTGGGACTTAGGGATATGCTCCCTCCTAAGGTCTCACGTTCAAAACTTGTCCAGTGCTATCAACTCCTTTTGGCCAGTGCTTAATAAAGCTTTGCCCTCGCTTTAATTGTAGTCCCGGCAGTGGATGGTGGAATTGGTCCCAAGGATTAGTCGAGGTGTGTGTAAGCTGGCCCAGACACGTAAGTTAACAAAAAAAAAAGGGTAACAAATTTATTTCCACCACACTATTTGCTTCTGAGATTGTTAGAAGATGCAGCCAAATATACATCCTACGTGTAAGATCAATACACTATATATATCACAATAGCTACTCATTCATTTCTTAACTTTGTACTCTTAAGAACTTAGATATTTTGAGGTGATTATGACCTGCTAGACACATGTCAAGCAATCAGTAAATGTCAAAAAAAGTCATGATAGAAATGGATATTGAAGTTTTAACAAGTTTCCATGCTACATAGATGCCGAGGGGAAAAGGGTTACTGGAAGTCTTCTAAAATGGATGGTAAGTTCTTACCATGCCCCAGAATCCAGGGTTATTAACACCACCCCCTCCATCTGGGACATACATTGGTGTCGTCCATCCATTTGAAGATCTTCAATCAAAGCATGACGAATGGTTAGTTAATACAACAACAGATGACTCCTCCCCAATGATGGACCAAGGATCAATATTGGATGGAGTATTATGGGCCCCAACTTCAAAACCTGAAACTCAAATTTCACAAAAAGAATCTGTTATTTCCATGTATCCACAAGGATGTCAAATGGAGACATGCATTTTTTCTACTAAAGAAAACTTGGGCTCAAGCACAATGAAATTTTAGAGAACCTTTCCCCTCTGCAAAGAAGGAAAGGGAAAAAGAATGTAAATGAATTCTCAAGAGGAATTAGATTTGACCTCTATTGCTAACGGCTCAGCCCAAAACCCTCCGGCTGTTGTTGTCCACTATCAACTATATATACAGCAAAATAACATCTGGTAGAGTAACTCTACTTCTGACACGGATGCCGTTGACTTTTGCAAGTAGATCTGATTTGTGCAACTTCAAATCTAAAACTTAAATGTTTTCTCCTTAACAGGATCATAGAAACTGTGAGATGGATTTGTGAGTTGTGATATGGGGGGAAGCTTGTTTATAACGTGTACTTAAACAAAACTCTGGCAAGCTCAAATGCGAATGATGAGCATTTAGATTTTCAGAAATAATTGTTGAAAAGTTTTCTGCAAAGATAATTCTGGAAACTGCAGGGCATCAATCCGAGTTACACCTTAATAAAAGATGGTAAGACAAACGGTATTGAAAACAATACTGAATTTGAGTATTACTGACAAAGTTAGGAGATCAACAAGGTGCCAAAGACAGCAGTCATTGTAACAAGCACATAATATGCAGAAAAGACGGATCAGAAAGAATGAGTGAATAAACTCACCTCAAAGCAAATGCCAAACAGAGTTTCGGGTGTAGTTTGTCCAAAAGCTTCAGAAGCATTTACAAACAGCCAAGCTGTCTCATTAGTATCAACCTCAAATGCAAAGCATTGACACAAGACACACAGCCCATTAAGGAACCGCGGGATAACTATATGGAAACAGCTCATTGCTTCAAAAAACAAATGAGGGACAAAAAAAGGTCAATTCAGAAACATTCTGATCAAAGAAGAAAGCACAAACATCACAAACTATTACAACCTCCCACCCTATCGACACTGACCCGATGGTAGCCCTCTCTCTTTTTTCTGGCGGCTCCACTCACCTATCAGTATTCAACACTTAAAAGTATTTTAATCCAGCCTATAGGTCGCCCCATCCACAGGTTGAATTGCAACGTGGTGGCTGCCTCTAATACCAATGATACAAACTCGTGGGTAGAACTCGCCCTTGAAAATCAGCTTACAATAGAGGGTGCCCAAGAGCTTATATACACTAGGCCAAGGCGATGTGGGACTTCAGGATGTTAACACAAAATTAAGGTAAGGAATGACAAATACAAAAGTAAGAGCTTCTGTTCATAAAATTAGTGGAAAATACCGCCTAACTTGTATTGAAAATGGTCAAAAAGGGGGGGTAAAGAGAGTAAAATCTTGCAAAGCTCTATGGATGCTGACTGTGTGTATCCCCATTACTGTTAAGAAGTTGACCATATATGCAATCAATAGCACATTTTCAATATGATTATAAAGCAACTTGGATCAACCAATAGATTATGGTGAAATACCCATCACAGAAAAGTATCCCTACTATGAACTTCGTTGCGAGATCAGCAACCCTTTTGCAACATATGCCTTGGATCCATAATATAAGATATTGGAAAAAAAATAATACAAAATAAGATAAGATATTGGAAAAGGTATGTTAGTTCTTGAAGATAACATTGAAATATTGAAACCTACAGTTAAGGGGCTTACTCAACTCTCATGATACACTACGGAAATAAAAATAAATGACAAAGCACAACAAATAATACTGCATAAATGGATCACATAGGGAAGGTGGCCAAAAAAGGAAGGACACAGACATACCCAATAAGCTTTTCAGTCATCCCAAAAATAGGAAAACAAACAAAAGAAAAAATGAAATAAAACAAAAATTATGTGAAGGAGCTTATATCTAATTTCCACATATCGAATACCGATCATGTAAAAAAAATTCCCTCTCAATGCCAATAAAGATACGCAAAACATATGTAGTAGGAGGGAAGAAATATGATAAAAATCAACAAATTACAATTAAATACATCACAAAAAGAAATAATATTATGAGATACTTGAAAAAGTCTGTTAGTTGTACACAGGTTAAGACAACATTGAAACCTGTAGGTAAGGGGCTTACTCGACTCTCATGATACACTAGGGAAATAAAAGAAAATTTGGCACAACACGACAAATAATACTGCATAAATAGATCACAATATGGCAAGTGGCTAAAAAAGGAAGAGCAAAGACATATCCAATAAGCTTTTCACTCCCACGCACCGTAAGCGTCCGCCTCTGCCACCGCCCGCCAGCACCCTCAAATCGACGGCATTCGCCACCATCAGACCGTAGTCCCCCGCCAGCACCCTCAAATTGAGGGCATTCGATGAGGGACGAAGGGATTGAGGGCCTAACATAAAACAACATTACCAAACATTTGCACATGAAAATCAAAGATAAGTTCTCCACGCATACTGTATCTTCAAGATTCACCTGAAGAAGATTCACCTGCAGCCCAACCATCCAAATATCAATCATAACCACAAATCATCCCCCCGCCCCGCCGAACCCAGGGGAAAAAAAAAACTATTCACGAAACCCACAAAATCCCCTTTTCCATTAATACTTCAAAACCGTAACACTTAACTACCAGCAGCATTCAAGCTCCTACCAATCTCAAAAAGAAACAAAAGCATCAATGCAAGCGTACTGCACCTGATTAGGGTAAAGATATTATTATCCCACTTACTCATCGTAACCCTCCCCGGCTTCACAACATCCGCTCCCAACACCTGCCTCGCAAGAACCGCCGACCCGGCATTCCTCAACTCCCTCGCGCCGTAAGCCTCCACCGCCGGCACCCTCAAATCGACGGCATTCGCCACCGTCAGACTGTAGTGTAGACCCCCGTCCACGTCTTTGTGGATGCCCACGCCGACGAAGGTGTGGGCGGGGTTTGCGAGAAAGTTGATCAGGGAGGAAGGGATTGAAGGGAAGTAGATGAGGCAGCGTTGGTCGACGCAGAGTTGGAAGGGGCGCGGAAGGGATAGGGGGTGTGGAGGGATAGGGTTTCGGAAATCCAGGAGTCGACCAAGGAAGGGGTGTGGGTCACCAGCCTACCAGCGTGTTGACAGAGAGAGAGATCGGACGATGCTGGTAGAGGAGAGAGAGAGAGAGAGAGAACAAAAAGAAGGATCAAGTATTTGCAGGGAAAAAAGTTCCTAACGGCTATTAAGTTCAGGTCGGTGATATAACATAGGCTCTTTAGATTAGGTTAAGCCGTGTTCTGAAAATCCAAAATCCAAAAGGCGCGTTGCTAACTGGATTACGTCATCAACAACCCAACAACGGTGGTTATTTTTGAAGGGTTTGGCCCAAAAAACAACGCACAATACTTTTGTCTCAATTCAAATTTTTGTTAAAGTTGTTAGATTCTGTCATTATTTTGCAGTTTGTCTCGTTGAGAACAATTCAAAAATTATTGTGGGCATGCTGTGCCCGATTTTTCTTTCATCGGTGAAGGGATTTCGTTCCCTCCCCCTTTGAGAAGAGAAAAATGTTGCCGGTTCGCGGGAGCACCTTTTGAAGTTGGGCGACAAACGTTCGCGAAGAATACAGAGTCGCCATTTTGGTTTTGAATGTCTGACACCCAAGGAACCGTATTTCGAATTACTTGCCGCGCTGTTTGATTTGAAAAAAAGTTAAGAAACCAGTCCGTCATAACCATATTTGGGTTCGGGAGCCAGTTTACGAGAGGGGAAGGGTTTTATGGCACCCCTCTCGCCCAATCCGAAGATCGGTATCTACTTAGGCATTTGCAAAAATATTTGTTTGTGATTCTGTTTATTTAATCAATTTTTAGCTAATTAAGGTGGGGGAATAGTTAATCGGGAATTAAAACTGTAACAGTTTGCAAGATGTGACAGATAATGGCATGGATGGATAAAATGATGAGAAATAAATGAGATAAAACTTAACACTGATTCTGGATGCCAAAACAGTGCTTTGGTTTGAGTTTGTCGTGAACAATGGCCAACTTGCATGCACAGGAGTCCTTGCATGCAATTTAAACCATCGCGCGACAATCTCAGTCCATCGCGCGAGTGTTAACATCCCATCAACAGGCTAAATTTTATTCCTTTCTGGGCTCTGGAAGGACCAGTGCACACCCAGGGTCAAACCAAGCAATTTATATGTACTGAAAGTAAATAATTATTACAATTAAAACTAACTGGAACAAAATGCAACCCTTAAACAATGAGGGTATCAAAACAGAGGCCAAGAGCCTTGCTGCCCATGCAAGGGCAACCACTGGAAACAGACAAACCATCGCGCGATGGAGTCAGAGAGTCGCGCAAGGGTCATGACTGGACTTCCAGGAATTGCTTTACATGCCTGGACTCTGAGACATATTCAGAAGCTACTCAGGGGCATTCCAAGGTAAACAAAATAATAAAGTAAGCTAACCTACTGGTTTTAACATGCATAACAGTGGAATATTCTAAGTACTCTTCACAGGAAAGTATGAAATCATGTAAATAAATAGGGATAAGGAGCCCATCCCCACGAGAACCATATCACACAAACTAGAACCGTTGCGCGATGGAGTGGGTACCTCGCGCGTGGGTGTGCTTGTCCACAGTGACTTGTAACTTTGTTGGCTTTAAAACCAGAACTGATATTGATTACCAGCCTTGGCCCTGTCAGCCCCCCTCAGGGATTAAAACAGTAAACAATAAGGGTTATACATTTGCTTGAGTGTCTTGAGAATGGCTTGAATGAGGTAGTTTGGCTTGGAAAATGAGTATATGGGAGTGATTTGAGTGAAAGAAGTGATTAAGCTTGTAGCTCTTGCTTCTCTCTTAGAAATTTTTGGTAACCCTTTGGAAGATGAACCATGGGGGTTATTTATAGGAAGAGTGGAGGGTTTGTTGGTGACTAAACAAGACAATGCAGCCAGCCAACAAGGTTGGCTGCACTTACTCGGTGGAGAAGTGGGGTGTGAAAGTTGATGGGAGAGTGGGGGAGAAGTGGTGCAAGGGGAGCCCTACAGAACGCTGTTCAGTCGATGAAACGGGGTACACAGGTCTGTAGACCCCTGATCATCACAAAATCCAGCTAGAAAAAGGTGGAAGTGACAGTTATTGACCATCGCGCGATGGAGTGAAACCATCGCGCGAGTGTTCTACCTCCCCCGCGATAGTCAATTAGTCAAAAGTTTGACTTTGACCACCACCTGGCAAGTAAAGTATCGCGCGAGAGACCTAGTGGGTTGCGCAAGGGTCAAACATGCGGTCAAGGTTTGGTTTTAAGGGTTTTAGAGTTAAGGATGGGTTCCACACACACCAAGCTCAAACCATTTTCATTCTCTCAAGACTGTTTTCGACCTGATTCATCATCGGGGAAACAAGAAACTGAAAAAGAAGTAAAACGATTGGGAGATCCAGATCGGGGTGTCTACAATTATGATCATAATGTTAAAAAGTTCATTGAAGGCAAAAATTATTCAAATCAGACAAACTTTTTAAATTATTTTGTCCTTATTGAATTTTTTTAATTAGGTTCATAATTTTTTATTTTTCATTCCTCTCGTCAAGACGAACTAATAATTCACAACAATTGATGCAAAAATAAAAAATCTAGAAAAATTTTGAATAGAGACAAAAAAATTATTTGGTTTTTTCATAAGGCCAACCGGACCCTTAATAATTAAGTCAAATTATTACTATTTTTTCTTTAATCAACTTTTTTGCATTTTTAAATTTTGTATTATTTGTGTTGTCAAGAGAAATCTACGATAAAGCTATGGGTATATATGAGTTTGTACATACCATGTATATATGAGTTTTATGGGGCTCATCTCGGGTCCCACAAAGACGATTCAAACTGCCTATTATTTTTAAAATATTTTTTTATGGAGTCTTGTAAAAAATCAGTTCAACCTGACATTGGTAATGAATATGTAGGCGTGAAACTACATAACTGTTCAACTTGGCTCCCATGAATTCAAAAAAAAAAAAAATTCCTTAGCAATATCTAGTTAAGCTGATTTTTTATAGGACTCTATAAAAAATTATTTTAAAAATAATAGGTGGTTCGAATCATTTTTGTGGAACCCGAGGTGGACCCCACAAAACCCATATGTACATGATATGTACATTGCATATGTACACATAGCAGTACTCAAAACTCTAATACGAAAAAAAAAAATTATTAACCAAATTAAAAAATTTTAATAACAACAAAAATAATCCAAAGATTTTGTCTGTCTTGAATTATTTTTGTTTTTAGTGAATTTTTTTAAGATTTAAATCATTACTTTTAAATTTTTAGATTCCTCTCATTGGATCCAATAATTCACAAAAACTTGACACAAAACTTTGTGAATACGGACAAAAGCTAATTCTGCGAGATTATTAAGCCAAAACGGGCCTTAATACCTTTTTTATAATTTTCGGAAGGATCGCGTAATAGTGGGCTCGCTATCCTAAAAGGATAGAGTAATGATTTGTATTTTGATCCAACCAAACTAACGTGAGAAGTTAAAAAATATGGGCCTACGTAACTTCAACAATCACTGATCCCTTTTCTTCGATGCTAAGGTGACAAGGAGTCAACTCCATATTAAGAGTGTATTTGAACTAAATTAATTTTTATATTAAGAATACGTGATAATATTTTTAAATTTTTAGCTTTTCGTCATAATTTTTACATCAAATCCTTCATATTGACAAGGGGAATCAAAACTATAAAAATATAGACTACAATTGAATAAAGTTCATAAAAGACAACGCTAAATACACTAAAAGAACTTTTCTCTTTTCCAAACTTTTTTCATCTTTAGTATTTTAAAAAAATTGTCTTTGTTTTATACTTTTTGATTCATCTTCTATAGACAAACGAGATTAGTTCAAAAAAAATTACCTAAAATCTAGCAAAAATTAAAAGGAAACCACCAAAAACAAACAGCCAAACATACCCCAAAAAATGAGGTCATAAGGCTAGCTACAATAGCATAATCAAAAGTAATAGATTTTTAAAGTTAACAATATCTGTGTAAAATATGGCTCACACAATGGTATAATCAAACTTAGAGCATCCGCAGTGGAATAATCAAAAGTAGATAGTCAAAAGTTGTTATATCATCTTTTGATATCCATTTAAGAGGTTGTTAAGATTAGTAATGTAGTTATCCATTTAAGAGATTGTTAAGACTAGCAAAATAAGTTGGGAAATGTGATAGATGGTTGAGTCCCCTTCTCTTAAAAATCACCTTAACTAAATAAAATGAGGACCTCCCTTTCCCGATAGAATTTCGATGATCCAAGCAGCTCAATGTGTTCAGAACGTGATTTTAATGGTACGTGCGAAAAATCAGCCAAAAAAGAAGATCAAAAAGGCTTCATCCGAGCAGTTTATGTTTGTTTTTTATCGAACGGTTCAAATAAAAACTGCTTGAATGAAACCCTTTCCGGTCATTTTTTTTGCTGATTCCTCGCGAATACTCTTAAAATCACGTTCTGAACACATTGAGTGGCTCGGATCATCGAAATTCGAACGGAAAATGGGAGAATAAAATAAGGACCTCTCCATTTGAAAATGACTATGGTTATGTTCGTTTAGTATGTTACTTCGAGTTTGATACTCGTTTTTGTGTTTCAGAACCCTCGGAGCACGTGGGAAGGATTTGGAACTAAAAACGAGAGTTAAGGAGGTGAGGAGGTCCAAGGCATGAAAAGGAGTGAACGACGAAACTTCGTCTCGCTCGTCCGGAAAAGGGAACTGGTTATCCAGACGACCAGGCATGACCCCAAAACCTAACTCCTATTATCTCGTCCGGACGAGGGATTTGGTCGTTTAGACGATCAAGCTTCGCGCAGAGCTTTGTTTTTTCATTCCAAATGTGATTTTTTGGCCTGCTTATAAAAAGGGAACTAGGTCATCGTTAGGGGTTCTGAAATCTTTTTGGAGTTGGAGAGGGGCAAGAGGGGAGAAACAAACAAGTCAACAGAGAAGATTAACCCGAGATCGATGGCTTCCACCTCCAACCTTGCAATAATTTCCTCCTCCATGAGTGGCTAATCTCCTTGGCTAGGGTAATGAGAAGGTCTCCCCCAAGTAGCACAGTTGTTAGATTCTTAGGGTTCAACTTTGATTGTATGACTTGGTTTACTCATTAGTTTTATAAAAGTTTAATTCTTCCAATCTTCGAATGTTTTTGTGTCTGTGGTTTCAAGCATTGTCACACAATGGTTTCAAATACTTAAAGATAGTTTATGAGATAAACTATACGGCATGAAAATGGTTGTGTCGTCAGTTAAATCCACTGAGACAATCCGTACCGTGTTGAGGTAATTTATACAGAGTAGAATCTTGAGAATATTTTTGGAGATTATCGATAGGAATTCTACCCTAACGCTGGTCTGGTTATATGTTGAGTGTGAACCTTAGGTTTCCTAACAATTATGTTACAATGAGAGGCTAAATCGGAAACCCTAGCCCCTTTCTCCTTCGTTTCCAAAACCTTTACTTGCTTCCTAGTTTAATCATACTTTACTTTCAGAATAGAATTAAGGGTTATTTCCAAGGACACCTCTTTAACTATCACGTTTTGTCAACATGACCCTCTCACGTTTAAAACTCATCAACCTCACCTCTTCATGTATCAAAATCAAGCAACATCACCCCCTTAGTCCAAATCCGCTAAAATTTTGGACGGAAATGAGAGAAAAGACTAAAATATCCTTGTTATGTTAAACCCTTGATGGGCTACTCCCTTGGTCGACAAAACAGTCATGAACAGTTCCATGACTTCTACCCTTTACTGTTTCTTTGATCTCCATCTCTCTCTCCCCGAAAGATACATACACCGTACCCAATTGTTACATATAAGAATGCTGAGAAATTTTTGTTTTTGTTATTACATCAAAGAATATCATATATCCAAATTTTGAAGTTCTCAAATTTATAACAATTTTTCACGACATGAAGGAATCACTAGAAAGTTAATATTCAAATCAAATCATTAACTAGGCCTTGTTCAGCCAAATAAGCCAACTGGCTTATTTTTTTTGTTCTTATTTAATTTTTTTTTTCATATTTGTTAGTTTTTCATCAATTTTTTGGGGATTATTATATCGACATGATAAGAGGAATCTAAAAAGTAAAAAATAAGCCAATTTTTTTGTCTTTATTAAAAAAATTAAATTTTGATCATAATTTTTTACTTTTTAAATTCCTCTCGTCATGAAGATACAATAATTCCCAAAAAATTGACGAAACATTAAAAAATACGAAAAAAATTTAATAACGACAAAAAAATAAGCCAGTTGACTTATTTAGCCGAACGGGACCTAAAAATACGCGAGTAACGAATTTTTAGAAAATGCAATCTAATCCTAATCCAAAAGTCTCCCCGTCCGTTCCGGTTTTATCCACGGATTAAAAAAAATCTCAAATCAAAAAAAACTTGAAGATTTCCAAATCAAATGCAACCTGTCTCGAATCAAAACAAACTTCAAAATGAAACTCTTGCACAAAAATTCCAGTCCAGATTTCTTCATGCTAGCAACCAGA
Source organism: Rhododendron mucronatum var. ripense (assembly GCA_019656295.1). Lineage (NCBI taxonomy): Eukaryota > Viridiplantae > Streptophyta > Magnoliopsida > Ericales > Ericaceae > Rhododendron > Rhododendron mucronatum. The sequence continues at coordinate 428,631 of BPLT01000173.1, forward strand.
CTCCATCAGTCTTGAACTGGATTAAGAGAAACATGTTTGCTGCAATCATTCCAGCAAACGTTTTGCACAATTAGTAACATTTTGCTGCAATCATTCCAGCTTCGGCTATTGTTAATGTGAAAAAGGACATACTCTTCGCCAAGAACCAAGCCGACCTCCGCTCCAACGACGCCCTCCTCGAGTGTGATGATGTAGACCGCCTCGATCGAGCTCGACACCACACTCAGGGACCGAGAAACCCACGACACCTTGGATGCGGCAGACAGCCTCGAAACGATGTCATCCTCAAAGCAAGATCGGGTTGCTGGCAGCGAGGAGGGAGGTGTTGTTGAGGGCGGCGAACTTGATGGCGATGGTGGCGGAGGGGATGGGGTTGCGATGGAGGAGACGGTTGCGGCAGCGGTGAGGATGGAGGAGAAGACGGTGAGGGTGGAGGAGATGGTTGAGACCTGGTGTGTGGGTGAGGAAATGACGGAAATTAGGGTGAAAGGGCATTTTAGGCTTAGGATTTTATTTTCTGTTAAAGTTATCTATTTTCCTTCCAAAATGGTAATATTTGTTAACGGATTTGGACGGAAGGGGTGATGTTGCTTGGTTTTGATAGATGAGGGGGTGAGGTTGATGAGTTTTAACCATGAAGGGGTCATATTGACAAAACGTGATAGTTGAAGGGGTGTTGTTGGAAATAACTCTAGAATTAAAAATAAATTGAAAGTGCCGCAACTCAGCCTTTACTCCCTGTGAACAATCCTAGACTTAATCTATGTTCTTCATCCTAGACTTAATCTATGTTCTTCAGAATACTAGTTAGTTCCTGGTTTATAAATTACATTTTCGGTACAGAAATGACAGACCAATCAGCATCTGGGTGATCCGGGTTTGTAAATTTGCCTTGAATTTTCTCTCCTCTCTCTTCTCATCTTATATCTTTTAATTCCCTTTCCTTTTGGTCCCAATATCACAACAAGTTTACATGTAATTCAGAGGCAGTCGAAAAGAATCCGAGGTGAAGCATGATGTTGCAAGGCGGACTATGATGGCAGAACTATGACCTGGCTCCAAAAGTTAACCAACTTGTGAGCAAATTCTTTGGTTGGACATTGCTGAGATTGTTCAAGTGCTTTGTACAAAAAATGCTCTTGGTTAACGGACATGTTAATCGGTTAATGTACTTGTTTTGAAAGAGTTTATGAATGAATGGGATGAAGATCTGTTATGCAAATATTGTGCAATGAATATAGTTTTGCAATCTGTTTTGTCTTAGTGTGGCTTTAGTGATTCTCTTTGTTCCCCTGTTTTCTGATCTTTCAGCGGGGAAGTTTTCCCACCTTGCTGTTTGCATTGACTACGATCAGTTGTTTCTAATGCCTTGTTTAGATGAGTTTTTAAAAAATTTTGGATTTGGTTTTTAGGTAATGAGTGGAGAGAGAAATTAGGGTAATAATTGGAGATAGATGTAATGAGTGGAGATAGATAGAGAGAGAAATTAGAATAATGATTGGAGAAAGGAGAAAGTAATGATTGGAAGTAAAGGTAACGAGTGTTTTTTGAGTTAGAATTTTTTTTTTTTCAAGTTTGAATCCAAACAAGGCATAAGTTGTTTGTTTTAAGACATGAAGCGAGACCCCAAGGTTTTCGGGAACCCATTCAAGAATGAAAGGACTCAATATTGCTGAAAGCTCCATACTTTTCCCCTTGCTGTTAAGCATTTTCTTTTGTATGCGATCATTTAAAGAAAGCCTTAGTCTTGTGGTTTGCAGTGAACCACTACAATTTTGGCGTCTGGACGTGTTGAGAGCAAAACCTTGTTTCGGCTTGCCATGACTAACATGATCCCAGACTCATTTATGTTTCTTGTCCTGAGTTTTATGACCCAGCTCATTTTGAAGTGGGAGTGATGGTCTGTTGTGTCCCGAAAGGGGTATCTGAATGTACTAATCAAATGCCGTGGATGGGATAATGCTACTCACACAACGATCCAAACACAACAACTTACACAACCTCTCACATACATGTGGGGCCCACACATAGTAGTATGTGGGGCCCACACATAGTAGTGTGTGTGGAGCCTACATGCATGTGAGAGGTTGTGTAAGTTGTTGTGTTTGAATTGTTGTGTGAGTATCATTTTTGTGCCGGGGATATACTTCCGAGTGATGATTCCTTGTATCAGCGTTCTCATTCGAATGTCTATTTCTTCTTGGTTTCCGATTTGCCTCCGTTTAATGGGTAGTGTAATGTACTGGAGGTAGTATATCATCGATTCATATCTACGACAAACAAGATACGTGCGTAAATGGGCAAAATTTCTGCTAGTTTTAGTGAAGCTAAGATTATTAAGATAGGCAAAATTTCTGTGACAATTATGGAGATGAAATAAGCCAATGCACGACATATTCTTGGAGAAGCACAAAAGAAGAAACTAACTCTCACCGCATGTATGTGTTACTCCCTCCGTTCCAAATTGTTGGTCCTGTTTACTATTTGGGACCTCTCAAAAAATTGGCTATATCTTTTAATTTATAATATTTTTTTATTAAATATAGATCTTATTTGATAGATCTCAAATAATTTTACCAAACAAATTAAGTTTTCGAAATCATGAAAAACATTATAGATTATGACATAGACAATTGTTTGAGTGACACAAAAAGTAAAACAGGACCAACAATTTGGACGGAGGGAGTAATATGTTTCATGATATGGGATAAACAATAATAGTAGTAATGACCATGTCGAAAAGGTATGATGGATATGAATGGATGTCCATGGTTTTTTAATCAAAATTACCTAATTATACAGAGTATTTGGAAGCAACAATATAATTCTTAATTTTGGTCACCGTAAACTAGATTTTATTTTGTGGTCAAATTGACTAATATCCGATTAACATAATTTTTAAAATGGTTAATATTCTCGACAAGTTCTAGAAAATAATTGATTTCAATCGTCGAAGTGAACCCAAAAAGGGCCTATAAACGACTTAAATTGGACTCCATCAAAATTAAACATAATTCAAGCATGCAAAAGTACAACAACAACAATAACATAACCCATATAGTCACCAATCATTAGGGGTATGGGCGGCGAAGATTGGAGACAGATTTAACCTTCGACAATGTATGCACAAAGTGGTTGCCGCCTGAAATACCAGTGAAACAGTGGCCCTTATAGCTTAAAGGCTCCAAACCCGCAAAAATAGTTTAGAATATAGAATTCAAGTAGTCAAATACCAAAAATTCGATGGTTTGGTCACTATAGTTTCTATAGTTCTGTTACCTTTCACAAGATTTAAACAAAAGCTGGATTATGAGAAATTAAATCAAATTAAAAGGTTCTTTCGTTTTTGTTTACTAGTGCTTGCCCGTGCCTACGGCACTACCCACCCCAGCCCGTGCCTACAACATTACTCACCCCGATTGGAATTGAAATATCCTTAGAATCTTGATAGTGGCTCAAAACATTATTTCAATTTTTAGGTAGCTACAAATTGCTGAAAATTAACCTCTTTTTTTTAACGGCGAAGATTTTTTTTTATTGATATGAAGAAAGTGACTACGCAAATATTGTAGTGAATAAATTAGCAACTCACGAAATTATGCAGAATGCTGTTCAAAAAGGGGAAGGGGGGGGCGGGGGGGAACCCCTGCCCCGAAGATAGTCAACCTGTAGGAGAGGAAAGGTCTCGTAGAAAGGAAGCAAGAAGAATTGCTTTCCCCCCTTCTTTGTTTTCATGCGCAGAGAGAGAGAGAGAGAGCTGTGAAATTTGAATTCTGATTTTTTTCCCTCTTAGACAACATATGGCATTTATATAATATGATGGGCAAATATGTATACTTTCATAAAATGTGAAAAATGCATCTTAACCCTTGAATCAAACAAATTTGAGTCGTTGCAACAACTTGTCCCCACACCATTCTATTTTATAATATAGATGGTTTGGTCTTTCTAAACGGTAGATATTATTCACACCGTAGAATAACCTATTTTTATCTTAATTTCAACCCAAACAATCGCAAGGGGTATCAAACTCCAATTTGAAACCCACAACCTCACAACACTTTAGTGCTGCTACTCAACCATTAGGCCAACTGCCCTCGTAGACATTAACCGAATAAATCACCATTCTGTCTCAAAACTTGTTTCAGCATTTTTTGCTGATGCACTTGATGAAATGAACAGAGGAGTTGAGCGCTTGTTGGCTTTCTTTATTGCATTAAAATCCAGAAGTTCAAGAAAGACAGAGATCCAAGCATCGGCTGTCTCATTAAGAGCTATAATTAAAAACAATTGCCTCCAAAAGAAGAAGAAGGACGAGAAAGAGAGAGAGAGAGAGAGAGAGAGAGAGAGAGAGAGAGAGAGATGGACAAGGGAAATACAAGATCAACGAAGAAAGCAACAAAAGATCTGCAAATACAGTCTTCCCTTGATTATTATGATCAACGAAGTCAATTATTCATCTCACAGTTGACATATCAACACAAGATAACAACAGCAGCAGCAACAAACCTTTCTTGAATGGTAGAGATCAACGATGCTTACGGAGGAAGGTGAGAAGTAGCTCGTTCACCTTATCCGGGAATTGTTCCTGAACGAAATGAGTTCCTTCCGGCACATAGGCTATCTCCAAATTTGGGACGAAAAACTTCACCTGTCCGCTCCTTATGTAGTCCTCCATTCCGGGGAATTTGAAACAATAATCCTTCTCACCCATGATTAGAAATGATGGAGCTTCAACCTTCGTATCTGGTAAGTTGAACTCTTCTTCAAAAGACCTGCAAATGTGAGGCTTGTTAGAAGATGGAGGCCTAATCAAGTGTCTGATTAGGTGGATTGATTTACCTAAGTTAGTTCTTTCTTGGGTTCATTTTCATCAAAGATCATATGCATAGGTAGTAGAGTTTTGGAGTACTTTCGTCGTTATGATGCTTGTACTTTCTCTCCTTTTAACCTTTGGTTAATTTGGTTAATAAAATTTTTAGTTGCCGTTCAAAAAATAAAAAAAGAGTTTTGGAGTACTGGTAGATTAATTACTGGGCTTGACTTTAAAATTCACGTGGTTGCGATGGTAATCTATGGAAAAACTGCTCTATTCGCTTAGCTACTTGACTCAATTAAGCTGAGACTGAATTACAGCATTTTAATTGATTGAATTACCCATTTACCAACGGCTAATCAAGGACTCAATTAAGCTGAGAGTCTGAGATGGAATCACGCCGTTTTAATTGATTGAATTACCAATTTACCAACGGGCAACGGCTAATAAAATGACCAACTGACTGAGGGTTAATAGCACAACTTACTTTCCCAGATAAAACTAGCATGTCAAAAAACATGCACGTTATTAGCCAAAAGCTGCTAAGAATGTGGTCAGCCGAACCTGTAAAAAGTTTCAAAGCTGACCTTTTCTTCAAGCACAGAGGTCATATACCGTGATATAGCTGTGGTTATCAGCTTTAGCTCCATTTTAGACAACATGACAGTGATAAAGGAGAAAGGCGAGACAAGAATCACACAAGACGGCGAGAATCCGAAACACGAGGCCACAATCACGAACTCTACAGTCATTAATCAAATTCTGAAAAGTATAGCGACCAAAGCTTCTTTTTACATGCAAATTACTATAATTGAAAAGGTAAATAGAATTCGTATTTAAAGTAGAAAACCTAATAGCTAATACTTTACGATTGAAACAAAAAAATGTAAATAGGACACTACTTGATGAATTGTATAGTAAATAAGCATCCTGCATCACTTATATTTAGTATCGGACTGATGCGAAAACTCAAGACAGGATTAAACTAATTACCTGTAAGGAACTTTCAGCGCAGTACGGAATCCAGATTTCTGATACAAAGCTCCATAGGCTTCAAGATCTTCCTCCGTGAACCAAGGGGGTAGAGGAGTAGATGATTCCACCATGTCCATAATCTCCTGGTCTTCTCTTGCTATTGGTATTTCAGTTTTGGAGAACAGAATGTAGACGTTCCGCACTACCGTTTTCGCATCAAGACGGCCAAAATCAGCTTCAGCTCGTCCAGGTTCCTAGGATGAGATTACAATCATAGTTTTCAGTTTGAATCACAGTCTTCAGAATCAGTTTTCAAAGAAATTATAGGATATTTGTTTGGTGGATGGATTTAACATTGTCTGGTGGTTTTTGAAAAGGGAACGCTTTTTGGATAAGAAGATTGAAAAGATGTTCTCATCCTCTCGAAAACTATTTCTGCTGAAGAATGAATACCCTATGAAAATATGGAGAATTCTTATCAACATAACTTCTGCAAGAAAATGATTCTATAAAACTGTAAGGGAACAGAGCCTAGGTTGCAGCTAATGTTGCTTCATCATTTGACATACGGTAAACTGAGAAAACAACTGCTTGCCTTCCATCTTGAGAAGTAGAAACCTTCGGGAAGGTATTTATTGTATGTAACGGGACCTGGGGGAACAAATGGAATGCCCAAAGTAGCGACTCCCAAAACCCTTTCTGGGTAGAGAAGAGCAAAATAGTAAGCAGGCCGAGCTCCAAAATCTTTACCGACAATAAAAACCTGTGAATAACAGGAGAGCGAGAGGATTATAGTTATACACACTTGAGGGGGAATTCATTCAGAGAATTAGCCACTTGGGACAAAGTCAACCAAGGCTTCAAAAGTTTCTCCATGATGTGTCGAATGTGGTTCCAATTCCTTTGTTACAAGATTGAAATTGTCTCTACTCTATATATCATCTTTAATAAGCCGAAGTGTTCACTTTACATAGAAGCTACAACTTCCTGAAAAAAATGGATAGGTATGCAGCCATGCAGAAATGCTCACCAACATGTCAAATTGCCACCCCAGAAGAAAACTACGATGAATCCTCTTGTCTTACGTTTGCGAATGGAAGCATTTTGAGTCCCAACAATGAAAACAATCAAAAAACACAGAGAGTCTAATTCTAACCTAAGGTCCACTTGGTTTCTACTTTCTAAGAACCAAGAAGAAACTGGTTACTTAAGTATTGTAATTCCCAACAATGTATATTGACATCTGTTAATGTGTGTTGAAATTCTAAATTGTTTAGTTTCTGCCTTGGGGTGGTTAAGAAGACCCTTGTATTGTTGTATTTAAATGAAGTTTTAACTTTTTTTGGGTCTAAATATTTACTTTAGACTCGTTAGAGTCTTTTAGAGGGAATGTACCAAAAAAAGGAGTCTTTTAGAGGGAAAGAAAATAGTCTCCTTATGAATAAAAAACCTAAATAATTCAGCCTCAGTTTTCAGCTGTCCTTGTCTTTACTGGTACATCTTTTTCTACTTCTATTTCTTTTAAATACTCTTTGATTTACTAGTTGAGGAGAAAAAAATTCTAACCATAAATTGCCAAAAAAAGAAGAGTCTAAGAAAAGCTTACAGGAAATGGGCAAACGGGGAATCAGGCGGAGCTTCATCGCAGATTTTTGTAAAGAAAATATAATTTACTACAATTGAAAGTATCTTTTCTTATGTCCTCAAAAAAATAAAACCTTAAAAGTTTGAAAATCACCACATTTTATAAAAGTGTAGCATTGATACAAAATTTATGGACCGTAATTTGGCCTAAATTTGTGTTTTCGTACTTTTGTTCGTCTTCTTTGAATTGTTGTTAGATTTATATTAATTTTTTTAGATAAATCATCATCCCGACAAGAAGAATCTAAAACATTACAAATTACGTCCAAAAGTAAAACAAATTCACTGGAAAAAAAATTGATACAACTGTCTTCTTTACTGTCATCTTATCTGAACCTTTTCAATTTCAATTCGAGAAGAGACAAATTATTGATCCAAAAAAAAAAAAATTGACGATACGTACAAGCTAAATAAAAGATCACTGAACATAAATAATACCAACTACCTTTCAACGAATTAATTTAGGCTAAACTGCCAAACTCAAGAACTTCACACCATTTTCTCCCCAATCAACAGAAAATCACGGAGAAGAATTCGATTGATCAAAGCTCTGTTATGAGTACATACAATGGGGTACGTATTGCTTTGGGACCGAAAAGATGATCGAGACCGCTCATAATGTTTCGTAAACGCCCTTACCATACTTCGGACAAAATCAACAGCTCTAATCATCTTTTTGGGACCCAAGACGCAATTTGTACGCATGTACTCATATTCTTTTCGAAAGAACAAAAATAGAAGAATTCGGGGCTACCTTTGGAATGCTAAGAGCATCGAGGATTCCGAGGACGTCACTGATGAGGTCACCGAATGATGCCTTCTCGGGTTCCGGCGGCGGGTCGGATAATCCGTAGCCTCTCCAGTCGGGCGCGATGGCCCGGTAGCCGGCATTGGCGACGGCAATCATCTGGTGCCTCCAGGAGTACCATATCTCCGGAAACCCGTGGAGGAACACCACGACTGATTGGCCGGTCCCGACCTCGGCCACGTGGTGGTTCAGACCGTTGGCTTCGACGTACTTGTGCTGAATTTGATCCATTCTGGTTTGGGAGTGAAGATTAGATGAACGCGTATGCACAAACGCGGAGAGAGAGAGAGAGAGAGAGAGAGAGAGAGAGGGAGTTATGTCAGAGAGAGAGAGAGAGAGGGAGTCTTAAATTATTACCGCTTACCTGCTGAGAGAGATTGTCACGACTGTACGAGATGTAGTTGGGTTGGGAGGGGAGACAACCGTACACTTCACCGATAATAAATCAATTCATTTGAATTATTCTTTAAAAAATAATTTTGTCACTCCAATTTCTTACGATGACATTCCCAAATTTGTCTTGTCTTGTTCTTTGCTATGTGGAGTATATTTTTTACGCTAAAAGATAAGTTTTAGAGTGACATCATAAAATAGTGGAGTGCTAAAATCATTTTCTTTTTTTGTCTTTATTTAATTTTTTTCACATTTGTTAATTTTTCGGTAGATTATTACTTCGTCATGACAGGAAAAATTTTTAAAATAAAAAATTAACACGAAAATTTATTTATTTTTGAATAAAGATAAAAAATAATATTTTTTTATCTTTATTCAAAAAAATTTGAGCTTTGATTATAGTTTTTACTTTTTGAATTCCTTTTATCATAATAAAGCAATAATTCAAAAAAATAAATTGACAAAAATCTAAGATGCGAAAAAAATTAAATATGGGCAACAAGTAGTCCAAATGAATTATTTAGCCAAAAAGCTTACATGAAGGCTCTGTATACATGGTTTGTACCGATATATGGTTTGTGCAGTACATTTGACATGTCACCAAAAATTAAGGCTTTGTTTGGAACATAAGGAAAGGAAAGGAAAGGAAAAGAAAATGGGCGGGAAAGTTTACTATTCACTAAATTTGAAATTTTTTTATTTACAAAAAAGAGAGAGTAAAAGAGCGAAGGAGGAGTAATCCTGCCTTTCTGTCAAGGGAGGGGGCGGGACAGATACAGACGGAAAAAATAGATGGCAATCAATTGCTCTTTTGTTTGGATGACTTTTTTATTTTGTTTGATGTGTACGGGAATGGTGTATGAGGAGAGTTTTACAATGGTAGGTGGAGGGAAATAGTAGAAGAAGATAACGTGGGAGGTAGTGGGCCGGTTTTGAGTGAATGAGGGACGTGGATGTTAACTGCCGCGTACATGGGAGAAGACAAGTTTTTATTTTGAGTAGTGTTAGGAAAAAGGGTTTGGAAGTTTGTAAAGCTTCAACTACATTTCCACAGTATATTGATAGATACCCCGAACTACCACGGTTTGAAATTTTGAATCATGAGGAACTAGTTCAAAAAAAAAAAAATCAAAGAGGTACGTACAAATAGAGCAATAAATGAACCCAGTTAATTACCCAAAAATAAAAATAAAAATAAAAAATGAACCCAGTCGTTCCTGATTTGTTCGAAACTTGACTCAGTAAAGACTTATTCGAGTTTTATTATGTACTAAAAATGAACTAAACCTGAACTTCAATTTTAGGCTCATTTAATAAAAGAATCAAACCTAAATCGAATAATATTCACCTCGATTATATTCGCGAATCCTTTTCTTCTTCTTCTTCTTCTTCTTCTTCTTTTTTTTTATTTAGTTTTTACTACTTGCAATTTGATGTATCTTCTAAGTTCTAAACATGATTTTAGGTGATTTTAAAATTTTTGTTTAATAAAATTAATTGAGATCTATCAAACAATATTCTTATACTCTTAATAATAATTTCACCAAAAAAAGAGAGTAAGATACGATAAAAATGTGTAACTAATTCTTATCATGCACAAAAACTATACATACGGTGCTCCAAAATTATGCGTGCCTTTTGCATAACTACAAAGGAAAAATGTGACATAATAAAAAAAAGCGCAACAGTTCTATAGTGTACCTAACCTATCTAATTGTACTTTATTATACCTAACTTTGTCTTAATTGTATATAGTTGACAAAAAAATTGGTTTTGTAAACGAACTCCCCTTAGATCATGTTCGTTTTGGGATTTGAATTTTGGGTAATGAGTGAAGAGAGATAAATGAGAGTAATAATTGATAGAAAATTTATGGAATACTGTGCGTAGGGAGAAAATCCAAAATCTCAAAATAAACATGTTCAATTTTTTACTCCAGTTGACTTTAGAATCAAGTTGCGTAAAAGGAAACAATTTACTCCATTCGGCATTCGCTACCAATTACCAAATGTGAAAATATAACTCAGGATACAATTGTGTTGTTCAACCAGGATAAATTATTATTTTTAGAGCTTTTGGGACTGTTTGAGCTTTTTGAGTTGTCTTTATTCAAATATATATATAGTCCCCTTCCCCTAAGGACCACCTTAATTTAATAAAATGAGGACCTCCCTTTTTTGATAGAATTTCGATGATCCAAGCCGCTCAATGTGTTCAGAACATGATTTTAAGAGTAACTAGAAGAAATCAGCAAAAAAAATTGACCGGAAAGGCTTCATCTGAGCAGTTTTTGTTTGTTTTTTATCGAACAGTTCAAATAAAAACTGTTCGGATGAAACCCTTTCCGGTCATTTTTTTACTGATTTCTCGCGAGTACTTTTAAAATCACATTCTGAACACATTGAGCGGCTCGGATCATCGAAATTTAAACGGAAAATGGGAGAAATGGAGAGGTCCTTATTTTAGTTAAAATAAGGATATCCTCATTTGAAAATGACTGTATATATATATATATATATATATTTATTTATTTATATTTATATCGCATTTGTTAGTTTTGTGTGAAATTTTTGCATATTATTATTTCTTCTTGTGGAAACGAATTGAAAAAGTAAAAAATTATGACTTTTATCCTAATATTTTTTGAAATATTAAAGATAAAGCCCGAAAAGCTAGTTTTTTGTGCTTTATCTTCAATATTTTCTAGAAATATCTACGTAAAAGTAATCTTTTTTAATTTTTCTTATTCCTTCTGATGAGACGAATTAATAATTCATAAAAGTTTGGCGCAATGCGTTTGGAGTTGTTCAATAAATTACAAGAATATGCTCAATCTTTTTTTTTTTTTTTTTTGTTAAGATGATAATAGATGGTATATAAATCTCAAGCCAAATAAATCAAGAGAAATCTTCATCCCTAAACAAGGGATCAAGAAGTCAAATAAGAGGGGATTCAGTCCAAAGACTACAATCCAACCCACCTAAACCTTTACTAGCCAAAGTATGCGCAACCAAATTAGAAGATACAACTTTGAAAATCATTGCTCAAAACCTTAACATCATGGATGATAGAATTCACGCTTTGGCTGACCACAGTATTCCCATTTATCATGTTAATGACTGACTGGGAATTACTCTCCACCATCACTACATTTAGTCCTAATTGAAGCCTCATTTGGACGCCGCGACGAACCGCCATGGCCTCTACAATTTCTGGGCTTCCACACCAAGACAAACACCCAGCTGCAGCAGCAATGAACATCCCATTCGCATCTCTGATCACAACACCATACGCACCTCTCCCAGAAAACTTTGCCCATCCTCCATCCACATTAATTTTAACAAAACCAGTGCTCGAATGCTGCCAAGCAATGTACAAACCTCCTCTCTAGCGCCCAGAGTCTCTCCCACTACTCAGTTTGCTGCTAAGTATTCATCCAAGTAACCTGCTGCCTTAGAACTAACAACCCGAGGCAGCAAAATTTTATGTTCAAACACAGCAACAGTCCGGTTTTTCCATATATACCACATCCCAACTGCTATAAAAGAAAAATGCCAGTCCTTATTCGATACGTTTTGCCAATGAGCCTCAGAAGCATCCCACAAATCAACGAATGAATTGTAACTAGCACCAACCAAGCCCGTGTTAAAGGGGAACAAAGACCAAACGTGTTGCGCTAAAGGGCATGTGCAGAATAAGTGCAAAACCATTTCCGCCTCCGACCCACAAACTGGGCAACTCGACTCCTCAACAAGCTTTTTCTGTGTAAGTTTTGATTTAGTTGGCAAAATCTCATGAAGACACTTCCAAATAAAATGCAAAACCATCTTTGGAATTTTGAGTTTCCACTAATGTCACCATTGATTCTCTACAAGGACACCATAAGTAGAATTTCCCTCCCCTCCGCTTGTCGTCGAACCTTGCTTGCTAAGCTCCATTACCGTTATGTAACCCGACTTGACATTATATGTTCCCGAAGAGGAGAATTGCCATACAAAAGAGTTAGGGGCATTTGTGCACGACAATGGCCTGGAATGCTCAAAATGCATTGAGTCTGATCACTATCAAACAACCTCTGGACTTCACTCACCTTCCAAGATCTTGACACCGGATCAATGAGTTGATCTACTTTCTCTATACTATCATATAAACCACAACCCTCCTGGCCTTGAAATCTTCGCTTTAGGAATCCAAGGATCACCATCCACCTGAACCAATGTTCCATTCCCAATTGTCCAACGCATCCCCGCTGAAAGAACTTTCCTCCCTTCCTAAATACTCCTCCAAACATATGATGGATTAGTCCCCAAACCAGCTTCCTTGAAACTGCAATTCTTAAAATACTTACTTTTAAGTACCCTAGCCATGAGACAATGGGGAGCCATCATGAGTCGCCACCTTTGCTTAAGAGGGCCAAGTTGTATGTAGTAAGACTTCGAAACCCAAGTCCACCTTTGAATTTGTCCTTGCACAATCAACTCCAATTCATCCAATGAATTTTTCGTTCATTCCCAGTTTGACCCCACCAAAATCTAGCCATAGCTACTTCAATCTAATGACACAACCCTTCAATCTAAGATAGCATACATAGGAAGAACAAGCGCTACAGACATCAACAATACCTATTTCCTGCTAGCGTAATCAACCTCTCCTTCCAACCCGTCAATTTCTGCAATACTCTATCCTTGGTATAGCTCAAAAGCTCAGTCTTTGACTCACCAATTTCAGCCAGGAGACCTAAATACTTTCCAAGGTTTGCCCGAACTGGAATAGATATGACATCACTAAGCTCCGCCCTCAACTCTTGTCCGGTATTCTTGCTAAAAAAATAGGGAGAATTTCTGATAGTTAATCATCTACCCCGATGCCTTCTTATAATCCGTCAAGATGGAATCAATGATCTGCACCTCCCTTCAGTTCACTTTAAAAAACACAATCGTATCATCCGCAAAAAGAAGGTGGCTGATCAGAGGACTCCTTCGACAAATTCTGACCCCATGGATCAGAGTTGAGTTTTGTTCACCCTTTAAGAGGGTGAACATTACCCTCCATCCTATTGGTTGAAATGATGTGGATCCACCACAAAGTGATGTCATGCTTATCAAAAAAAAGTGTATTGCATAGTAAGCATACATCACGTTGTGGTGGAATCCACACCATTTCAACCAATAGGAATGAGGGTAATATTTATCCTCTTTTAAAGAGGGTGAACAAAATTGCACTCGATGGATCATGTTCTTGAGTTCGGCCTTCCGGAGCATCTCTGACAAGCCCTCAGCACATAGCAGAAACAAGTATGGAGATAGTAGATCCCCTTGATGAAGCCCCTTTGTGGTTGAACAAACCTGAAAGCCTGCCCATTAAGCAAAAGAGAGTAGCTCACCAAAATATGCTAGATCTAACGGGACAAAATTATGTATAGAGTTGCGTTTTAATACTAATTGCTAGAAATATTGCTATTGTCTAGCCTATAGTTCTTTAGATACAACATAAATTTAGGAGAAATTATTCAGCTGCTCCAAAAAGATGGGGGTATTTACCCGAGGGAACAAATTTAAAGTAATTATTCTTTGAGACAGTTTCTATATGAAAAAATATGGTTAAGAAATTAAGTACTCCAATTTTAAATCCATTTGAACTGATGCAAAGATCTTATTTTTCTAATCATTTTATCCTAAAAGGTCATACTTAATATTTGTCTCCAGGGCTCTCATATTTAAGTATCTATTCTTTATTTGATTCTACGGCTCTCTTAGAGCTCTTATATGAAAGATCTAGAGCAAAAAATTAATTATGACCCTTTCAGATAAAATGATCAGAAAAATAAAATCTTCGCACTTATTCAAATGGATTGAAAATTGGAGCACTTAATTTTTTAGACTATTTTTATATGAAAAAATCATCTGAAGCGGAAACATGCTTGGTGTGTATGATAAGGGTAAAATAGGAACTTCACGTAATAGCTCCAAAATTTGGAGCGCTTGTGGTCTTTCTTGGAGCGCCAAAATCAGCTCTCTTTACTAGAGTAAATATAAAACAAATCTCGAAGAGAATGAAGAGACCTTGGGAAAGAGGGTTTTTATGATCCGATAAAGAATCATACATATTTAAATATATTTGCTATTCTATATTTTCTTGAAAAGGGTGCTTAACCTACAAAAATTGTTCAAAATGTTTTAAAAAAGACGAGGCTTTTAAGTAAATTATCTTTCTTTGATATTTTATAATGGGCGTCACACTAAAGTGGACTCTTAAAATTTGAATTTTTTTGGAGCTTGAAAGCATCTCCAACAAACGTCAAGTTTAGCATGGCATGCCAAGTGGAAGAATTGACATGTGAAGAATTTTCAACTCAAATGTCAAATGCTTATGTATCATTTGACATTCTCTCTCTTATGTCAAAGTTGACATGTGATGTCAAAATTTATTTTCATCACTTTACTCCAAAATTTTCTAAAATAACAAATTTGACATGTTGGTTAGAATGAGCATCTTGAAGATGTCAAATTCTAACATGGCAAATTGCCACGTAAGCTTTCAAAAAAAAAATTGACATGCTCAATTTGAAGCCTTGGTCATCCTTTACCTATACTTTTACTCAAATCGAAGTAAAAAATGAATCTATGGATTTCTCCAATGGACTAGAAATTCGAAAACTTTTCTAAATGAGTTTCTTCAAACAAGGGTTTAACTGAAGACCCACCTTGATGGATTCAAATGGAGGAGATCACAAAATTAAGAGTGAAGTCTTTGGGTGGAGGGAGGAGTGAGTTTTGGAGGGAAAAAACCCATTTAGGGTTTTAGAGTTTCCCTTTAAAACCAAGTGGGCTCGGTATTGCTGAAAAAATGTACACTGTGACAAAACATATGAGAGAAAAGAGAATCTGTATTGCTAATTGAGATGATACATAATACAATGCTGACAGTGGTTTAAATAGAGGAAAAGCTAATCCTAGAAAAGATAATAAATAAATAAATAAAGATACACGTAATCTATTCCTTAATTAAAGATACAATGAGATATGATCCCCTAATCTATGCGATACATATCTTAAAGATATAGCGAATACTTTCAACACCCCCCCCCCCCCCCCCCCCCCCCCCCACAAAAAAAAAAAAAAAAACCCTCAGGATGTGACAGTGGAGAGCATCGAGAGTTTGACAAGAAGAAAGCGGAAATGAGCAGTATGGGTCTTCGTAAAGAAGTCAGCCTGCAGCGTGGACGAAACAAATGGTAAGGTAATGGTGCCATCGGAGAGCATTGAGAGTTTGCCAAGAAAAAAGCGGAAACGAGCAGCAGTGTGGGTCTTCGTAAAGAAGTCAGCCAGCTGCAGCATAGACGAAACAAATGGTAAGGTAATGGTGCCAAACTGAAGATGTTGACGAACAAAATGGCAATCAATTTCAATATACTTCGTACACTCATGGAAGACTGAGTTATGGGCAATCTGAGTAGCACTCTTGTTCAATTTTAGGGTAATCGTAATAAGGAGAAAACCCATTAGGGTTAATTTCATTCAACGTAATATATATATATATATATATATATATATACAAGCTGAATAATAATTGCACTACGGTCCTAGATACTTAAACTAATTACATTATAAGACACATAATTACACTAGATACAAATAGATCCATCATCTAACATTCCCCCTCAAGTTGGTGCGAAGATATCAATCAAGCCCAACTTGAACACAATAGGATGAAAACTCTTGCTACCTAGCCCTTTTGTGAATATATCAGCTAACTGATCTCCAGATCTCACAAATGGCGTACATATCAAACCCTCGTTCAACTTTTCCTTGATGAAGTGTCGATCAATCTCTATGTGCTTTGTTCTGTCATGCTGAACGGGATTATGAGCAATGTTAATGGCAGCTTTATTGTCGCAGTAGAGTTTCATCGGAACACTATCAACAAACCCCAAATCAAGTAACAAAGTTTGGAGCCACAAGAGCTCGCAAACACCATGAGCCATAGCTCTATATTCAGCTTTTGCGCTAGACCTGGCGACTACCGATTGCTTCTTACTTCGCCAGGTAATCAAATTACCCCCAAGGAAAGTGCAATAGCCAGAAGTAGAGCGCCTATCATCTACAGAACCAGCCCAGTCAGCATCAGTGAATGCCTCCAATCGCAAATGACCATGATTAGAGAACAAAATTCCTTTTCCTGGAGCTGATTTCAGATACCTCAAAATACGATAAACTGCATCTAGATGTGAAGTACGAGGATCATGCATAAACTAACTAACAACACCTACTGCATAAGTAATATCTGGTCGAGTGTGGGCTAAGTATATTAGTCGACCCACAAGTCGCTGATACCTCTCCTTATCAGTACACTCCCCCACATCTCCACTAAGATGATGATTTGCCTCAATAGGAGAATCTGCAGGTCTACAGCCCAACATACCTGTTTCTTCCAACAAATCAAGTATGTACTTGCGTTGGGAAATAAAGATACCTCTATCAGACCTCGCTACTTCCATTCCAAGGAAGTATCTCATTGATCCCAAGTCCTTAATCTCGAACTCTTGAGCTAGACGAGACTTAAGGTTATGAATCTCACTCCCATCATTGCCTGTCATTATTATGTCATCAACATAAACAATAAGGACATCAATCTTACCATTACTTCGGCGGATGAACATTGTATGATCTGCATGGCTCTGCTTGTAACCAAAACTCAACATAGCCGTAGAAAACCTGCCAAACCAGGCTCTAGGTGACTGCTTCAGCCCATAAAGTGCCTTCTTCAATCTACACACATTTCCTTCACTTGCCGGAGAAGAGAAACCTGGTGGAATATCCATATAAACTTCCTCCTCTAAATCACCATGGAGGAATGCATTTTTTACATCAAACTGTTGAAGAGGCCAATTCAAGTGGGCAGCACACGAGAGGAGAGCTCGCACAGAATTCATCTTCGCTACCGGAGCAAACGTCTCCTCATAATCAATACCATAAGTTTGCGTAAAACCTCTGGCAACAAGCCTTGTCTTGTATCTCTCAACTGTACCATCAGCATTTTGCTTAATAGTGAACACCCACTTGCAGCCCACTGGTTTCTTCCCTCTTGGAAGTGACACTAGATCGCAAGTGCCATTCTTTTTCAAAGCTGTCATCTCTTCTACCATAGCTCCTTTCCACTTAGGTATCTTGAATGCATCCTGCCAATTCTGTGGAATAGATATAGAGGAAAGAGAAGAGACAAAGGCATGGTACGAAGGAGACGAACGGTCATAAGAAACAAACTGTGAGATAGGATGTTGAGTACAAGATCTAACACATTTTCGAATAGCAATAGGAAGACTGTCAGGATCCATAGGAGGAGGTTCAATAAGAGAAGAATCATTACCAGAAGAGTCAGCTGAGGAATCTGGAACTGGAGTGGGTGATTGTGATTGACAAGGTGATAACGTACATGAAGACTTTCCATTTTTCCGTCTAGCATACCTTTGTAAGCCAGCTCCCTGCAGTCGTCGTCGTGCAGGTAGTTGTTCCTCAATGTCACCACCAATATCATGTGTTTCCCTTTCAACAGATACCGGTTCCTCTCCAGTGTTTTCCTTCTCCCCCTCACTATAATCATAGAAAAATTTCTCCCCCTCACTATGATTATAAAAGTTAAACATCTCTTCCTCCTGCTGATGCTCCCCCTGAAGAGATGGTTTGGAGGAAGAATAAAAAACCTCTGTTTCCCAAAAGGTAACATCCATAGAGACAAACATCTTTCTTGAATAAGGATCGTAACACTTATAGCTTTCTGGGTAGGAGAGTACCCAACAAAAATACACTTATGGGCTTTATGTCCTAGCTTGCCCCCAGAAGGTTTTGGGGCATGAACAAAACACACACAACCAAACACCCTAGGTGGAAGAGTTGTAACCCGACAACTGCTTGGCAAGCACTCAATGGGTGTTTTAAAATTAAGGACACTGGATGGCATACGGTTGATAAGATATGTGGCAGTTAAAATAGCTTCTCCCCATAAGTATTTAGGAACATTCATAGTGAACAAAAGGGATCGAGCGACCTCAGCAAGATGACGATTTTTACGCTCAGCGACTCCATTTTGTTGTGGAGTGTCAACGCAAGTCGTTTGAAAAATAATACCATTATCATCTAGATATGTCCGAAAAATCTTATCAATATACTCAGTCTCATTATCACTCCGAAGGATTTTAATATGTGTATCAAACTGAGTGCACACCATCTTATGAAAAGAGTTGAAACAGGAAAATACTTCATTTTTTGACTGGAGTAAGTACACCCATGTGGCACGAGAATAACAATCAATAAAAGTAACAAACCATCGATAGCCCTTTAAAGAAGTAACAGGAGAAGGACCCCAAACATCAGAATGGATAACCATAAATGGAGAATCACTTCGTTTATTAATAGGTGCATAAAAAGAGCGTTTATGTTTCCCAAACTCACAGGCTTCACAAAAAAACTGATCTCTAGGACAATGTTTAACTAAAGTAGAAAAGAGTTTCTCTAATATCCCAAAAGAGGGATGACCCAATCTACGGTGCCATCGATGTAACAAAGAAAGAGTGGAACTCATATCTGCCCGTAGAGCTTGTCCACATGATAAAGATGGCTAAGATGGATGAGGTGCATGCTCCAGATAATAGATACCACCATGTGCTTTACCACTGCCAATCACCTTCCCCGTTTCCAGTTCCTGAAAGATACAATGAGTAGGAAAAAATGTCACAGAACAGTTTGCAGAATGGGTAAAACTACTAACTGAAAGAAGGTTAGTGGCAAAGTTTGGAATATGGAGGACTGAAGAGAGAGAGATAGAGGGAGAATAGCGAACGGAACCTTTCCCTGAAATAGCAGAGAACGATCCATCGGCAATTCGAACCTTATCCTTAACAGAACAAGTAGAATAGGAATCAAAAACAGATGAACAACCTGTCATATGATCTGAAGCACCAGAATCGATAATCCAAGGAATACCGGAGGAGGCAGTAAATGCACTAGCTGGAATACCTGAGTGAGCAAAATAGGATACAGTAGGAGCTGCTGTGGAAGTAGGAGCTATAGTAGAGGAAGAATCAGCCCGAGCCATAAGACGCCTGAGAGCTTGCATCTCCCCCTGAGAGAAACCGCCAACAAAATCAGAAGGTGACTGAACGCCTGTACTGAACCCAGAATCAGACAAGGTAGCAAACTCTGAAACATGTGCCTGAGCCTGAGAACGCCCGGGACCACAACCTCGACCTCCACGTCCACTGCCTCGCCCACGATAAGGACGACCATGTAACTTCCAACAGAAATCCTTGGTATGTCCAGTGTTGTGGCAATAATCACACTGGAGTGACATACGGTCTATGGTCCCATTCGTAGTACCAGGCTGAAACTTTCCACTGCCAGACCCAAACTGTCCCTACGGAATAGCAACCAATGCAGAACGATCAGAAGTAGGAGTTTGTAACATAGCACCCCTTCTGCTCTCCTCCTGTTGAACAATGGCATAGGCCTCTCCCAAAGATGGAAACGGAACACGACCCAACACTTGCACTCTAATTTGATCATACTCCACATCAAGACCAGCAAGAAAGTCATACACACGCTCTTTCTCTATTCTTTTTAACCAAGCACCAGCATCAACGGAACAGACTGCCTGAAACCCCTGATAATAATCAAATTCTTGCCAAGCCCCACTGAGATCAGCAAAGTAAACAGCCACAGATCGATTGTGTTGATCCATAGTACGAAGTCGCTTTCGCAACTCAAAACACTGAGCATCATTGCCCTGTTGAGAATAAGTCTGTTTGGCAATAGTCCAAATCTGATATGGAGTGTTAAGAAGCAAGAAAGGACTACGAATATCAGCCTTCATAGAATTAAACAACCAGGTCATGGCTAAAGATCGACGAGACTTAAACTTCTTGAGTTCAACATCAGTTGTAGGCTCAGTAACATGGTCTTCAATGAACTCAGACATTCCTTTAGCTTCAATAGCTAATGTAAAAGTACGAGACCAAAGTAAATAATTTGTGCCATCCAGTTTGATGGGACAAATATCCAGTGGAGAGTTATCCAGAGTCCCTACACGACTCAACTCATCATTGCCACTAGCGGAAGCCTGTTTTTTCTCTTCTGACATCTTGAAAGCAAA
Organism: Rhododendron mucronatum var. ripense; assembly: GCA_019656295.1. Lineage (NCBI taxonomy): Eukaryota > Viridiplantae > Streptophyta > Magnoliopsida > Ericales > Ericaceae > Rhododendron > Rhododendron mucronatum. Next base: position 449,411 of record BPLT01000173.1, read on the forward strand.
ACAATAATGCCAAATAAACAATAAACAATGTTCCCAGCAACTTTAGAACTCCAATGACAATAAATAAAGGTTCCAAAAACCCTAGAACCTCAAAAAAATCAACTGAATACCTTCGGATCTGACTGAAACAGAGCTGAAACTTCGTGAGGGAAGAAAAAAAACAGATCTGAGTACTGTTCACAAAGTACTGTTCACGAAGACTGTTCACTGTTCACGCGAGCACTGTTCACGATGTACTGTTCACTGTTCACGATGTATTGTTCACTGTTCACGATGTACTGTTCACGCAGTAACGAGAAGGCCGTCGTAGGTCACCAGGTTCTATTGCTCTGATACCATGTTCAATTTTAGGGTAATCGTAATAAGGAGAAAACCCATTAGGGTTAATTTCATTCAACGTAAAATATATATATACAAGCTGAATAATAATTGCACTACGGTCCTAGATACTTAAACTAATTACATTATAAGACACATAATTACACTAGATACAAATAGATCCATCATCTAACAACTCTTCTTATCACAATAAAGAGGGGTTAACACTCTTCTTACCACAATAAAGAGGAATAGGAGAGGAAATAGAGACACCCATATCTGAAAGAAGCCAACGAAGCCACACTATTTATGAGGTAGCCTGAGCTATAGCACGATATTCAGCTTCAGCAGTAGAGCGAGCAACATAAATTGCTTTTTGCTTTTCCAAGAGATAAGAGCATTTCCCAAAAAAAAACACAAAGGCCAGAGGTGGATTTGCGGTCACTAATATCATCGGCCCAATTAGAATAAGCCGAGAGAGTCAGACTCAAGCTCGAAGAAATCAGAAGACACTGATGAAGAGTTCCACGCACATAACGCATAATACGTAACAACCCAATGTGTAGACCGAGGAGCAGAGACAAACTGACTAACAATATGAATGGCATAGGCAATATCTGGTCGAGTCACAATAAGATAGACCAAGCAACCCACCAACTCACAATATTCTGTAGAATCCTCAAGAGGAACACCATCAGAAGCAGAGAACTTGGCATGAAGTTCAAGAGGGGTGTCGACAGTTTTGGTATCAGTGGGACAAGCGAGGTGAAGGATATCAATGGCATATTTGGATTGTCCCAGAAGATACCCTTTAGGAGAGAAAGCAACCTCGATGCCAAGAAAACACCGAAGAGGGCCCAAGTCCAAGTCTTTCATCTCAAACTCACGAAATAAATGACATTTCACTTCATTAACAACAACAGGATCAGAACCAGTGATGATCATATCATCAATAGACAATAAGAGAAGAACCAGACCATGAGATGCGTGACCAAGAAAGAGAGCAGAGTCATGCATACTAGGCTGAAAACCGATCTAAAGAGCCACGTCCTGAAATCGTGCATACCAAGCACGAAGGGACTATTTCAAGCCATATAGAGCACGGCGCAAGCGGCAAATAAGAGGAGAAGGATGAGAGAAGCCTGGAGGAGGACGCATATAAACCTCTTCAGATAGATATCCATTGATAAAACCATTCTTGACATCCAACTGATAAAGAGGCCACTGGTTTATTGTAGCGACAGAGATCAAGGTGCGAACAGTGGTCATTTTGGCGATGGGAGCAAAGGTCTCCTCATAATCAATCCTATGCTCCTGAGAAAATCCCTTAGCAACTAAGCAGGCTTTATACCGTTCCAAATAACCATTTAAAATGAATCTTAACCTTGTAGACCCATTTGCAACCAATAAGATTTTTACCATCTGGTAGCGGAACCAACTCCCAATTATGATTTTGAGCAAAGGCAGTGAGTTAGGCATTCATGGCATCCACCCAATTGGAATCATTACAAGCTTCTTTATATGACCTAGGCTCAAAATAAGTGTGAATCCAAGAAAGAAATGAATCAAAAGAAGCTGATAAACAAGTATTAGTAAAGTCATATTTTACCAGTGGGTGGCGATTTTTAGATACTAGCAAGCAGGCAGATCAGGATCCTCTGAGACATGTTGAGGAGCAGGAGAGTTAGGTGAAGGAGGTGGACAAGCTACACGACGGGAGTAGATTTGGGGAAACGGAGAAATAGGAGCATGATAACGAGGAGCTAAGGGAGCTACAGAAATATTAGACACCTAGGGAATGGGGCGATATGAATTAAATCCTCTTTGGCTGCAGGAGCAACTTTGACAGGAAGAGCAAAATATGGTAGACATTCTAAGAAGGTGACATGCCTAGAGACATACAGCTTTTTGGACACAGGATCATAACACTGATAGCCTTTCTGATTAATAACATTACCCAAGAAGTTTAGTGCAACGACCACTTAGTTTAGTGCGATCTTTCTTGGGCAGGAGGACAAAACAAGTAGAATCAAACACGCGGAGGAGAGAGTAGTTAGGAACCTGACCATATAACTGCTCATAAGGAGAACTACTAGAGAGAAGAGGAGTGGGCATCCGATTCAAAAGATAGGCTGTAGTGAGTACAACTTCTTCCCATAAAACAGAAGGCACAGAAGACGACAACAGTAGAGACCTAACAGTTTTAAGAAGGTGACGATGCTTTCTTTCAGCCCTACCATTTTGGGTAGGAGTGTTAGTACATAATGATTGATGAATAGTTTCATGTGTATCTAAGAAAGCAACTAACTCAGAGAGAGAATATTCCCCACCCAAATCAGAATGTAAAAATTTAATGGTGGTAGAAAACTGGGTTTGAACCATGGCATGAAAATTACGATAAATTTGAAAGAATTCAAACTTGCGCGTCATCAAAAAAACCCACAAATACCTGCTATAGTCATCAACAAAAGAGACATAATAGACAGAACCACATTTAGTGGCAACTAGGGATGGACCCCAAAGATTAGTATGAACGACCTGAAAAGGAGAGGTAGATATTGAGGTACTTCTATTAAAAGGCAAAGCGGACATTTTCACAAAATTACAACCACTGCACTCAGAAATGTTAGTAACATAAATATTTCCCAAAAGACCTGATTTAACCAAAAGTTTTAGACGTTCACTAGACAAATATCCTAACCTAGAATGCCAAAGATGAAAGGGGGAGGAATTACGATCTAGGGAAAAAGACGACATGGCCGTGGAGGTAGATTCTATACGAACATGCAAGCTTTCCAGAACATAGAGATCACCAATTCTACGCCTAGTCCTAATTTGTTTCTTAGACACCTGATCCTGCACAACACAACTAGAAGAGGAAAATAAGACATCAAACCCATAATTAGACAATTGACTAATTGACAGAAGACTTAAAGACAATTGAGGAACATAGAACACATCTGAGATAGACAAGAAAGAGTTAAGAGGTAAGGAGAATGGAACCAATGGAAACAACATTCACAGGGGAACCATTTGCAGTGGCAATACTAATAGGGGAAGCAGGAGAAGTGCACTGACTAAGGAGAGACAAATTATGAGTCATATGATGAGAGGAACCAGAATCGAAAATTCAAGTGGTGGGTAAGATACCTGTAGTATAAGAACCATGCAAACCTGACTGAGTCGTGATCATAGAAGCAGCTTGTAATGAATCTTTCTGAATGGCCACTATTAAGACCAGATACTACTCAAATTGCTCAAATAAGAGGGAAGATGGAACACTACCAGTAGTAGAAACCGACAAAAGAATGCCAAGACAGATAAATAGGTGCTCAATTAGTCTTGAACAGTCTCAAACTGTGCAAAAACAACACTTGTACAATGCAGAATAGTACCAAATAGTGCCAAAACAGCTCAAACAGTTTAGACTAGTGGCAAACACTGTCCAAACAATGCAAAATAGTACCCGAAAAGGTGCCAAACAGTACCCAAACAGTGATGAGTAAAGCAAAACAGTCCCAAACAGTTCTAAATAACACCCAAACAGGGAAAACAGAGTCAAATATTGTAGATCAGTACTGAATAATGCTGAATCGGCTGATGTTATGCAAGAGGTAATAGCAAAAATGCCAGAGTACGGGCCATCAGTCAAAAAGCTGATATGTTATGGGTTAAATGGGTTCATGTTTATATTTTGAGAGGTCAAAGTTTGTGGGGGATTCAGATTCCTTGTGAGGCTTCTTGGGTGATTAGGAAATTGCTGAAGCTGAGCTAAGAATGGATTAGGTATGTCATTGGTAATGGTACGGACACTTTCTTATGGACAGATTATTGGCATCCTATTGGGGCTTTATACAAGAAATTTGGAGAGACTGTGGTAGCTCATAGGGGAAGACCATTACAGGCCAAGGTCTCTTCTATCATTGATGAGGGTGTTTGGAAGTGGCCTAGGCAACATAATAGGGCTATTATGGAAATTATGAGGGAAACTCCTGATGGGGGTTTCTGCCATCTCCATCTGTTAGGGACACGGTTATATGGACTTGACTGCAGATGGTAAATATTCTGCCAAATCTGGTTGGGAGGCGTGTAGGCACCAAAATCCCTTTCAACCTTGGCATGCTATTGTGTGGTTTCGTTATGGAGTTCCTAGGTGGAGCTATATTGAGTAGCTGACTGTTTTGGGGAGATTGCCTTCTCGTGATAGGTTGGTGAGTTGGCGTATGGTGGTGTCTCCTCAGTGTGTCCTGTGTTTGTCTGGCATGGAGTCTCACGCTCAACTATTTTTGACTGCCATTTTTCTTCCTCAATTTGGCAACAAATACTATTTAGGAATGGTATTACTCGATTTATATTGCCATTGTCTCAAGAATTAGAGTGGGCAGTCCAGAACAAAAAGGGAAAAGGGCTCCGGAATTCTATCTATAAGCTCTCATTCGCAGCCTCCATTTATTATATTTGGGGGGAGTGCAACCTGAGAATTTTTCAAGGCAGGTCTAGAGATGTGGCTGCGGTTTCTCTGACCATCTTTAATTCAATTCGAGCTAAGTCTAACTCTTGGGCAACAGTGAAGTTCTCGGCCCAAAATCGAGGTCTTTGTGATGCTTGGCTCTTGGACTCTAGAATTTTTGCTATTAACAATTGTTGATAGGATGTTGTTTTCCTGTTTTGAGTTGGTTTTTTGCCTACTGTAGAGGCTTTTGATGTATAGGTTTCCAGGGAGATGCCCCTGTTGCTTTGTGTAGCTTTTTGGCTCCGTTTGTTGGTATAAAATTTTCACTTACCAAAAAAAAATGCCAGAGTACCAAGTCTCAGATAACCAAAATGCAGAGCAGAGATAAAGAACCAAAGTGCTGTGGACCAGAGATGTAGAACCAGAATAGTTGTCAAGGGCGAAAGGTGCACCGAGGCGCAAAGTCCTATTGGACCTGAGGCGAGAGGCACAAGGCAATGCGCGCGCCTTTTTGAAGCGAGGCTTACATATGCGGAAAAATATAAGAAAAATATGACACTAATATTTCAAATAAGAAGCACTAAGCCAGTGAGTTTACCATCCAAAAGATACATAAAAACTCCATAAAATGTCAAATAGTCACAAACATTAAATTAGTTCCAACTTGTTTATTCCAAATAGTCACAAATATTTCAAATAATAAGCACTTGTTTTTATATATAAAGCTACAATATTAAAGAAATTATTTTTTAAAAATTCCAACTTGTTTTTATATATTTAAATTAATTATTTTCAAAAACAACTATTGTTGAAAATAATTAGTTCAATTTAAATTATTGTTGAAAATAAAACTAATTCTAAAAACTTAAAAATTAATCCTTTTCATATAAAGTGTGCACTGTGTTGTGTTATATAAAGGAGTACAAAGACTTCATTTGGTATTACATATACGTATGAAGTCTATGAGAGAGTGGGCTCTTGTTCTCATTGCTGAGAGAGAGAGAGAGAGAAGAATACCTTGACTGAAAGAGTGAGAGACGACAACAGGAGAGAAGTGATCGACTGAGAGATAGATCGTTGGGCAGTCGGCTTATAGAGATTGAGAGGACCAGTAGGCTTACAGAGATCGAGTGGGCTCTTGAGATTTAACGGCCGAGGTAAGAGTTCTAACCTACACAACAAAATCCTAGGGTTGTGATTGAACGTCAAAGAAGCGCGCTTTTTTTGCACTTCTTGCCTTGACACCTTTTCTCGCCTCTTGCGCCTTGTTCAAGTCGCCTCGCCTCTCACCTAGGCGCTCCTTTGACAACTATCTCAGATAACCAGAATGCAGAGCAGAGATAAAGAACCAAAGTGCTGTGGACCAGAGATGTAGAACCAGCAATACAAAAATAGAGATAACCAGCAAAGAGCAAGAGATACCAGTGTATTGTTGGATATGCAGAAATGTGAAGTACTCTACAAACCTGATTTAGAGATAGCTGTTGTGGTTCGTTGAGGTTCAAGATTGTTGTCGTAGGTTAAGATGGTTGTTAGAGTCTGATGGTCGTCGCCGGAGCCTGACTATGGTCGTCGGAAATGTACCCTTTTAGATCTGTTTCGAAGAAGTAAGAGAGGGAGATTTGGACTTCGTTGGAGGTCAGGGGAGTTTTCCGAAGGTCGGGGATGATGCATTGAAGGGTTTTGATTGACTGAAGGTTTTGAGAACAGATATCAACTGAGGGTTTTGAAAGAGCAGAGGTCTTTAGAGAGGGGCTGATCTGAGTCGAAAGAGAGGGTAGGGTGCTGAGTGGTTGATTGAGATATTACAAGGGAGGGAGAAAACAGACTGAGATTTGCAGCACAAAGGACTGACTCAGAGAGGGTGACCAGAGAGAAGACGATAAACAGAGGTACGATTAGGGTCTGATCGAACCACGCTCTGATACCATGTGACAGAACACATGAGAGAAAAGAGAATCTGTATTGCTAATTGAGATGATACATAATACAATGATGACAATGGTTTAATGAAAAGCTAATCCTGGAAAATATACAAAAAAGATACGCCTAATCTATGCTTAATTAAAGATACAATGAGATATGATCCCATAATCTATGCCTTAATTAGAGAGATACACAAAGATATATAAAATACTTTCACATACATGTCAGCATTTTCCATTTGTTTTGGGCAGAGATTGACGGTAGGGGGAACATTGATGTGTTTCTTGATAGCTCTGGTGTTTAATTGATAATTTTAAAAAGTCAGGTGTCTTTGCGTGATTTGAGTGAAATGAAATTTTCTCATATTAAACTTAGCCCAATCCATAGGTTAAGAACTTCAAACCATAGCAGGTTCAAGCCAACCCAAGAGGCTTATACATGCCCATGTCAAGTGTGTATCGACATGAATCTACGAGGAAAATAAATGGCGCAACCAAAGTAACACTGCATTTCAAGAATCGGTCCCAAATAATGAGGAACCACCATAACAGTAAAGTGAACTAAACGATTAGATTAAAAATGCAATTGGAAAGAACAAAAACCAAATGCAGGTTCTGCTTACCATTTGTAGCCGCCAACCTCAAATGCATTACTGCGAAGTTCTCTCTTGTTAATCTGTACTTCCCATATACCTCGCAAGGTTTTGGTCCTGCAATGACATAGAATAGCTAAAACTGAAGTTAACCGCATAACGTATGCATAATATGACAAAGCAGGTAACACAGATTGGTTGACAACTTGATAGTGATAGGAAAATTTGAAAATTGTAATTACAATGAAGACCCAAAACTTGATTTCACAAGAATGCCAGCGTACCACCTCAATATCTGTTTCCATATTATTTCACTCCATCTTTTGTACTATCAAATTTGTTGACATTACTTCCATGGAAACCAATGAAACAAGAGCGATTTCTACTTGAAACCAAAAAAGACCTTTCAAGTTCTGTGTTTCTGCTACACCCACTTTAACTTTTCAATTTATTTATTTATTTTTGTCTCTATACCTAATAATAGTCTAAACATATTCTCATCATCCACGTAAACCTAAATCCAATTTTATCAAATCTACACTAACCCACCATTAGAGCTGTAAATGAATCGAGCAGCTCGCGAGCTCGGCTCGTTAAGGCTCGAATCGGCTCGTTTAGTAAACGAGCCGAGTTTGAGCTCAAGTTTTTGGCTCATTTAATGAATGAGCCGAGTGAAGCTTGGCTACTCGGCTCGTTCGACAAAAGCTCGGCTCATTAAGCCAGGCTCGGCTCGATTAAAGAGGCTCATTTAGTAAATGACTAAGCTCGAGCTCGTCGAAACTCGGTTCGGCTTGGCTAATTTACACCCCTACCCGCCATCCATGGGCAACAACCAGCATCCCCTCCAACCCTTAACCTCCCCCTCGTCCACTACCATGCTTGACATAATTAATCGATTCCTCAGCATAAATAATTGCAATGATGGTGAATAACTTAATCGGTGAACTGCAGCTAACCGTGCATGAAACATGACTATCTTTTGCTTTATGTAGGTTAATAATCCCTACTTGGATATTTTATTGCATCTCATCTTCATTAAAAGGTAGAAAACAAAATGAAAGCATTACCCTAAATTTAGAGATGAAAAGCTGATAGAAAAAGTCAGGTACATATAGGATCGTTACGAAGACTATAATACCCATTTATCCACCTAAACCCACTGAAGGTCACAAGTTGACCTAAGCGGACCCCCCACGCCTAGATTTTAGGAGACCCCCAATGCCAAGATTTTAGGGTCTGGGAGGTAATTAGGTATTCTCACATTGGTCAAAATCATCAAGTAATCAAGTTGGCGGTGATTTTCTAAAAGTATTTTGGGGTACAATGTGTAACAGTATTATGTGTTCTTCAAACAAAATATATACATAACACATGTCAAAGCCATAATTCCGCTAACAAACCGAAGCTCCCAATTACAAAACAACCAAATCAAATTGCATATCTAATGGCACATTTGTTAGTCCTAGTTAAAATAAGTACCATATATAAAAACTGTGCAAGTGGAGACATTTAAGCTCCTAAAGGCTCGTGGCTTGCATTTACTTTTGCACACGAAATATCTCTGATTACACAAATAGTTTTTATTCTTTGGTTTGGTTATTAATGTTTATGTAAGTAAGAATTAGTAACACAATATAGTTGCAATTTTTAAGGATTTGATTATAATTTGTACATATGATGTAACAAGAAAGCAAACAATTTGCATTTGTAGGTTAATAAAAAATAGTTGCTTAGAACATTAATATGGTTGTATGACTTTTAAGTTGAATTATAGATAAAACGAAGCTTCACAGAAAAACATATTACCACACAACTGAGAGAAGAAAGAAACTTGAAAAGTAAAGCTTAAAATCGGTTCACCGATATATGCAGCTTAATAGTATCCAGTCCAATTCATTATAGGAGGGAAGCAATGCTTCTCCAAATATTGAGTGCATCCAATGTTTAACCAGAATAGTCAAACTTCAAGAAAATCTACCATAAGATGTATTGTAAGTTTAGTATGTCTTCACAAAATATGGTATGCTGAAGAACAAAGAAACCTAAGATGTATTGTCAATTTGATCATTAACCGTCTGCAAGTTAATGTAAGATTTTGGGTTGTCCACGTGGTTTAGTAATAACCGCAAGTAATATGGTTCTCCTTTCAGTATGCTACATCTGTAAAACTGCTGTAGTTCAAGTTTTCTTCCAAGACCTACTTATGTTTTTTGTTGACTTTGCTAGTTTTTTAAGTTATATTTTTCGTAGACTTAGCTAGTTCTTTAGCTAAGGTATCCCCTGCCTTAGTAGCAGATGAAGTTTTGTGGGATGGGACGTCATTTTTGTAAGGATTTGTGTGGGATTTTTTGTGGGGTGTGTTTGGTGATATAGCCAAAGAAGATGTTTCCTGACAGATAATTTCGTATTTATTTTAAAAAATTATGAGTTTTGCTCATAATATTTTACTTTTCCGATTTCTCTCGTCCAGACGAATACACAAAAATTTAATACAATATTTACAAATGCAATTTTCTTAACAAAAACAAAGGAATGTGAAAATGTATCCTCCCTACTACACCAATGTGTTTTTGTTCATGTTTTGCAATTTACCAACCTTATCTCATCCATTACCTATTCTCCTCATCGGGAGACAATCCTTAAGCACCTTCGATAATCTTCTTCCCCAAAGTAAAGATTCGATTCCGATAGCTTTAATGTGCGTGCATGTGTGTCATCAGATGTCATTTTAACGAAAGGAATCTATTTTGGGGATCCACCTAGAAGTTCAAAGCAACTGTAATGGTTGGTAAGCCAAGGAGCTCTTATATTTGTTTAATGCATACATTACTTCTCGTTATACATCTTTGACAATGGAACCCAAAAGGCTATTTTTAGCATGAATCGGCCTTCGCAAGACTACATCCTTTTTATCGTCAACACTTCTTAACTTGAGAATCTAAACTGGCAACCCAAGTCCTCTTTACCCTGAGACCAGTCAAACACACAACAATGTGGCACAATTTGGCTGGAAAAGAAAATAGACAACTATTTCTTCTTTAACAACAACCAAGGTTCATTTGGTTCAACACCATCCAGAGACAAAGAACCTTGTCAGAAGAGGAAAGAAGTTTCAGTCCACCAGATTGCTACTTAGTGTGTGTGAGTGTATTATGTACTCAAGTTTTTTATGTCCTCACACAATATGGAACAAAAGAAAAAAAGAAAGTGAAATGTATGCTCGCAAAACAATAAAAAAAGAAAGAAAGAAAGAAAGAAAGAGTTATGAGGCTTCGAGCACTTCTTATGGTTCCCCTAGAAATCAATTTGACGTTCAGAAATATATGATTTGTCCACTAAAAACTCTGATGGCATGACTCATGCAAACATTATATGCAAATATGCATGGCATGGTCTCTGTATTTCACAAGGCTATCAAATGGTTCGAGATGTTTCAAAGAATCTGTTCTATGACAGAAATAATGTTAGTTCTTGTGTCCTGGACTCTCATTAAATAACCTTGTAATGGTGTCCACATTTACAAAAAGATAGCTCACACAATTCCTTATTTCTTACTTCCTATGGTAGCATTCGGAATTATCATAAATAAATATGTTTTGCAACTTCTAGCATGAATAAAAGCCTCAGATAGAATCTCAGTGCAATGCTTGAATACACGAGTATTATTATGTTATGGAGAAGTCTAGTCAATGGCTGATGGCAGTCCCACTAACAGAGAAGTGTATGCAACAACAAAGTTGGACATAGATTGACATCAACTCTCTTTAACTCCTAACAACCAAAACCCAAGGGCGCAGCCAGGTTTTTGTGTGTGTGTGTGTGTGTGTGGAGAGAGAGAGAGAGAGAGAGAGAGAGAGAGAGAGAGAGAGGAATTGAAGATTTGTTTACGAGTTAAATCCAAGCACGTTCTAAAAGGATTAGGTCACATTTGGTTATGATAAAGGGCAATGTTCCTAATTTTACTTGGGGTCTTTGGGACAATTTTCTTATATCATTGAGGTCTTTCAGGAGTCAACGATCACGCGTTGAAGCAAAGATTGCCTATCCCAGATTCCAGTATCTCCCACTGAACGAGATAGGGGAGGTTCTGACTTTCCTTGTGGAAGGTTAACACTTCCAAAAAAAACCATACTAAGCAGGATTTTAACACTTCCAAAAAAATCAAACCAAGCAGGATTTGTTTCGTGGCCATAAATATGGCCTTGCTAAGATTACCAACCCAAATATTCCAAGGGGTTTTCCAACTACGTAAAAGTCTTGACCCTTCTCGCCACCAGCTCCCTTGTCACCTGACCATACCATACCAAGTCATCGTGACATAGAAATCTGGAAGTAAACGTTCCCCACATTTGGCACATTATTGTAATATAATGTAGCAAGTCATACAAACTAAAATCTATTTTCCACAGCCTGCCCAATCAGCCCCAACTTTCTAAATAGTCATTGACATACCATTAGCATGTTATAAGTTGTACAGGACTCTTCATTTTCAGTTGCTAGAGTGCTTGCTAGTCGCTTTGAGTCTGATCTGCACATAGCATGAGGGAGGAAAATACTACACTACAGGATCAAAAAGGGCATTAAGGGGAACCACCAATTAGGTGGGCACGCATACATTTCAGTGGTGACATGTATATTCTCTCCAACGATGGCAGTCTAATATTAGGGGAAAAGAGCATATTCTTAGGTAAGATCTACGATTATAAGTTCAAACATCATACCAGAACTCGCCGACTGATGTGCCCCCTGTTGCATGGCTGTGGGAAGAATTAACAACATCTATGAAGGAGGTCCCTATTTCCTGGAAAATAGCATTTCAGCAAGACACTACTGCACATACACTCTCAAAGGAGATTGATCAAATTTATTTCCACCATTGCCACATTTGGGAAAATTCCGTGGAAAACGGGTGCACAAATGCTTAGGATATTTTAAATATTTGTGAGGAGAGGTTTATGAAATAGGCCATGTTAGGGAAGCTATGTTAGATACTTATAAGATGGTCATCGAATAAAATGTGTAAAATATCCTAAGGTTCTTCAAATACCTTTGACCTTTCATTTCACAACAGTGAGGAAAAAAATATAAGGTAATGGAATCCACCACGACTCTTTTTCCACTCAAGCCACCATGAATCACCATCAAAGCAGATGTCTTGGCCCTTTTAAAAGCCTTTGCACATGAGGTTGCCATAGGGGTTGCGTGAGTACTTTGATTATCCTTACACTAATTATTATTGTAGTTTTTTGATCGGTGAAAGTTAGTATTGTTATAATGTGTTAACAAATTATGTGGTAGAATGTGTGAACAAATTTGAGCTTGATAGTCTTTGCTCTTACACTAATTTGAAGAAGAGAGACTTTGGATTTATTTTCTTCCCTTAATGCTCATATTACATAGATTCCGTGATCTCCCAAATACAAATAGCAGGAAGATAATTTACCCAGAGCCAGGACAACAAAAAAGAAAGAAGAAAAGAAGGAAAAAGTTTCAAGAAAAGTAAAAACCGGTTTTACCATAAGAGGAAGACAATGAACAAAAAGAAGAAAAGTGTAAAATCTATTCACCTGTAAGAAACCTCATCTCAGAAGACAACCTTTGTTCTTCATACAAGTACAGAAAAGCAGAGCAAAGAAATTACAGATGTTTACCTTATAAAGTGAATCACCAGTAACTTCATAATGCATTTGAGATCCAATAACAATTGGTATATGAGTATTGGCATGAAAATCAGAAACATCATCAGCCTGCAAGGTAATAACTGAAGTTATGCAATAATGTGTTTGGAATAGGAGCTAACATGGGTTTTACTCTAACCGAGGCAAAAAACGCACATTTACTTGAGAGTCGCACTGGAACATACGGGAGGACTATATAAACATTGGATACTTACCTGCTTCTGATGTAATGTTTGCTCAGATACTCATTGTGAACTATCGATTTACCACACATTTAACAAAGGTCTTCTTTCCTCCCCCAAATGTGGAATTTACATTACCCTTGACATCTTAAAATCCAACTCAACATTTATTGCCAATATTTGTACGAGTTTTAAGTTATGACAGGAATCCATAACTAATCGACTAATGTTATGCCATATAGTTCAAGTATCTTACTGGCATCATTGGAGCCCTACGAGCCCCTCACCAATTATATCCCATAACCACGTAGAGGCACATCTGGTGGTTTAGGGTAACACTTCTAGTTTAACAAACAGGTTCTAGCAACAGCTGCCTCATAGCCAATCTGCCAAGAACAACGAAACGGGCATGTCCAAATGAATATATTTGGGTGAAGCCAATAATGGAAGTCAATGATGTATCTTCAATATACAATAGGACAATTCATATTTCCTAGTATGGCCTAAGGTCTCAGCTCATGAAAACGTTTCTTCTTTTGCTACAGCATGTTTGAGAGAGGAAAAAAAAGGGTAGATTCAATACAAACTAGGAACGTGAACAACAGAAACGGCAATTACCTTTATTGCAGGCAATCCTAGAGAGCAGGGTTTATCAAAAAGATGAGCTAACAATAAATGCTTCGAATCTCCCTACACACAGTTACAATAACTGACTGTCAAAGTTTTGATTCTTTAGAAGTATCACCTATTTTTTACAAATAAGAAAACCATCATAATGATAAGCAAAAAATGAATACCACAACCATTAAAAAAAACCAACAGAAAAAAGATCTTCCAAACCAAATCCAACAATTGTGGATGCATTATTCTCCATAGAGTTGCATTTGCCAAACTCAGGTACATCTTAAACTTGAAAAAGGATAATAGCTTGTTCAATGCACAAAAAACGGCTATTGTCATGCCAAACATACTCAGAGCAAAAGCAGGAGTCAAATTTGTTGCAGGATTGCATATTTGAATTAACACCTGCAGATTGCCGAAATGCTAAAAAGGAAGCCATAAGGTCGTGTTGTACACAATGGAATTTCCAAAAGCCATGTGAACCCCTGTAAAGTGGGCTCCTATTTGTGGAGGGTCCCATTAGCATGCATCCAGTAGGTTGAACCTACGAACTCTCCAATTATGAATTGGGCGCTTTAACCATTCAACCATGGATGCTTAGTGGAGATCCTCATAAGGTTAGAGTAGCCAACGGAAAATCTCACTATATTTAACCAGGTAAAAACTAAGGAAATTCATAAATGTGTTCTACACACCGTAACGGCATACAATCTATTAAGAACATCATTCATGCCACCAGTTTCCTCATTCGACGATCGTCAGTGCCCTTCAATATTGTGCTTTGCTATCACATTGTGCACATGGTTGTAGAAGTAGTTAGTCATCCATGTTACCATCTTCAAAGCTTGAGCATTACCAGCCAAAACGTATTGATCTAAAAGGCCTGCCATTATCTGAAAAAAGCAAACAGGGGGAAAAAAAGGACTGGTAATATGCAATAAAAGCTGACTTTAAAACAAGAATGCTGATGCAATCTTACCTTGTGAATGGTGTAATATGGTGCCCAACAGGTTTTACAGCTTCAAAAAGGTCAAATAGCTCAGATGGAAAAGCAAAAAGATATCCTGTACCCATTTCATCTTGACAAGCAGATAAAGCAGAAACAACAACAGTCATTTTCTCTTCGAGAGTATTGTTGTGAGTGCTAGCTCACATCTGTGCCAAGGCACTCATGTAATGCCCTTCAATACGGAAAAAGTAAAAATTGACTCTTAGATCTGTTTGTGGGTGGTGATGCAGGTGAAATGGTACCCAAAGCAGAAGTCAGCATCACCTCCTTCTGATGTGGATGTTAAAGTTGGTCCTCAAGTCTACAAGGGCCATAAGAACTTTGAAACTGTAAAGGGTGTAAACTTCTTTGGGCCTAAATGTGAGTATGTTGTGAGTGGGTCAGACTGTGGCCGGATTTTCATTTGAAAGAGGAAGGGCGGAGAACTCATTCATGTTATGGAAGCTGATGAACATGTGGTGAACTGCATTAAGTCTCATCCCCATTCCACTGTTCTTGTCAGCAGTGGAATAGAGGACAACATAAAAGTATTGACTTTGAAAGCCTTTGAGAGAATGTCTCTGCCTGCAAACATTGAAAAGGTATGCTTGGCTATTAGTAGTTTAAATGTTTGAAATAAATCAAATAATTGGTGCTGTCTCTAGTTCTAGCCTGAGGTTTACCATTTTTTATATGTATCATGTATCTGTGAATTAAGGTCAAATTAACTTCAAAAGTTGGAAAACACAACCTATGCTTACCGTTTTGTCCTTGTGTGCTGAC
This sequence comes from Rhododendron mucronatum var. ripense, assembly GCA_019656295.1. Classification (NCBI taxonomy): domain Eukaryota; kingdom Viridiplantae; phylum Streptophyta; class Magnoliopsida; order Ericales; family Ericaceae; genus Rhododendron; species Rhododendron mucronatum. The sequence continues at coordinate 464,952 of BPLT01000173.1, forward strand.
ATTCTGAGACTCTTGAAACTGAACCAGTTTGTTTATTGCATGGTGGTGTTGTCTACATTAGCCATTTCAGTCAAGCTTTCTACATTCTGTTCTAAGAAACTTAAAGAGCTTCCGGTTCTGGGTGTTGGGAAACATTCTTTCTGGTGCCTGAACAACCGTGTTATACTTCATGATCTCCTGTGCAATGTCAGTTGTCCTATTCTTTTAGCACTTATTCTGCTATGTTTAGGCATTCGCAGTTCTCATTAGTCATTACAGTTGTCTTGTGAGTCTCTAGTCTCATCTCAGCTACTCAATTATTTTGGTTATTGTCTATTGAGTTCTTAACGTCATATATTTTCTTGTAGTTTTCATCATTGTGTGGATTTCTTTTAGCGCTATGATTGTAGGTTATGCCCTCTAGCTTGGATCTGGGGCATACGACCCTTGAGTTCCTCTAATTTTGGAGATACAGGTGGGCGCTATTTCAGTAGTAGATTTTTTTAAGAGCAGCCACTTTGTACTTATATGACCGAAGTTTAGGTATGTCTCCACTCCTCCCCGCCGATACCCCATCAATTGGGGATTGCATGGGTACTGATATTGTTTTGTTGTGACTGATGGTCGTGGGCCTAGGTTGCCTTCTTTTTGGGGCTATCCTAACATTCAAAGACCCAAACCTAGAAAATCCAAAATAAAAGGTGGGGTGTCATCTAATGATGCGTTATGGATGATCTAGTGCTAGTATATCAACTCAAGTATTTACTTGATCGTTGGTTGAAATCTTCAACCTTTTTGGGCTGGACAAACTGAGTGACTTCTCTTCTTGGTCTTCATCCACAAAGTTTTTATCCGAAACCTCTGCAGAAACCCAAATGATTTAATATTTCAGTTTAATAAGAAAAATGAAACATAAGGAAGGAGATGAACTCTTGCATTAGAAGGTTTCAGGCATTTGCGGTCAGTTATACCACAAACTGAGTTGTAATCTTCCTTAAACTTGCCAAATGCAAATTACCAGTGATGCCTAAAATAGCTAAGTCGTAAACCCCCCATTTCTTTTTTAGCTTCTTTAGCTCTCTTGATTTGGTCAGGGTTGTTAACAACAATAATGCAACAAAGGAACACCTAATAAATTAGAATCTCTCAAAAGTGTTGTAGACAAGAACCATTTCACAATGCATTGACATGTCTTTGCTCATATGTCAGAGTAATTTGTAGAGAGAGAGAGAGGAGACTTCATACGATACAGCATTATAACATCACTTTGTGTTAAAATACCAGAAGCTATAAAGCACCGACATCTCTAGAGGTCGAAGTATCGCAGTGTCGGGGCACGCCACGTGGCGTGTCTCATAATTTAATTTAAATTGTTTACGAGGACACGGCTGGGTGGCGTGTCCCATAATTTAATTTAAATTTTTACGGGGACACGGCTGGGGACATGATAGGGGCAAAATTATAATTTTTTTAAAAATTTTGGGTGCCAAACTGTAATTTTTTTTAAAATTTGAGGGCAAATTGTAATTTTTTTTAAAATTTCTGGGTGTCAAACTAAAATCATTTATTTAGTCGAAGTATCGCAGTGTCGGGACACACCACGTGGCGTGTCTCATAATTTAATTTAAATTTTTTACAAGGACACAGCTGGGTGGCGTGTCCCATAATTTAATTTAAATTTTTACAGGGACACGGCTGGGGACATGACAGGGGCGAAATCATAATTTTTTTCAAAATTTTGGGTGCCAAACTGCAATTTTTTTTAAAAATTTGGGGGCAAATTGTAATTTTTTTGAAAATTTCTGGGTGTCAAACTAAAATCATTTATTTATATGTATATAAATAAATAAATATACACGTGGCGTGTCCCTTGCCGTGTCCGTGTCCCCATTTTTTTAAAATCCCCGTGTCCGTGTCGGTATCCGTGTCCGTGCATCATAGACCAAAGGCAATATAGGTTTGATTCAATTATCATTACCTGATGTAATCAAGCACAAGCAAGTCCTAAAAAAGAAGTATATCTCACACTTTCCTAACCAAAATGCAATAGCACCCAAAAGAACAGCTGAAAATTTCTTCTAGAAACATCAGTTGTACCATGATGTCTTGTATAGGTGACTATAATCTTCCACAGGTTGCCAATTGTTAAACTTCAAAATAGCATTATTTTCCAAGAGTTGAAGAATCTTGTAAGCTCTTACGCATAAGAATCTCATAAGCTCCTACACATCCTACGTGTAATAGAGATTACTCAGGCAATTACTTAGGCAACTGGCAGTTTAACAAATGGAAAGAGCGGTTATCTTATGGCTATGGGCCAGATAGAGGTAGAGATACTTGGTGTCCTCCAGGAATATAGAGCGACTGAATTATCAAATCATGAGTACCGCTAATCTTCCTGCACAGTTGTATCATCAAACAAATGCATGTGCGGGCATGCACCAAACCAAGATGGACATGAAAAGGAAGCGAGCAACTGATAGCTTGAACCACTAAGTGAGAATCTTTTCAGAGAAAGAAAATTAAAGTTTGTAATTACCTGCAATATTGCCAACTGCATCCTGTTTGCTTTCATGGTATTCGCATGGCTGTCCTTAATCGATGGGTGAAAATCCTCTTCCTCCCAGAGAGCATTTTCTCACTACAGAATGTGCCGCATTCTCGCAAATTAACTAATATGTTGTCGTGTTTACCTGAACATCTAAACCATTGCATCCATGAACTTTCTTTTACAAAATGAGAACTAGCTGCATTATATGGTAAAGGCCGGCTTCTCCCAGAATTGATCCTCCATGAAAAGCCATCTTGTAAAACTGTGAACTGGAAAAAAAAAAAAAAAAACAACGATGAAGAGAAAATAGGAATCATAGACGTCATGGTTAAGAATTGAATTTGGCAGGCACACAATTTGTTAGTTTGTAAAATGAAAAGATACACAACATATTGAATGAAGTCAATGAGGTGACTAACCTGGTCAGAATATTCTGAGTGCGAGGATAGTAAAACCCAAGGACGGATGCAACTCCTCAACAAATGATGCTTCCAAAGAAGCTAGATACGAATTGTGCTTCACATTCATCCATGCCGTGCTCTGACCTCGATAAAATCCACAACCATAATAAGTTCAAACTTCCACAAAAAATAAAGAAAGAAGGTGTGATGCACAAGTTTTGTAACATGAGCAAAAAGAACATCTTGAACAGCCATGGGAAAGATTACTTAATAAAAGAAAGGGGAAAAAACCAAAATGGTCCATGTAGTTTAGTGTTTGTGTCAACTTGGTCCCTACAGTTTGAATTGGCTCGATTTACACTCTGTAGTTTCCATTTTGTTCCAACTTGGTCCAATTACTAACTGTTGTTAGCCTCCGTTAACTCCAGACACAAATGGATCCCTTTTCTAGTGAATTACCGAACCCTTTCTTCTCTAACCTCGCAGACCTAAAGCCTTTTCCTAAAAAGCAAAACGGAGTCAATCTTTTCTAAAAACCGGGTTCTTGGCCCGTATTCTTTTTTCTAAAATATTTGAACTATTCTTCTGATATTCAAGAGATGACTAGACAAACCTAAACTCTATGCCTGGTGGAGACTCTAAATTTTTTTCTAAACCCCTTTTGTGACCAGAACCATAGCCGGACCAGATTCTCTTTTACTCGGAGATATGTAGGTAGCTTGGGTCCCTTTTTAAAATAAAACCCACTTCATTTTCTAAAATTCAAACATTTTTCAAAAATATCTAAACCTCTTTTATAGAACACAAAACCCCTCATTTTTCCTTTCTTTCCAAGAACCACGTCGCAATCCATAGGAATCGAATCACTTATCCAAGCCCTAATCCCTCTCGCGCCTTCCCCCCGAAGGCGAAGAAGACACATTTCAGTCGAAGGTAAAATCCCGGGCGCGACAAATAAAGAATGGAAACCGTGAAAAAAAAATGGAGAGTGGAACAATGAGGCCATGTGTTTTGTTGCAAAGGTATATTAGGGCAAGAGGAGAATGACAGATTACAGTTTTAACCCTAGAGAATGGGTCATTCCTGTCTGGGGTTAACGGAGTCTAACGGCAGTTAGTAATTGGACCAAGTTGGAACAAAATGAAAACTACAGAGTGTAAATCGAGCCAATTCAAACTGCAGGGACCAAGTTGACACAAAGACTAAACTACAAGGACCATTTCGGTTTTTTACCCTAAAAGAAATGCATGATAGACATTGAACTCACCACTCTGTAATAACAAGTCTTAAATGGATTATGGGACCTGCAATTCAGAGAGTTTAAATGCATAGTATTTTACATTAAGTTTACAATATTCTCTCTTCCCCCCAAAGAGAGGGAACGACTCTAAAGGTATTAATTAACATCTATGACTAGGAGTAACTCAAAAGAAAGTGACGTCGCGGGGAGATCCCAATAGAATTTCTTATTTGCATGTTAACCCAGATATAGTTGAGTGCCATACATTCAAATCTCATAATTGCCTTTAGAGTCACCTGATATTCTACTCCTGCAATGTCGAGAGCCTGAGTCTACAAACTACCTACTATATGCGTATGCAATATTTTACTGACCAAAGGGTAGATCAAATATTGAGTCATACACATGCTATTGTCTGAAACTGGGAGCAAAACAGGACTTGATCGTAATCAATTGGAAACCATCAGAGCATCTGAGGTAAGGAATCCGACATATTGATAATTTGAGGTTCAGTAGTAGCAGAATTTAATGAGATAATCCAAATCAAAGACACAAAGATTGGTCTAAAATGCTCTCAGAAGTTCCTAGAAGAGTGGTTCATAGAGCCATGAACCCAGTTTTAGCCCCACCAAAAATATACAATAGCACACCAATTTCCTTGAGAAGAGCACAACTTTAAAGTTCATGCTAAAATTTGAAGTACAAGAGTTAATGCAGCTCAAGGCAGCACAAGTTGAACGCCAACTTCATGCATGACCCAAAAGTAAAGTTCATTCACAACGTTTATAGCAGATCTTAATTTATTGGGACACAAGACTTGGTTGGGTTTCATATTCATGGAGGGAAAAGAAAAACCAAACTTTGAGGATTCTCATCTCAATCACGGAATTAACCCTGCAATAAATCATACTCATGACAGACTTTTCTTCATTTTCTAATACACAACGAAATCTTATCAGTACATGAAGCAAAATTCTCCGGAACCTAATAAAGATATACTACTCTTTTTTTACCTCCATCAGGAAGAAGACCAGATGGCTACATTTTCTGGAAAAATTCGCATAGAGCTCTCAGTATTGACGCTTGTATCCCTCAAATACCTCCCTCATCTCTCCTCCAAGTCTCCCAAGTCCCAACAACCTTGTCAGTAAAACAATAAAACAGATTGAGCTTAAAAAAACGATTGGAAAGTTAGAATTCTATGAAATCGTACCACAGAATCAAAATGGTTTGGGATTTTGTTAGCGGCTAAGGATACACCCCAAAGAAGAAGAAGACAACTTGAAGATTCCATATGTTTGCCCCAATCAAAGCAAACCCCAATTGATGGCGCTGTAGCAGAAGATCCACAAACTGACCAGAAGGCTATATGGTAACCACGAATTGCATCTCAGATTTCACGTACTTCATCCAACAACCATCAGTTTTTCAATCTCAAGAAAGCGAATTTCAAATTAACTTGTTGAAATCCAATCCAAAACAGAACATAAATTAACCCGACATAAAGTCTAAATCCTCGTGAATCTATAAAGTAAAAAGCTTGATTCAGAAGAACTGATACGGTTCTAATTTGGGTTCCTTCTAAATACTTGAAATCTACCGTAGAATTGATACGGTTCTAATTTGGGTCACGAACATTTTTAGAAAACCAACCAAAAGCCTACCCACTTACATACTTTACCATAAGGAAAAACAAAATGAAAGAGTAAATAAAGAAGCAAACTTTTTCAGAAAGAAACATATTTCTTGCATACACCATGGATCCTATAAGGGATCCCTTATTTTAATAAAATGCGGACCTCCCCTTTCCCGATCAAATTTCGATGATCTAAACCGTCAAGTGATTTTAAAGGTCCCCACGAGAAATCAGCAAAACATATGATCAGGAAGTGCTTGTTTTGAGCAGTTTTTAATTGAACCGTTCAATGAAAACTACTCAGATCAAGCACTTCCCGGTCATATTTTTTGTTGATTTCTCACGAGGAGACCCTTAAAATCACATTTTGATCACATTGAACGGTTCGGCTCATCAAAATTTGATCAGGATCATGAGGTCCACATTTTATTAAAATAAGGAATCCCTTATAGGATCCTAACTATTCTTGCATATTATTAATTTCTAGTATGTCTTCTATATGTATTTTGCATCAAAATTTTAGAGATGCCAAAATTGCACTTACCTATATCAGTAATCTCACTATTGAGTAAATCATCTCTTGTCGCGCCTTCATCCATCACCTCTCCACCGCGCATTCAACGCTCTCCGTCAACAATTCGTCAAAAACTTCTCGATTTCATCTCTTCATTCACAAGAACCTTAATTTCATAAATCTGTTTTGAACAGTGGAAAGATCTGTCGAGGTTATAACGAAACCCAGACATTACCTAGGGTGAGAGAAGGAATTGAAGAAATCACAAAAAACGAAACCAAAAACAGCTGAAATAGAGCCGCCCATGAAACCTGTTGGGATAAACAATTGTCAAATTTTTTCGCCCAAACAGTTACTATAAAATTTTAGAACTATTCTCTCATTTGTTGAACTGGTATCAAATTTTTTGATCTCAATTTACAAAAATTTATTGGGTTGACAGGATTGAAACTTGTTCTAACCCAAGTACAGGGCTTCTAATCAAAAAAAGAAAAACAAAATCAACAAGTACAGGGCGATACAGAAATATACAAAGGTCTAGAATTGTACTCTCAAAAAGTTATGGGAACACAACTGCATCCAAAGCGATTGTGATTGGAATTGTGTTTTAAAGTTACATTGGTAAAATTGCCGCGTGCGCGAGAGAGAGAGAGAAAGAGAGAGAGAGAGAGAAACCTGAATGGGGAAGGTGTCCATGTGAGCCAAGAGAGCAAGCCAGGGCTTTTTCCCAGACCCAATCGAAGCCACCACCCCAGTCCCCGCAAATGGCCACACGTACTCAATCCCGAGCTAGTAGAGTTGGGATCGCACAAGTCGACTGGTGTTGTGCTCCTGGGACGCCAGCTCCGCACAAGTTGGGATCTCACATCATTTCAGGCTTTTTGAAGCCAAAAACTTTCCCACCCATCATAAAACTGGTTGTTCACAAAATCACAATCAACACCGGCCGCACTTTGGGTAAATCTTCAAACAAGACCCACACACTCTTCATACTTGCTTGCCCTAATCGAATGTTATCCCTTACTCCGTCCCCAAAAGGAGCATATTCTTTTTCATCTACTGCTGTCTTTTCCAACTCCCATCCTTCTCGTCTTAGTCATCTCATCTCTCTTACCTGAACATAGAAGATAAGGGGTTCGCAAGACTGCCTTATGAGCCTAAAAGCCATATGAACGAAAGCAGGCAAAAAAGTAAACTAGACAAAACCATAAGAACAGATTCACCAGACACTCGAAATTATCAAACCCCTCAGTTGTTGAGGCATTGAGTGGTCAGATTTTTCCTCCCGTAAGATAGAAGCTCAAATATCTTTGACCCTTCCCTTGGTTGTTATGATCTCATTGAGTAAGATAGAAGCTCAAATATATTTCTTCTTAGAGATCAGTGGTTCTTCGTACGGATTTCGCGTAAGAGTGGCAATTACAACAGAATGTTGTTTTTTTTTTGGCTCAAACGTCATTCAGTAAAAGATCAAAAAGCATACATCACTCCAATTACAGGAATGCCAAAAATTCATACCTCAATCTCTTCTGAGTACCTCCCCCGGTGAAGAATTAATCTTGTCCTCAAGCCCGTAGAAACAAGAAGGCAGTCCAGATGGAAAACAAAAACCAGATTCACTAATTTTTTCCCTATAAAAAAAAGGTCAATGTCCAAAAAACATGAACCAAAACTCTCCAAACTTGGCAGTGAAGCTTACCAGTCAAACAAAGTAAACAACAGTGCCCAACGCATCTCTACTGATCTGCTGCTCCTGGATCCCGCTATTTCGTGATGGTTTCATTGCGAGCTACAATTAAGTGATTGCAAAGTGAACCCTTTAAGGCCTTCGGAGCACACCTAAACAAGACTCTCGCTTAGGAATTCAAATTTTAAACAAAGTTCTCAAGATACTCTTTCATGTGTGTGGATGCATAAATGAGGTGAATTATTTACATGAACAACTGTCTCTGCAGCATTTCTTAGATAGAACCTAGATTTTTCATCTTTGGGTATACACGAGTCCATTTACTTCCCCTTCACAAAATCAATATTTCCTAAATGCAGAATTGCAGCAACTCTAAAAATTCCATCCAACAAAGGAACAAGAAAATTCCAATCACAGATCCACATAGACAAAAAAAGAAACGAAATACAAACTAGACTACGATGCACGTGAGGATTCATCTAAAGAAGACGCTAGAACCCATTAACTAAATCCCTTTGTACAAACAATATTCTAAAACTAACACGTGAAATTTACATTAGTTCCGATGAACTAAAAAATGAAACACCAAAAACATATTAAAAAGAAACTCCTTTTTTCCTTTTAGTCCAAATCAACAATAAGAAAACAACCTAGAATCAATTTCATATACCTAGATCAACAAAAAGAAAGCGAACGACCTAGAATTAATTTCATATACTTGGGATGTCTGAAATTCACACCCGTCGAAGAGAGAAAAAGGAGTGGACAAGAGAGAAGAAGGAGAAGTCGCTGTGCAGAGACCTGTGTTTCCCACCACCCAAATCCCTAACAGATTTTACCAAAATACCCCCTAGCTAAGGGACAAAGAAACAGGATACAAATAAGGGAATTTGGGACACAGACGGAATTTCCAAAAAGTAAGAAAACCCGTTAAAGTAATCTTTAATTAACATCCATAGTGCATGAACAATTCCCATGGCCCACACCCAAAACCCGCGAAATGACCAGAATGCCTCCCACCGCATAGCTTAAGGCCCCACAATCGAAGAACCTAATTGGAAAATTCGGCGAAAAAATGGTTGTCAAGAAATAACAACCAATTTGAGCCACTCGTTCTATTATGCCTCTCGGGGTTTGGAAAACAATCAAACTCATTCTGAGGAAACTAACTACATCCATTGCATGACTGATCTATTATATCAGAGAAAGAGAGGGATACGTGGAGTACTCAATTCTGATAGCAGAGTTTGATGAGCGATTCTCCTCCCAAATCAACACCCCTGAAAAATAAAGGAGAGCAAAGATTAAAGCGTAAAGTTAAAAATATTGCAAAAGTAGAAATCATATGGGGCAAAGCAAAATGGAACATAATTTGGTCAATTGATTCTACTCTCCGACACTGTTATTTTGACTGTAAAATTGATGGCAACTTAGATTTAGACCGCGCAACAGCCCATCACGATATCCTAGAAAATGCTTGATCTCTCACCCCCATCGTGATAAAATAAAGGGAAAAAAAAGAAAGAAAAAAATGACAAAAAAAGCAGAGAAAAATAATAAAAGGTACTGGCTAAGATAGATTCATCGACTTGATGACTCCATAGCCCAACCTTACATACCAAATCATAGTCAAAAACCCCTTTGCATATCCACAATATTATATTCACAAAAGACTAATAGTGTTAGCTTGTTAGATCAGATTCAAGAAAAAAACCCGATAGGAAAAAAACCACCGAAGTGAGGCGATAAAATAAAAACATATGGTATATTGGTATTAAACTTGATTCCACCAACAGATCTTTAATGAGTCACTAAAATAAAAACTGTTAGAATAGTTGGACTAAGTCCCACATTGGTTACTTATGTTATGTAACTAGTTACCACGTAATATAAATAATGCTTATGTGTGTTAGGGTTAGTTGACACCCTAAACACTTCTCTCTCGTTCTCTAAATAACATGGTATCAAAGCGCAATCCTAACCCACCATAGATTTTAACCCTAGCCCAAAAAATTGATTACTGTAGCCATCGTGAACAGTGTCACGATCTGTGAACAGTAATCGGAAAACCCTAGCCACCATATTCCAGTCATAAAACTCAGATCCAGCCATAGCCTAGCCACCGTGACCCTCGCCAGCCGCCTGCACCCTTCCGGCGACCCTCGCCAGCCACCGGCGCACCTCCGGCGACCCTCGCCTGACCTTCTAACCCCTTATCCAACCTCCGAAACCCTAAAACGATTCTCAAAACCCCAAGAAAATCAAGACCCAGTCCCTCCCATACCTCAATCACGCTCGCCGGAGTCCCAACAGTGCTCGCCCGCCATCGTTTGTCTCCGACGACCTTCACCGGATGTTCAACAGTCCTCGTCGGGCTTGGATCTGCTTCAAAATCTGTCGGGTCTTCTTCTGGTCCACCTAGAGTACACCTACAGTGCACTTCTCTCAGTTTGTATGTATTTTCAGTTGTTGTTAGCATGTTTCTGAGATCTCTTTGTCACTATTTGTTGGTGGTGATTAATGGCTTGTATGGACAATATTGTTTTTCCTCCTAATGTATCGTGGTGGTTCTTGTCTCAGTAGTGCATTGGTTGGTTGTGGTGGCCATTGTTTCATTAGTGGTGGTTGATTTTGTTAGGTCTATTAATTGGTGTTGATTCGGTATAATGGCTGAGTCAAAGTCTGGTTCGAACTCTACTGTTGTTGGTAGTTTCCCTGGATCTCGATATCGTGAAAAGTTATCTATTACTTCCACTCTTTTGAATGGTAAGAATTATGCTGTCTGGGCTAGAGCCGTCGAGGTTTATTATGTGGGTCAGAAACTTTATTATTATTTGACTGACGATCCACCCGCAGCGACTGCTGCCACCTATGAGGCATGGGTATCTGTGGATGCTAATATTCGGTCTGATTTGTGGAATAGTATGGAGGAACAGATTGGAAGTACGTTGATCTGCTTACCTATAGCTAAACAAGTATGGACACAGGCTCAGGAGATGTATTCTGGTGCTAATAATCTCTGTCGGGCGTACGAGCTTCATCATTCTTTTTTTTCGATATCTTAGGGTGATTTATCTTTGGAGGCTTATAATGCCAAGTTTCGTGGTATTTGTGAGGAGCTTAATATCTGTGAACCGATTTCCTCTGATGTTCAGGTCATGCGGCGCCGGCGTGAGCGTATGCAGATTGCTCGGTTCCTATCCAGTGTATCTTCGACTACTTATGGTCCTGTCTATAATCAACTTTTGGGATCTCGAGATTTACCTTCTCTCAGTGAGGTTTTTAGTCGACTTCGTCAGTCTTCTGTTTCTGTGCCTGTGCCACCCTCTGATCGTTCAGCCCTAGCTTCCGCTGTCTCTGGTATTTCATTTGGTCATGCTCGTGGTCGCGGCCGTGATTCTGGGATTAGTGGTCGTGGTCGAGACTCTGGGTTTAGTGGTCGTGGTTCTAGTCGTGGTTTTGGTAGTCGTGACTTTGGTATAGGTGCTCGTACTTCTGGATTTTGTGGTTTTGGTCGTGGTTTTGGTGGTCGCATGTCAGGGGGTAGTGGCCGTGGTCGTGGTCGTGATTCTCGATTATGTACTTATTGTGGGGGGACCAATCATACTGTGGATTCTTGCTATGATCTCCATGGGTTCCCTCAGGCTCATCAGGCTGCTATTTTTGAGGATGTTGAGCCGCTTCCTCACCCTGCCGACCCTGTGGTGACTATTTCTGCAGAAGAGTATCGGCGCCTAGTGTCACATCAGATTTCACCCTCTACTGCTACGCTCGCTCAGACTGGTTCCTCTGTTGCTTGTGTTGCCTCTTCTCGTTCTTCTGCTCCTTGGGTTATCGATTCGGGTGCTTCTGATCATATGACTGGTACATCTTTGGTCTTTTCTAGTCGTCGGTCTGTTGGTCCATCATCCCGTGTTACCTTAGCAGATGGTTCTACCTCTGCAATTATTGGTTTGGGTTCCGTTTCTGTTACTCCATCTCTTACTTTAGATTCGGTCTTCCATATTCTTAGTTTTCCATTTAATTTTGTGTCTATTAGTAAACTTACGAAATCCTTAAACTGCTCCATCACCTTTTCTTCTCATGGTTGTGTGTTTCAGGATCTAAAGACGAAGAGGAAGATTGGTGGGGGTACTGAACGTGGCGGCTTATATTATTTTACCGATGACCTCTGTCCTGCGTCTGTTGCTCTTCAGTCGTCCGTTTCTCTCTATCAACAACATTGCCGTCTGGGCCATCCATCTCTTCAGAATATGAGGCGTCTTGTTCCATCATGTAATAATGTTAAGGACTTACAATGTGAAGTCTGTGAGTTTAGTAAACACCGTCGTGTGTCTTTTTATCCTAGGTTTGAGCGTCGTGTGTCGCGTCTTTTCCAGTTAGTACATTCGGATATTTGGGGTCCTATTCATGTTCCCACTTTGGCTGGTTTTCAGTATTATGTTATTTTTGTCGATGATTTTTCTCGTATTACGTATCTTTATCTTATGAAAACGAGGTCAGAGATGTCTTCAGTCTTTCAGTCCTTTTATGCAGAAATAAAGACTCAATTTGATACTTGCATTCGTATCTTTCGTTCTGATAATGCCCGTGAATATTTTCATAATGCTCTTTCGCGTTTTTTTGATGATCATGGGATCATTCACCAGTCTTCTTGCGCTCGTACTCCACAGCAAAATGGGGTTGCCGAACGCAAGATCCGACACTTATCTGAAGTTATGCGTGCCATGTTAATCCAAATGCAGGTTCCTAAGTCATACTGGAGTGAGGCTGTTCTCACAGCCTGTTACTTGATTAATCGTATGCCCTCCACTATTCTTGGTGGTCAAATTCCTCACCAAGTTTTATTTCCTGGTCATCCTCTCCGTCCATTGCCCCCTCGGGTATTTGGGTGCACATGTTATGTTCATGCACTCGATCCTGACCAGGACAAACTTGATCCTCGCTCGATCCGGTGTGTCTTTCTCGGTTATTCGTGCACTCAGAAAGGGTATAAGTGTTACTCACCCTCTCTTCGTCGTCACTTTGTGTGTGCTGATGTCACCTTTAATTAGTCATTGCCTTTCTTTTCGGGGACCCCTGAATCTGAGTATGTTCTTTCTGAGTCTGAGTATGTTATTCCTATCGATGTTCTTACTGCTTCTGTGCCACCCTTGCAGGTATATGCTCGTCAACGGCAACGATTCACAGCCCCATCAGTGCCTTCCACTGCGCCTTCTCCGTCTCCAGATCCTACATCACCACCACCACACCACCACCTCTCCCTTCCCCTGGTCTTCCTATAGCTCTTCACAAAGGTATTCGGTCTTGTACTACTCACCCTATTGCTCAGTTTGTTTCCTATAATCATTTGTCTCCATCACTTCGTGCTTTTACAACTTCTGTTTTGTCCATTTCTATTCCTACTACTGTTCAGGAGGCCTTATCTATTTCTGAGTGGCGGACAGCAATGGAGACTGAGATGTCTACTCTCCATGACAATGGCATTTGAGCGTTGGTTTCTCTTCCGCCAGAAAAGTCTACTGCTGGCTGTCGGCGGGTATTTACCGTCAAGTATAATCCGGATGGTTCCGTAGAACGGTACAAGGCTCGTCTTGTGGCCAAAGGCTATACCCAAACGTATGGCGTTGATTATGCCGAGACTTTCTCTCCGGTGGCCAAGATTAACTCTGCCCGTATTCTTATTTCTCTGGCTGCCAATCTTGGTTGGCCCTTATTTCAGTTGGATGTCAGGAATGCCTTTCTCCACGGTGACCTGCTTGAGGAAGTGTTTATGGAGCAACCTCCTGGGTTTGTTGCTCAGAGGGAGCATTCTCAGGTGTGTCGTCTTCGCAAAGCCCTTTATGGTCTTAAGCAGTCACCTCGACCTTGGTTTGGCAGGTTTAGTGATGCTGTGTTGCAGTATGGTATGCGTCGCTTCCATTCTGATCATTCTGTCTTCTCCATTCGGTCAGATCGAGGGAAAGTAGTGTTGATTGTGTATGTGGATGATATCATTATTACTGGGGATGATCAAAAAGGAATTGATGAGTTAAAACAGTTTTTACAGCATCAATTTCACACCAAAGATTTGGGGAAGCTTTGATATTTCTTGGGTATTGAGGTAGCAAGATCCAAGGAAGGGATCAGTTTGTCCCAAAGAAAGTATGCACTAGATATTCTAGAGGAGACTGGTTTATTGGGAGCAAAGCCTGTAGAGACCCCCCTATGGATCCAAACGTCAAATTGTGTGTTGATCAAGGGGAGATATTTCCTCATTCAGAACGTTATCGTCGATTGGTAGGCAAGCTGAATTATCTCACCAATACACGGCCTGATATCTCATTTGCTGTTAGTATGGTAAGTCAGTTTATGTCAGCTCCTCGTCTTCCACATTGGGAAGCTTGTCTTCGTATTGTGAAGTATCTCAAGGCTCATCCTGGACGTGGCCTCTTTTATCGTTCAAATGGTCATTTGCATGTTGAGGCCTTTACTGATGCTGATTGGGCAGGATCTCCATCTGATAGACGGTCCACAACTGGGTACTGTACTTTTGTTGGTGGAAATTTGGTTACCTGGAAGAGTAAGAAACAGACTGTGGTTGCCCGGTCCAGTGCTGAAGCAGAGTATCGTGTCATGGCTCATACCACATGCGAGGTTGTATGGTTGAGAGCTTTGCTTGAAGAGTTGGGGTTTGGCGTACAGTTACCTATTCCTATGCATTGTGATAATCAAGCAGCAATACATATCGCTTCGAATCTGGTATTTCATGAGAGAACCAAACATATCGAGGTAGATTGTCATATTGTTCGGGAGAAGATAGATAGTGGCATGTTGGCTACCCCTTTCGTGTCTACAGGCGCTCAGTTGGCAGATATATTCACTAAACCTTTATTTAAACCACGTTTAGAGTTATTATGTAACAAGCCGGGATTTTGTGATATTTATTCTCCAGCTTGAGGGGGAGAGTTAGAATAGTTGGACTAAGTCCCACATTGGTTACTTATGTTATGTAACTAGTTACCACGTAATATAAATAAAGCTTATGTGTGTTAGGGTTAGTTAACACCCTAAACACTTCTCTCTCGTTCTCTAAATGACAAAAACTATATAGAGTACACAGTGACGTTCAATCATAAATGAAAACATTGCCGAGTGTCTTGAGGGGTTCCAAATTCAACATAGAAAAAAACCACCGAAGTGAGGCGATAAAATAAAAACATATGGTATACTGTTATTAAACTTGATTCCACCAACAGCACTTTAATGAGTCACTAAAATAAAACTATATAGAGTACACAGTGATGTTCAATCATAAATGAAATGTTGCCGCATGTCTTGAGGAGTTCCAGATTCAACATAGAAAAAATTGTTTCCTTCCCCCAATTTCTAACCCTTACATTATTCAATCATCTTTCCAGTATTTCCAACAGCCTAAAAGAATAGAATGGTAGTGAAATGAAAATAGTATCATCTTCTTGTTCGTTAGGTTTCTGAATCGACATCCCTATGGAGTCATACATGGTTTTTGTTAAAATAAGATTTCAACAATTAAACAAGTAAACTTGTATACAATATTCTTCCATGTAAGTCTTAGTGCAAAAAGTAAATGACATTGGCAAAAGTCTCGAAACAAAAATAAGTGGTTAACAAAGTTTTGTGATCAAAATGAACAAAGTTTTGCGGTCAACCATTATTTTTGTGTTCATTCGAATCCGAAAGACAAAAGGTCCACCAAACCAACAAATCAAACAAAATACCCATTTTCCTCTTGGGCTCTTGGGCGGTTTGGTGGGTATGTTGGGGCAAAGAGGAGAGAAGGCAAGGAAAAAGTGAAATGTGCAACCATTAAAAGTCGCCTAGCATGGATCATTCTAGCAATGGCATGAAAAATTGTGATGCAAGCAAGCATCTCATAAGCAAATTTGCCAGCTAAAATCACCAAGCCAGACACTTGTGCAATATAAACGCATGGCGTCCCCGTAATTTCTTCAAAAGACTTGCTACTCGTGACACTCAAATATTAAGAGTTGATGCCCTCAAGTGCCATGACATGAAAATGCCCACCATATGGGTGCATATTGATTTCTATAGCTCTTAATCACGGGTATAGCAAATATTTCCCTCACAGCCTAGCGTTTGAACTTTGCAATGGGTACGTTATACTCAAAACAAACAGATTGCACATGCCCTTTTAAGACTGAAATTTCAAACACCTGAGATAACTCACAAAATTCATACCAATGCCTCATAGTAGGGAAACATTGGGCATAAAGACAACTACCATTCCTCAGTAAAAGAGAAAGCAAAAACAGCATTCACAACTTCATGTGGATAGCAGTTCATAAGTTGTCGGAGTCACAATCAGATAACACACATATTACCTGTTGACTATGCATATATTCAAGAAATGAAGGAACGTCAGGATAGCGGCATTGTGCACTACTTTCAACTGGAGTGGATTTCAGAAAATATATTATGTCTCCATCTTCAAGCTGCAAGGTTAGAACAAGAAATATGTGAATATCTACTTTATGATTTGTATATATCCAAAAACAAAAAGGAAACAATACTAGAACATGGCCATACACATCATTGCACAAGCAGAAATAGCAGGCAATTAATCATGTTCATGCCTGACTACCACGTAATGTGAGCTTCTTATCAATGTGTTCACACATGACAAGAGGTTCAAATTTTATTTTCTGGATATTAAAGAGGTGTTAGAATGGCTTCCTGAACCAAATCCTAACTTGTGGCCAGGTGAGGAAATAAGAAGTAATGCACTCATCCCACTATTATGACATCACTCACCTCAAAAAGTTTAATTTCTTCATCAGGAGTGAATCCAGCCAACTCATTTAGCTTTGTCAAAACTTCTGCTAGCTTGCCATTGGCCTTCACAAACAGCCGGCCAACGTACCTGATAACAGGGAAAGACACCGAGTTAGTGAAAAAGCAAAGAGGGAATCAAAGGCCATCGGATTTGCATGCAACACCAATCCAAGGAAAAGAATGTTCACTGAAGCTCTTCTTTCAATGCGTCATAACATTTCAGAAAGAGAAGAATCTACTCTTCAAGTGGAGGAACGGGCTGCAAATCCTGCATAGTTGTACTCATCAAATTCACCATCAAGAGCTCCATGTGCATGTTAGAATCTCATGTGGCTTTACCCAAACAAAAGTTTACCAAAATCAACTTGAGCAACCACATTTTAAAAAGATGGATCCAGATTAAGTAAACATTACCTAGGCCAAATTCCACTTCCAGAAACAATTTTAGTTCTATATTGTTCGTCTTATTGGATACCTCACACAATTGTCCAACCTACAACGAAGGGGTATTTGAAGTCACACTGGTTTTGGTCAAGTTAAATCTACACTGGTAACATATAAATGAACAGATGCATACGAGATGTCATTCTAGTGTACAAAGAAAGTGCTAGAAAATGGAACAAGTACCAACTCTAAGCTGTCAGGGTATCGATCATAGTCAATTACAAGAAACAAGGGTGGAGTAAGTGTGTTATTACCTCCCTTATTTACCCGATAAATTTAGTCGACACTCAAAACTGTTGTTTTGAGAGGAAAAGGTGTGCATGGTGTTAATTAACCTTCACACATAATCATTTATTTATATAAGGAGATAGTTCGTTACATAATATGATTAAGCAATGTGGGACTAAACACAATATACTAGTAGACAAGTATACTAGTATTCCAACACTCCCCCTCAAGCTGGGAAATAGATATCACACAAACCCAGCTTGTCACATAACATCTCCAACCGGGGCTTAAACAATGACTTGGTGAATATGTCAGCCAATTGAACACTTGTAGACACGAAGGGAGTTGCTATAACACCATCAGTCAACTTCTCTCACACCAGATGACAATCAACTTCGATATGCTTAGTCCGCTCATGAAATACAGGGTTGGATGCAATGTGAATTGCTGCTTGGTTATCACAATACAAATTCATAGGCAATTGCACATTGAATCCTATCTCTTCAAGAAAAGATCACACCCACACAATCTCACATGTGGTGTGAGCCATGGCTCTATATTCTGCCTCTGCACTAGACCGTGCAACTACGGTCTGTTTCTTACTCTTCCAGTTAACAAGATTGCCACCAAGAAAAACACAATATCCAGTGGTTGACCTCCTGTCAGATGGGCCTCCTGCCCAATCAGAATCAGTGAAGGCCTCAATACGCAAATGACCATTAGCTCTATAAAATAGACCACGTCTAGGATGAGACTTGAGATACTTGACAATTCTAAGAACGGCTTCCCAATGTGGCAGACGAGGAGCAAACATAAACTGACTCACAATACTCACTGCAAATGAAATATCAGGACGTGTAATAGTTAGATAATTCAGTTTACCAACCAAACGATGATATTGATCAGGACTAGACAGTGCCTCCCCCTGATCAATGCATAGTTTGACATTGGGATCCATAGGGGTATCGACAAGTTTCGCCCCCAACAAACCAGTCTCATCTAAGATATCCAGCACATATTTCCTCTGCGATAAACTAATACCATCTTTAGATCGTGCTACCTCAATACCTAAAAAGTATCGCAATCTACCCAAGTCTTTAGTATGAAATTGACTCTGCAGAAAGACCTTCAACGCATCAATACCTTTTTGGTCATCACCCGTAATAATAATATCATCGACATACACAATCAATAACACTTTGCCTCGAGTAGATGTGAGAGAGAAAACAGAATGATCAGAGTGACATCGATTCATACCAAATTTCAAAACTGCATCACTGAACTTGCCAAACCAAGCCCTGGGAGACTGTTTAAGCCCGTAAAGAGCTTTACGAAGACGATATCCCTGAGAACGCTCCCCCTGAGCAACAAACCCAGGTGATTGCTCCATATACACTTCCTCAAGACGGTCGCCATGTAAGAAAGCATTCTTGACATCCAATTGAAATAAGGGCCAGCCAAGATTGGCTGCAAGAGAAATAAGAAGACGGACGGAACCAAGCTTCGCAACCGGGGAAAAAGTCTCAACATAGTCAACACCATAAGTCTGGGTGTAGCCTTTAGCAACAAGGCGAGCTTTGTAACGCTCAACAGACCCATCAGGATGATATTTCACAGTGAATACCCAGCGGCACCCCACAGTGGATTTTCCAAAGGGTAGAGGAACCAACTCCCAAGTCCCATTATCATGGAGTGCAGAGATCTCCTCCTCCATAGCTGTCCGCCACTCAGAAATAGACAAGGCCTCCTGAACAGTTTTAGGAACAAAGATAGAGGAAACAGAGGCAGTAAAAGCACGAAGGGTGGGGGACAGATGATCATAAGATACAAATTTAGCAATAGGATGAGAGATAGTACACGTGCGAATAACTTTACGAAGAGCAATGGGAGGAGAAGGTGGAGCAGTAGGGGCCAAAGGAGGTGGACTCGGATCTCGCAACGGAGGAGAAGGCTCAGCGGCAGGCGGAGGTGGCAGTGGTGCAGCTTTGGCACGGCGAACATATACCTGCACCGGGGGGTGCTGCTTTTGAGGTTGCCCAGAAGGAACCAAAATATGCATATACTCAGACTGATCTGCATGAGGTAAAGTCGGAAAATAGGGTAACGACTCATGAAACGTAACATCAGCACAGACAAATGCAGAGTTGGAGAATAACACTTATAACCTTTTTGAGTCCGAGAGTATCCCAAGAAGACACACTTGATAGAGCGGGAATCAAGTTTATCGCGGCCGGGATCAAGGGCATGAACATAACACGTGTACCCAAAAATTTTAAGAGGTAAAGAATATAAAGAACAATTAGGGTGCAAAATACTATAGGGAATCTGGCCCCCAAGAACGCGAGAGGGCATACGATTCACGAGATAGCCGGCAGTAAGGACAGCGTCGCCCCAAAAGGATTTGGGAACCGCCCGCTGGATTAAAAAGGCTCGGGCAACCTCAGTCAAATGACGAATCTTGCGTTCGGCAACCCCATTCTATTGGGGAGTGCGAGAACACGAAGATTGATGAAGAATACCATGCTCATCAAAAAAAGCAGACAAAACATTATAGAAATATTCACCAGCATTATCAAAACGAAAGATACGAAGAGAAACATCAAACGGAGTCTTTATTTCCATATAAAAAGATTTGAAAATGGAATACAAGTCTGACCGATTTTTCATGAGATAAACATAAGTAAGCCTAGAAAAGTCATCCACAAAAATAACAAAATACTGAAAACCACCACGTGATGAAACACGCACAGGACCCCAAATATCGGAGTGAACTAAATGAAAAGGACGAGACACACGACTCTCTACTCTAGGTGGAAAAGAAACACGATGGTGTTTACTGAATTCACAGACTTCACATGGCAAAGACGGAAGACTACGACACGACGGAACTAACTGTTTGAGAGTCTGAAGGGAGGGATGACCAAGACGGCAATGATGTTCATAGGGAGATACGGAAGCCTGAAGAGCAACAAAGGCAGGAGGTTCGCCAGTGTCAAAATAGTATAGACCACCACGCTCAACACCGCCACCAATCTTCTTCCCCGTCTGGAGATCCTGAAATACACAATAACCAGGAAAGAATGTAACCGAACAATTTAAGGATTTGGTAAGTTTACTAACAGACATAAGACTATGGGGAAAATGAGGAACATGTAAAACAGAGTCTAAGGTAAGAGAAGAATGTAAAATAACATAACCCAAACCAGCAATGTCAGAAGAGGAACCGTCAGCCAAGCGACACGAGAGGGCTTCATAAGAGGACGAGAACCAGAGAGGTGGATGGAGTGGCCTGTCATATGATCGGTAGCACCAGAATCAATAACCCACGGAGAATTAGAGGCTAGGCCAGCAAAGGTGGAGCCTTTCTGAGCGAACGTTACAGTGGAGGAGGATGGCACATGAGAAAGAGGCTGGGAAATCAGGCGATGATACTCATCCTCGAGAATAGTAACAACACGTGGGACGGGGCTAGGCACAGACACAGAGCCATCATCCTCAGAAACGGTAACCTGATGAGCAGATGGGCGGCCATGAAGAATCCAACAAAAATCAACTGTATGATTAGTACCGTGGCAATAGGTGCAGGAACGAGACCCACGACCACGGGCACGACTATTATTACTACCAGAATCATGGCTACCAGCAGATTGCACCGGACCACTGCTACCAGAATCACGACCAAAGCCACGGCCAGGAGGGCCACGACTGCTGCCCCCAAACCCTCGACCACCACGGTCAAAACGCCGATAGGAAGTACCACCACGAGGAACCGTGGTAACCAAAGCCGAGCGGGCAGCAGGGGTCAAATCAACAGCAAACAAATAACCCACAATCGAGAAGAACTTAGAATACCATCAGCAAACAGAGGTGACATCAAAAGTGGATCGTAGAAACATAAGTGACATATCAGAGGTGCAAAAAACATTTCACCGCAGACCATCGATGAACACCAATCCGCATCGAGAACAACTTGGCACAATCAAGGACGAAGAATGAACAGATTGTATCTCAGAAAATCACCTTAAATCATATCGCCAAGAGACAAGCAGATTAAATAGAGGTTTCTGATACAAAATGGTAAGATTGACGCCAACAATGCGGCAATGAACAGTACGAGTGAACAGTACGCGTGAACAGTGACGTGAACAGTACCGATGAACAGTGCGTATGAACAGTACCCGATGAACAGTCTCGTGAACAGTGCCGATGAATAGTGGTTTTGATGAGTGTGGGTAAGTTGTTTTAGGATTCTAAACGGTTTGGGTAGGTCGTTTTAGGGTTTTTTTTTTTTTTTTGGTGGTTGCCAAGAATGGGTGGCTAGGGTGGGAGGCGGCTATGGTGGTGGCTGTCAGAGGTGAGGGTTTAGGGTTTCAAGGGCGGTTTAAGAACCCGCTCTGATAACATGTTGTTTTGAGAGGAAAAGGTGTGTAAGGTGTTAATTAACCTTCACACATAATCATTTATTTATATAAGGAGATAGTTCGTTACATAATATGATTAAGCAATGTGGGACTAAACACAATATACTAGTAGACAAGTATACTAGTATTCCAACAAAAACCTGAATTATTTATAGAGAGGTAAAGTACACAGCTTCTTTTTCAAACTAAGTAATAGAGAAATAGAAGACCTTACGCACTACATGCCAGCATACACCCCAATGATCCCACATCCACAATGCAACCATAGACAGCAGGGAGTGCAAGCAACCATATATAACGGCCTCTTAGCATCCTCTTCAGTTCGAAAAGTCATTTATCTCCCATAATTCCTATAATTATTGGATGGTACTTGACAACTAATATATGTTACAAGACAAAAATAATTGACAAGATTAATTGCATACCACAGTAATTCTTCTTCCCACAGTCTTCGTTCCCAACAGCAACATATTTCAAGTCGAAGGGTTCAGGATGTCCCATTGCAGCTCGAACAGAACCCCATGCTGAGTGAGGAGCACCCTTAGCAAACTCAAGAATATCCAGGATTTCCTACAATCAAAATGAATGATACCAATGAATGAAGCACTTTAGAGCAGAGACTGCTATATATTTGGCACAATGGCACCAAGGGCACAAGGCTTACTTCCGGAAGACCCAAACACCGTGAAGTAGAAAACAACATATAACTACAGTAGTGCTACACATTTTCTTAAAATGACATTAACAGATTTGGAATATGTACAAGTTAACTAACGGTAAGACAAGAATAGCAGCTTTGTCATATTTCCTCAACCAAAAGTGTAGGTGAAAGAATAAATGAATCTGAGACATCAAACATAACTCACAGATCATGTCACTCCGCGTTAAGAAAGGTTTATGACTCGTTATAAAGAGATCGCCAGTCACCACATCATGCCAAGTTTAGTAGCATATACTTAAGTCAATGGGTTAGCGCTTTTTTCACCAAACCATTTTTATTTTATCCAAAGAAAGAGACGAAAAAAGTAAGTTTATACAGAAGGGAAAATGCTCATATATAATCACAAGTATATTTCTTAGTCTATATTTTTGGTTGACCAAACCATTTTTTTTTTTTTAAGGAATAGCAAGAAACTCATACAGTATAGGCTAGAAGGTTAGTACATTAGTAGACACCAAGCCGAACTCAAGACCTTAGGGAGCTTGGAAGAAGCACCCAACTAACTAAGCCAACTTGCAAGTTCGACCAAACCAAGGTTGTATCACTGTTAACCGAAGCTAATCGTACCATCAGAATGAAAAGACTCGCTACAAAGGCAAAAGTCAGCCATGTACCTCAATCTCAGCTCTCCAAACTCTTTGAAGGAAAGAAAAAAAAAAAAAAAAAGCCCTAAATTGTATGATGGTGGAAGGGGATCACAATATTGAAGTATGGGTCAACATTTAAGTGGAAGGGAATTGCCATAGTCTGGTCTGGTTTATATATGCTTTGAACACAGGCCTTCTAGCTTTATTACAGAGCACACTTGAGTTTTGTACTCTGGTTTTTATTTGGTGGAATGGGTTGTTTGGCTTCTAAGGGGCTGGGAGTCTTGTACCTAGATTAGTAGCCCCCTTTTGTAGCTCCATCCATCAAGGGTTGTAAACCACTCCTTTTCTTGTAGTTGAATTCCTAAAAAAAATACAACAAAACTTATTTATGTAAGATTGTTGATCCGTGTTATAAGCGCGAGATCATATAAGTACAGTTCCCCAAAAAGTACAAGAAAACACCAATAAGAAAAAAAAAAAGAGAATATTTACAACATCAGACCAGCAGCATAAGTTTAGAGAATTATCTTTGAGATGGCTAAACAACAGAATTGGTAAGCTGATATGCCAAACCAACCTCCACTTATCACATTTATTTACAGTACCGATTCTGAAATTGAAGATTTGCTGTTGGAATCAGTTCGTGGGATCCAGAGTTTCGTCGATTCTATTGGCAAATCGAAAGAAGTGAAAGAATGTGGAGAGAGTACGTCTTCCATGTCCAAACCAGCATTTTCAAGTAGACTTTTTGATAGGAGCTACCTGTGTGAGAATAGAAAAGAGCAAAAAGATCATGTATTCTTTTCAGTTGCCTGTTTTCCAAATGTACGCATAGGGGGGGAGGTTAATATGGTAATACAGCAAAAGATGGTGAATTTTTTTTAATTTCTCTCGGTCTATATACAAATTTGAATTTTGTTTGTCAATTTTCATCTAATGTATGGAGTGGATCGTCAAGAAATGATTCATGTCATATATAGTCAACCACAAAGTAGGAGGAGACTTTGCAGACTTTAGTTGGTTCTTGGTCATTTTATTACAGGAAGGGGTTCCAAACTTCCACGTACTTGCTCCTTTCACAGTTTTACATGTGCAGATTCTAAAATCGCGTATCAGGATAACAGATGCCAGCAACACCTGAATAAAACAAAAAAGGGCAACCCAGTCCATGAGGCTTCCTCTACTGCAGAGGCTGTGGAAGAGACTGCTTCCACTACTCAAACCCATGACCGTCAGGTCACATTGGGGAAACCTCACAATTGAATGAGACATGTAGGAGTTAAAAGACACAGGACACTAATAACCTAGAAGAATTGTTAGCTTTCTTCTGTATTGAAAAGTAATGAATTTTAAGCTTACTTAGATACCTTATTTGGCTCTTTGAAAGAGTTCTCATCCATCAGGTTTCTAGATGTGAGAACAGTCTTTGTTGATCCAAGTGATTGGAATGTGTTCCGCTTCATTCCATCAATCGAAATCTAGATTCACAATGTTGCTCCCAAAGTTCACGATCTGGAAAACAAGATATTTGACCCAAAAAACCGAGGACGTAAGTGAGATACCAAACCAAATAAGGTCACTAAGGCACCTGAAATCTGTAGGCTTTGTGAGCTTGTTATTACAGCTTCCCAAATATGGCAAGTAAATATTTTGTCTACACCAAAAAGATGACACATTATCCGCAGCTATCAAGCACAATCCAGTGAATCAACGCATTGACAGCAAAAGGACAAAAAAGACAAGCGTGATAAATTGTATTCCTGACAACAATGAAATAATTAAATAGAAGAAAAGGGTGTATTCGGAAAAATGGATGATAAAACATGTGAAGTTAACAACATATTTTGAGGATTAAGATTGACAAACTACATATTATGGTACTGATCATAAGGGTGCCACCTACTAAAGCTGTCACCTTAATATTTACAGTTCATCAAAATTAGTGATAACTTTGGAAGCATGGTATTCATACATTCAGTTAGTAGTTTCAGGCTCAGATTTTGGCATTTGAGGCAGTGGAGTCCAATAGTTGCGGATCAGTTGGTCAATTCTAAGAATAGGCATCAATGCATCAAAATAGGCACATGTAGGGTTCGAAGAGCATTTTCTGATGGTCAAAGAAGATACCGGCACCAAATATTTGAAAAACTTTGTACACAACTTCAATTTGACATTTGTGATCATATTCTTCATGTGTATTTATTTGGGACTAAGCAAGAACGTTAGAAGGAAAATGTAAACCAAACCTTTATTCTCAAGTAATTCTTGTTATCCTCATAATTTTCCAAGCAATAGCAGAAGCAATTAGGGAACTTGAAGAATTTGCTTGTAGTGTTGAATTAAGCAGAGTGACACCAATTGACTCTTGAAAAAAGCGTTGCATCCAGAAACTGGGAGTTCCATACAACTGGTAGGAGTTAAAAACAATCGCATCTGGGTTCCACCTGTATTGAACATAATATTAGCATACAAGTTCAAATTGTTACAGAAACACATTAAGAGATCAGATGAAAAGGCTGTAGAGAAAAAGAAGGGAAATTGTACTCTCTGTCATTAGCATTCACAAACAGAGGTGTGTGGCTTGCCATTTCAACGTCATCACTGCATTGGAGGATCCAATTCAAATCTTAAGTAACTTTATGCAGTGTATGTATGACAATGTAAGACAAAAGCTAGCATATAGGTGATAAGATCTAGATAACTATACATAAACCAGCATACATGAATGTATTTCTCATAATTTTTTAAGATTAATATAATCATCAGTTCAACTATTTCTTCACATTACTATCCAAATAACAAGTCAATTAGACTATTGTTTGAAAGCATATTTACTGATTGCGAAAAAACACAAGTGCGTGCCATACAATCTGGTGTTTTATAACGAAAATGTCAGAAAGTACTACAAGCATGATATTTACAGCCAAGAAAATAAAGAAAAGAAGTGGTGAATGCGCACAGTTTAAGCCAAAAAGGATGCACATCAAGAAATTGTAAAGATCACGGAGTCATGGAAGAGTACAATGGACCTGTTCCTTTCTAAGCCAGTATGGAAACCAGCCTCAGCCAGTGCCGCTAAAAGACTTCCTGTACCAGTGTCATTTCTAGTCATAGCATATTCACTCACAAAAGCCTGAAAATCAATCAATAGCATCAATTCATTTTCCAAATATATTGTCAAAAGCAGTTTGATTTTTATCAGAAGGAAAACTAACACACCTTTGGACCACTGGGTGATGTGTCATCAAATTATTTATGAGCCAAAGAAAACACCGGTTTTGCATCACTGTAATTCTATCGACCAAATCAAAGAATAAGACAGTATGTTGCCACGCAGCCGAACCATAAACCGAAAACCAAAATTTAACCATGAGAACAATAGAAATTTCAATTGTACATGCTGCAAAGTGAGACAATTCATATCGTACATGATAATCATAGAAATAGGCAGGGTGATACAATTGTCGAGTAGAGCCACCACAGTTGGAGATAAATCTGATGTCTGGATAGGCATGTCTAGTAGCATAATAAAACCTGAGGTAATTTCCTGCAATGTGCCCAAATAGAAGCAAGTTAAGATTTACAAACATTCTATATCTTTACACTAATTGTTATCTATGTTGTGAGGGGCCAAGTGGATGAGAACTAACAATGTTTTCACTGTTAGGGTAGATTATGAACCATGCTACTTCAATAACAATAATAAAGCCCACTACGGTGAAACTATGTAAAAGCCTAAAAGGGGTGAGCATTTGATTTGATATACCAACAATAGAATAAGTGCAGTAACTTCCTAAAATACACATCTTCAATTCGAAAAGTCATTTATACCCAATAATTCCTATAATTACTGGATGGTATTTGACAACTAATATATGTTACAAGACAAAAATAATTGATAAGATAAATTGCATACCACGGTAATTCTTCTTCCACAGCCTTTGTTCCCAAAAGCAACATATCTCAAGTCGAAGGGTTCAGGGTGTCCCATCGCAGTTCGAACTGAACCCCTTGCTGAGTCAAGACTCAAGAGCACCCTTAGCAAACTCAAGACTTTCCAAGATTTCCTACGCTCAAAATGAATAATATCAATGAATGAAGTATTTTAGAGCAGAGACTGCTATTTGGCACAATGGCACCAAGGGCACAAGGCTTACTTCTGGAAGACCCAAAAACCGCGAAGTCGAAAACAACATATACTCATACAATCACAAGTAGCGCTACACATTTTCTTAAAATTATGTTAACAGATTCGGAATATGTTCAAGTTACCTATGGTAAGACGGAATAGCAGCTTTGTCATATTTCCTCCACCAATAGTGTAGGTGAAAGAATAAAAGAATCTGAGACATCAAACATAGCAGCTTTGTCATAGTTCCTCCACCAATAGTGTAGGTGAAAGAATAAATGAATCTGAGACATCAAACATAACTCACAGATCATGCCACTCCGCGCTAAGAAAGGTGCATGGCTCGTTATAAAGAGATGGCCAGTCACCACATCACGCCAAGTTCAGTAGCATATATTTAAGTCAATGGGTTTCCGCAATGGGTTAGCTCTTTCTTCACCAAACCACTTTTATCCAAAGAAAGACACGAAAAAAGTAAGTTTAAATAGAGGGAAAAATACTCATACAATCACAAGTATATTTCTTAGTCTATATTTATAAGTCCCCAGTATTTCTTTGTTTTACTCAAGTGTATTGAGTTACCTTGCCTTCATGCGATGCCTGATGGCAAATTTCAGTAATATCCATGGCAAATGAAAATAGAACGATTCATTTTACATTATTCTCTATAACTAAGACGACTTTTAGTATAGTAACACAAGATCATGTGCACGAAAACTGTGAGACATACTCGCAGAATAGGCAAAATGCTAGAGGTATCCACTTCATCATTATGGCTGATTCATGTGGAACATAACCGCAACGAAGCAAAACAAAAATCAAATAAAAAGTATTCACGGTTGATAAAAGTTCTAATAACTATTTGGATCATCGGAAGTAGTTGTAGATACCATTATTGAAAACCCAAACCGAGGCTGCACCAAGGTCTTCTGCCAGCTGCAGAGGCATAATGGAAAAACAAACCACAAGTGACTTAACCAAGACTTGAAACACAAATTAAACAGCACAGTAGCATGAGATAATACCTGAAGAAACTCAAAGTAGCCAAGCCAAGTCCCTCATCGGTCCAGTACCTCCAAATATCACCAAAGTGAAAATTTTCATACGAGGGCCCAAAAGAAGATAATGCAGCACACTGAGAAAATCAAAAGATCTAACATAGCAACTGTGATATATGTAATTCAGGTTAAAATACAACATCGAGTTCCAACTATTTAATTGTTCTTCCATTGAATGCAATCAATGCATGCCAATTCTTATTAAGTATCACATTTACTACACATGCAATTGTTGCAAGGCCCAATTTCATGATAAAGGCATCAAGCTTGTAATGGTTGCAAAACCTAATACTTTATACTAACTTCATCAGATGGCAAGATTTTACTGCTTTTTTCCAGCGAAAAAAGCAGTGGACTCTTTTGAGTTCTTGCATACTCACAAAAAGAAAATTCAGAGCATGAGCCAGATCTGAACAATTTGCCTGTGTGGAGAGCTACATATTGTTCTAAAGCAACTTACACAACTAAAAGAAACTCAATACAATCATGACCTACTCATAGAAAAGGTCTAATGTGCAAATCAGGAGATGCATTTAAGACATGTTCTTTAGAATAGATACAGCATGAACAACAAAAACATGATGAGCAATAATGGAACTTATGGTCACAAATGGTAAACCATATAAACTACTATATGAACTCCAATTATACAAGTACACGAAACAACCCAAGTTTCACACCCTCGGAACAAAGACACAAGTTCCTGGGAATCTGATGGATCGGGGTTTCAAATCTGCTACCATGGTAAAAAGATCTTTTCAAAAACCATGTCCCTGTAGCAAGATAAAAGTTGTCAAAAGGATAAAAATAGGTCCAGGAGAACTAAACCCCGTAGCTACCAAAAATTAACTTAATTCCTTAAAGAGAATGTACTAATATTATATGTTAGACCTTCTAATCCTTTCCCCAATTAATTCATCCTCCATGGAAACCAAACCTACAAGTAGATTCTGTAGGTAGGGAAATTTTCAAGTAAATGAACTTGACTTGAATATTGAAGAATTTGAAGTCCAAAGACATAGAATTACAAGACAAGATGTCAAAGCTAATTCTAGTTACATTGAAAACAAATTCAAAGATCCAAAGAATAGTTTACCATGGTTGCAGACATGAAATATGCATGAAGCTTACATATGGAGAGTCATTGAATTAGCTTCCCCGGAAAACTTCAAACGCACACTTGTCACATCTCATTCATACAACCGACTTTTTTTAGTTGCCAATATCAGTAAAACGTATATACACAAAATTTTAGAAACTAGAAAACAAAGTTTCCTCCTATAAAGGATTTATCTTCTGCAAAATGACCTTTTGTCTGGGTGTGGTGGGGGTGGGGGAAAGGAATCCGTGGACACACAATTGGTAAATAGGATATGACTGACAACTAAATAATCACATGGACATCACTTTAGGTAAGTGATATCCTATACTCTTTGTTTAGCTATGCTACATCATGATAATCAACAATTACTCCAGGATGTCGCACTTCAATCCATTGCAGGGGTATTGTTTCTGGGGAGAAAAAGATGGTAGTTCTCAATGAGAAATCACCTTCTTAAACCAGAGTGCACAGATAGAATCCTTTCATCCCAGGGAAAATCAACTACAAAAGCAGTCTATAATATTGCCAAATGTCACTCCCAATTGATCATTATAAAACGTAATATTTCACGAGACGCATAGATCATCTACAATTCTATGATTTGTTACTTGAAGATATAGCAAGAAAAATATATAAAGCCACACATCATAAGAGAAATTAATTACACAGATTAAGCATATGCAAACAAAGAACACTAACATATCTACAAGTTACAACTACTAACCTCTTTCAGGAATAAGTATTTCAAGTTTTCAACTACTAGAAACAAGATGACGTACACAAGAATCACAAACCTTGTATGTGTCCAAGGGCATGGCTGACACTTGGTCAAACCATACAACTCCTCTTCTGCTTGTAGTTAATTGCAGTCTCGCATTATGATTGGTTTCTTTCGTTTCCAAAAGAATCTCAGTCTTTGTCCAGTTTGAAACGTCAGCAGCTCTGTGAGGACAACATAAGCACTCTGAATATCCAAAATGCAGGTAAAACATACATGACAAAACATTAAACATTTGCTAAATGTAGTTACTGCCCAAATCTAGCTCACATAATGTTTGCAGTAGCCAGCGTTTGCAACCCATTGGAGCCAGTGAATGATACCAATATATTAACTGACTGTAATGAACGGATATACAGGACGACTTTGTACTTCTACCCTTGTTCAACATTCAGAAGAAAAACAGAAAGAAAAATGATCCAGATGGAAACAAATCAGTGAGTTATCAGTTGAGAAAATTCTCAAAACCAAAACTAAAAGGAAAATCCAGGCCAAATAGTAGGGTGAGAGCAAAAACTGTCATCAATATGGGTCTCTTTCTTAAGAACTATTAAGTGTTGCCTATCCAAAAAAGAACTATTAAGTGTACCATGAAACTGAATTCTATGAGCTATTGGCAATGGATTAGAGTCATTAGACAATTATCTGTCAACAGAAAAAGGAAAAAAAAGGACAAAGGGCTTATGCTTATATTATGGTCTATAATGGGGCAACAGGCTTATTTAGGATGAGCTGCATATTTCAGACCGGAGGATTTGCAGGAGTGCTGATGATTTGCATGTAGCTATTATCCACAATTGACTAAGCCCCTTTTGGTTGCCCTAAAACATGGTATTGAAAAGAAAAATCCAACAAACAATGTATGTTTCAGGAATATAACAGACGCATTTACTGGATGCGATAACGAAGGCCAAAACTGATATGATACAATACAAGACGACAAATAATACTGCATAAATAGATCACAATATGCCAGGTGGCTAAAAAAGGAAGAGCAAAGACATATCCAATAAGCTTTTCACTCCCTCGCACCATAAGCGTCCGCCAGCACCCTCAAATCGACGGCATTTGCCACCGTCAGACCGTAGTCCCCCGCCAGCACCCTCAAATTGAGGGCACTCGATGAGGGAGGAAGGGATTAAGGGCCTAACATAAAACAACAATACCAAACATTTGCACATGAAAATCAAAGATAAGTTCTCCACACATACTGTATCTTCAAGATTCACCTGAAGCCTAACCATCCAAATATCAATCATAACCACAAAACATCCCAAAATTCCACACAACACCCCCCGCCCCGCCCGCGCCACACCCACCCCCCCCCCCCCCCCCCCCCCCCCCCCCAAAAAAAAATAAAAAAATAAAAACCCTATTCATGAAACCCACAAAATTCCCTTTTCCATTAATAGTTCAAAACCCTAACACTTAACTACCAGCAGCATTCAACCTCCTACCGATCTCAAAAAGAAACAAAAGCATCAATGCAAGCGTACCGCACCTGATTAGGGTAAAGATACTGTTATCCCACTTACTCATCGTAACCCTCCTCGGCTTCACAACATCCGCTCCCAACACCTGCCTAGCAACAACCGCCAACCCGGCATTCCTCAACTCCCTCGCGCCGTAAGCCTCCACCGCCGGCGCCCTCAAATCGACGGCATTCGCCACCGTCAGACTGTAGTGTAGACCCCCGTCCACGTCTTTGTGGATGCCCACGCCGACGAAGTGTGGGCGGGGTTTGCGAGAAAGTTGATCGGGGAGAAAGGGATTGAAGGGAAGTAGATGAGGCAGCGTTGGTCGACGCAGAGTTGGAAGGGGCGCGGAAGGGATAGGGGGTGTGGAGGGATAGGGTTTCGGAAATCCAGGAGTCGACCAAGGAAGGGGTGTGGGTCACCAGCCTACCAGCGTGTTGAGAGAGAGAGAGAGAGATCGGACGATGCTGGTAGAGGAGAGAGAGAGAGAGAGAGAGAGAGAGAGAGATAACAAAAGGAAGGATCAAGTATTTGCAGGGAAAGAAGTTCCAAGTTGAGGTCGGTGATATAACATAGGCTCTTTAGATTAGGTTAAGCCGTGTTCTGAAAATCCAAAATCCAAAAGGCGCGTTGCTAACTGGATTACGTCATCAACAAGCCAACAACGGTGGTTATTTTTGAACGGTTTGGCCCAAAAAAAAGTCATATACTTTTGTCTCTATTCAACTTTTTTTTTTTTAGTTGTTAGATTCTGTCAATATTTTGCAGCTTGTCTAGTTAGAACAATTCAAAAATTATGATCATAATGTTAAAAAAGTTCATTGAAGGCAAAAATTATATAAAACAGACAAACTTTTTAAATTATTTTGTCTTTATTGAAATTTTTTAATTTGGTTCATAATTTCGTATTTTTCCATTCTTTTAGTGAAGACGAATCAATAATTCACAACAATTGATGCAAAAATAAAAAAAATCCAGAAAATTTTTGACTAGACACAAAACAAATAGTTTGATTTTTTTCATAAGGCCAAACAAACCCTTAATAATTAAGTCAAATTATCACTATTTTTTCTTTAATCAACCATTTTGCATTTTTTAATTTGGTGTTAATTTTTTGTGTTGTCAAGAGAAATCTACAATAAAGCAATGGGTATATATGAGTTTGTACATACCATGTACATATGAGTTTTATGGGGCCCACCTCGGGGCCCACTAAGATTCAAACCGCCTATTATTTTTAAAATATTTTTTATGGAGCCTTGTAAAAACTTAGCTCAACCTGACATTGGTAAGGATTTTTTTTGAATTTGTAGATGCGAAACTACTTAATTGTTCAACTTGGCTCCTACGAATTCAAAAAAAAATATCCTCAGCAATATCTAATTGAGTTGATTTTTTATAGGACTCCATAAAAAATTATTTTAAAAATAATAGGCGGTTCGAATCGTCTTTGTGGGACCCGAGATGGATCCCACAAAATTCATATGTACATTAGCTCAACCCGACATTGGTAAGGATTTTTTTTGAATTTGTATGGTGAAACTACTTAACTATTCAACTTGGCTCCTACAAAGTCAAAAATAAAAAAAAAATCCTAAGCAATATCTGGTTGAGCTAATTTTTTACAGGACTCCATAAAAAATTATTTTAAAAATAATAGGTGGTTCGAATTAACTTTGTGGGACCCGAGATGGACCCCACAAAATTCATATGTACATTGCATATGTACACAAAGCAGTACTCAGAAATCTAATATGTAAACAAAATTATTAGCCAAATTAAAATTTTTTAATAACAACAAAAATAATCCAAAGATTTTGTCTGTCTTGGATTATTTTTGTTTTTAGTGAATTTTTTTAAGATTTAAATCATTACTTTTAAATTTTTAGATTCCGGAACCAATAATTCACAAATACTTGAGGCAAAACTTTGTGAATACAGACAAAAGCTAATTCCACGAGATTATTAAGCCAAAACAGGCCTTAATACTTTTTTTATAATTTTTGGAAGGATCGCGTAATAGTGGGCTCGCTATCCTAAAAGGATAGAATAATGATCTATATTTTGATCCAACCAAACTAACGCGAAAAGTTAACAAATATGGGCCTACGTGACTTCAACAATCACCAATCCCTTTTCTTCCATGCTAAGGTGATGAGGAGTCAACTCCACATTAAGAGTGTGTTGGAACTAAATTAATTTTTATATTAAGAATACTTGATAATATTTTTAAATTTTTTAGCTTTTCGACATAATTTTTACAACAGATCCTTCATATCGACAAGTTGAATAAAGTTCATAAAAAACAATGCTAAATACACTAAAAGAACTTTTCTCTTTTTCAAACTTTTTTCGTCTTTAGTATTTTTAAAAAAATTGTCTTTGTTTTATAATTTTTGATTAATCTTCTATAGAAAAACGAGTTAGTGCAAAAAAAAATTACCTAAAATCTAGCAAAAATTAAGAGGAAACCACCAAAAACAAATAGCCAAAAATACCCCAAAAAATAAGGTCATAAGGCTAGCTACAATGGCATAATCAAAAGTAATAGGTTTTTAAAGTTAACAATATTTGTGTAAAATATATGGCTCACACAATGGTATAATCAAACTTAAAGCATCCGTAGTGGAATAATCAAAAGTGAATAGTCAAAAGTTGCTACATCATCTTTTGATATCCATTTAAGAGGTTGTATAAGATTAGTAATGTAAATATCCACAATGGCATAATCAAAATCAAATAATCAAAACTTGTCATATTACCTTTTCAACCTATTAAACTTAAAAATTGTCACCATATAAAATAATTTGTTTAAATAGTTTTCAAACTAATAAAAACAAGTTATTAGAAATAGAAAATAATTTTTTGAAAACATTTATTTTGAAAAAAAACACTTTTCAAAAAAAGTTTTAAAAAACAGCTTTTGAAAAATATACATGTTTTTTTTAAATAATAGTTTTTGAAAAAAAAGGACAGTTTTTAAAAAAATAGTTTTTAATAAAAAATAGTTTCTGAAAAATAGTTTTATTGTTTTTGGAAAAAAAAATCAAAACTTCTTTTAAAAATATTTTTCTTAAAAACAATGTAGAGAGAGAGAGAGAGAGAGAGAGAGAGAGAGAGAAGGTTTTTGTGTAATGATAGGTGTATTTGATTGAGAAAATGTGGTAACCAAGTTTTTGGATGTTGACAAAAGGTTGTTAGTTTTGATTATCCAAGGGCCTAAAATTTGATAAGTTGCTTAGAGGTTATTAGGTTTGGTTATGTCACTCTATATTCCCATTTAGGGATTTCACTCTCTTAATAAATCTATCTTTTAATTTGGTTGCATGACAATATCAAGTCATAACCCATTTCACACACAAGCAATGCGGAGCCTCACGTATTGTCACTTTCACAGTCTGTCAAGTGTAGCCTTTCTTGGGATTGGGAAATCCTGCAGTATAAGGCTGTAGGGCGCGCACAGGTTATCAATCATTGACGATGAATGATTGAGATATGATTTTTAATTATGACTGTTAAGAATCATTTATTACCAATTATAATTGATTTTTGATCTGAACCGTTAATAGATGAGATCGATGGTCGTGTGTCGCCCTACACGCGCACTATACAGGGGTGCACTATAGCACCTCCAAATCCACTTTCTTGGGTCTACCGTCATACGACTTCTTTTTGGATCTGTCATCGTGGGGTGAAGGGTTATACTCATCAGGAACAAACTTTCTATCCAACGCAAAAGCTCAAGCTATTAGGTGGCTTTGAAGCACGAGAACTTCAAGATGGGATAAACTAATTAATCAACACAAAATCAAGAAGCACACAGGGTAAATAATCAAATAACATTTATACCAACATTTAGGTAAAAAAAAAAAAAAAAAACCCTAATCGAAGTAGATAAATGGTGATAATATGTGAGATTATTTTTAGCCTTGTGCAGGGACGCTAGCATCCGGGTCTCCATGTGTCATCCCCTGCCAGGAACATCATCGTTTATAACATGTGTGTGCATACGGAAACGAAGAAGTATTGCACGATATGGACAGAGAAGATAAACAAACCAAATCAACAACTGTAGCCGCTTTTTGAAAAGGTCAGCCTAGAGGTGTCAAATGGGCCGTGCCGTGCCGGCACGGCACGTTTAACTTCGTGCTAACCGTGCTTCGTGTCGTGCCGTGCCGGCCCATTTACTGTATTTACTTAAATCGTATCGTGCCGTGTCGTGCTGTTTGTCAATCGTGTCGTGCCGTGCCGGCCCGTTTACTTAAATCGTGTCATGTCGTGCCGTGCCATTTGCCAATCGTGTCGTGTCATGCCGGCCCGTTTCTGGAATTGTGTCGTGCCGGCCCGCTTTTTAAATCGTATCGTGTCGTGCCGTTTTCAATCGTGTCGTGCCGACTCGTTGTCTTAAATCGTATCGTATCGTGCCGACCCGTGTTCTTAAATCATGTCGTGCCGTGCCATTTTCAATCGTGTCAAGATGTGTCGGCCCGTTTACTTAATCGTGTCGTGTCGGATCGTGCCGTGCTGTTTAAGTCTGCCCTAACATGTGTGGATTGACTTGCATAACTTGTATAACTAATCTTGCATCAGACATGTAACCATTGTATACATTTGGTTTTTTAACTCAGTGACATTGGACAAGGATAGAGATCCTTAGAGCATCCGCAATGGGAATAATCAAAACCAATAACCAAAATGTGTCACGTCAGCATTTGATTATCCATTTAGTTCATAATTAAACTTAACAACTTCTACCACCACATTGGTTATTTTTGCATCCCGAACAAAACAAACCCCCATAATACACAATGCACATATATCCAATCGCAAACGAGTTTCAATCATGCACCCGACCACACCAAATTATTCGTCTCAATGAGACGATTTCAATGTCGGGTGTTTTTGAATTATTGAGTTTTGAGTTTAGTTATTGAGTTTGGTTATTGAGTTTTGATTATTGATAAAAGTTGTTAAGTTTGATTATGGAATGACTGAAATTTGATTATTTGCTAAAAGACTTGTAACTTTGCTTATTACAATGTTGGGTATTTTTTGAGCATTGTTGTTAAATTTGCTTATCCACAATCATTTGCTTATTACAATGCGGATGCTCTTATATTCACTGCAACCTCATAAAAAAACAAGGGATGAGTATGCGTGTGTTTGACTCATTTGAGAGAGAGAGAAAGAGAGAGCGAAGTTGCTATTCAACTTCAATTGCCCCTTCTTTTTCCTTTTTTTAGTTTGAACGTCCCCTTTTTTTCCTCGCTTTCCCAACTTCCTACTAGATAAATCTAAGACAACTTTTTGATTAGTATACAAGCGACTTTGGTAAATGGCTCAATCAATCTGCACTAGTGCTTTCAATCCTTATTGTCGCACATTCGAATAATTTGGGGTGTTTTCTTAAAGACGCTTTTACCGTTTTACGCTCACGAAAATTATGTTAGGCAAAAGGTCTAATCTCAGTCTCCGCCTCAAAATATCATAATCACTCTATAACTTGCAGAAGAGAAAAAGGAGAGGACAATTCACAATGAAAAGAGAGAGAACAACAATGGACAACAGCATTTTCATATACCAATCCTTTTGGATTAGATGGCAAGCCAAAAATAACATATTACAACCCCTCATTAAAAAGAAATTCTTGGTCTTAATGAAGTAAAATTTAACAATTAAAAAAATAACATATTACAAATGGTCCTATTGTCCTAACAGTCCCTAATTAAAAAGAAATTCTTGGTCTTGCATCCCTTGGTGCTTCTTCCCTTGGGACTCGGTAGCAGAGTGCTTGGGTACTTAGATACGTGTCGAACACTTGTTAACATTTGGCTAATAGGCTCAGATAATTTGTAAGTTTATAGACCACTTTTTGAAGGACCAATAGGCTGCAACATTAGTTGCCAATTTGACCTTCAAATGTTGCCTTGCCTAAGTCCAACACATTTTACAAAATTTTATCATCATAGCCAAATAAATCTGGAAAGGGCCCGATTGGAACACACACACACTTGGCTGCTGTATCTTTAACACACACACACACACCTGCTGGAACAAACAGACACGACACACCTGCACTTTTTTGAACCAAAAACCTGCCAAAACCCTCCAAACTTTGAACCAACAACCAAGTAAAAACTGAACATTTTGAAATCAACTGGCTGCTGTATCTTTATTATTCTTTAACACACACACACACACACACCTGCTGGAACACACACACACATGACACACCTGCACTTTTTTGAACCAAAAACCTGCGAAAACCCTCCAAACTTTGAACCAACAACCAAGTAAAAACTGAACATTTTGAAATCAACTGGCTGCTGTATTTTTATTATTCTTTAACACACACACACACACACACACACCCCTGCTGGAACACACACACACACGACACACCTGCACTTTTTTGAACCAAAAACCTACGAAAACCCTCCAAATTTTGAACCAATAACCAAGTAAAAACTGAACATTTTGAAATCAACTGGCTACTGTATCTTTATTATTCTTTAACACACACACACACACACACACACACACCTGCTGGAACAAACACACACATGACACACCTGCACTTTTTTGAACCAAAAACCTGCCAAACCCTCCAAACTTTGAACCAACCACCAACTAAAAAACTGCACATTTTGAAACCAGCATAAAATTGCCCCAAGAACAGCATCAAAAGAAGCAGCAGACACAGAGACACACACATGCACCTGCACTTCACAGTAAAAGTGCAGATTTCTCTCAAACACACACACAGCCCAGTTTTTTTTCAGAAATTCTAGATGCATAAAGTGATAAAGTCCATATTACTCTCAAACACAAATACAAAGCTTGCTCAATCCAGTAAACACACACACTTGGGGACACTAAAACTTGCATTGAAAGACACCCACACCCACACATTGACACACAGAGATGTTCAAACAGCAGCAGCAGCAGCACACAAAGTCATTTCTGCTCAATTTTTGCTCAATTTCTGCTCAATCTAATAACAAATGAAAATTTGAAGTATTTGGCTCAGAGTATATCATCATAGCAACACTAAATACCAAAGGCTCAAATTATATCATCATAGCCACACTAAACACCAATTAGGCTCAGATTACATCATCATAGCCACACTTAAAACCAATTTGGCTCAAGATTATATCATCATCGCCACACTAAACACCAAAGGCTCAGATTATATCATCATAGCCACACTAAACACCAATTAGGCTCAGATTACATCATCATAGCCACACTTAACACTAATTAGGCTCAGATTATATCATCACAGCCACACTAAACACCAAAGGCTCAGATCAGATTATATCATCATTGCAAACACTCAGAAATATAAAGAATAGCACCTGGATGCGGCAACATTAAGTTGCCATTTAAGGCCTTCATAAGTTACCAGCATCATCATGGCCAAACTAAACACCAAAGGCTCAGATTATATCATCATAGCACACACTCAGATATATAAAGAATAGCACCTGGATGCGGCAACATTAAGTTGCCATTTAAGGCTTTCATAAGTTACCTGCATCAACAATGCATCTCCCCCTAATCAGCATCTATATCTGAGTCCGAAAAATAATCTCTGAATTCATCTCTAGGATGGCATTTTTGAATTCCAAGACGTGCATCCTCCCAATCTTTTAAGCATATAAGACAGTCCAAAATGTCAGGAGCTAGTCTGCTCCTCCTCTCATCCAACACTCTATTACCTGCACTAAAAGCAGATTCGGAAGCCATTGAAGACACCGGTGGTGTTAGTAAATCACGTGCCATAATAGGAAGAATGGGAAATGTCTTTTCAGTTTTTTTCCACCAAGCTAAGATATCAAATGATTGAAACTCCTCAAT
Organism: Rhododendron mucronatum var. ripense; assembly: GCA_019656295.1. Classification (NCBI taxonomy): domain Eukaryota; kingdom Viridiplantae; phylum Streptophyta; class Magnoliopsida; order Ericales; family Ericaceae; genus Rhododendron; species Rhododendron mucronatum. Next base: position 504,583 of record BPLT01000173.1, read on the forward strand.
GGTAACTAAATTTATCTCTAAATATTTAGTAAGTTCAGATCGTGAAGCAGTTTCACTACTACCCGGCCCTGAAATCAGAAACCAAGATGGGTCATTCTCATTGTTACTTGTAGAACATGGGTCATTAATACTTGAAGAATATGGAGCAGCAGGAGCAGCAGCAGTGCATGCAAATTTAGACTCATATGAAGCATATATAGAAGTCAACAGTGCAGTGACAGTAGAAATAGAAGGTAATGTAATCCCTAAATTCTCACTAAGCCCTTTTAAGAGCTTTTCAACACCCTTTATCTTAATCCTTGGGTCCATTACAGAAGCTACAATAAATATTGTTGGCATGTTCTCAAAATATTTGTTGAATTTATCTTCCATAGACTTACAAGCAGCTACAAAAATTGGTTTCGTTCTATGACTTTTAAGAATGTGACTCATATTATACAAGTGATTAAGCACAATACAAGTAGTAGGATAACGAACACCTGAGCAAGCTAAGGTAGCAGCATAAAATATTTTCAGAAACTTCATAAACTCAAAAGCAATCTTCCAATCAGCTTGAGTTAAACCACCATCAGTATGCATATACTTGGAATTAACATAAGCAGAAATTACATCAGCATGATTCCTACAAGATTTTAACATAAGAAATGTTGAATTCCAACGAGTTTTCACATCAGTTTTGATTTTTTTTGCTTTAACATTGTAACTTACACACAATCCTTCAAATTCTTGTTGCCTAGCTGGGGAAGTAGCAATAAAAAGAATAGCATCTCTAATTTTTTCTATTTGTGGTCCTATATGTTTCAAACCATCTTGCACAACTAAGTTAATGATATGACATACACATCGCACATGAAAAAATTGTCCAGCATGAAGAGTAGTCAAATTTTGTTTGAATAAATCAATTGAACTGGTATTCGCAAAATGGTTATCAAAAGTAATACTGAAAACTTTATCAACAATTTCAAACTCCCTAAAAACACCCATTATACATTGAAAAATGTTCATAGCATTATGAGGATACTCCATTAAACGGAAAGCAATAATTTTTTTATTCAAAATCCAATTGGAGTCTCTATAATGAGCTGTCACAGAAATGTAACCTAAATTATTTCGACCACTCCACAAATCAGAAGTAAAAGAGATTAAACTACCAAGTTCCGCAATTTCACTTATCAAAATTTTTCTAACTTCAATAAAAGCTTTCAAAGAATCACTTCTAGTTGTATTTCTAGAAACTTTTGAAAAAAGAGGATTAAGATAATGTTTGACAAAATATTCAAATCTAATATCATCACCAAAAGTAAACGGTTGTTCTGCTGCAACTACGTAACGGGCCAATCCCTCTCTCATACTAGATTGAGAATATACGAAATTCGACGTACCACCTACAGAATCAAAACCACCAGATTCACCACTGACTCCAACTTCAGAGTGTTTAAATTTTTTATGTTTGTTTTCTAAATGTCGTTGAAGATGTCCTACGCCACCCTTACTAATGCAGGTATAATTATTGGTACAATAATTACATAAAGCTCTAGCTCCTATATTGATTCCCTGTGCATTTTTAAAGTCATCAATTATGGTTGAATGTTTCCATACCCAAGAGTAACGCCTTGTTCCACCAGACTGGGCCGATTGGCTACAGCCTGTTACGCCTGTAGGAGTAACACCTGCTGCAATGTTTGAAGCAGCTTCACCTACAGACTCCCTCCCAGTTGGTAGAGTTGGTCCATCATCATCCAAGTCAGGGTCTAAACCCTCATTGTCAAAATGAATGTTTTCAGGATCCATCTCCTATAAAAATAAAAAAAATGAAAACAAAATAGAGAAAATTAGTACACTAGAATATTAGTTAATAACATCTAAATAAGTTAATAACCTACATATACAGAAAACCTAGAATGTACAAAAAGAGCAAAATAAATTGTATTCAGAATTTGAATTCAGGATACTAATGACTGACTCAGTAACCAATTTTCATTTCAAAATATTGACTCCATGTTTGAAATTACAAAACAGCTTCTTCTTTTTCAACCTACACTTACATTACTTCTCATTGTTCTCAATCCAATAAAATCAAGCTATATGAAAAAGTTCACACAACGAAGACAGTGTCACTAATCTAGGCAGTTCTCTGTCTTGGGGGTTTTGCCCTTTGTTTTGTGAGTGGTTGGTTATAAAATGAACCATTTACCAAAAAATAAAAATAAACAAAAAATACAACTATTTTAGCCATTTAGGTCGGTGATCAAAACAAAAACAGCCATGCATGTGTTGCAAAAAATAAAAAATAAATAACTATAGCCACAAATCGCAACAAATAGAAACCCTACACCCAGATCTGTTCACGTCTGGAGAGGGAAGTGAGAGAGGTACCTCTTAACGTCTGGAAGGAAAGGGAAGAGCCAGATCTGTTGGCGTCGGTCACCGAAAACGGAAACTCGTCGTACACGTCTGTCACCGAAAACGACCTCAGTCGTTGAGTTTCAGAGACAAATCGCTAACAGAGGGTTTCAATCGGGCAAACAAACTCAGATCTAGGGTTTCAGACTTTCAGTCGGGCAAACAAACGACCTCAATCAACTCACCGCCTGAACGGAATCGGAAACGGCAGTCGATCTACGGTTTGACTCACCGCCAGACCACTACCAGTCACCGTTGAGAGTGGAGAGAGTGAGAGAGACGAGAGTGAGAGAGAGATGTTGAGAATCAGAACATTGAGAGTGGAGAGTGTGAGAGAGACAAGAGTGAGATTCAGACGTTGAGAGTGAGTGAGATCGGATTTAGAAGGGGAGAATTCCGAACGTTAGATTTCCGACCGTTGAGAGCTGAGTGAGACGGTGAGAGGTGAGAGTTTGAGAGATAGAGAGAGAATCAGAGATGAGAAATGTCTGCTAGGGCAACATCTCTTCCCCTTTTATATGAACCGTATGATCCTGTGCGTACGAGACGCCAATAATCCATATGCACCTGTTACTGAAAATTCTCTTAAAGTCCTATAATGCATCACTCGAGGGTTGCCCGAGCTATTTTTTGAAAATCGGAATCGTCTATCTTTTATGTGGGAGCGATTATATCATTCTTGCCAAAAATGAAGTAATTTGGTTGTTGTTATATACTTGATTGTTTATAACGTTCATTTTTCAATTAATGAATCTACATTCCGATGAAGGAGTTTTTAAAACCCGAAAGACCCAAAAATTGGTGAGAGTCATTAAAAAACAGAGAATAACAAAATGAACGGTATGGATCATCATATTTATTTTGTGATCGTGTGGCTAACATACATTATATTATAGCAGAATACCTTGGTTCATAACCAACTAAGTTCAATGTATATATTTGAAAGGAAGCTACAGACTCTTTTTCTCGAATGTTTGATCTAAACCGTTACGATATAACATCTTATCTAAACTGTTCGATCTAATCGAATGTCGGATACCACATGATCGGAACACATTCGGTGCTTCCAAAGGCATTAAAGTCCTATAATGCACTACTTGAGGGCCGCTTAAGCTATTTTTTAAAAATCGGAACCATCTAACTTTTACGTGGGAGGGATTAGATCATTCATGCCAATAATCAAGTAAAATGTTTATCGCTACATACTTGATCAGCCGTATAAAAAATTCAATCAAACAATGAATTAGCGCGCCGATGGAAAGAGCTTTCAAAATCAGACACATGAAAAAATTGGATCCCATGATTAAAACACTAAGCACAATAAAATGAACACATTGAATGGTATCGATCTTCTTGATTGCATTGCGAATGTGTAGCTACTGCTTGATGGTCTCGTTTTTATATAATAGAGCTATATATTATATACTAATTTTTCAAATTTATAACACAAGTTAATTGGTGGTATGGTGGTTTGTTTGTATAATTCAAGTCATAGTTCAACTAATTTCTTTTGTTTTTTTTCCCCCTTATTTTTACTATGTATTTTTTTTATTTTTTGTTTGAGATTTTTTTTTAATTTCTCGATAGATCAAATTATGAGGTAAATAATATATTTTGAGGTAATTTCTTGCACATTTCTTTTCGTATTAAATTACTCTTGAACCATAAATATTTTGATAAGTTTTTTTTAATTTTACTTGTTATCTTGTAATGTTAAATTTACAAACCAATTGTCCAAAAGCCTATTCACTAACAAAAACAAAAGAAAATTTTTTTACCAAATAAAATTTGATTTACTTCTAATTGTTTTTAAAAAATTAAATAACTTAGTTGTTTACCTTTAATTTTTTAAAGGTAAACAAATATTTTTTATTGAATAGAAATTGTTTACATTTTTTAAATTAAAAAATGCCTTTTTTTTATTTCCGTGCCTCGTGCCATGCCCTTCCGTACCCATGTCGTGCTGTGTCGTGCCCATGCCCGTGCCCGTGCTCGTGCCCGGCTAGAATCGTGCCGTGCCTGTCCACTTTTCGTGCTCGTGCCCGTGTTGTGCCTGTCCACAACTGTGTCGTGTCGTGCCGTGCCAGGCCAACTTTCGTGTCGTGCCCGTGCCGTGCCGCCCACTTTCGTGCTCGTGCCGTGCCCCGAGCCCACTAAGACCGTGCCGTGCCAAGCCAAGACCGTGCCTGTGACGTGCCGTGCCGCCTCGTGCCGTGCTCGTGCCGTGCCGTGCCGGCACGGCCCATTTGACACCTCTAGGTCAGCCATGAGAGATGGTATATTATCTTCGAAGGAAGTGCGCGGACTCATCTCTCCACCCATTACTGCTTCTACAGCCGCCGATATGCATTCGTTGCGCGTATGGCAGGAAGATAAATCGATGGATCAGAACTAGAAAAATTATTCTATGCCCAACAGGGGTCTCGTCATGTGATACTTTAAATTTATTATTCAAATTCAAAAAAAAATATTAAACTATATTTTTATCACTAACGCTGTGCCATTTGATACACGGATCGGAAAAACCAATGTTATTTTTTATCTCATGCATTGAATGGGTACAATGTTTGATTTTTTTTATTACAAATTAATGTGATTTAATTTTTTTTGAAGTAATTTAATTTGATTTAATATTTGTTTAATGCGCAAAATCCAAAAAATTCACATTGATATTTTTTTTTTCAACTATCTTTTCTGGGGTGCCTACTAAGGGGACAACATGCGTGTTGGGCCAATCTGGGCCATCCATTCTCGACAATGGATGGCTCATATTACATCTCGATCGAACAGATCTCAACTATCCATTGTCGAGCATGGACAACCCAGATTGGCCCAACACGCATGTTATTCCAGAGGGACAACACGCACTCCGAGTTCCTTTTCTATCAATTAGCTTCGTTCCCGTTCGATATATGGGATAAAATATTTGTGTGGTTCCACTACAAAATATCGAGCTCGCACAAAATTTATTGTTTGTCCCGTGCATAGAATGGGAACGACACTAGTTCCATGATCCGCAAATGTGTTTGAGCCCCAAAAGACTCTAATCTCCCAATCCTAATTTTCCACAATTTTGGGAGAGGGAGACAAACAGGAGTAGGGATTTTGCTCATCTGTGTTGTTGTTACCCACCACTCCTTCCTATACTTTCTTCTGTATTTGCAAAATGACCAACAAAACATTAAAATAAAGAGAAAAAGATACATGGGCAGAAACTCTGCCCTTCTGGGCCATATACCTGCTCTTCACTGGAAAATAAAGTGAAGTGTTTGGCTTCCTTAACTTGTTCCGGTTATGGTAAAACAAATAAACATTACACTTAGTTTTATTTTGTTTCCTTTGTTTGCCTTATATTTTTCATGATTGTGAATTGATTTTATTTACACTTTAAATTTAATATTCATACAAATAAATATAAAACTTTCCATGCATAGAATGCAAACAACGCTAAAATATTTTTTTTTTTTTCAAACTATATTTCTCACATTGATGTTTCTTTCGGGCCCTGGGCTTCGAACGGGCACAAAAACACTAATGGGTTTTTTTCCTATCTGTAAACCATATTTTCTTTATTAAAGAAAATAATTTTTGGATTTCTTAGCACACAATTTCAAGGACGGAATTATTTTAAGGGGCATAGATTGTAATACCACGTGTATTTTCATTATTTGTAAAGGAAATATATGGAAAATGTTTCGAGATATTGGTGCATGTATTATTTGTTACCGACAGTGTATGGTAGGCCAAGAATGGTGTATTGATGAGGAATTATTATTGGAGAAGATTTATTAAGTGAAAGAGAGCATAGAAGAGAAAGTAGTAACTCTAGGCAGTAGTAGCCTTCATCCAGTACGTGGCCACTTCGGTTGTGATTTTTAAATGGTGTTCACTGCTCAGATCTTATTTTGAGGTAATCCGGAGAGTATACGATATGCTTCTCATTTCTGGAATCATTTCCAAATTCTCATTTTGTTCTCCTCTTGATTATCTCGTGATATTTGTTCAATCCGATGGAATATTGTTGAAAGGTGGAATAATTGTTATTGATAATATGAAATTGATGGTTGAGTGCTATAGAACTGTTTAGTACAGGGATCGAGTGACCTTACCAATAGCATGTCCAATAGTCCTGAATGGGTCCGTCGGGCCTCGGTGAGGAAGGTATTGGGGAGGATCACTGATCATGTACTGAGGAGGGCGTGGTATGAGATCCCTTGTGATTGTTTGTTTTGACTTGGTAATCGATTATCGTTTATTGATTCCATTTGAATGTAAGCATTGTTATTCTGTTGTATCTTATACTTTCTGGATAATTTATCTCTCAAGTGTGGAGCCGGATTAGTGGAGGTTGAATCGGAGCATTTAAGGATTATTTGGAGAGTCCTGGATGAATTTTTGGAGTATTAGAGGATTATTTATTTGGAGGCTTATATTTTATTTTAATAATGTAAATTTGTATTTGGATAGAATATGGCCTGGAAGTGTATGAAATACAATGTATTTTGGAATTTATTTTAGGAAAAGGCGGGTCGTGACACTATCATCTAGCGTTGTGCCCGTCCAATGTGATTATTTTTTCCATGCATTGAACGGGCACAACACTAGTATCTATTCTAATATATGAAAGGAGAGCACCAATTTAGTGTCTCCCCATTTTGAAGCCCCATTACAAAAGTATTTTTCATAATTGCCCTTTCATTGACCTCTTATGTGCAGTTAAAATTTGGGCAAAATAGTGAGTTCATGATTGAACTCCCGAACCCATGTGTTTTTTTTGTTTTTTTTGTTTTTTGTCAAACTTTAGAATTACTTTCATTGATATGACAACCATACGTTGGAAATGGGTAGCCACCCCCAAGGATGGAGGATAACAACCACAAAGGAGGCCTAAACTCATAAACAAACATTCGGGACCTCATACAGATAAGACTCGTCTCCGACCTCGAAAAGCCATCAAGACAACATAGAAAACCCTCCACAACACCCACAAGGAGTGAGAGAAAGTCCTACGCAAGGGAAGAAAACCAAAAAAAAACCAATAAACAAAAACTAAAGTAAAACCAGCAAATAACAGATCCACACCCCTAATTCCAACCGCCCAAAAAGGCCGAACAAGACCCTCACTGTCACCACCATCATTGCTAGAAGGGCAGCCGACACTACTACAATAATCGTAAAAGATGACAGTTTAAAAGTGTCATTAAACGTGAAAGATGACAGTTTTGAAACTGTCATCTATGGAGCTGTCATTAAAAGTCTAGATTTGTTATGACAATAAAAAACTGTCATTAAACATATAAGATGACAGTTTAAAACCTGTCATCTTTGTGATAAAAGATGATAGTCTTCATCTGTCATCTTTAATCGCAAAGATGACGGATTTAAACTGTCATCTTATCTGTTCTCCATTCAAGAAAAAAAAAATCAATTCTCTTTCGAATGCGTGGCCGCCCACGTGGCACCCACGTGCCTCTCGCATGGCCGCCCAGTGGCACTTGTGTGGCCAGCAAATATTTGCTTGCCACAGGACTTGAACTCAAGAACTTCAGTTCCTCGTGCGCGTGTTACCATCTAAGCTGGCACGCTTATTGTTAACAAAAGACAAACAAAAACATATATGTATAGTATATTTTTGAAAATTTTAAGATGAGCACTTTTAATGTCAGTTTTGGATGAAACTGTCATCGTAGACATTGAAAGTATGAGATGACATTTTTAAATTATCATCTTATATGTTTTTATGACACTTTCTGACTGTCATCTTTTATGATCAACTGCAATGTCAGTTCTAACTAAAACTGTCATTAAAAGGGCATAGTTTCAATGTCGCTTTTAAGGAAAACTGTCATTAAAAGGTTTCCCATATGGGCTTTAAAACTGACATTAAAGAAAAAGATAATAATGTCACTTTTATTCTAAACCGTCATCTTATATCACAAAGATGACAGTTTGTAAGATGGACTGTCATCAAATGTCTACCATCATATTTTCGATGACAGTTTTACAAAAACTGTCATTGTTTCAAATTTTTGAGTGTCATCTTTTAAGGTTTTTGTAGTAGTGCGAGACACAACAAAAATCACGAAACGAACCCTTGATCACTACAGCAACCACACCCCACCATACAGCACCACCAACTGCTATCTCTGTCCCAAGAAACTAAGCCCTCGTCAGGGCGCAAACCTATGCGACACACAGAACTGACAAGAGCAGGGTTAGCCTGATAACCTCGATGGAATTGTAAGACGATTGAAAAGAAGAGGATACAGTTAGAAAGATCGGACAAAGTAGCATATAGACGAACTACTCTGGTGACGATCGACTTCGTCGACGTTGGAGCTCATCGAAATCAAGGGGATAGAACTGTGTGTGTGAGAGAGAGAGAGAGAGAGAGAGAGAGGGGAGGCGCCGCCCCTTCCCCCAGGAAAACCCTAAGCGTCAAAACTCTGAGAGAGAGAGAGAGAGAGAGAGAGAGAGAGAGAGAGAGAGAGCTAAGAATAAGGGAATTGAACATGGATACTGACTGACATGTTCAAGGAAACTGAGTAGTTAGAATTGTAGTAGAAGGCAACGGGTGCGGGTTCATTTCGGAAAATAATTTTCGAAAAATTTAAGGGTAAGTCATTTTCATCCAATTAATGGAAAATATTTTACATGTAAAATGTTTTCCTCATTTTGTATACAACCAAACACCGAAAAATAGGTAAAATATTTTCCATTAATTGGATGTTTTCATTTTTTATATAACCAAACACCGAAAAATAGATAAAACATTTTACTAGAAAACATTTTACATCGAACCAAACGGAGCCTTAGTGTAAGGCCTTTTAGGGAAAATTTCAAAATATCCCCCAAACATTGGTCTAAAATGTCTAGTAGACACCCAAACTTTTGAAAACTTCAATTTTACATCTAAATTGTTACTCCATTATTCAATTAGACACCTAAGGTCTAAATCTGTTAAAACTTAAATAGTTAATGGTTTTTGCTGACTTGGACGTTTGGGCTTCCTTGAATAGCTTATAACTACCATCTTTTCTTCTCCCTCCTCTCTTTGCCACCTCTCCCCTCCCCAAATCCTAACCCTAACCCTAAATTCTCTAATTTCCTAATCTCAGTAGTCATATAACAAGAACACTTAAAACCCACTTTCTCTTTTCACCTTGAATCATTCTAAACTCTTTTGACATTACATGGTTATTCGGTTGTGATGACAAACACATATCATGTGAGTGGGCTCATTTATGGTGATTGAAGCAATAACCCACTTGTGAAATCTCTTTGGCATGGGATTCACAGAGAAGATCTCTGAGGGAATTCTTGATTTTTGTGGAATCAAAGAAGTGGCTGAGAACACTAGGGCAAGGTGTTTTGAGGCCGAAGTAATCGGTGAATTTGATGATCATGTAAGAAAACAGCGAGTTAAAGAGGAGAATGATTATTAGGATCCATTTGAGGACTATGTAGATGAGGATTAAAGTCAATCTATTGGTGTTTCCGTGCAACATGGTTGCGAATTTGTTGGTAGCCTTTTGTACATGCAGAAGAGAGAAAGAAGGGTGGAAAACTGGTTATAGTTTGATTGTGAATTCACGAGGAGAGTAGTTGGAGACAAACAGAAAAGAAATAGGGGATTGATTGTTCGCGGAGAGAGAGAGAGAGAGAGAGAGAGAGAGAGAGAGAGACGTGTCACATTTTAAGTTGGATGAGATGCCATGTAAGCATATTTAATGGAGCCCAAACCTCCAAGTCAGCAAAAACCGAACAATTTGACAGATTTGGACAGTAAGTGTCTAATTGAATGACGGAGTATTAGTTTAGGTGTAAAATTGAAGTTTTCAAAGTTTGGGTGTTTCAGATATGGTTTCTACATTTGATAAAGAAGATGACAAGGACTTTTGACTCCTAACTCATTTGCTATCCGTTGTCACCAAATCTGTAGAGACGGAACAGATGCATATAGATTTTTCTTCACATTTTATGATTTTTCTATATGTACAACGACTCTTGTCCCCATATATACCACATAATTACCGGAGAAATTTTTCAGTGCCAAGTGGGCACAGGCCACGGGGTGCCGTGTACCAACTCGGTTGTCCAATGAAATTTTGGACGGCCTAGATTTGTTCGGCTGTTTTAAAGTATGAAATTACTAAAATACCCCTCGACAACCGAACAGATTTGAGCCGTCCAAGACTTCATTGGACGGCCGAGATTGGTGCCGGGCACCACGTGGCCCGTGCCCACCCGGCACTGAAAAATTTCTCTAATTACCGGGTCCAAATTCTAGGGGTAGCAATCTTAAGGAACAGTGGGGAATGAAATTAGCCATCGATCCAAGATTCCAGGGCCTGTTTAAATGTTTAGATAAGTGAAAAGATGTACTACTATATTCTTATCTAGTGAGATCATGCATTGTCTAGAAGGCAAGCCCTGCATGTAAACGTTCCTATTAATTGATCATTCATAAATTATTCCTCACCAACTTTGAATTTAGTATTGTGCCTTTCTAATAAGAGAGCCCTTCATTTCTATTCTCTCTCATTTCTGTCTCTTAAATTCTCAGAAAACGATGCTCGTATAGCCAGTTTCCCTTCATATGCTCTGGTCCCGACTTTCGTTCATCCAAAACAAAACAGAACACTATTTGATTTCCTTTTGCCGCTACTGTAGTTAAAATACTCTCCTACCTCCTTTCCACCCCTAGATCATGTTTCTCTACTCTTCCTACAGAGAGAATCAACAAAGCACAAGAATGAAACTTCCACCCAAAAAACCAAATTGTGTACTATCATGCCAACAACATTCATGGACACTAATGGCCAGCTTTTTTCATTTTTCCTCTCTTCACTATTTGCAGCAGTGTAGAAGATATCTCCTGGGTCTTCTCTCTTTTCTTCTCCTAATTGTCTTAGCTTGCAACGGTGCGGCTATATTTTGCTTGCCAGTACCTTTTCCTGCTAAAATCCCGCTGGGGCCAGCCAGCTTTCTGCCTGAAAATGTTGCCAGAATGGCAGAATATCAAAAGATTGGCAATCTGCATCGACTAAGCAGTTAGTGTTGGATTAACTGCTGTAAAACAAGAACGGATTACCTCGAGATTCTGCAATTGAAATTCAAAGTACCAAATTGAAGAACGCTGCCTGGGTTGAGTCGCGGACTAGGTCGCTTTCTTTAAGACGTTTCGCGGCTCTGCCCAGATTGTGCAAGCAGTTCGTGAATGCCCCGCCGTCTCCAGGATAAATCAGCCCAGAATTCAACACCTCTGCTCGGCCTTCTCTGCACAGAAGAAAACCGAAAACAAAAACACAATTCTACCTATTGCTCGAACTCAACAGAAAAGGTTTTAGTGAGGAAGAGAGATGATTGTTTTCTATGTATCAAACCAATTCCGAAATGCTGTTTATATAGGCAAGGGCTGGACTGATTTTTGGAAACAAAAAATCAAATCAAATCAGATTAATTTGATTCAGCACACGTTTTTTTAAAACGTTTTCCTTAATCAGCTAAAATCAGATCAAATCACATTCCTTTAATTTAGCACACGTTTTAAACACGTTTTTCTTAATCAAATTGCATTGCTTTGATTAATCAGTAAGAATTTTCAGTTTCCTATTTTGAAAAAGATTTGATTGACTGAAAATTCTGTAACAATAAAAACGTGTTTCAAAAAAATTTTCAGCAAAAACGTGGGCCTTACTAGTACGTGCGCGAGGCTCAAATCCCGGATTTGCACCCCCCCCCTGCGCGTATAACTCGTGACGCACACCCGGTTAACTAGTTTCCGAATCAGTTTTCCAAATTGCCGCCCATTTTCCTGAGCGCGCGAGACCTCTCCTTGGTTCCTTGTTCACAAACTCATTTGTGTGTAAACTCATTTAAAGTAGAGAGAAGTCTTGTGTCTAGCCAATGTGGGACTAGAGAAAAAACACATTGTTTTAGAAATACACATTAAGTTCCAACAATCCCCCACTTGTATTTTTAAAAACAAAATATTCGAGCAAAGGTATAAAGCTGTGCATAAGTAAAGGTGTCTTTCGACTTGAACCGTTACATAGTGATAGTGTTTCAGATAATAACTAGAGTGACTTGTGGTCTTGAACTCTAAGTCTGAGAGCACTACACACACAACTCTACTAATGTGTAATGTTTAAAGCCAGCACTTTACGGCCATGTGCTTATATCCCAGTTTCATGAATGACCTAGAGAATTTGCCCAAATTCTCCCAAGAAGCGGCCACACTTCAACATTCATATAGGTGAGTCTATCAAGAGTACTCCTGTAGTCTAGGTACTCCACTCCACATAGAGCTATAGAACTCATTAAGTGTTATAGGTAACACAACCTCTTTCGCTACAGGATGTCATGCTTCTTAGGGATGGACTTGGAGTGTAACTCCTCATAGCATGATTCTTACCATATCACCATGTGACTCGTTTATCCCTTTGAACCTATTTCTTGGGATCTCCAGTCTATAGGTTGGGTATCCATCACAAGTGACTCATTTCTCAATGGGCTTTAGCCCCATCCCTTTCGAGGTGTCCCACACCTTCTCTCGAGCTAATCCTTTCGTCAAAGGATCAGCCAGGTTCTCAGCTGACCGTACATAATCCACTCTAACAGCCCCTTTAGTGAGCAACTCTCTAATTGTGCTGTGCTTACGACGTATTTGTCGTTTCTTATCGTTGTAAAAACGATTCTGAACTTTTGCAATAGCCGCGGTACTATCGCAATGGATTAGTATGGCCGGTATCGGTTTTTCCCATAAGGGAATCTCTGACAGGAGGTTTCTCAACCAAGCTGCCTCTTCACTAGCCACAGCTAGCGCTATCATCTCAGACTCCATAGTGGATTGCGCCAAAATTGTTTGTTTCTTGGACTTCCAAGAGACTGCACCTCCTGCTATATTGAACACATACCCACTAGTTGCTTTGGAGTCATCTGAAAGGGTGTTCCAATCAGCATCACTGTATCCCTCTAGAACAACGGGAAACATCTGATAGTGTAATCCAAGGTTCATGGTTCTTTTCAGATACCGCATGAGCCTCTCAATAGCAAACCAATGCTCCATCCCTGGCCTGCTAGTAAACCTGCATAATACCCCCACTGCATAAGCAATATCTGGTCTCGTACAATCACAAGCATAACGAAGACTACCAATAATGCTAGCATACTCAGATTGTCTAACACTATCTCCAGTGTTCTTAAACAATTTAATGCTAGGATCAAAAGGAGTGCAAGCAGGTTTACAGTCAAAGTAGTTGTATTTCTTCAAGATCTTTTCAATATAATGTGATTGATCAAGAGAAATTCCATTTGCAGATTTAGTAATTTTAACTCCGAGGATTACACTAGCCTCACCCAAATCCTTCATGTCAAAATTTTGGCTAAGTAATAATTTGGTTTCATTCACAACAGATAGGCTTGAACCAAATATCAGAAGGTCATCTACATACAAACAGATAAGGGTGCATGCATGATTATCAGACTTGTAATATATGCATTTATCACTCTCATTGACTTTGAAACCATTTGAAACAACTAGACTGTCAAATTTTTCATGCCACTGCTTTGGAGCTTGTTTAAGGCCGTAAAGAGATTTAACTAATCTACACACCTTGTGTTCTTGACCATGGACAACAAATCCCTCGGGCTGATCCATATAAATCTCTTCTTCTAAGTCTCCATTTAAGAAAGCAGTTTTAACATCCATTTGATGTACAACTAAGTTGTGAACAGCAGCTATGGCAATCAAGACTCGGATAGAAGTAATCCTTGTCACAGGAGAGTAGGTATCGAAAAAATCTATGTTCTCCCTTTGTCTATATCCCTTAGCTACGAGTCTAGCTTTATATTTATCCACAGAACCATCAGGTTTCAATTTCTTTTTAAGCACCCATTTGCAACCTATAGCTTTGCAGCCCTGTGGTAGGTCTACTAATTTCCAAGTTCTATTGGACTCCAACGAGTCCATTTCATCATTTATGGCTTCTTGCCAAAAATCAGAGTCTGGGGAAGTCAATGCCTCATTAACAGTAGTGGGGTCCTCTTCTAGAGAGAATGCATAGTCAGGACCAAAGTCCTTAGCAATTCGAGCTCTCTTGCTCCTCCTTGGTTCAATCTCAGTGTCCCTAGAGTTCTCGTTTCTAGGTTCTTCTAATCTAGGCACACTACTGCTAGATTCAGCTCCCCCACTATTTCTTGATTTAAAAGGGAACTTTTCTTCATAAAAATCAGCATCTATAGATTCTACGATCACCCTATTGTTAATATCGAAGAATTTATATGCTTTACTATTCACAGCATAACCAATAAAAACGCATTCATAAGCTCTACTTGCAAGTTTCGACCTTTTTGGGTCAGGAATACGAACATATGCTAAACAGCCCCAAACTTTAAAATATGACACATTGGGCTTCTTGCTTTTCCACAATTCATAAGGTGAAATCAAAGACTTAGAATTAGGAATTCTATTCAGCACATAACATACAGTCAATAAAATTTCACCCCACCAATGTGAAGCTGCACCCGAACTAAGCATAATCGCAACTACAAGTTCACACAAAGTTCGATTCTTGCGTTCAGCCTTTCCATTCATTTCAGGTGAATATGGAGCAGTTTTCTCATGTATTATACCAGTAGAGTTATAAAAAGCAATGAACTCATTCGAATCATACTCAGTGCCTCTATCACTACGAAGTCTTTTAATCTTTCTATTAAACTGGTTCTCAACCTCATTGAGAAAGATTTTAAACATATCAAATGCTTCACTCTTATGCTTCATTAAATACACAGAGGTGTAATTCGAATGATCGTCAATAAACGTGATAAAGTATCGATGTCCATTTCTAGTTAGAACTCCATCTAATTCACACATGTCAGAATGAATTAAGTCTAATAATTCGGTCTCCTTAACAATTGATTTATGAGGCTTCTTTGTAATCTTAGCCTTGCTACATGATTCACATTTTTCAAAATCATTTAAGGAGATATTAGGAATAAAACCTAAGTTGCTCATATTCTTAATCAGTTTCTTGTTAACATGACAAAGTCTAGCATGCCACATATTAACAGAACAAACAATGTAAGAAGAAGATGCACTTTTATTCATATCAATAGTAAGTTTAAACATGCCATCAGATGCATAACCCTTTCCAACAAACATGCCATTTTTAGTAAGAGTATACTGATCTGCTCCTATAGTCTGGGTAAATCCGGCCTTATTGAGGAGGTAGCCGGATACAAGATTCTTCCTCATTTCTGGAGTGTGCAGGACTTCCTTCAGAGTGACAGTCCTTCCAGAAGTGAACTTGAGATCAACCTCACCAGTACCAAGAACCTTAGTGGTGTGGGAGTCACCCAACAACACTTTCTTATCATCAGCCTCAGAATACTTTTTGAACAAGGAGCGATCATAACAGACATGGCGAGAGGCGCCAGTGTCTATCCACCACCCTTCTGAACCACTTATCAGATTAACCTCTGATATCATAGCCACTAGTGGTTCTCCCTCCACCAGGTTCGCCTGTGGAGCGCGACGCCTGGGGTTCTTGCAATTTCTTGCCATATGGCCAGGCTTGTTACAATTGTAACACACAAATTGGACAGAGTCCGTGTTTCGAGCCTGGCCTCCAGAAGGGGGTAACTTCTTGTTCTGATTCAGTCTTCCGTTCCGGTTTTGGTTCTGATTTGCTTCCCAATTCCTCCTTTCGGCTTGAGCACAGCCGAACTGTGGTTCCTTTTGTTTGCAACAAAAAGAACCTCATCTTTCTGATCTTGTTTCCGAGCCTCCTCCTCAATACGGAGCCGAACAATCAAGCTTTCCATTGAAAAATCTTTTGACTTGTGACGGAGATCCTTTTTAAAGTCTTTCCAACTAGGAGGCAGTTTATCAATAAGAACAGCAACCTGAAATTGTTCACAAATAGACATGCCCTCAGAAAGAATTTCATGTGCAATTTTTTGTAAATCGTGTGCCTGGGAAACCACGGATTTTTCATCAATCATAGAAAACTTCAAGTAGCGACTAACAGCATATTTCTTAGTCCCAGCCTCTTCGGTATCATACTTTTTCTGGAGGGCATCCCAAAGTTCTTTAGCAGTGTTGAAATTGGAATAATAATCATATAGATCATCAGTCAAAGCATTCAGAATGAAGTTCTTGCACAAAAAATCATCATTGGTCCATTTTTCTATCGCCTTAGTGTTTTCAGTAGTAGGAGGATTAGCAGCAACAGGTTTCACAGAATCACAACAGCCAGCAAGTTTTTGAGTAGTCAAAAAGAAAAACATATTTTGCTTCCAACGTTTAAAATGCAGCCCCTCAAAGCGAAAAGGTTTGTTGATATCAGTAGTGGTAACAGAGATCTTGTTTTCAGAATCCATGGCAGATTGAAACGTCTTAAAATTGTTGGATTAACTGCTGTAAAACAAGAACGGATTACCTCGAGATTCTGCAATTGAAATTCAAAGTACCAAATTGAAGAACGCTGCCTGGGTTGAGTCGCGGACTAGGTCGCTTTCTTTAAGACGTTTCGCGGCTCTGCCCAGATTGTGCAAGCAGTTCGTGAATGCCCCGCCGTCTCCAGGATAAATCAGCCCAGAATTCAACACCTCTGCTCGGCCTTCTCTGCACAGAAGAAAACCGAAAACAAAAACACAATTCTACCTATTGCTCGAACTCAACAGAAAAGGTTTTAGTGAGGAAGAGAGATGATTGTTTTCTGTGTATCAAACCAATTCCGAAATGCTGTTTATATAGGCAAGGGCTGGACTGATTTTTGGAAACAAAAAATCAAATCAAATCAGATTAATTTGATTCAGCACACGTTTTTTTAAAACGTTTTCCTTAATCAGCTAAAATCAGATCAAATCACATTCCTTTAATTTAGCACACGTTTTAAACACGTTTTTCTTAATCAAATTGCTTTGATTAATCAGTAAGAATTTTCAGTTTCCTAATTTGAAAAAGATTTGATTGACTGAAAATTCTGTAACAATAAAAACGTGTTTCAAAAAATTTTTCAGCAAAAACGTGGGCCTTACTAGTACGTGCGCGAGGCTCAAATCCCGGATTTGCACCCCCCTACTTTGATGTACTCAGTCAAGGAAGAAAATTCATCGCCCATTTTGCAAAAATCCCACAAAGTGGTGGTTTTTCCGCGGAAAAGAAGCTGAAAGCACAGAATGGCGCTCAAGATGGTCCATCCAGGTTTTCAGCCAGTCCGGTTTTCAACAAGAGTGAAGGATTTTTTCACTGCAAATTCTTGTGGAGTTCGTTTTTTCATGACTTGGATTTCTTCATTTAAGTCGTTTGGAGAGAGAGAATTGTTCGCAGTGTAGAGTTTGTTCAAGTCACACCCAAATGGTTGCTTGGTAATCGTATTGAGTTCCATGGATTCAAAAGGAGGTATGAATGTTCTAAAACCCTTTTCGGATAACGGGTTTCCTGTAATAGCGATTTCGCCTGATTATGATATTTTGTTCAAGAGCACATTGGCTGAATCTTGGTTACATCGGTTAAGGAGAGGGGAAGTGAATCCCGGGGGGGTTTCATTAGGCCAAAACCTCTCAAACTTGCTTAGACTCGCTCTTTTATACAGATTCGGAGGTGTGTATATAGACACAGATGTGATCATTTTGAAGAGTTTCACGAACTTGAGGAATGCAATTGGGGCACAAACAGTTGATCTTGAAACCAGGGAACTGGACCCGATTGAACAATGCAGTCATGGTGTTTGACAAAGGGCATCCAATTCTGTTAAAGTTCATTGAAGAATTTGCAAGGACTTTTAATGGCAATAAGTGGGGTTATAATGGCCCTTATTTGGTGTCTAGGGTTGTCCAGAATTTGAAAGGAAGTGATCGATTTGACGTAAATATTTTGAAACCAATGGCATTTTATCCTCTTGATTGGAGTAGAATAAGGAGTTTGTTTCAGGGACCAAAGAATGAGGCTCATGCGAAATGGCTGCGTGCTAAGCTCAATCACATCCGTAGCCAGAGCTACGCGGTGCATCTATGGAATAGACAGAGTAAAAAGATTAAGATTGAAGAAGGAATCATCATCGCTAAAACAATTTCCGACTGTTGTGTTTTCTGCAACTCTTCGGCATCAGGGTTTGGAAGTAGGAAACAAGGTGTATAAGCTTATGAATAATCGGGAGAAGTTTCGCAAAAACAACGTTCAGGACACTCTTCTTGAAAAATTTAGGGGCGTTGTATTGTTTTCCGATTTCATGTCCTCAGTTATGGACCTACTCAGTCGACACTCTGAGAGTCGATTTCTCTATTTTGGTTATGAACATAAATCTAAGGAAAAGTTTGTAACGACCATTCTTGGGAATTTGTTCTCTTTTTAAAGTTGCTATACATCTTCTTGTATCTTTTGCAAGATGTGAAACATAAAGTATGAGAAATGAAGGAATGAATGTATCAAGATTGCCATCAGGTTTCTCTGATTGTTTGCAATGTCTAAAGAAAATTAGACAGCTGCTTTCATTTCAGTTGCAGGCTCGGCAGAACAGCATCTTAATTGATTTAAGGCAAACAACAACCTGGGGTGGTGGCCTGATGGTCCACAAGTCTTTGGCAGGATCAAAGGTCGGGAGTTCAAGGAGTGCTATCAACAACCCCTTAACCCTGGGTCGGTTGACTCACGACTCAGGTCTTTGGACCCCTCTGACTCCCACTTGTGGATCGCTCTGGCTCCAGGTGGGCCAATGTGCACCTATGAATTTCGGGCCCTTTTTCAAGGACCCGCTACGAGTTTGGAGGCTCTCTGGTCATGCCTAGGGGCAGGTTACACCTAGTCACCCCCTCTATTCCCTTTTACTGAACCGAGAAAAAAAAGGCCAAGAGATTTGGACCCATTTTAATGTTGTTGAATGCAAAATAGACTAATAGTGAAATATTTTTCTGATTAGACAGAAAATTTGTATATATTCCGGTCAGTTCCACATGAATTTGATGGGTTTTGAGAATTTAAAAGCATCCAATTTTCATGATTGAACTGTGTTGATTAGCTGAAACACATTTATTTTTGTCCACTATCACCAGACATGAGCATTGATGTAGCAAAATTCATGCGTTCAGGCTGTATTAAATTAATTTAGAAATAGATATAAATCGAAATGAGCGAAATAGTGATTGGAGAATAGAGACTTTTCATCCATGCAGCTTATTCATTGGCTTCTTGTATTTTCAGTTTCTTTGGTTTTGTACTTCTGAACAATTTCGCTTGGCTTTTACTGATTCAAATAAGTAGGTGGTTAGAGAAAGTAAAGTCCAGTGTGGCAAAATGGCTTAAGCCATCAAAATAATGGCTTAAAATAAAATTAAAAAAAAATAAACCGCTGTCCCAATGATGTGGGCCGATAGGATCCCACAAAATGAACGATTCCGATCATTATTGTGAGCTCATAAGGGAGGCACAAAGGTCCAAACTGGACCAAACTGGACAAGACCTCTCCTCCCTTGCTTTCGATGCAATTTGTTAACATTGCCGGCAACATCCTCAATTTTTTTTTTTTTTTGATCCGCGGCAACATCCTCAATTTGTAAATGTTATTGCAAGTGCCAGTTTTATATTGAGTGCGGTCTTCACTTAACTTTTTTGCGAATTTTTGGCACGGTCTTTTTGAATTTTTTTTCCTTAATTTTTATTAGATTCAAATCAAATTTTGACATTAGATCGTTCATCTCAGTTGAGAAGATTTAAAAAGTATAAAAATATGGACCAAAATTGAAAAAAAAATTCATATAAGATGACAAAAAACAATCCAAAAAGATGGTTTTGATGGGAAAGATTGAATTTTTGGTTTTTTTTTTCTAACTTTCAAACATATTTTTATATTTCTTTCAATTTGTCTCATTGAGACAAATGATGTGATAAAAATTGGACCCAAATTTAGTGCACAAATTCAGCATATTACTCTACAGTCCAAATGAAACAACCCCATAGGAACTTTAGTCTAGCCTAAGTTTCTGTGATATGTAGAGTCCATTAATAAAAATATTTTAGAGTCTAGAATCTGTGAAAATACAAAATTGCCATTAATGAGATAAGGGTTTTGTCTGGCTTTTTTTCATTTAAATTGTCTTAAATAAGACAAGGGTCTTGTTTGGCTAACACAAAATGTCTTTTTTTGTGTTTTTCGATCTTGTTGCACTTTTATAGAGTACCCTAGGATTTTAGACACTTTCATAAGGTTTTGGGGTACAATTTCCTATTATAGGATTTTAGCGATTTAGGCATTTTCGTAGGGTACCCTAGGGTTTTAAGCACTTTCATATATAGGGTACCCTAAGATTTTAGACACTTTCATAGGGTACCCTAGGGTTTTAGACACTTTCAAAGCTGGTCAACCTTAGTCAGCACTGGTCAAGGCCGGTCAATCTTGGTCAACACTAGTCAACCTTAGGAGGGGTTTTTTTGTAAATTCTAGGCAGAATGTGTTCTTTAAATTTTACGGAAAAATATTTATGTCTTTATTATAGCAAAAACCCTTATAGCATGTCCTCTTACTCAATTTGTCAAAAAAATTCAAAGAAAACAACTAAAAAAACAATGTCAAAAAGTTACGAAATAGTTAGGGCAAAGGGGCCCTAATTTGTTGACATACATATCATAACTTATTAATTCTTTCATTTCGATGTGTAGTATCATTTTTATTGCGCGACTCAATTCCATTACGTATTCAATCATCGCAGTCAATTGATAATTAGATATTTTTTGGGACTGATTTTCATACTCCTATTTTTGATATTAACACTTTTTTTTTTATTTTTTAGTGTTGAAAGTGCAAGCTTTTTTTTCTTTTTGCTAAAAGACAAAAAATGGAGGGTGAATATAAAAAAAAGAAATGTAAAAATCATTTCTCTCTTTTCTTTTTTTTTTTGAAATTGATCACGATTGATTGTATGCCTTTTATCTTATAGAAAATTTCATTGACACACCTTTTAGGTTTTTTCCTAATGACGTAGGTCTTGTTCTGCTTTCTTCCAAAACCTTCTTTTCAAAAAGAAGATAATTTTAAATTCAAATATAACTGTCCAAACAAGTGATGAGCTGATGTGACGTATATCTAAAAATTTACCATTTCGAATAATTAAAAGTGATTAAAAAAACTATCAACTCTTGCTTATTTTTAATCGAAATGACATTTTTACCCATTGAAAGAGTTGTTTTGATAATAAAAAAGGTTAAAATTTATTAATAGCCCTATATTTTTTACTAGTTGGAAGAACCGTTTTGGTAAAAAAAGACAAATTTATTACTTTTGGATTCAAAAAAATTGAGAATGAAATTCATTCGTCCACCAACTCATATGACTTCTCGTGCTACAACGCAATTGGCCCAACAAGATTTAAACCTAATTGGCCCTAGTCTTTTACTCACCAAGTAAAGCCCACTAATTCCAGTACATATTGTTCTAGGCCATAGCTCGCTGAACAATATGGGCCTTGAACCCCATACAATATGGGCCTCAAACAAACGCGACCCATAAGTCCTCCTTCCGCACATGTACTGACCCACTGTTACACATAACAACATAGTAAACGTTCCCACTGCTTTTTTTTCCCGTCCCCATGCATCAAATAAGCTAGACGCTAGTATGTAATTGACTACGAAATAAACAGTTCTAATTATTATTGTGAAGCTAGCCCATCGAAAACGAAATTGGACGGGATTGGGCTGATCCGAGTCTCGTCAATCAATACACATCACTTTTTCCTCTTAGGTTTATCTCTTATTTATCCTATTCGATTTGAATTTTAAGGGAGATTTTCATAAATAACTAATAAAAAAAGATAGAAAAAATTTATGAAAAACAGTGGCTCAAAAATTTTGGAACCTCCGTGTAAAAATAAAATTAAAAATTTTGGAACCTCAAAACGAAGGAAGAAAGCGATTTCCAAGTCTAGATTTCCTATTCTAGTCTCGTTAGGAAACCTTAGCCCATATGTGAAACTTGGTTCGTATCTTTTACTTTTAGCAGCCTAAGGTGTAGCATGTGCCTCCAGCATTTTTGTTTAGGAAACACAATCCATAAAAATACTTCCTCCGTCCCAAATTGATTGTCCGGTCCGCAAAACGGAGTGTTAAAAATAATGCAATTTTTTCAAAAAAAAATTCAAACTTTTTTCACAAATTAAAAATACTCATTGATATCTAGTAAGTTGTTGAAAAACTTTTGATTTTTTCTTGCAAAAATTGTATTATTTTTAACACTCCGTTTTGCGGACCGGACAATCAATTTGGGCGGAGGGAGTAACCTTTTCCCCTTCTCTCCCTATATAATCTGTCCCCCATCTCGCTCTCTCTCTCTCTCTCATCGGCGATCAATTGAAGCAGAGAGAGGCCGAACTCGGACGCTTCCTCGATATCAAACCATACGTCCAACAAGAAGGAGAACATAAAAACAAGTCAAGAAGATGACCGCGGAAGTGGCTAACGGCGTCGCGGAGCCTCTCCCGTACCCCAACGGCGGCATAATGCATCAAAACCCTAGCAACGCCGCCGTCAAGAAGTCGCGCGAGACGGAGCGGCGTCGGCGGCGGAAGCAGAAGAAGAAGAAGAATAACAAGGCCTCTCAGCAGCAGCGGCAGCCTTCCGTGGCGGCAGACGACAGCGACGAAGACACCGCCGACGACAACGACAGTGCTAAAGAAAACGGTGATCCTCTGAAGGTATACCTTTCAATCGGTTCTCTTTACGCTTGTTAGTTTCGTAGGGTGTTTTCGTGAATTGGTGGCCACGCGGTACATTGTACTGCAGATCTGTTTGAAAGTAGGGTTTTTTGTTATGTGATGCTGAAGGTTATTACTACTTTGGATTTGGCATAACACGAGTTACGACCATCTTATTAGGGCTTTGTTTGGAATTTGGATAACGGTGGATTGAATTTTCTAAACATTGCAGGTGCTAGTGGCGGAAAAGGAACGCCTAGGGGCTGGCTAGTCAGACGACTAGTTGGCCTAGGCGCTGACTAGCCGGCTGCCTAATCTAGGCGTTGGACCTCTGTCTAGCACCTAGGCTGGGACTAGTCAGCCTACTTTAGAACTCTGGGTGGATTTTGAATTGAGGGATTGAATGGTGAATGCGAATGAGAATACAAGACTGGCTTTAGGTAACATGAGAAACTGGTGGGAAATATGCATTAGAGGTAGAAGAGAGACTATGAAGCATGGACACAGATATGGGGTGTGCACACGATACAGCACAGACAAGGCGATGAGAGAGAATTTAGAAAACGGGATGCTGATGCATTATGCTACAGATCTGTTGAAAACTAGGGTTTCTTGTTTTGTGATGCTGAGGTTATTATTAGTTTGGATTTGCTGACATGAGTTCCTATTTATTAAGGCTTTGTTAGGAATTTGGAATCTTGGATAACATGAGTTACTATCATATTTCGAATTGAGGGATTGAGCGGTGAGTTTGAACAAAAATACAAGTCGCTTACTATCTTATTAGGCATAATTTGAGTTACTATCATATTTTGAATTGAGGGATTAAATGGTGAATTCGAACAAAAATACAAGACTCTTGGCTTTAGGTAACATGTGAAACTACTAGGAAATAAGCATTAGAGGTAGAAGAGAGACTGTAAAGCATGGATACTGATACTGGGTGTGCACACGGTACGGCACGGATAAGGCGATAAAGAGAGAATTTTAGAAAACGGGATGTAGGTATGACTAGGATACTTAGGTGAAAGCTGATGTTATTAGTTATTTCTGCTTTGGATGAGCTGATGCATGTATTTGGTTCAATGGCACAATATGTGTTACCTTAGCAAGGCATGTGAAACTAGCGTGAGTTAGAAGAGAGATTATGAAGTATGGATATGGATACAAACGCAACAGACAGGATACGATATGATAATAGAATGCCAGTACGACTAGGATACATTGATTAAAAGTATTCTTTTAGTATCGTATTAAGCATTAATTAATAAATAGAATAGTGATGAAAGTATTGTATTTTTCTTGTGCAATAGTGTTGTATACAAATCTACTTATCTAAAAGAAAAAATGTTTTATACAAGTCTACTTGGATACTTGTTTAATTATTGAAATCTAGTTTTGTTACGCGATAGGAATTTTTAAAGTCTACAAGAAAGGTTCACTTTGTCTTCCTCTCTAGAATGTAATTGCACTATAAATCTATTATTTTTTCTATCCATAATAATTTTACTCTTTATACTAGCAAAAAGTGTCGCAATCTTGACTTCTTAAAAGTTTGGATACACGACTTCAAAGTATCCAATACTTCAAAATTAAGAATATTAGTTTTTCTTTTGTAGATACTTCTGAGATATTTATCCACGAGTATCCGTATCCGACAAAGATACGGCACCAAACTGATATGACCCATTTCGAAGTATCTGTGTAGCCACGATACGAAAGACTTCAAACCACTAATATTTAATAGTTTTCAAAATTCCATCAAGATAAATCTCTCAAACTCATTGATACCCGTAGGCAGCCTAAACTACAAAACTAGATTTGAGATTGTCATTCAGTGCAAAATCCATTATCCATACATTTGAAATTGACATCTCAATGGAACCTAGGGTTTAATTTTTGCTCTTGCTGAGTTATTTCTCCTGAGAAGTGTGTGTTATGGTGCCGTACCTTCCTTATATTGTGCTTTGTTCTTATTTTCTTTTGCTTATGGTTTGCTTGGTATTGACTTGTCCTTTTTTTTTTTTTTTTGGGTATGGTTCGCTGTTCTCTAACCATGATTACCATCCATGTACATATAGTGGACTGAATATTGGGCAGTTTGAGGAATTCATGTTTTTATACTTACCAAGAGTTGTTATGTTGTTTTTTTCTGTGTGTAGTTTTCAGTTTTGTATTTGTGTTTTTGTTGATGATAAGAAACAATGTTTTCGTCGGTAAACATGCCTCTCTCTCTCTCTCTCTCTCTCTCTCTCTCTCTCTTCCCTTTTTCTTTTCATGGTTTTCAGAATAGGGATCTTGTACCATGATTAACATCCCCACAAAATTTGTTGTTTTATGCGTACAGTTTGTTGCATAATTTCAAGAATGTTAGTCATCTAGAACTGCACATGGAGGAATACCAAAAATCTTGCAACTTGGATTTTTTTGAGTGATTATTTATTCGTACCTCTTATCTGGTGTCTTTTTGCTTGTTTTGGATAGGCTATAGAGCAAGTTGAAGTTGAGTATGTACCAGAAAAAGCAGAATTATATGGTGATTTTGATGAGGAGTTTAGGATGGTCTTTGAGAAATTCAGTTTTAAGGGACCTGTGGAATCTGAGGTAAGTGGACTTTTGTTCAAAGTTGTGAATATTTATTTTGTGATGTGCTTTGCCCATAGTTATTAGTGCTCTTTCAGGAGAATGAGAAAAAGGATGAGACTGCTGCTAGTGCAGCCTCAAAAAAGAAGGCTGACTCTGATTCTGAAGAGGAAGAACAGGATGCCCAACAGAAAGATAAAGGCGTGTCAAATAAGAAGAAAAAGGTTTGATTTTCAGTATCCTGTTTATTATGTTGCTGTTTCTATTATTATAATTTATTATGTCAACCTTGAGCCAGGCTAAAGTAATTGCGCCTTGTCTCTTTCAGCTTCAACGGAGGATGAAGATTGCTGAACTCAAGCAGATATCTACAAGGCCTGATGTAGTTGAGGTGAGGATTGTTGGGAAATTGTGTAAACTTTCATAGTCACTGTTCTCTATTTCTTGGCTTAGGTGCATTTATCAAGCTGGTAATGTCGCACTTGTGGTTTGTAATCTGTGGATGGAACTTTTCATTTCCATGATTCTGTTACTACATTTGTTAAATGTCTATATTCTTTTTTGTCTTTCATTCATTAGGTTACACAACAGAAAATGCCTTGAGAAAATTTTGGACTTGTAATACATGTTATATACTATCTACCCCCTGACAACTGATGATCTTTAGTCCTCTTGATTTTGTCTCAATTAAGGCTCAAGAGGTATGGTTTCTCTTTATGGTACTGTCAAGTGAATCACTTCAGTATGAATAGTTTGGTTGTAGGAACCAGAAAGCATAAGGGAGACTGATTGGAAATGGCATGTTGCCCTATATATTAACTGGGGAGTTAATATGTGGAGACCTCTTTGTTATTCTATTTTACTATTTTTCCTTGTCCAATTGCTCAATGAGTTGAAAGCTGTTTGTTAGTTT
Source organism: Rhododendron mucronatum var. ripense (assembly GCA_019656295.1). Lineage (NCBI taxonomy): Eukaryota > Viridiplantae > Streptophyta > Magnoliopsida > Ericales > Ericaceae > Rhododendron > Rhododendron mucronatum. The sequence goes on from BPLT01000173.1 coordinate 531,173, forward strand.
GATTGTTGACGTACTTGAAGAATCAGAAGACGGATAAATATGCAGAGAGGATTTGAAGGACCTTATCTCCTTTCCAAGAGGTAGACTATGCAGGAATCCCGGTGTACCATGATGGTTTTACCCCTAAATCAACCCATAAATTAAGTCCTTAGCCAGTCACACCCTATTTGACGCCAAAGTTGAATCATTAATGTCTCTGGATGGATTCTTTTAAGTTAGTTGGCAATAGCTTGCAATTGTATCAGCAGAAGGCACCGTACTGGTAAATGAATTTTAGGTCGATGTTTCAATTTGATATTAGAAATGATCTTTTAATCAGAAATAGTTTTAGATGTGGGGAAATAGGTGTGTTGAAAATGAATTCAAATTTTCATAGCCAGTTTGCAGGTACACGACTGTGGGAATAACCGAAAGATAAATTTTTTCCGACAGAGAAGTGTACTTTCCTAGTTCTGACTTCAGTTCTGTCATAACTTGGGAAAGTGTGATTTTTGTTGAAGTTAAACCTCTGTTAATGTCTATGTTTTCGACCATCTCATGTTGACCTTTTCATCAACTTTGAAACACTCTTTCTGTGTGTGTCTTCCAATATTCCGGGTTAAAGCAGTAAATCCCGGTTGCTTCTTCCATTGTCCAGAAAGTCTTCTGTTTGTTCAGTTACTACCTATTTTCGCTTAGTAGTTCTGCTGCTTTTGCAAAGACTGCAATTGTTTACTAAAATGTATGGGTTTAACGTTTGTGATTGTCTTGTGACTTTGTCCATACATGAGGATAAATAGTGTTAATTACATATTCGTTTTCATACTGCAGTTGGATATTTTAAGGAGGTTGCTCTGTGATTTTTATTCAAGTTTAAACTAAACCCCGTTACTCTGTTTAGAATTATTTACTTTTCTTTGCCTTTAAAGATGTTCTACCACTAGGTATGTGATTTATAAAAGTTGACTGACAAGGTTGGCCATTTATCTATTTTACCAGATCCAGTTCTGGCTATCCTTCTTGTAATTGCAGCTTTCATGGAAGCTATTGTAGTCGATTATCTAATGATTTATATGTTCAATTTTCAGGTGTGGGATGCAACTGCATCTGACCCCAAATTATTGGTGTTTCTTAAATCATATCGAAATACCGTTCCAGTGCCAAGACATTGGTGTCAGAAACGAAAATTTTTGCAGGTTAGTCACTCCAGTTAGCTTTCTACTATTGTTCAAGATGGATGCATGTTTGGTGCCATACTCAAATGGGAGAATTAGGGGGAGGGTGATGGAAGATAACGTTGATGTAGTTTCTCTTATACATAAATATGTGATTCTTGCAGGGGAGCGGCTGTGACTATCATGGAGCCTGGACATGTAGGTGTTTGACAAAGGGGGCTTTTGGATGGTTTCTCTTTAATTGTTGGATGGGGTGGGATGAGACAATTATGTGAAGTCTTATTCAAAAGTGTAGAGGGGGAGGGGGTGGGATGAAATACATTTTTGGCATGTTAGATATCGGGATTGTTCCCGGCAGGATGCTTCCGTCCCAATTTTGCTTGCCCTTTTTGGGAAGCGAATTTTTATGGACACAATGATGGAACATTTAATTGGTATTGACTTCACCAATTTGCCCCAATTTAATGCTTTGTTGCCATGACATTTAAATGAAAAAGAAGGGGCAAAAGAGTAATGTTGCACTACATTTTATGTTAGACTTTTTAAAGTGGACATTCTTTTGGGGAAATCCAAAAAAAGGTAAGAAGGACTAGCATATTGGGACAGAGGGAGTATTCTGCCTGGAATTTAAAGATCCATTGTGCATAATTCTTGGGCTGAACTTAATTATACTGACCTGATTTGAGTGCAGTTATCAAAGAATTTTTTGCTCCTAGACTTGTACCTCATTGTGTTTAAATTATCTTGCAGGGGAAGCGCGGTATTGAGAAACAGCCGTTTCAACTTCCTGATTTTATTGCTGCTACGGGGATTGAGAAAATCAGACAGGTGAGCTTACAGTTGTTCTCTTTGTGCTTGCGTCATTTCATTGTCATGTCTCTTGTCTTTTGCTTTTGCTGTTCTTATAGCGGAACAAAGAAAATTTTCCTTCTATCTTCTTCCTTTATGTTTGGGTGAGATTATTTCTAAGGCTGTTCTGCTGTTTAAGACAGCTACATTGTCTGGAATGGTCTGAATTATCAGGGATGCCACTTTGCTCTTTTGAAAAAGTATCCCGTAGTTTTTCTCTTTAATCATTTGGATTTTGTTGCTTCTCATTCTTCTTTGCCCTGTTATGGAAGTGTTATTTCCAGAAATTCCAAATTTCAGTGCCATTCGCCCATCTGATTGTCCACAGAATGGGATTTCCGGTCGTCTGTTGAATTGAATTTTTTCACTTGCCAATTGTCTTTTGAGTTGAGTTGGAATCTTTACACTTGCCAATCGTCTGTTGAATTGGAATCTTTACACTTCAATTCTAGTTTCCTAGCATGCAGCTTTGAGTGCAAGAAACTAGTAGTAGAGAGTGCCGATGCTGCTTGATGCTGATATTTCTTAAGATATGTACACTAGTGCCAGTTGTCCTACAGGGTTTTCATTTGTCTGTGGTATTCTGACGATGAACATAAATCATTTCCTTGTGCCCTTAAACTCTCTTTTGTGTACTATTTTTTCTTTCTACACTACATCAGGTCTAAATGACGATTATCTTTTTCTTGTATTGACCTATGCTCGATGTATGTGTTAGTACCCTCATTGCATAATTTAATGTCATTGCTATTGGCATCCTACCAGGCATACATTGAGAAAGAGGACAGTAAGAAGCTTAAACAAAAGCAGCGCGAGAGGATGCAGCCAAGGATGGGGAAAATGGATATTGATTATCAGGTTTGTCTCTTTTCTTTGCCTTAAGTAATTATAGTTGATCTCGGATTTTGATTTTATAGTTTATTGCCTTAGTTTTAAAAACTTCTAATCTTTTGTTTTCTTCTGTTTTTTTTTGTCTGTTGAAGCTGGACTTTAAAGCATTGGTGTCTTTTAACTTCTTAATTTTTATACTGGAGTGACATTTATTTGCCTGTTGTTCATGTTTGCAGGTTCTCCATGACGCATTCTTTAAATATCAAACTAAGCCTAAGCTGACTGCTCATGGTGATCTGTATCATGAAGGAAAAGAGTTTGAGGTAATAATGTTGTATAGTCATAGTTATATCAATAAACAGACAAATGCATTTAACGTCTCGTTCTGATGCTTTTCGAGAATACTGGATGTCTCAGTTGATTGTCTTGAGGGACAATACTCCATGCATATTCTCTTTTGATGGTTTTCTTTTGCTTAAAAGCAACATAAAGACCATCTATTTTCGCTAGTGGTTCTGAGGTTGGTGTCTAGTTTTCTCCCCCAGTCTGTTTCCTATATGCACGCAAACATGCCTACCGTTTGACATACGTAGTTACTACTTTTATTGCTTCTACGATAATTTCAGAAACAATAGGCTGTTTGGTTTTTATTGCTCAACTATGAAGCATGGACATGGGGAAGATTTTCCGCATTTTCTTACTTTTTATTGTAGAATTTGTATGGTAAACATCATGATATATTCTATGGCAAACATTTTAGTGGACACACTGATTCTTGTATTTGTATGGATAGAAAATTATAGTTCATTGTAAACATAACTGGTATTTAGTAGTACAGGTTGGAGTTCCAAGATTAGCCATTTGTGTCTGATTATGCAACAGTAACTTCGAAATTTCAAGAACATCTATCCAACAAAAATCTTCTCCTCTTTCACTTGCCATTCTGCAGAAATTCGCGTATGAAAATAGTAACAGGATAGTAGGTGGCATTGATGATAATTGTTGCATATAGGAGGTAGGCTTGAAAGGTCTATTCTGTTTCTGGTGGATTATTTGGTGAGGTAATAGTATAACTAGCGTGAATGGAACCATCTGAGTGCAAAAGTTTTGACAAATGACTCTTTTACATGTCATCAGGTAAAGCTAAGGGAGATGAAACCTGGGATGTTATCACAGGAACTAAAGGAAGCTCTTGGGATGCCAGAAGGTGCTCCTCCCCCATGGCTCATTAATATGCAGGTCAGTTGATCCCATTTCAAATTTTATTGGATGAAAGATAATGAATGAAGTTTAGCGGTCTTATTTTTTCTTTTTGACCTGCCAATTGTTGTTCCCAGAGATATGGTCCACCACCTTCTTATCCACACTTGAAAATTCCTGGGCTGAATGCTCCTATTCCCCCTGGTGCGAGTTTTGGTTATCATCCTGGAGGTTGGGGCAAGCCTCCTGTCGATGAAGTAAGTTTCACTCTTATATGCTTGTGTATTCCTGTTCTAATCTTTATTGTTTTGTTTCTGTTTCTGTTTTAAGCTGTTATTTATCAGTTCTATTTGTTTTTTGTTTGTGATGTTCTTATTCGTTATTCCTATTTCTACAACATAGTTTGGCCGGCCGCTGTACGGGGATGTCTTTGGGGTTCAGCAGCAAGATCAGCCAAACTACGAGGTACTCTGACAATATTTTCTGCTCTCTTTTTTAGGTTATTAGTAACAATAGTCATGTGGAAGTTCCCTTTTCAGAAATAGTTGTTTCTTTCCAATCTCGCCGTCAACTGAGAACAATTACTGAAATAGTGAGGGATCTAGTGCCATATTTAGGTTTTCCATCAAGATTTTTTTTTTCTTCCAGTAGGTTTAATTTGCCTTGATTTTTTTTTTTTTTGAAGATGTCCCTCAGGTGTGTTATTTATCATAATCTACTCTGTCATTTAATCTGAATCTGAATAAACATTTCAGGAAGAACCAGTTGACAAGACCAAGCATTGGGGTGACTTGGAGGAAGAGGAGGAAGAAGAGGAAGAGGAGGTGGAAGAACCGCTTGAGGAAGAGGAATTGGAGGATGGCATTCAATCTGTTGACAGTCTTTCAAGGTATTGTACGGAACACCCTCTCTCGTGCAGTAAGGAGTACTTTGATTTTTTACCATGCAGTTTAGGCTCTGGCGATAAGCCGTGTATTATTTTTAGTTGTTGCCAACAACGGACGGAATGCTACATACACTATCTCATCCCACTACATTATCCACTATATCTTTTGTAGGACATATTTCGGATCTTACAAAAATACAGAAAAATGCCCATAAATTTTAACATAATGTTTTACGGGGCCCTGTGAAAAAATTAGCTCCAACGGACATCGATAAGTATTATTTTTGGATTCGTAGGAGCGAAATCATAGCTCGATCATTCTACATCATTAGTCAATTTGCATCAAATACACAAAAAGTAAATTATGTAACCAACACTAATGACCCTATTATGCGAGAATTTAAAATAAAATAAAATATAAACATTCAGGACGCAGGTAATATATGGTTCAAAAATAACCAGATTTTCTCAAACATTGTGATCAATACATTCTGGCTCTTTTGATTCTTGATATATATAACTACTAAAACATTTAAGATTCTTGGGAATTAATAGCAAGAACATTGGGAATTACATAACGAACAAAAGCAACAATGGCAAATGCTGTAAATGAACCGAGCAGCTCGCGAACTCGGCTCGGCTAGACTCAGCTCGTTCAGCAGACGAGCCGAGCTCGAACTCGAGTTTTCGGCCGTTTAGTAGACTAGACGAGCTCAAGCTCGAGTTTTCGGCTCATTCAACAAAAGCTCGGCTCTCTTAACGGTTCAAATTGAGTCGGTTCATGATTAAACGAACGAGCTTGAGCCACATATTTTGGCTCCATTCCATAAATGAGCCAAGCTCAAGCCATCCAAAGCTCCCCTCAAGTTCATACATATAATATAATATTTCCACTCTGAGCATGTGCCATATGTTTGCAATGTGCGGTGGCAGTACATTCAAAGAGGAAGAAGGGTACACAGCTTGCTTTGTATAGTGTAATGCATGCTTCTTGAACAAAATTTTTCGATGTGGGACAAATCTCAGTCAAGGGAAATGCATTGCTTGCTTCCTTTTCAGTCCCACATCACGCATTCAAGAGAATTCACAGCCAAGTATGCCTATAAATAGAGAACCCAGGCCCTCAAGCTTAAAAATTCTTTGCTGAAGCTTTCCGATTTGGAAGGTCACCGAGCTTCTCGAGCTTGGATGTCTTCTCTCGAGCCGAGCTCGAGCCTGTCAATTCCAGCTCGATTTGAGTTCTAGCCGAGCTCGAGCCCAGCAATAAAAGGGCAAGCCGGACACCGAGCAGCGTGAAGCTCGGCTTGATTCGGCTCGTTTACAGCCCTAACTCTACGGACCATTAGGAAATTGGAGTAAAAAATTGAAACGCGAAGTAGGAACTGTTCACATCATTTCTTTTCTTAAATGTAATTTGTATTAATGAGTTATTTTCCTTCCCATTGCCCAGCACTCCTACTGGTGTTGAGACTCCAGATGTCATTGATCTTCGTAAGCAGCAGAGGAAGGAGCCCGAGAAGCCTCTTTACCAAGTCAGTATATTTATATGAGATTGCCCCGTTTCCATCTCAACTTTGGCTACGCTGTTTCTCATTCTCACAGTCTTTTCTTTGTTTTGTAAAGGTACTTGAGGAAAAAGAAGAAAAGATTGCTGCAGGGACCTTACTTGGTACAACACATACGTATGTCATTGGCACTGGCACTGGCGCTCAAGACAAGGCAGCTGCTAAAAGGGTACTGATATATGATGATTTTAACTTTTGTCTGCTAGAATGCAAATATTAAAAACTGAGCACAGCTGTTTTATTTATCCTGATGGAACAAGTATTTATCCTGACCGAACAAGAATATGGCTCATGCGCTCAATAATAGTTCGCATAATTGCACGTAGAATGTTTTTGAGACTATTAGATGGTTTTTTAACAGACTTCAGGAGGAGACTAATAATTAACCGAGCATGATCCTTCTGATTAAAAATGTAAGGAAGTACAATTAAGAGTTATGGCCTCTCTAGGGGAGGTTTGTGGTGCGGGTGTGTGTTGTTCTGGGAAACCCACAGGGAGAGCTGCTGTGGTTGTGGGGCCCCATAGCAGCCGTTGGGTTGCATTTTTGGAGGGCCGGACTATTAGTCCGTCCAGACTTTGAATCCCAAAATGGAGGCACAGGGAAAACCCACGGGGTGGGTGCGTTTCTTAACACAATCCTTACCTGCAATCAAACGACCAACTTTCTTTTTCAAAAAGAAAATACCACCTTCATTATTAATCCTTGATGACCAATCCCAGTCCCAATCCAATTCTGAGTGGTCAGTAGACTCAGTATCAATCCCCTTCAACCTGTTACAGGTATCAAACAAGGCTTAACCTAAGGTAAGATGGGAAATAATGAATTAGTGGAGTAGAACACGTGCGAACACGTGCAGGTTGATGTAGCATCTCACACTGAGAGAAGTTAGATAGACAATGATGACATATTGAGTTCACACTCCTTTTGTGTCAGATTAACTCTCGTTTCCTTCCTAAACTGAGCTCATTGGACTTGATTTCTAAGGATATTGCATTTTCTGAATATAAAAGATTTCATACATCAGTCGTGTCCAATTACAATGCCAGAGGCTTATTTACCTTCGGTTAGTCTCCCTCCTTTGAATAACAAGAATGCATGAGCCCTTGCTTCCTTGTAGCCACTGTAGCCATTGTATAGGTGGAAAAATTAGCAGTCCTTGGTGAAACATGCTTTTTAGGCTCAATTCCAAACCATCTGCTCGATGCTGCAACAGTCCTTTAATCCCATGTTTAATGCCAAGAGAAATATAGTTCTACTGTCTACATATACTTTTTTGGTCCAGTGATCGAAGAGGATTTGTTCTGGACAATATTTTCATGTTTCTAACCAACCAACAAAATAACGTTTTATCGTTTGCCTTCACTTTTCCACACTGCGTTAACATCAGTTGTAGCTTATTAAACCGCTGCGGTGCCGACATGCTAAACTTGTTTGTTACATTTCACGTCTTGGTCAATAGTCTTGCAATGAAGCAGTTTGCAATAATCAGGGTTTAGTGTTGTGTCTTGTGTGACCTCAGTTCAACACCGCATCTCTTCGTCATATAATTCTTACTTTTTTTTTTGTCATCCTGTTTTCAGGTTGATCTGCTTAAAGGTCAGAAATCAGATAGAGTGGATGTCACGTTACAACCAGAAGAGTTGGAACTAATGGATAATGTCTTGCCTGCGAAGTAAGTGGCACCCTCCTAATGTGTTAGTTTCAAGTGTAGTAGAATTAGCCTCAAGGCACTTATGCCTCTTGTTATTTCGCAACTCGCAGGTATGAGGAAGCAAGAGAGGAAGAGAAGCTGCGCAGTCAGCGGGAGGACTTCAGTGACATGGTTGCTGAGGTACGTGTCTCTCACAATGTTTCTAATCCCATTAGATATTTTTTTATGTTTTCATTTGCTCTTTTGAGACGAGTTGTTAGTATGACGTGGAATTTTGCAGAATGAGAAGAAGAGGAAACGGAAAATGCAGGAAAAGGAGGGAAAGTCCAGCAAGAAAAGGGATTTCAAGTTTTAGGAGGTTCTTGGTTTGTGATTGTATTGTTGCAATTGCCAAATCCAATGCACCTTCTTGGCTTGCTCTTTATTTCTATCATATGGAATCATAATAATAGTTGCTTGTTTCCATTGCCAAAAACTGTACTGGCTGTTGACCTCTACAACCCCTTGGCGCTAACAACACGGCCCTGTTGTACCAGTTTGTTAAATGAGGAAATTTGTTGTCTATTTTATGCTTTGAGTTGTGATAGATGTGGGAGTAATGCTGTGTAGCCTGTGTGTGTGTTCAGCATAATTTTAAAATTACAGTGCCACTGATTGAGATTGGGGAAATTAGAGGACATTGTATGTAGCTTAAAATGGGGTAACGTCGGCAGCAAATGACGCATGCTCCATGGCCTAAATTGTTAAACCCCTGTAATTTGCCCGATATGGAGGAGAAGTTTTTTGCTGGAGTTAAATTGGCAAATTGACCGAGTTGCTCAACCCATTTGCACAGATGCCTAATTTCCCAGTTGAAGGGTTCCTAAAAGTACTCCAGAACTGAGAAGGAATCAGATGACTGAGATGAGTGTACTGTTTCTCCTACTGGTTAGTGGCAAACCAAGTTCGACAGAAACTTCAAACCCACCTGACAAATGTTTACACCAAATGCCTTACGTTGTTGACTTTTGGCATTTTGAAGGTTTGCATCTGTGGTTTTGATATTTACCACTCCAATTCAATCTTCAAACTACAATTCTTTGTTATCTGTTTTTTTTTTTATAAAGATTTCTTTGTTATCTTATTTCAAACTGCATACGGTCAATGTTTATTCCGTGGATCAAAAAAAAATGTTTATTCCTTTTTTTTTTTTTGGTAAATCATTTTCTCACTCTTCAATTGAGGAACTTAGAAAGTATGCAAACCAATAGTAATCACAAAAAGATCATACCCAAGAAAAACTTGAGTTCACATTTTAAAAATCATGGGCATGTCAATAGAGAGTTGATAGCGTACCTTAACTCCACGAGAATAAATAATAGGATAACTTTTTTCTTTTAGAAATCTCTAATTGCATCGATTTGGCATTGACCTAACAAAAATTACCAAACCCAAACCATTATCAATCCAGGGTTTCATCCTCTTTCCTTCTGAACTCGGAGTGGTTAGAACATAAACCACTTATAGTGTGCTTAGAAGGAAACGCATCTTCTTCTCCCAGTGCATGAGGTTGCCTCCTATTGGTAAGGGAAAACGGAATTGCGCTCCTGTGCACCAAATAAAAAAGCCCTTTCCCTTTTTAATAAGAAATAAGGTAAGCTTCATAGCTCCAATAGTTTCACAGTCTTGCGTCATTTTTTTGTTGAATATTGTCTTTAGATTGTTGGAAGTCTGGCCTTCGTAAATGAAATTTAATGGTGTCTATTTGACAAGACTGGAATGCAAGATCACTTCGAGACGCGTTACTAAGTCGTTCCCTATCCACTTTACTAATGGTGGGGTAAATTCTAAACCGACAACCAAAGCAGAAAAGGAGGTTCCTGTCATTTTCGATACATGGGGGAGTAATAGCTGTAATTTCAGAACCTCAGGGAGGTCAATCAAAATTTTCCCTATTTAATTTTTGCATATTCAGTATAAAAATAATTGATATAAAAATAAGGGGGAATGTTAGAGAAATATTAAGGGGCCGGAGAGTTGGAATCTGGGTTAGAAATTTACCTTTCCCTTTTATTAAGAATCCAAAAAATAAGTTTAATTAGTTATATATAGCACTCCAATTCTCTCTTCAAAATTCCATTTAATTAAACTATCTATAACCATTTTTGTAAATGTAAAAGTAAATGGGGTGGACCCCTTAAATAGAGCCATCCTCAGCTTCTCACTCTTCAATTGAGAAACTTAGAAAGTATGCAAACCAATAGTAATTACTGAAAAGATCATACCCAAAAAAATCTTGAGTTCACATTTTAAGCACCATGGATGGAGAGTTAATTCAGAAAGTCTACTGGCATAGCAAATCTATACACAGATTATTACAGATTTCTATGTGGAGTCCACTAAGGGTCTCACACAAGTGATTCGAGCCGTTCATTATGTTTAAACCATTTTTTCAAAGGCTCTCGAGAAAAATCAGCTCAATCCGATACCTAGAAGTACTTTATCTAATCGTCTAACTTTTCATTCTCTAAAAACTTGAATGAAAAGTTAGATAATTAAATCAAGCACTTATAGGTATCGTATTGAGCTGATTTTTCGCGGAGGCCCTTAAAAAAATGTTTTAAACATAATGAACGGCTCAGATCACTTGTGTGAGACCCATAGTGGACCCCATATAAAAATCTGTGCACAATCTGTGCACAGATTTGCTGTGCCAGTAGACTGGTTCGAGTTAATTTATAGTGTACCTTGCTCCACAAGCATAACTAATAGAATCATCTTTTTCTTTTAGAAATCTCCAATCACATCTATCTCGTAACGACAATTAATTACCGAACCCAAACCATATCGAGAAGATTTTCAGAGCCAAGCAGGTACCACGTGGTGTCCACTCGGCGCATTTGGACCGTCCATTTCAGTTTTGGAAGGCTCGAAAAAGAAGAGAGAAAGAGGAGAGAGTGTGTTTCAATCTGAGCCGTCTAATACACTTTTAGACGGTTCGGATGTGGCGCTCAGGGACCACGTCAGCCGGGTGACGTGGTACCCACTCAGCACCCCAAAATTTCTCAACCATATCAATCAATCGTTGCATCCTCTTTCTCTTACGGACTAGGAGTAGTCAGGTTATAAATCGTGTGGTTAGGAGGAAATGCATCTTCTTCTCCTAGTGCCTGAAGTTGCCTCCCTCAAATCGTTCAAGTTTCACCAAGTCATGCGTCATTTTCTATATAGACATCTCCATTGTTAAATACAGGTTAAATATTGTTTTTAGATTGTTGAAAGTTTGGTCTTCGAAATGGGAATTTAATGGCGTCTATTCGGCAAAACTGGAACACAAGATTATTTCAAGACGTGTTAATGAATTGTCTTTCGTCCCCTTTACTATGGTAGACTAATGGTGGGGTAATATCTGTAATTAATGTCAGAAATCTCAAGGGAGGTCAATGAAATTTATCCTATTTATTTTTTGCATATTTTGTTTAAAAATAGTTGGGGAAAAAATGGAAAATAGTTAACAAGAAAATGAGAGAAATTGACGGGAGAGTTGAATTTGGATTTGAAAATTTTCCTTCTTTTATTTTGGAAAGTAATAATGCCAAAACAGTTTTTGTTTATGCCAAAACTCTATTGCATAAAAGCCTTATACCTTGCACATGGTTCAAAAGTTTTATAATTTTATGCACTATAATTTTGACACAAACAAAAACAGTTTTGGCATTAACAACCTCCTTTATTTTAAGAAACAAACAAAGGAAGGGATTTTCCTTTCCACCTCTTTCCCAACAGTTGCAAACGGAGCAACAAAAGAGAAAGCGTTTGTGAATGCTTGATAATTTTGTGGTCCCTAAATCATTTCGATCAATAAGAGAGACAGAGTGGGTGAACAAAATCATTCTCGAAACTGTAGTCCACCATATTGTATCTTGTGTGCTCTTTGCCCAGTCTTTCCATGATGTGTTTTATGGGTGTTTTACTCCTCTCTAATTCTGTTATGTTGTAAATATGACTTCTCTAATTGATAAATGAGGTTATTTTATTTCTGCTATGTTGATGTTTACTTTGTTTATGTTTTTAAGAACCAATTATTGTTCGAGTGAGTAGCCTAGTTCTTTTCATGTTCTAGCAAGCTGTTTGGCTATTTAATGGTGAAATCTCGATCAAACTGCTTGTATACTTATGAATTGAACTTGCATTAGGTTTAAACGTTCGTAATACTAGTTTTGTTAAGAAGCTTGATTCGTTTTATGACTCCATATGTTGTACGGACATGGGACATTACACCGACATGCCAATGTGCAAATTTTTAAAAAATAGGAGACATGACATGTTGGGGGACAGTCATTACACGCACAGTATACACCGACACTTCAATGCAAACAACGTACAGTTTTGGACACCTGGTGGACACGGCAATATTCCGGATATGCATCTGCAACCATTGATCGTGAACTTGAGATTTCTTCCATCTACGGAAAGGATCCTATATAATTGCCACGGGTCAGCTCTCTCTCTATACCTCACTCCACCATCATTCCCTTTGTGACACCATCCTGAACAAACATTAACAATCCTAACCGTTGATCTCGAACATTTTGCCGAGAAGAACATTCATGTAAAAAATTAGCTTGATTGAATATCTATATATATCTAACTTATACTGTCATTTTGTATGAGTTATACACATACTAGGGACATGGCAACCTGCTACGCATGAAAAAGTCGTGTCCATTGATTTTAATTTTGAATATTGTTGTCGGATGTAATATATGTTACTAATTTATATGAATTTGTATATATGAAGTTCAAGTTTTTATGTTGATCTTGTAAGTTTGAAATTTGAGGTTTAGATTTAGACCTTGTAAATTAAAATATTTATTTTTTGTTGGGTTAGTTTTTTATTTGATAGTTAACAGTTTCAATTATATTATGGTTTTGTAAACCTATATTAATGTAAATTTAATTTATATATATGAAGGAGAGTTGCAAAATTGTAATGGGCTTTGTGGTTTGGCCGATGAAATTTGGGCGCCTATGTTTTACCTTTCCTGTGTTTTACATAGGCCGAGTTCTACTGGTTTTCTTTTTCGCATCACTTTTTTGGAGAGGGTGAAATTATTAGTGTGTACATATTATTAGTGTTTACTGTTAAAGTAGTATGTGTACAAGTAAGTCATCTGTGTATGACTAGTCCAAGCTAGAAGTCTATATAATTGATTTGTACTGTATTAGTGAAGACTATGTGTAGTAATAAATGCTAGCAGAGTAATTGTAAAGTGTATAATGACGTAAGCTTCAGTGTTTGTATTCCCCTCCTTATGCCTATAAAAGGAGGGTCTCCCCGATGTACAAAGGCAAGTCAGTTCAAGTTAATGAAATTAGTGTTTTCCTAATATATACTGTCTTATATTCACTCTCTTTTCCGGAGCAGCAAATTAGTGTAAAGTCCAAAAGAAGAGGTACCAAAGTAGATTTAGTCCAGTTTAAGTTTCAGTGATGTGTAAAGTCCATTAATGAAAATATTTTAGAGTTTAAGATCCGTGAAAAGACCAAATTGCCTTTAATGAGACAAGGGCCTTGTTTGGCTAACACAAAAAATGTCTTTTTTCATTTAAATGATTTTAAATGAGACAAGGGCCTTGTTTGGCTAACACAAAATATGTCTTTTTTTGTGTTTTTCGATTTTGTTGCACTTTCATAGGGTACCCTAGGATTTTAGACACTTTCATAGGGTACCCTAAGGTTTTAGGCACTTTTATAGGGTTTTAGGGTTCATTTTCCTATTATAGGATTTTAGCGGTTTAGGCACTTTCATAGGGTACCCTAGGGTTTTAGGCACTTTCATATATAGGGTACCCTAAAATTTTAGGCACTTTCATAGGGTACCCTACGGTTTTAGGCACTTTTATAGGGTTTTAGGGTTTATTTTTCTATTATAGGGTTTTAGCGGTTTAGGCACTTTCATAGGGTACCTTAGGGTTTTAGGCACTTCATATATAGGGTACCCTAAGATTTTAGGCACTTTCATAGGGTACCCTAGGGTTTTAGGCACTTTCAACGCCGATCAACTTTGGTCAACGCCGGTCAACGCCGGTCAACGCCAGTCAACGCCGGTCAACGCCGGTCAATGCCGGTCAACGCCAGTCAACGCCGGTCAACGCCGGTCAACGCCGGTCAACTTTGGGGTGGCTATTTGTAAATCTTGGGCATAATGTCCTTTAGACTTTAAAGGAAAATATTTATGTCCTTATCATGGTAAAAACTATTATAGTATGTCCTCCTACCCAATTTACCCTTTCCGGAGAGGGTGAAATTAGTGGAAAGTACTGTTTAGGTAAGTAGTAGTATTATTGGTCTGTTGTTTATAAGGAATAAATGCTAGCAGGAAAGAAAAAGTAAAGTGTTGTACTATTAGCATGATGTAATTGGTAAACAGTAAAGTTGTATGTGTAATAAATGTGTGTAGTAGGCTTTGGCATGTAGTAGTATAATGAATATAATTGGTGGTGCATGATGATGTAGGCAGTAAACCAATTATATGTTTATATTGTTTGTAATTAGTGATGTATCTTCTCCTTACGCCTATAAAAGGAGGGTTCCTCCCGTTGTAAGAATCAAGTTAATACAAGCCAGTGTTCTCCAATAATATTTCATATATACTTCATATACCCAGTGTCTTGTGTTCTCGATCCTAACCTACTTTGTGTTTGTATCCACATCATGTCTAATAACCAAGACGAAGGGAGCATTTCCCATACTTCACGTCTCTTTCACCAAGACAAAAGGGCTCGACAAAGTCAAGAATGACAACTGGAAGTTTGGAAAGATGGAAATACCCCCACAGAAAATGAAAATTTTCTCGCACAAGAAAACAAAATAGAAAGCATATTTGCAAGCAAACATACGTAATTCTTCAAAAGTCCGAAGTAATTTGGAAAATCACATGAATAGTACGTGAATAGTGCCTCTTGCCCATCACCTAGGGTAGCAAAATGATGAAAATACCCCACAACCCCAAATCACATCCCCAATCAGAGAGCACCATTGGAAAAAACAAACCAAAATATTGAAACCCACCAAATTGGGTTGGGGGTGTGGATCTATCAATATTACTGAAGCTCTTTCTTTTTTTTCCACAAATGTTCTTTGTAAAATGTTCAAGATCAATGGTTTAGATAATTAATGTAGCTTCAAGATGAGCCCACAAAAGAGTAAGGTGAATTGATGTGTGTATGGAAACTGACACCGTCACAACAATGAGCTTTTCTTTCTTTTCTGTACTTCGGAAATTCTCAACAATGAATTTTCAATACCTTTCTTCGTCTTTTTTTTTTTGCCTTAGAAATACTCCTTCCATTCTATATTCTCGATCTTTCATTTGTATTCCAACATTCTAGGGCCTGCAGTTACTGCAGTCATTCAAATCAATGGTATTATGAAATCGAGCAAAGTCCACTTTGATCTCCTGTGGTTATCGCCATGTACGGATACCCCCTCACGGTTCAAAACTAAGTACATAACATACCTGTGGTTTTGAAAATGTGCGGATAGACCCCCTATCATCATGTTTTCCATCCATATTAACGAACACAACATTAAAAGACCGATATACCCTCATTATGTCCCTTGATTCTTTTTTTTTATAAATCTAATCACATCATCCCTTGTACCAAAATTAAATTCAAACCGTTGATATTGTAAATTTTGACGAGTACTACATCTATGCCAAAATTCAAGTCAATCAAAAAATGAAAAACCATGGTCGAATCGATTTTGTTATGAAATTAAAATTTCAAATTTGAATTTACTAAAAATTAAATCACTAAATTATTAATACCTGATCAAGATAATTTTTTACAGAGATACTCTATTCTTTATTTAATACATTATGAAAGACTCAGATTACATTCTAGATGCGTGCGAAATACACCTCCGTTAATATGGATGAAAAACATGACGGCAGAGAGTGTATCCGCACATTTTCAAAACCACTGATAGATTATGTGCTCAGTTTTGAACCATGAGGAAGGTATCCGCACATGGCAATAACCACAGGGGGTGAAAGTAGACTTTGCTCTGAAACATTTTGCCTCCCACCTTTTTCCCATGGCCTTGAGAAAGACAAATTTTGCTTTGAACTTTCAAAATGAACATTCCAGCAACAATATGCTCCCCACAAACAACATCCAAAAACAGATGTCAGAGAACAAAGCAAACTTTCGCCAGAGAAAAAGGACAAAGATGAGCAGAGAGATGAGTCAAGGGAATTACAAGACAAGGAGTGTATAGAATACAAAGAGTTGGAAATTCACATTTGCGCCGCACATTCTACTACACTACATATCTATTTGGTCATTGGACATGTCCAGTAACAACACGACTTCCCTCCGTCTGCTCATCCAAAACAGATCATAGAAGAAAGCCAACTTTCGTCGGAGAAAAAGAATAAAGATCAGAAAATTGCCCTCATTAGTCCAATGGCAATTTCAGAAACACATTCAAAAAGCATTGAATAACTGAGGGGAATTCATGACAATTTTTCAGAAGGCTCTACAAGCAAAAATATACAGAATACAAATAGTTAGAACCCACACTGTGCTGCACAATCTACTACACTAGCTCATTGTGCAATTCGCCCAATTGGGCTACACATCTCTGCTGCAAAAAGAACAATACAAACTAAACTTCCTTTCAATTGTTGTTACACCAAGAAATGCATAATAACTACGCATTCAAATGCTGTATAATTAAACGCGGTTGTGACCTCTTCATTTACAAGACTAGGTGCATGGAATTCGACAAAGTCCTTTAGCTCTGTCCCTAAAGAGGTTCAATTGACCCACTTTTAAGCCTTTCCATCCGGGCTTGAAGCCCAGATAGAGCCTTCTCATCCATAGGAAGGACCCCACTCTGTCCCGGATTATCCGGATTAGCACGGTCTGATGTGTGAAAATTGGAAAGAGAATGGGCTATATTGCCGTTGATATTCATTAATGGCCTGTTTCCGGAATCCGGATTCCCAGCAGCAGCAGCTAACTGGATGCTCTTCATTCTCTCTCTTATTGCATCTAGAGTCCCGCTTGTGACTCCTGCCACTACATTATTATTTCCAAAAGTGTTTCCATATGAAAAACAAATACAATAAATTATGTCGTGCTTTAGGTCGTGTTTGGATCATGGATTGGTGTATAAGTTTATGGACAGTAAAAGATAAGAAAAAAACTAGGCCCTGATTGTTTGTCCAGATAGTACATCACATTGGATTATAAATCCCAGAAGACCACGTATCCTAGGTTTGGTTGGGATTCCTGCGCCCTACGTACAAGATTTCACATTCGTCGAATAAAAAGTTCAGCAAAACATGAGATTTACGACACCATGAAATGAGGGAATAAACGGCCTTAGCTACGAGGATATGCTTATTTCTTAGGTTTCATTATCAATAGCTTTATCCTTGATAACTCCCTCCACCAATCCATGATTTAAACACAGCCTCAAATTCAAAAAAAAATGCACAAAATCCAGGTTACCTCCGGGTAGGAAACTATCATTCCTTTGCTCGCCCATATAATGCCTTAGCTCTGAGTTATCAGAAGTGGGTCCTCGCAACATAATGGAATTAACAGCTCTCTCATCTTCAGCATAAGATGGCGGTAAACTAAAATTTGAGGGTTCAACTTTAGTATTTTGAGATCTTGTATCGTTCAGTACATTTGCATTAACGGGTGATAAAGGTCCAAACTTTGGGGAAGAAAGGTTCATGGCAGCAGGGGGAGGGGTTGACAACGGTAAACTTGAGGGCGTCCTTCCAGCAGCTTCATTCTTCTCCATCTGCAATAAAGGTTGGAAAAAGGAAAAAAATTAAGTGCATGCTTAAGCCATCATAGTTGCAACTTGCAACCTTCTACTTTGTAAGGTGTAAAAGTAAACCTGAACTAAACCATCTCTAATGTATGTTCGGAATGCCTCGCTAGCATTTTGAAGCTGAGAAAATATATCAACCTATAGAAAAAGCAGAAACAAAAATAAGTCACCAACAAAACACAGATTTCTGTAGGTATATTTTGTGCTCTATTTAGGTTGCGTTCGAATCATGAGTCTGTGGAGGGATTTTAGAGGAGTGCTAGGGACAAAGAAAATTGGCAAAGAAAAGACCCTTAAAGTGTACATGAACGGCCCAGACTCACTGTGCAGTGCATCTGAGCCTTTCATATGCACTTTAAAGGTCTTTTCTTTGTCTATTTTTTTTGCACTTAGCATTTCTCAAGGAAAAAACAAATAGAATGAAGCTAAACTTCCTTGTTATTTTTTCCTTTCCCCATAAATTGCTCCAAAATCTACAATCCAAGCTCTGCCTTAAGGAAGGCCTTATTACCTGGGGATACAGCTGAGTGATACGGTATAATTCATACAAACCGATGGTGCAAGTTTGCTTATCACCTATTTTCTTGAAAATTGCTGCAAGCTCTTGCTGTAAAACATAAAACCCAAGGCTAGTATCAGGCATGGAATAGTATAGTCAAAAGATGGACCAGCTGAAACATATCTTTGAAAATTAAAAATTGATATGATGACATTATACCTTCAATTGTGCATCCGCAGAGGTAGTGGTTGGCGGTGGATTGTTAGCTGCTGAATCACGCCAATGAGTTTGGCCAACAGGCCCAGATGGAGTCAACATTCTTGCAGCAGCCAGAGTCTGGTAGGTTAGAAGACAAAAAAGGTGAGGAAAAACTATAATATGTTTGAAGGCCACATTTGATTGGCCAGACTACCAGTGAGGGAGAGAATATATGGACTAGAAGAGTAGTACCACCGGACTAACAATGAGGCCCTATTTTTTCCTTCACTACTAGTTCGGTATAATTACTTACCCTATAGCATTACACAAACTTCAATATTTGCCCAGTCAAACAACAGGCATTCAACAATTCACATCCCCAATATGTTGGGTATCATGTATTTTGTGGGATTGGTTATCCAACAGATATATGGACTAGAAGAGTAGTACCACCGGACTAACAATGAGGCCCTATTTTTTCCTTCACTACTAGTTCGGTATAATTACTTACCCTATAGCATTACACAAACTTCAATATTTGCCCAGTCAAACAACAGGCATTCAACAATTCACACCCCCAATATGTTGGATATCATGTATTTTGTGGGATTGGTTATCCAACAGATATGTGATCTCTCCACTAATTGTGGCATTCAGGGAATGACCTACAATTAGAATTATATTCCAATCCCAGTTCTAATCCGGCCAATCAAACAGGCGCGGAAAATAACATAAAAAAGAGAATGGAAAAGGACCCCATACCCAAATATAAACCAGAAAAAAGGTATCTATGCAAATGCTAACAATCACGGTACCTGAAGATTAAGGTCAATGTAGGCAAGAATAATAGGTTGAGGTTCCATGTCTATTGGCACCATGGAAAGATGACCTTTGATTGCAGTCCCACGAAGCTTAACAAGCTCATGCAGAACAGTTTTAACCATACGCAATGGTTTGTCATCAGCTCCAGCTCTTGTAGAATTTCACATAGAGGGCAGCCGCAAGGAAAGAAAATTCAATCAGTCCAGATTATCCATCCATTGTAATACAAGATCATTACCTACATGTATAATAATAAACTGATAACAAAAATGGGCCATTAGATACCTTCTTCTGATTTCTTCCATTCCCAGGTCTTCGAGGTATATGTGGATACTTTGAAGGATGCGGTCAAGGTCAACCTCATATATTGTACTTTGAAGAACCTGGAACACGCCAACGCCAAAGCAATGGTTAAGTGAAAATAAGCAATATCAATTGCAGAAATGAAGTCAGACTAGAAAACTAAACTGTACACATGTGTAGCAAGCCAGGGGTGCAAATTATATTCAAGCCATAGATGCTACAAATTATATCTTCTTTGATTCTTTTGGTTTTTTCTGCTAGCCTATTAAAGTGAGCAGTTTTTACATAGCTTAAGAGGATCGAAGCTAAAGAAGAAAAACAAAGGCAGTGGAGAAGAGAAACTGTATTGCCATGTCTGTTCAGACAAGCAGGAGGGAAAGATGGTTGTCAATTGGTTTTGAGTTGAATGCTTCAACAAAGTATCAGACTATCAGGGGTTTCGGAGAATTTGTTCCCCCTTGTTTGTGCCATAAGTGCACCGCTGTTTGTTGGGATCCATGTGTTATGGATCGTTTGTTTATTTCTCCATGTGTGAGTCGGGGGTCGCACGTGCTGTGTTGGAGTTTGTCCCACCTTGGTTAATTATCTCCTGCAAAACTAGTACATGAGCCTTGGGCGGCCTCTCTCCACTCATTGCCAATTGGTTGAGTAGGATGCTTTAACATCCAATTAACACCTTGCTCATTTACACATGTTCAGGGAAGATCGAAAATTAAAATGTTCCTTGCTTGTGTATTTATCTTCACTTCTGGATGGAATGCAACTGGATTTGGAGGGGAATCCTTGCCCTAATACCATCACTTCCCTACACCTTCCCAAATAAAAAAGTACACAACTCTCTCCATTACCTCACATCACCAAACGAAGCTTCTACTTTAATATACCTAGGAAAGAAATCATACACATTAACAGTTTATCTGGCTCGAAGAGCAACATTGTGCAAACCTTTGCTACATGGACTCCTCTCTAAATGAAGTACCTTTGTTGGATCGAAACTCGGATAAAGCTATGTGACATGTCAAAAATCTCTAATTTCAAATACACCAACAAGCATTTTTGGTAACTCGTGTTTGCTCTATAACAATTTATGAAACAAGAAACCATTATATTATGCAGTAAATGATAAGGACAAGATTGAATCCAAGATACTCCCTCCGTCCCAATTTGATTGCCCTTTTTGGGGAAGCAAATTTTTATGGGTAGAATGATGGAACAATTAATGGTTTTTGACTTTCTCAATTTGCCCTATTTAATGATTTGTTGACATGAATAAAGGGCAAAAGAGTAATGTTGCACAACTTTTTAGGTTAACTTTTCAAAGTGGACATTCTTTTTGGGACATCTAAAAAAGGAAAGGACTAGCAATTTGGGATGGATGGAGTACTACTTTACTTACTTTTCATTCATCTCGACCGGGTCACGTGTAAAATCCAATCCATTATCTTATATTGAAGAATATATCCAATTTGATGGGATCAGCTGAACCCATTTTCTAATACCTAGCAGCACTCCTGAGGACACTTTCTTAAACTATTTACGCTAGCAATAAAAAACATCAAGAAATGTATCAGTCATTCTGTTCACATGTCCTTACACATAGGAATAAGTAAAAAACCTGACACTTCGACACATACTTGTTATAGACACTAGTACTAAGTCTGCGGACCATCTACATAACTAAAGCTCCGCCATAAGAAACTATTAAAAAACTTAGATATAGATACTTAAATCAATATAATGACAGAAGGCCAAAAAAAATAAACAAGAAACTTACTTTCGTGAGTTTAATAAGACATTTAACAACCAAATCCGAGAACTTGGTATTTCTATCAGCCAAGGACTCTTTTGTCTCTGATGATGGCCACCTCGAGGGGTCCAAGGGGCGTAACAGATTAATCAAGACAACAAACGATGATGTCCGTTCGGCATTGTCCTGCATTGAACAAGTGTGATCAATCTAAGATTCAACAGACTGCTATGAACAGTATGCCACGAAGATGATTCACGAAGCAATATTTACCAGGATTTTTAGCATCAAAACATTCAATGCTTTGAGAAGTTGGCCACCATCATCCATACGGGGAACCCTTTCATCCAAAAGCCAAAGCAAAAGCTCAGTGACAAGACTATTAAGGGTACTCTCCTTCACAGCATCTGCTAGCCGTTTATTTTGGAATGTCTGCAACAAGTGCAAAACAGTACAGGAGTCATGAACTCTGACAAAATACAGCACCCATGACAACTCTTTAATCCAAAATTCTCTCCATCGTATCGGCAATCAATTTAGCTAAATAGCAGAATATGCATATATATGACGATAAATTACCTGCATTAATGTGTTCAGAACATATTTACAAGACCTTGAAGAGGCTCCTGCGATACTAAAGTCAAATGTCTTCGCAACCTGCAGCAGATATCATAGAGTATAATGTGATTTTGACTTTCAGAGATGTAACATAAAGAAGCCAACTGAGTTCATATCAAATAAGAAATGGGCATATAACAAGGAACGTTGAACAATTATCACCTTATTAGCCAGGCATGAAACAAGTCTGTCAGCATCTTTCACAATGTCATCCATCGCACTGTCTTCAGGATTGCTGGTCGCTTGAACCAGCACATTGCAGATAAATTTCATACCTTCAACAGACTGCAAAATAACCCAAAACATAAAAACTCAGGGTTGAGAGAAAACAAGAAACAAAACTTAAGAGTGAAAAGACATGCTTCGAAAGATTTGAACAAGCGCCACAATGAAACCCAAGTCAACCAAACAACTGCCAAAAAAATCAATATCTGATCAAAGGTACAGTCAATACATGATTGATAACATAAAGAATTGCTCATTGAGTTTTGTATAATGGTATGTTCAGACCAAAAAATACCATACTTAAAGGGATGGTAAAAGAAAATGGACTCCCCCACCACCACCACCACACACACACTAACAGTATAGGCAACAACGCCACCCTCTTAAGTTCCACATCTACCCAACAAAAGGAATAAGGAGTAAACATCAATGATGTGAAAACCAGAGCCCAGTAGAAACATCCAATAAAGCAACATAGATGTGAGGGGTGAACCAAACAACAGACCTGCTCAGGGGAGCCATCCTGAATGATATCAAGAGCTTCATTCCAGTCCATGGGGCCATCTGCCGTCGCAATTGCTCGGGGAATGGAACCCCTTTCCATGTGAAGCTCAGAATTATGGTCCCTACATAGATAAGACATACACGTTAGCATCCAAAATGCCAACAGATCAAGATGAATAAGCTGCGGAAACGACCAAAACAAAGAGCACATAAATTGAACAATCAAAATGCAGGAAACGTGCAGTACCTAGTAAAAATTGGTCCAGATACAGACCGTGAGACATCACCACTTTGTTCTGCTACCTCAGACCTAGAAATGGGGCAACAGACGTCAAAACTAAAATTGGTCATAAGTAAACAAGACATAACTTCGTAGATCAAAATCCAGAAAAGCAAAATCATTGTTTGAATGTAACTAACTTAAAGCCCATTAATTCAGTCTACAAAGCCCATTCGTATCTGTAGCATGCAAAGAAAGTAAGAAAGCAACAATAAGACAGAGAAACATACAGTAATGGGGTTAAAAGCAACCACATGTCACTTTTGAAACAAGGCAACAGAGATTCCTAGACTAATATTTGAAAGAGATTAGAGGAGCAAGAAGCAGTTCTCTTATGGGAAAAGAATAGAAACTAATTGGAAGAGGTTAAGATATAGACACCAAAAAACAAATAGCTAGATAAATAAATAAAACAGCTGATGAAAGGAGGAAAAAAGATCAAAAAGAGAGCCACGACAAGTAAAGAGTTCCCATCATAACTGGAAAGGGAAAATGACAGAACCAAAAAGAAAGTAAAAATCAAGAAATTGTTTTACTTTTATGCTTCTTTCTTTTTGTTGATAAGCGCAATGGTCTGCTTCTCACACACAATTAGCCTATTACCACAAGTAATGGTGCCTGAAAGTCAAAGATATTACTGCTAGCTCTATTCATAAAACCTCACACAACTCATGACACCAAATGGCGGGTTTTCTAAGCCACAATGTATACAACGGACATAGAAGAAAATGCATTACGCAAGAGCATACATAGCACATTGGCAGGAGTGGTACCATTGCCAAAACTCAAAAGCATCCTATTATTAAATTAAAAAAAAAAAAAAAGAAGAAGAAGAGAGAAGGTGCTCCACTTTTAGAAGTAGAAATAAAAAAATAGTTGGTTTTCTAAAGAGAAAATACGGTGATAGCATTGGGCCCAACATCTAATGAAACCTGAAATAACTAACTCACTATTGTGTAATTTGTTTTGATCCCAAGAAATGTTTTCTACAGGTTTCATATGTAGTGTTGAAACATATAATTGTCAAGATTATGAGCTTTTAAAATTTTTAATATCAGGAAATATACATGCTCTAGTTTTTCATCTCCCTCAGCTAGGTAATGTATCAAGTATATCAAATTAGCCAAACATTTCATGACCATCCTCTCCAATCTCGACACCTATTTTACAAATTTATTTTACAAATATTTTTTGAGGACTAAGATTTCCCAAAATTCAAAAACAGAAGAGATTAACCAAAGTGAGGCTTTTCCAAACATGTAATGGGGTGCATCTGTGTCTAAGTGAAGGGAGTCACACTTGTCCCATAAGTTTCTGATACTTGTCCGGTCTAACGAAAAGATAAATAATAAGTTTGGACAAGTGTTGGAAGAGTATCCATGTGCTAAATGTGTCTGACACAAAGACGTCAACTTCTTTTGTGCTTCTCATGTCTTAAAACAGGCATATCCATAATGCATAGCCAAAGAGTTTCCGTAGCAGAAATTTTCTTGTATTTCTCTATATCCCCTACATGAGGGAAACCAAAAATGCACTACAAACATTAAGTATCAAAGCACTATAAATAAGTCTAGACAAGCAAGCAGCAATCGATTAAGACATAATTGGGAAAATAGTAAACAAGGTGCTCAAAAGAAATGCAGAGAGACACACCCATTTTCCCTAACAGAACGCCTCAAAACAGCCCTTGCTTCTCCAGGCTTTCCCTCCTTTCTTTTGTCCATCTCTCGGGCCTGGCAAGGATACAATATGATGAATGAAAAAATAGAAACAGAACGAATACCGTTTGAACTTTCACGATTATAATATCATGAATGGACAAAATAGAAAAATGTACTGACCTTCCACTTAAATCTATCATCTAACATGCTCCTTTGAGCATCTGTCAGCTTCCCAACATATCTCCATATGTCATCACCTTTGAAAAAAGAATAAAACAACCCCCAGTAAGACTTGTCAATGGATTAACTTGTTCATAAGGGCCGGTCTTGCCAAAATTGGAACAAACTTTTTGTTCTTAATGAGGGAAACTATAAAGAAAGAAAAAAGGAAATACAAAATAATCCCTCGCAGCAAAATAGCCAAGTTTGATCAGAATTTAAAAGCTTCCAGTCCTATGTATCCAAGATAACCAAACACCAAATCAGTCAACTGGTTGAAAGCTATAGCTTACCAAGAATCTTATAACCAGTAGCCAAAGTATTTAAAGCAGCTTTCCGAATTTCACCATCTCGTTCGGCTGTTAAGCTTGCTACAACCTGCAAGGATTTCAACTGTCCACTAACCTGCATAAAAAAAATTATTTAAAACAAAGTACCTTTCAATAAAAACAAAATATCAGATAGCTTTCCATATTTACCTCGGCTCCATGGCTATCAATCAAGAATCCAACAAGATCGACACTCTCAATCCGGGTTCGGTTGTTTCTAGAACGTAAACCCTCCAAGACATAAGGGAAAGTTTTTGCTGCTGAATACGAATGAATAACTTGTTTTGCTAATTCTCGCATTTTTTCTCGTACTTTCTCAATGTTGTGTCCAGACTGTAGCAAAAGAAGAAACTAAAAGCTCAGAAAAATGCCAAACAGAATGACAACTAAAACACAGCAATAGGAACAGTACTTCATACTAGCACCAACAAGCAAAATTGGAAGCAAGTTAGCCCTGGGTAAAGTTACAAGTACCTTCTCAATCAAACAAGGAAGAAAAATGGCAGCTTCTGACTCGGTCAATGTGTACCCCTCAATCCGCAACATGTCAAAAAGTTCGGGAAGAAATTCGAGTACCTGATGAAATTTTTTTTTCAGGAAGCACAATAACCAAACTTAGTACCAAATGCATCACTAGAATAGACTATGAATGAGCATGTAAAACAAAAAAATCTAATCAATTCTATACCTTGAGTAGGCATGATGTGTTAGATTCACAGAACCGTAAAACAAACCACCTCAGAAGTATATCAAGAACTTCAATTATTTCCTTTCCAATTGATGGCAGTGCCTGGAAAGTCAGCATAAGTTTAAGTTACATGTGCCAATTGCATAATCAGATTTAAGAGTAAATCCAAGTACACCGAGTGGTAGCGGAAAAATCACCTTATGCAGCATCTCGATTCCATCAACCTGCTTCTTGAAGTCTGTGCCCAGAAGCCTTCGATGCAAATCCTCTCTGAAATACTTCATAAGATCATTCTGTGGAAAGCATACAATTGAAGAATAAGTCAACTTCAGATAGGACAAATGGCATAGAAGAACCTTCAATGCACACTCAAAAGCACATACCTCAAGATCCTGAATCTGTTCTAAACGTGGCTCTTCAAATTTAAACCTGCGGACAACCAATCTCTCCCTTTCCTCCTGCACAGAACTCAATCCAATGAGCCAGTGACAGCTGCGCTGAACAAATCACACTCAAATAGACTCGAAGGATGTATATTCATACCTTATTAGACTCTCTCACGTTCAGTAAAGCCTGAGACTGAACAGTTATATCTTGAATTGACATTATTGATTCAGCCCGCGAACCCTTTGTTGAAATACCTCTCTTCACGAACCATGACAAAGTATGTCAATATCTTTATTATTCTAGTGAAGGAAAAAAACTCAAAGAGGATAAAACCATACCGAAGAAACAGCCTTGCTTCCATGTTTTTGAATACGATCACCATGACCATTAGAGCTAGATTTTGCAACTTTTGAGCCACTTTTGGCTGCTTGCCCCATCGATATTGTTTCTGAGGGCACAAAATTAATCACCATGAAATAGGACTGCCAAACAGATAAAGACTTGTAAAAGTTTCAAAAAGCTACACTAAACTGTACCATGAAAAGCCCCATTGGGTCTTAGTCGTTCAAGAACAATAGCTAAGGCAGGTCCTTGTATATCTCTCAAATTCTTGGTCACCTGGACATATTTATTGACAATAAGAAAGCTTGAGTTCCGCCAAACTTTGACAAAAACCAAAGAATACACCAAAAAAATTAACTTCCACATACTAATTCATGCCCACAAACTCTCAAAACATCACCAAGGCATACTTCTGCAGCTTTACGAACATCTGCTGATTTATCCTGTATATAAATGCACAATTCCATAAAAGGGAAAACTAATTTACTAATTGTTTTCCAGGATATACTATCTGGTTGTTGTGAATACCGTCATAGCAGAAGCAGTTGGTTTTAGTAAATGCACGGCATCTGCAAAATCAGTTAATCCTGTAAGCTGCTTTGATACCCAATCAAAAAGATCCTTACGCCCTTCCGCACCAAGCTTAGCATCTGTTAAAGCAGTAGTGATGTACGGAACCTAAAAGGAACAGATCATTTATGTGAGAACCGGGATTAAAAAGCAGGAAATAGTCATAGATGATTTGAGACCAACCATTTTGTCAAGATGAACAGCAGCCAGCCAAGCATCTAAAGTAGCCAAAGTGCTTTCTCTCATATTCTTTTTGTTGTCACCAAGGCATTTCAAAACATCTGATAGAATACCCTGAAAGAAACCACTTCATAGTATAAAGTCCAATTTCAAATAGATGAATAAAAAGTTAGAAGGAGCTTTAGGTTCCGAGGACACAACCTTGCTAGACTTCTCAACTGCTGGTCCCATTGCAAATGCGACAGCACCAACAGTACAAAGAGTTTGCGTTACCAAATTTTTGTTGCTATCATATAGACGCCCTCTAAGAGCGCCAAATAACTCCACTGGAAGTCAAAATAAAAGTAATAATAATCAAAAGATTTGTGGCTGAAAAGCAAGACTTAAAAGAAGAAAACAAATGAGTTGTGAGTCTGGTAAAAACATGTCACTTCTCATGTACAAATATATGGTAATAATACCAGTTCCAGTAGGTTGGATCCGCTTATTGGCCTCTTCCAAGATTTTGTTGACAGCCTCAATAGATTCTAACCGAACCTGGAACAATAGAAAACATATTCAGAAGGATCATAATCAACAAGAGTAACACCTCACCATAAATGTAAACCCAAAAAGAAGAGTACATCAAAGCATTTATTCTTGTAAAAATCAGACCTTCCAATCAGGACTTTCCAAGCCCTTCAGCAAAGTAGGTGTGATCTTTCCACTAATATCTTCGCGGGGTAGGCTATCCAACCCGCCACCAGATAATGATGATGTTGATTCCGACATCTTTACAGTTTTCTTTGGAGCTACAGAACCCTGCAATACAATATGAGCGCAATGAAAAACAAAAAAGGTAACCAACAATAACAAAGAACTCTGAACCCTAACTTGATCAAACCTCGAATGGATTTTTTTCACACTCTGCTTCAACTGCACTAAGAAGAGCAGGCTTGACGTCTGAAAGAAACCCTTTGATATCTGCAACAAAAGGTATATCTTGTTAGATTTCCTATCACTAGCTCAAGATATCAGATGCTTTCACCAACCAGAAGACAAGTTACCTGGACCAATATACTTATGTAAAGCACCAATTAGTTTGATTGTGGCATTTCGAGTGGCAGCAGCACTGGATTGCAAACCCGTATCTTTGCAAAAATCAATCAAATCCTATCAAAACAAGCAACAATGACCCACTGTCACACATTGAACAAGAACACTTTTACTCGAGGCAATCCTCCAGCTGTCATCATTTGAAATGAGCCATTTGCCCTTTAAAGAAAACAAAAACAGAAAAGTGTGTTGACAATATGGTGTTACAACACTAGAGGCACCTTTAGTTTCAGATGCGATACACCGAAGTCTTCAACCGCAGAAACCATCCATAGAATACCCTCGCTAAGAACCTTGGGATTCTTATGCTCCTTCATGATTTTGTAAAGCTAAAACAAAGAAAATGAGAAAGGTAATAACTCAGGTCAATAGAAATGGAAACAATTCTCAGCAGGAAATTCTATTTAAGCATCTCTTCCATGCAGATCATTACTTCCAGCCTAAACACAAAGTACAAAAGGTGCAGCCAGACTTACTCGTTCAAAAACAAATCCTGGGCCTACACCTTCAGAAAAAATAGTAAGGCATTTCATAGCTTGAGTACGCGTCTTGATATCCGCAACACGTTCACTTATACCTATCAAAAAGGCATTTTAACCTTTAAAAAAAAACCAGCCAATGATTCGAACTGTCATGACACAACTGAGACTTAAGAATCAAATCCGATTTGGTAGAGGCGATGGGTCAAGCAAACTAGCCTCCCTAAACACGAAATGTCACATTCATCTACGCTTAATCAAGCCCACAGTACAAGTGATATCTAAAAACCTGAATACTCACCAACAAGGCAAAGAACTACACATTTTTTGGGAAACTTGGATGCAGTGGAACCTATATGAGTGATAACTTCAATAACCTGCTGCTGGACCTACAATTTTCAGCTCGTACAAATTGATAAGCTGGAAAACAATCATAAAGACCAGCCAGTTATATAGGCAAAAGAGTTAAATACCTGAACATTTTTCTCATTCCATCCAGGAACAGCACAAAGTAAACGTATTAAGATCTCCACTGACTGGTCGAGTTCCTGTGTTCCTACCACCTGCTCTTTAAATGAGGTAATTGCTGCGACAATGACGGGGGTTACTTAAAATTCAAGCATGAAGTGAAACACAAGGAAAGTATGAAAACTGGGCAAAACATAAAAGAAGAAGAAGAAGAAGAAGAAGAAGAAAGCCTGTACAACAAAATGACACATACAAATTACAACCGCTTTAGGATACAACAATTACTAGAAACATCGATTTAACCAGCTACAGAAACCAAATTTATTAACAGAAACACTGCAAAAACCCAAAAAATAAAAAAATAAAAATACTACTCAGACCATACACAACCACAAGTCCATCCCCATAATGTGAGAAAATTTTCAAATTCACCAAAAAATTGTGACATGGGACTTGATATTTAGCAGGCAATGTATGTTTCTCACTTCCCTAACAGGCAAATGACATTGATTATAACTTCAACAAATGGCACTTGACGGTCAATACACTTGCGTCCTTCCATGATCACCAGAGGTCCAGAAGAAATCGTAAAAATAGATGACTTTCATTGTTAACCATAGAGAGGGAATAACCTTCCAGCCGCTCTTTCCATACAGCACTCTTCAATTGTGAAATAGTGTCTGCATGTATAAGAGAACCTAATCTGCTTTCAATCTCTTCAAGACTCATATCAGCTGGCTGCAGATATTAAGCACACCAAGTAGGGTTAATTCGTCCTTAGGTTATGGTGAACAAACAAGGAAAATGACAAACATCGAACAGCTAAACAACATATCAGATTCTTACCTCAACATCTTCAGCTTCAACTAACTTGGATGTTTTTAACTGTCCAGCAGCATCCACTTTCTTACTCACACTGGCTTTTGCAGCCGCTCCTTTCTTACTAGCGGGCTGACAAATAATATATAAAATTGCACATTACAAGACAGAGAATCTCTCCAAACACAAAATGCATAGAACACACATGCTAAGAGTTGAAAAATAATAAAACGAAGAGGAAAATACTGACCGCCGATTGAACAGGCTTCTTTCCACTAAGCATACTTGCTGCCGACCTTCTGACAAATGATCCTTCTGAAGCCTGCATACAACGAAAATCGTATTGAAGTTTTCGTCTAACCGCAACAAAACTATACAGGTTGGAAGTGTAATTCCACAAGTTTTGAATTAGCATGGATTCATTACTCCAGATTCAATCAGTCATGCTCCTAATTCACAAAGCTCTATGAGAGTGGTTCTAAAAATCCTTTCACCAGCAAGAAAAATGGATTTGATAAAATCATCCATGACAAATATCGCTATTCCATCAGTCATAACTCAATGGAAAGACCAAGGAAGCATGAGGAAGTGACATGCATACGCGCCTACGCTAAGCAAAAATATACCATTAATTGTCTCTTATTGCCATGATTCATGAATACCAAGGTAGCCAATTCTATTCTACTTGGTTCAAGTTCATTACAACGGCATCTGCACACTTAGTAATATAAGCAGTAAAATTGAAGCCAATTTCAGGGTTATGCAACTCAACTACCTAATGAGAGAGCATTGGGGTGCATTGTTACCCCTAACTCCAGAGACTTGATGTATCCCAAGATCAACTATAGAGACCAGAAATTAACGGTCAAAGGGAACATATAGGTTCACTTGCTATAACATAAGATTTGAACTCCCTGAAATTTCAGTAGAATGTGAAGCGTATTGGCTTATTCTATAGCTTCTTATCAACCTGAAGGGCTTCTTCCTTGTTTTCTGAATCCATCCATCATCCACCACAACTCTTCCTTTTCTGTCTTTTGATAGGCAAGTTTAAGGAGATTCGAATTTGAGTCTCTTTCTCTCATGATTCGATACATCTAGAGATAAAGCCGATATGTATCTCTAGCGTATCTTACATTTGATTAAAGCTTACGGTATGCATACGCTATGATACATATCCTACAATTCAGTTTGTGTAGAGTCAAAACCTACGCGTATCCCTAAAAGTATCTTATGTTCATTAAATTACTATTGCAATATACACACAATCCATCTCAGGATATCCGATACTTTTCTTCATGGAAAATGCAGGACTGGTTCCCCCCCTTTTGGTGGGCCTAGTGAGAGAGAACAGTAATGGTCTGAACTGTCCCACCTGGTCTCAACTCCCACAAGCGGTCTTGATTTTTTGTTTTTCTTGTATGGAGATTATTACCACCCCCCCTCCCCCCCAAGTCACAGCCATAGTTGACCCACTGTCAACCGTCAGCCCAGCGACTTGGGTTGCTGAGACGTGTGCCTAACAGGATTCTCATGAAATTTCGCTTTTCTTTAATGACATGACAAAGGGAGAAGGCTTGAAATTGACCCAACTAGACTCACTTAACAAGAATAATAGCGCTTGCTCGCCAAAGCATGAACCAAACCAGGACATAGCATAAATGAGACTGCTGATCATTTCAAGCCCCTGAGATAGTCGGGCTTTGGGCTATTTGAGAGCCCTATCAAAGAGTCACCCATGTTGTTGCTACTCTGGTTTTCCGTTCTTTCTGCCTACCGAATGTCTCTTTACTTTAGTCCAAGCTAACAAGCGGGGACTCCAAGTAGACCTTGAATCGTTGGTTTGACTGACAGACTATGTGTTACCACTTCAGAGTCTTTGCCTTCTTCGCCCTCAAATGCCTTTACCCTATAGGCTGTGTTAAGCGAACATCATCCACAGCTACATTTGTAGTTTTGCCTGAAGCTGTTTGCAGCTCTTGTTTAGGTGTTATATAGCTGAAAGACATAAACTTTCCTATCATCAAAGTTCATTTTTATGTGTGTAATAGATTTGGTATTTATATTGGGCATCCATTGTATGACTAGTTTTTCATCTTACATTTGCTATTGTTACCAAACTTACATTTACTCTTGTAACACATCTTGCGATATGCCATACGTATCACGATGCAATACATAAAATGGAAAATCAATACATGGTTAATTCAAGGAAAAAGGGGCATGACCATCAAGAATAGACCCACCTCTGCAGCAGAACTGCTTCCACCTGAAGTTATAGCTGGCCATATCATGATTTATATCAGGACGTAGAGCAAGAAAGATCAAAGTCAATATAATTCTTCACAAGAAAACTTGCACAAATTTGAGCAATAAAATTATTCAAACCTGAGCTTGTACCAACTGGACCAGTTCCAGAACTCCCAATCATCTCTGAAAGCTTCTTTTTTCTAACATCATCAAGTTTCTCCAACGATTTTTCTAAAGGCCTCATGCCAACCAACTGAGAAAGAAAATGAAGAAACCAGAATTACTGTGGCAGTAGCAAGTCGTGGACTATTTCCATTACAGTTTTGGTCAAAAACATTTTACTAGGAAAACATGATAGTTCCTGGTTACATTATGACTGCAAGGAGTACCTTCGCTACTGCTGCCAAAGCAGAAAAGGCTGCATCCCTCACTTCTGGAGTCCCATCATTAAGGCACTACAAAGAATTGAACATAACATTGGACCAAACAACATCACCTTCTATACAAAAACCAAGCACACAAATTGCAAATGATACAAATCAATAAATTAGAGTGGTATAGTGTTGAAAGACGTAGGAAGAGCAGGACAGCTAGACAGAAACTTCATAATCTTTAGAGAAGCATGAGCATTGCATAAACCACTTGCAGATCTAACACATTCATTAAAAATTGTATTCATACAAGTAGAGAACTCAGGAAAATATAACTAGGTAACTGATGAAGGATTGCTGTAGCCAAAGATTCCTCCCGCTTAACAGATTCGAAAAAGAATTAACTCTTGACATAAAGAATTTTTTTTCAAAGGTATGGTACACATGAAAAAAAAATCTCTCGAGTAGTCGGGCAACTATCCACCTAAGCTTGAGAAAGTCTATGGCAATAAATGGCATGTACCAATTATGTGTGGCAAAACAGTAAGGACCAATTATGTATAGGTACTGTTTGTATGAAGTAATTGATGATGTAAGCAGCCTCCTTACGCCTTTAAAAGGAGACTTCTACCTAGTGTAATATCCAAGTTAGTTCAAGCTAGTAACCAAGTCAGTGTTTGCAATAATATATCCAGTGTCTTGTGTTCTCTATAATCCATTGTTGTGTTCTCTTTTGATCCTAACCTACTTTGTTGACAGGTAGCATGGAAGTGATAATAATTGCGCTAACACGGGGATGTTAGATAACACAAACAAACACTAGAAACTGAATATGTTACATGAAAAATGAAATTTGTCTGTTTGATAACTACAGTTTCAAAAAATTTTGAAGTCAGAAACAGCTCGCTAAATTTAGTAAATAATCTGCATCCACTTAGAATGCAACCACCACAGCCACTACCACTCCACCCCCACCCCACCACCTCCATCTTCATTGTTCCAAATACTACACCACCTCTACGCTACAATCATCACGGCCACCTCACCACCATCTCTATCACACCACTTTGCCCTGCTGCCGCCAGTACCGCAGCAACAAAACTACTGTTGCCAATGCCATCTCCCACAACCACCATTGTTGCTGCAACACCTCCACCATAGCTACAACCACCACAGAAACAAGGCCTGCATAACACCTTTGTTATGATCACCACCCCTTGCCCTTCACCATGTCTACGCTACACAACAAGACAACCAACCACCATTCCACTATCGAATCCACACTACCATCATTGCTCAACCACCAAGCAACCTGCACCACCACTCCACTTCCATCTTCCATCCTTTCACTTCTTTCAAATATCAGGCAGTTTTTTTTTTTTTTTAATTCGGCAATCAATCTTTAGTACATACCAATTACTTTTTAGATTAGAAAATTCAGCATTTTGTTTTCAATATGATCAAACAAAGCGTCACATCAAAAGTTCTCATATGTGTAAGTCTAGATAAATATTGCGGTATGGAAGTCACCAACCTCCATGCATATCGGAACATACTCCTTGTGAACTTTGAGAACAATGGCCTTGTTGCTAGTCTCAATACAAAGAGACACCCAGTTTAATGTCAATGAACGCACAAGAGGAACTTTATTTTTTGTTGCTGCCTTTACATCTGCAGTAAACTAGTAATTAGTATGACAATGGTGTTGTTCATAAATAGCAGCACCAAGTACATCCAATGAGCTAAATCCAGAGAGAACCAGCCTCTTGGGCAACAAATGATGAACCTATATTAGCCAAATCAAGGCACAGCAAAACCATTCAAGATAATAAAAAAAAACCATTAAAAGAAAACAGAAAGACATTCACTGAACATAGTAAGCATGAATCCAATTGCAAGAGGAAAAAGGTACAACTGGTGATACAGAAATACTTACCTATAAACTGGAGGAGATACAGTCGGCTCAGTGGAGTGAAATTTTGTGTTTTTCATTATGAATTGTCTTTCATATATTATAATCCTTTTAATCTCTATAATACATTTTGTACATTATTTCCCTCTTGTTATTTCAAGCATTACAACAATTCCACTCCACTGGCGAAATGAGATGTCTAATGCAAAAAATAACCACCACTTACTATTGAAACTCTATAATGCATAATATCAAAATTTCAAAAGTTGCTAAACTATGGGCTATATGCATTATACTTTAAAAATTATTTGAAATTTTGACGTTGTCTTGTTTTTTTCTCTCTGTTGATAGAAGTATAGAACCCACAACCCAATTTGAATTTGGAACCTCAGGAATAAAATTTGAAAAACTTCTATGGGGAAAAGATTGCTAAATATTGGCATTTTGTTATATGTGTTGAATTGCTCTTAGACTTGATCAACTGAGACAATTCAAAAAATAAGTTTTTTTTCATAATTTGTGTAAGTGGATTTCTTAATAAATATGCTAGCTTTTTAATTATTTGTATTGCAAAATTTTTTATTCAATCATTGCTTATTACAAGGGCAAGTTGAGTCAGGAGGACCATACTATGAGGGTTTTTGCTATGACAGAGACATAAATATTTTCCTCTAAAGGACATTCTGTCTAGGCTTTTTAAAAAAACCCTCCCAAGGTTGACCGGCGTTGACCAAGGTTGATTAACTTTGACCGGCATTGAAAGTGCCTAAAACCCTAGGGTACCCTATGAAAGTGCCGAAAACCTTAGGGTACCCTATATATGAAAGTGCAGAAAAACCTACCCTATGAAAGTGCCTAAACCGCTAAAACCCTATAATAGGAAAGTGCACCCTAAAACCCTATGAAAGTGCCTAAACCGTAGGGTATCCTATGAAAGGGCCTAAAAGCCTAAGGCACCCTAGGAGAGTGCAACAAGATCAAAAAACACAAAAAAAAGAAGACATATTTTGTGTTAGCCAAACAACCCTTGTCTCATTTAAGACAATTTAAATGAAAAAAGACATTTTTTGTGTTAGTCAAACAAAGCCCTCGTCTCATTAAAGGCAATTTTGTCTTTTCACACACTCTAGACTCTAAAATATTTTTATTAATGGACTCTAAACATCCCAGAAACTATAGCTGGACTAAAGCTCCTATGCGGTTGTTTCATTTGGACTTTAGACTAATATCCTATATTACAAATTACTTATTGGTGAAGTGCGTTTAAAAAAGTGCCCCCACTAACGCAAGTTCTGGGCTACACCACAACCTATAGCCGTCAAATACAACTCTTCCCCACTATTATAGAAGCATAATCCTATAGAACCACAAAATCCCTCTATCGCCATGCAATCAAGCTCTATGTTCTAGTACTAATGTCAAACAGGAATAGCATCAAGGATCCTAAACCACACAAGCAACAACAGGTCCAATACAATAGATTGGCAAAGAACCAGGAAAAATAGAACTGCACTGGTTCCAGCCCCTAGGATGTAACAATATAACAGGAAGACGTGCAAAAGAGAGGCGTGACTAGTATAAAAAAATTGCGCAATTCTTGGCTATGCTTGATGTGGTTTATTTCGAGAGAGCAGAATGGAAGAACGCCGTTGTTTAAACTCGAGAGTTTATACATTATCAAGATTGTTTTTAGTAGCAAAAGATACCTTTAAAAAATCTGACAATTAGTCCAAATACATAATATATAATGATGATGAAACTTGCCTTCGACAATGTCTGCAAGATTCAAGCACCCAGACTTGTACATTGCATGGAGAGTTTGACTAAGTGCGTCAGCCAAAGTGGGCTTTTTCTCTTTCAGTTTTTCCTGTGTAAGAGAAACTTGTTACACAAAATATATCAAATACTCAAAACATTAAAACAAAATGTTAAACATATGACTGCAAATAGAAACTCAACATTGGGACCATTTACATTATTAAAGGCAACTCTTTCTCATATAAGCCACATATCATTGATTAAAAAAAGAGACAGAGCTGGGAAGATTGCAGAGGAGTATGATGCCCACAAAGCAAAATGGATTTTACAAGTTTTGTCTGGTCATTTCTTGAAAGAAAATTTACATGTTTGCTCCCTGTTAACAAAGACTAGACCGTTAACTAGCACAAGGTGTAAGCTGAGGGAAAATAGCAGCTATGAAAGGAAAAATGCCTAAAGAAAAATAACTCAAAAAGACTAAGACAACACCAAAGACCGAATAATAAAAACAGGTGTGCATTTCAGTTTTCACACCTTACATAAAAAGT
Source organism: Rhododendron mucronatum var. ripense (assembly GCA_019656295.1). Lineage (NCBI taxonomy): Eukaryota > Viridiplantae > Streptophyta > Magnoliopsida > Ericales > Ericaceae > Rhododendron > Rhododendron mucronatum. The sequence goes on from BPLT01000173.1 coordinate 568,422, forward strand.
TGGGGACTTGCATACCCAAACAAATTTAATGACGTCTAACAATCAGGATGTGAACCATTAACAGGTAGAGGCACACATACAAATTGAGCTGAATTCTGTAACTATAGCTTGCCATAACATACTTACAAGTAAAATGGGTAATAAGAAGCGTGAATTTCCTGAGAAATGTGTTCTTAGGCCCCTGGCAAGATTCCCAATTGCCTGGATGGCTTCAACTGCAACAGCTATGTTGACATCTATAATAAGCTGCAATAAGGGGGGGAAAGTGAAACCAAGTTGGGAGGTACAAGAAAAAGTATGACTACGAAATCTAAACCACACAATCGATAGAAGCATATTAAAGATGCAAAACCCACAAACAAGCATAAACTGGAACCATGATGCACCAAAAGGCCTATTTAAATGTTGACTCGACTTTCCACAGCGAATGAATAAATCATTTGTCCATGCAAGTGCACTAAAGTTCCAAGAGTCAATTCACATGTGTAACTAATAGTAGTCAACTAATTGAAAAATTACCCACTAAGCATAGTTAGTGCTTCCAAAGCAGTTAACGAAGTACTTTAAGGCCTAGTTCCAGAACACCTTCTTAAAAAATAAGTACTTATTTCACATTTTCAAACTCAAAATAATGTAAATAAAGAATAATTTTTCGATTTTTTTTTTGCATCGTTCAAAAGATCTCAATTAGATCTTTCAAACAATATCCATATTGCATATTTTTAGATTTCAATAAGCCCATTATTTTTTAGCTTGAAATTGCCTTCTTAAAAAATAAGTACTTATTTGGCGTCCTAGAACACTTAATAAGAGTCACCAAATCCTATGAAAAATAACCCAGTCACCTTCTTAAGTGTCCGGCAGATTTCAGTGAAATCACCAGGAGCTATCCTTTTGGTTGACGCGAGCTTGGTTAGCTCAGCAACAGCCTCCTTCCGCTCTGACCACTTGGCAGCTTTCTGAAACACACAACAATGGTAAAATAATTCTAAGCAACAATGACATACAATTGCGTAACCTGATATCTACCGAAGAGGAGAATTGTACACAAGAACTGCGGCAACTAAGGAGCTAAATGTCAGTATATAACATGGGACAAAGAATGAGAATACTGACCACTCCCTCCCAAAATCCTGTCTTCTCCAATGGAGTCAATATATCAACAGGATCAACAAGTTCATACTCATCAATTTCCAGAGGAGCTGACAAACAACCCATATATCAGGTCCAGTCATAGGATGCCACAATTTTCACACACATTAATAACAAGAAGCATTGGAAGCCAAATCCAGTTTCCTTTAAGCTCAGTGAATAGACTTCTCCAACATCATTTGGGAGAACAAAACTGCAAAATGGCAATAGTTTCACAAAGTTGATCACATACCATCTGCAACAGATTCTTCAGAAGGGCCAGAGCCCACAACTTCAGGCACAGCTTCTTGCTCTGGTTCCTTGTCTTGCTCAGATCTGGGGGGAGGGGGCAGCAGTTACATAAGTATAAGCACCTAGGTTGTGGGACTACTAATACCAGATATCTAAAAGAACTGCTAATAGTTATCAGTGAAACAACTCGATTTTTGTTGTTAGTAGAAGATCTGTTAATACCCAATAAGTATTTTGTGTAGTATAGCTTTGAGTCGGTGACAGAACTAATACCAGATGTGTTTTCTATGTATTATAACATGGTATGACACAACAAATCAAGAACACTCAAATCAACTAGCAATTGTCCCGCATAGGTATTGAACCAAATAAAAGGAGGGTTTATACAAAGTTACATTGTCAGTGTTTTCAAAGTTACGCTGAGGTAGGTGAGGTGCAACAAAAGTGCCTTGCGTACCTTAGAATAACAATCTATGAGGCACGTCCAACTATTAAAGAGAACACGTTTCATGACTGCAAGAAATGCCTTAAGTTTCATAAGTCATTTCCTTTTCCATTAATCATCAGGAAACAAGAATAAACAATACTCACGAGGGGTATATGCAATGATCTAAATAACTAAACAGGCCATACAAGATAATAACAAATTGCAAAGACAGAAAAGAATTTTATAGAAAATTTGACCAAAGAGCTTCACGGAAAACAGCACAAGGTCAGATTCTAAGGCATAGAACTCTAACAAACAACAGCAAATTAGCCAGCAAAATGTCAAAACAATTCATGATCAGGAACTTTTCTGAGAAAAATGTCAACTTTCATAGACCTGGTACATGCAATGACTAGAAATGACTAGGAAGGTACCTTATTTTGCGGGATGGTCTAGCTGTTCCACTGACATTGACAAGCTCAGCATCCAACTCTTTTTTCTTTAGCAAAATAAAATAACATAACAGAAACCAAACAATGAGAAATAAAACATGTAGAGCACATAGTACAACTATGACAGCCAATAGCAGACAGTATTTGACATACCATTGTATCCCGCATTTTCTCAAACAAAATTGACTTCACTGGTTCTTTCCCAATCCAACGACAAAGCTCAAGAGTCAACCCTTTGGATGAAGCACGGACATTTTGGTCTTGGTGATCGAAGAGTTCAGGCAGCATCTTTAAAATTCTTTTAGGGGGTACTATCTTTGCCCCAAATTCACTAAGTATAAGCAACCAAAAAACACACACACACACACTTAATTCCCCAAAATTGCAATACACAAAAGAACATAAAAAAAATGAGCACACTTATGTTAAGGAAAAAACCTTAAAGCTTGAAACATGACATCTATTGCTGGAACAACTGCTTTAGCTACTTTGTTTTTAATAGCTTTCTCCATAGCATCCTGCAATCACATTAATCCTTGTGAAGATAAATGCAAGGCAAAATGATCCAAGCAAACACGGGCAAGACATAGTGCACAGAAGTAAACGGCTACAAAGGAATTAAAACAATAACAATACTAAAGCGGTTATGAAGGACTTAAAAGATTGAACGGACTCATAGAAGTGAAGATCCTTTAAACATGCATGCAGGGACGACCACCAGGTATTACGTATCAAAACAACGAAGTGTGTCCAATATAAATTCTCCTTCCCTCCAAGAATAAAACCAAGTAGCACATGCATTGCTCAAACTTGATTATCCATCACCAGCAGCGAACGGAGGACCCTTTTAAGCTTCCTTTTGCCATGCAACCAGCAAAATGATTATTAGTCTCCTTAGGAATATCAACAACCAGGCAGCAGAATTCGTTCAGAGAACAATTCATCCAACAAACTGATATATAGACATCAGAGGTGCGCATGAGATCAAAGGCTAACAAACAATCTGTCTCAAGGATAAAGTCTTGGCAACCCAAGCCCGACGCAAGCTCCAGCCCCTACCAAAATTAGCCTAAAATACCACTGTGATTGCATGCATCCAACCCACTCTTCTGATGAAAGCTATCAGATACCACCAGTGTCTCCAACTAGATCTTAGACCCCAATCCCTACACATCCAAGGTTCCCCCTTGAGAAGCCCCATCTGTAAAAACGTTCAAAGAATTTACCAAAAGACAGTGTTTTCCACCTCAGTATATCTGTCACATCCAATTGATTCATGAGTAATTCCCTTTCCATTGCCCTCCGCTTGACCATCTGCTAGTTCAAAATTTTGAGCCACACAACTCATCATCCCCATACCTTTACAATTTAGTCACTGCACCACTCCATCCTTCCCAAATCAGCTCTCAATTTGCAACTGCTCATATGCTTATTTCACTGGAAAGTTTCCATGGTATTTTAAAATTAGCCAATCATTAATTCTTAGCATCCTCAACAAACATTATCCGATGTTGTTCCACAATCTAAGGAGCAAGGATCCCAAGCTATCCCAACTCCCGATTCCACCCTTGATCACCAAGCCAATAATCGGACACCAGGCTATCCTTTGTAGGCACTTCAGCAGCAGCTATGTCCAACAAAAGGCAGTTTAGTAACCATTTATCAGTCCAAAACGTACCCCCCCCCCCCTCCTCCCATTACTCAGAAGCCAAGGTGTGTTCCTTGCTGCAGGACCCGTTCTCTTTAGCTACGCTTATACACATGTGAAACATATCTGAACGTGTTGTAGCCGACAAGCCCCTGCCACTCTGCAAGTACTTGCTATTTGGAGCCTGCACCACGAGGTAATCTTCCTCATTGAAGAGCCTCCAAACATAGCCACAGTAGTCTTGATTCCTCTTAACATTTAAACTACCATCATTGACAGCATCCCAAGCAACTGAACAAAGTTTTTTCTTCCCTTCATACCAACCCAAAGGCAGCCTATTTTGCAAATATCAACTTTCCTGATCTAAGGTACTTTACAAAGAACTAAGCTCCTTAAATACCAATACATGGGTTTGCAATCTTTTGCTTTCAAGAGAGTTTATAACTTGATTTTGCGTCACTTCTGACCTATGCCCATTGTTACTTGGGTTCACCTTCGATTGTAGTTGTTGGAAACTCCAACCAAACTACGTCAAGTGAACCATGAATACAAATTAAACCCACTTACCCTAGCAAAAGTTTTCATAAGGCAAAACAGTTAGTAAGCCCACACCTCCATGGTATGAATGTGTGATAAAAATATAAGAGGGCACTTAAAGGGAATTAAAAACATCATACAATTTTTTACCCGTAGCCATCTAAGTCGAATGCCCTACAACCTAATAAAGGCAGCAGCTGTACAAATAAATGTGACACAATCTAGTTGCCCCATGCCCCTAAATGCTACATGATACCTATAAGAAGCACGCCTCAATGCATTCAGGATAAAATATGGACATTCCTACATTTACGATTCAATAAGAAAGGAAGTGAATCAAGTTGGGGACAAACGTCATGAATGATATGAGCACACAGGGAATATTCCACAACTTGTTCATACCAGGAAAGCGTCCACTGCCTCCAGCTCTATCCACAGCATGAAAACCATCTGCGACTTCTCAACAGTTTTTGGTCTGCCCGTCAAGCATTTTGCTATGATTGCATCACATACTTCTTTCGCATATCTTAATTTCAGAATCCAAAATCCAAACAAAAATTCAGACCTAAATCCCAATACCACAGTATCCGAAACTAAATCACTGAAAATAACTACCAAAACATTGACTACCTTCCAACATCAGCATCGGCAGCTTTCAAGAATGAAATCAGCGCATCAAGAGCCTTTTCCTGCACCGGCGCATTCGAATCCGCAACAGTTTTTCTAAAGAAGGATCCTAGAGAACAAATCAAAAGCTGTTATGCAAGAACAAGACAATAGATCCACCCATAACAAAGAAAATGTAATAGCAATCATAAAACACAAGGAGTAATTAAATAGTGCACTATGCCCCAGGCTCTCCACCAACATACATTTATGTGGGTCCATGCTCTTACTTGAGCCCCACATGCGGTGGTAGGGCCAGGGCACCACGTGGCAGTGCCCCATGGGAACTGAATAATTTTTCAAAAACAAGACAAACACTACGAGGACGGAGGTTTGAAAATGTGCCTACATTCAATGGGAACAATCCACTACACACAACAAGGATTACATCACTCAACTCTCACTTTGAAGAAACTCACTGTAAAAGGCTCTCAACAATAACCACAAAGTGATCAGTGATTACCGTAAACACAATAAACAAAACAAGAGCAATTCACCATACCCAAGGTCAATAACACCACTCAACTCCACCACTACAAAACCCCCAGCACTACCGGCTGAAGCTGCCTCCGTAAAACAGTTACCCAAAGAAAACCTTGGAACAAAAGCAATTATTCACCTTACAAAAAATCTCCACCTCGCCACCATAAATAGCCTCTACAGTAACTCCGAAATCACAACGAACACAAGACACCTCACAACCTTCATCATGTAACCCTTCCGTAGGACCATTTACTCTCACTCTCAGTCCTCGCTCTGAACTCCCCCCTCAATCCTCGCCCTAGTGATAATAGTAGCTTTGTATATTTTTTAAAGACGCTTTTGCTTTCGCACCACCCTCCCACTGATAACTCAAGTGTCCAGGCCAGCTTTCGCGCACCTCGACGAATCCAAGGGGCCCAATCCCACCCCCAATTAAAGCCGGACCAAAACTCCGTATGAACTAGCCCCACAGGAGTTGATAGAACCTAAAAGGTTTCGAACGTGAGCCCTTATGAGGGAGCAAACCCCCGAGTCCAAGCCTTGACCACTTAGGCCAACCTGCTCTCCGCTCGCCCTCTCAATCCTCACTCTACTGAATTTTAGTATATTGTTCGTATGTTAATAGTTCAATATATTTTTTGCACAGCGCTCCCACACCTGCGTTATGTGACTTAACGCACAACATAAAACAATTCAAACAAATTGAGCGACACGAACACAAAAAACCCTATCCAAACAAACGGCATTGTCGTAAAAGCACCCAGATCAACGAAACGAAAATCGCAAAAAGGTAGAAGAGCACAGGAAACCAGATCCACTGAACGAAACCCTAACTCACCGAATTCACGGAGGCGGGGGTCCTTGGGATCGGAGATGGAATCGCAGAGGGCGGCAAGGTCGACGTTGGCGTCGTTCCTCACCTTCCAGTTCTTGTGCGTCAATCGATCCTCCCACGGCAGTTTCTTCGCCTCCTTCAACAATTTCTCGTCCTCCGTCGACATTGCGGTAACCTATCCGGGTAAATCTCTGTTCTGTACGAATGTCGGAGGATCTGATTGAAGGAGGCTGTAGAGAGAGAGGGGGTGGGGGATAGGTCGTGTATTTTTCTCTGCCGGCAAGGAGAGAGAGAGAGAGAGAGAGGGTGGAAGAGATCAAGGGTAGAGGCGGGGCAACGATAACTTTTATCTCACTCTTCAAAAAAAGAGAGAGGAAATGTAGAGAGAAGGTTGTACGTTGGGAGTATATACCGAAAACCACGGGTGCGTTTTAACGGGCCGTTCAGTACCGTTTATATTTTTGAATTTTTTGTTAGTTTCGTATAGTCGGCTCATTTATCTTAAAAATTCAATGCTGTACTTGATTTGGTTTTTTGAAATTTTTTTTGAGAAATAGTAGGAGTAATAAGTGAAAAGAGATAAAGAGAGAAATATTAAAGTAAGAGGAATTTAGGAGAAATCTTTTGAAAAATTCTTTTTGAAAAGTAAAGAGAACAAAGCAGAATTCATTTGGTTTTAAAAGTAGAATAGTAATTTCGATCGCGATCATTTACGAGTTTTGAATTTTAGATTTTAATCATTATCATATTTTTTTCTATTTTTTATTTTTATTTTTTTATCTTTCTCAAATCATTACCCTTCTATTTTTAATCATTACTCTATTTCTATATACACTCATTACCTATAAATCTAAATCCAAAATCCCAAAATGAACGGTATCATTTTTTTTCCTATTCAAATTTTTTCGCATTTGTTAGTTTTGCGTCAATTTTTTGTGACTTATTGATTTGTCTCGGCAATAGAAATCGAAAAAGTAAAAAAAATTTATCAAAACTCATAATTTTTTTTAAAAAGACAAGAATAAGTATAAAAAAAACTGTCTTATTGACTTATTTTTGTCTTTATTTAAAAAATTATGAGTTTTGATCTTATTTTTTTACTTTTTCGATTCCTCTCGATTAGACGAATCGATAAGTTACAAAAATTTAACGCAAAACAAATAAATGCAAAAAAATTTTGAATAAAGACAAAAAATAAGTCACTTGACTTATTAATCCAAACCTACTCCAAGTGAGGAATCTCTAAGTGAGGAATTGTACTGTATATTTTGTCCACCCTGCTTCTTCTTCTTTTTTTGGAATCCTGCTAAAGTTTTTTATTCGTGTTGGATAAAGTCATAAAGATATTTTAAAATATTCATTATTATGGAAAGTATTTTTGTCTTGTTTTTATCTTTGATGAGTTTTAAATTTCAGTAGGTAGTTTTAACATTTTAGACAATGTAAACTCTAAGAATAATTCAAACTATTGAAGCTATCAATGCGATTGATCCTCGTATGCATAAAGAGTAATGATTTTCAAAAAAATTATACCTGCATTCTTTTTTTTATTCACTTCAATTTACAATAGATTCTTTTTATTAGCCCCTCCACTTTCTTGCACTAATGAAAATTAGGACCGTTTATTTACCAAAAGAAAAAAATTAGGCTTGTTTGGGCTAAGTATGCTAATTAGCTTATTTTTTTTGTATTTATTAAAAAAATTGCATTTTTTTGGATTCGAATCAAACTTTTATGAATTATTGATTCGTCTCAACAAAAGGAATTGAAAAAATAAAAAATTATAATCCAAACTCAATTTCTTTTTTAGTATGTAGAAAATCTGGCTCTTGGCTGATTTCTATTTTTTTTTTAAAAAAATTAAGTTTGAACCAAAATAATTTTTTACTTTTTTCATTCCTCTCATTAAGAAGAACCAAAAATCCACAAAAATTTGACACGAAACTGGCAAATGCAAAAAAAAAAAAAAAAATTTTGAATTCAGATAAAATTGGCTTATTTAGCCAAAACACCCCTTAATATTGATAAATTCACTTGAATGAAAACAAAAAAGAAAAATGTGCATATAGTAAAATCGTGGAATCACGAATCTGAAGGCGCGTGGTGGTATTTTGGATGCCATGTGGTTGAGCGATGTGCAGTTCGGGGGGACACTGTGTGGGTCCATGCTGGAGCGGAGGGTGGAAAGCACCTGTTACTAAACAAACACCAGAACTCCAGGGGGTGTTTCAAAAATAGTAGCTGCACGGTTGTTCTGATAAATAAGCCAAACTGACTTATTTTTTATTCTTATTCAAATTTTTTTTGTATTACTTAGCTTATTGTCAATTTTTTTGGGAATTATTGCATTCTCATGACGAGAGGAATCTAAAAAGTAAATTTTTTTGACCGAAATCCATTTTTTTTAATAAAGACGAAACAATTGGCTTATTGGCTTATTTTTGTTTTTTTTGGGGTTTGTTTGGCTCATTTTTGGCGGGAAAGCCAATGGCTTATTTAGAAGAACAAGGCTATAATATAGAGAGGATTCTAAGACTCCGTCCCGGAAAGAAAAATAAGTACTAATTTTCTAAAAAGGCAATTTTAAGTTTAAAATTTATGTGTTTATACAAATTATTTTTCATTTACATTATTTTTGAGTTTGAAAATGTAAAATAAGTACTTATTTTTTAAGAAGGTGTTCTGGAACGGAGCCTAAGTATTGATTGATTTTGATTTAAAAAAAACAAAAAGTCTGTCCACACAGACAAAATATGTACAGATTGTGCACATATTTTGTTGTGGGGCTTGTCACGGGTTCCACTCAAACAATTCGAGGCGTTCATTAAATGTAAACATTTTTTGAGGGCATTCGCAAAAAATCAACTTAATTCAATACCTACAAGTGATCGATCCAATCATCAAACTTTTCATTCAAGATAATGAAACGTTAGATGATTGAATCGAGCACTTATAAATGTCGAATTGAGCTGATTTTTCACAAGGACCCTCGAAAAAATATTTTATATTTAATGAACGGTTCGAATCATTTAAGTGGAGGCCGTGGTGGGAGGCTGTGCATGTTTTGTCTGTGTGAGGCAGTGCTCTTGAAAAATTGCGGTTAGTGAGGGTGGAGGAATCAGATGCATGCATACCCAGCAAACTTCGTCATAGGAATGGGAACAGTTTATGGTATAGGACTGCAAATGCCTCATGGTTAATATATTTTTCAAGGACAAACAAATTGAAATTGATCAAAACTTTATGCAAAAACAAAAAAAAAATATGAAAATTGATGATTTAATCATGTATTTTGACAACTTTTTTAGAAAGATAGTTTACATAGAATATATTTATATTTTAAAAAATCAAAATTTTTGGAAAAGAAATACGATGCAACTTGATCAAATTTTGGTCACATCAATGATCTAGAAAATAGTTCCGACAAATGTTCGTCATATTCTTGTATTAATTTTTTCTTCAGATAGTATGTTAATTTCAAGGAAAAGAAAGTCTATGTCTATTTGAGAATAGTGTTTTCAAAACGCTTTTTAAGAAAATAATTGTAACACAAACAGTTTGTATGCACTTTGAACTAATTCATATGGTTCTTCCATAGCTTACACATAGAATGGGGTGGCCATAAGAGAATCAGAGATGTTAGCAAAAACTAGACGGAGCCAAGAGTCCGTCCACCTTAATGGTGGGGAACATGTATACTAAAAAATAAAAAGATAAATATATTCTGGATTTTAAAAGAAAATACTCCCTCCGTCATCCAATATTCTGTTTTTGGTTATTCTTTAATAAATGTCCATTTGAAAAAATTAATAGATAAAAGTTAGTAAATTTTCCATTTTGCCCCTTTGAGTAGATTTCTTTTGAAAAGTTGGTGGGAAAAAGTGTAATGGTCACATTTCCATAACTTTTGAAAAGTTGGTGGAAAAAAATGTAATGATGACGTTTTCATAAAAGTTAACTAGCGGCAAACTCGTCCTATGCATGGGCACGGAATTTTCCGTCCTTGAGGACAACCTTGAAATTAGTGATATGTAGTGTGGCATGATTGTTAAAAAGTATTCAATACAAAATTATTTTTGAAGAATTACCACCAATTGTAGGATTGCTTCATGTGAATTGTAGGAGGGTGGCCCTCAAACTTTGAACTTATTCGTCTACTCGTGAAAGGCAATTCTCTAGGGTTGGATCATTACGGTCCAAATTTCGTGCTGATAACAGTCTTCTTCTCGCTGCCAATCGGGTCAACTTGAATTGGAGATGTCTTCGATATCTACTTTCATAATCATTCCCAATACCTAAAAAAAAATACGTGCCAAAAATATTAATCTTATTATAGCGTATTAGAAAATAGAGTAAATTACAGTAAACCCCCCTCAACTAACCCAAATTTTCACTTAACCCTCTCTGACTACAAACTCCAACAGTGTGCACCCTCTAACTATCCAGAATTAACACTTAACCCCCTTTTGTTAGGTCTTCGTAGAAAAAATGCACCGACGGCCGTCTCCGGCCACCGGGCGGCCGATCCGAGCCGTCCAAAAATTTTAAAAAAATAAACCGAGTGGGCTAACGCGGGAATCAACGGCATCCGACGTGCGTAGGTGCTCGATCCAAACATCCCAAGAATTTAAATGGGGTGTTTAGATCGAGCACTTACGCACATCGGATGCCATTGATTCCCGCAAAAGCCCACTCGGTTTTTTTTTAAAAAATTTTTGGACGGCTCGGATCGGCCGCCCGGTGGCCGGAGACGGCCGTCGGTGCATTTTTCCTACGGAGACCTAACAAAAGGGGGTTAAGTGTCAATTCTGGATAGTTAGAGGGTGCACACTGTTGGGTTTTGTAGTCGGAGGGGGTTAAGTGAAAATTTGGGTTAGTTGAGGGGGGGTTTACTGTAATTTACTCTAGAAAATACTAATATCGGTATAACTGGTTCTATTTGCGTGTTGGGAAACACCACCATCCAAACTTTCAAAGGGAAAAACCATTGCCCATAAACGTTGGGCTTGTGTTTCTATTTTCTAAAGGTGGTTTCACAATGTCGATTCACTGTGATTTGAATTTCGTGAACTGAACTATCTTGGACCTTTATTTGACGTTGAGCTGTCGCTCCATTCTGAACCACATACATCATGAGCATAAAATGATAGCCCCGTTTGATAACCATACTAGGCCTTGGGGTTGGACTACCAATTCCTTAGGTTTAACAATAACTTGGTTGGTAACCAAAAAGAGGTGTGGACTATTAGTCTCATGGACATGTGAATCCCCTCATTAGGGCCCCGTTTGATAACAGATTGGAGGTTGGGATTAGATTGCTAAGGTGATGGTATTAATAATACTGTGTTTGGTTTTCAAAATTGGTCCGGATTGTTAGTCTCATGGGATGAACAATCTAGCCTATAGGAAGTATTAGCAATACCCATTTGGGACTTGGTATTCGTAGTCCCCTTCTCATTACCAATCTCTTCTCATTATCAATTTATTCTATCAATCCAATCCCATCATCTAATCTCATTTCAAACAAACATGATATTAATAATTTCATCATCTAATCTCATCCCAAACAAACATACTCATTATCAATCTCTTCTCATTAACCATCCCATCTCATTACCAATCTCAATCCTAATCTCATCTTCTTACGAATTTCATCCATCTATCACTGTTAACAAACGGGGCCTAGGGGGTATTACCAATACCTTGGGGGACTTGGTATTGACAATCCAATCCTCTCTTTACCAATGCACAAATACAAAAATAGCTTTAACTAATCACATCTCCTTACCAATTCTATCCCATGTGAAAGGCAAAAACAGAAATGTATACTATCAATCCAATCCTATCCCATGTGAAACAAATATGATATTAATAATCTCATCATCTAATCACATCTCAAACAAACATACTCATCACCAATCCCATCTCCTTACCAGTCCCTTCTCATTACCAATCGTAATACTAATCTCATTTCCTTATGAATCTCAACCATCTATTACTGTTATCAAACAGGGCCTATGATAGAGTCTACAGTTATGAGTAATGTTTTACGGATTATACTACAAATTGCAACTTAATTTAGAGACATTGCTAACCTTTTTTTCTTGTACCAATAATGGAGTGGAATACATTTTTTCTTTCTTTTAAGGTCAAGTGATATGGCTGTCGTAGAGAGCAAATGAATATGGTTGCTGTGAAGATTTTTTTTACCCGTGTAGAGCGGAAGTTTAAAATGATATGTTTAACTTTTGAAGAGAAAAAAATTTAACTTTTGAAGAGGGAAGAGATTGTAAGCCAATATATGGTATCAGTAAGTGGTCAGGTAAAATTTTCCTTTTACGTTTCATTAATTGAAGAAGCTTAAAATTTTCGTTTTTATATTTATTTGGTGAAACTTAAAAAATTAAGACAGAAGAACTTTTATTGAGAAAAAAGCCACGTAGGAGAGAGAGAGTGAATGAGAATGCTCCATTTTATTTTTGGACATAACATTTGCTTATTATAGATAGACTATTGCATACCCGTGCCTAAAGGTACGGCTCGAAATCGGTATTTTTGATAAATTGTCCAGTTTTGTCTCCCTAACCTCTTGAAAGCCAATGCCCCATTCGCAAAATTCTAATTACAAAAAAGAAATAGCTCAATTATATCCACCGATTAACTTGAATCCACACATAAACAAACTAATAATTGCAGTGCATGTGCTTGAAGGCACTTATAGCTAGCCATTTGAGTTCACAGTTTATTGACCATACTACCAACTATTAATCACAACTGGCAAAACCCAACTATTATCACAAAAAATACTTTATAGGCTTAAAAATAAATCAAGCTTCAGAATGTAAAAATACAAAACCAGTAATTAATCTTAATGATAATATAACAACATCTAGCTTTTCTTCATCAAGTTTAGTAAAATCAAGAGGAAAAGGCAAACCATAACCAGCCCTTCAATTGGGAAAAAAAATGTAATCTTACTTATACTGGATCATTGATAATAAAGTTTTAGACTTTCTAAGTTTCAAGCTCCAACTAACTCGGTATCTATCACTGGTTAGCCCATGCAACCTATAAAAAAAAGGGATGACACTTCAGTGCTCATCTAGCAACAAAATTTAATGTCATACTAAACACAGTGGTAAGATTCTAAAAAATATCATTGTACTCATGTTTGTTTCCATTAAGTAAACATTGAAACTAGAAAGAGATTAAAATAAGATAAAAACATTACAGAAGACGCAATTCATGTATCCTCAATTGAATTATATAGTTAGGTTAATGAGACATTATAAGGTCTGCTAGAAAAAGTTTGTTGTCATTTTCATTAAGAAAAGAAACTTGAGATAGAGAATTTACCAAGTTCGCAAAGATCACAAAGAAGTTAAAATTAGATTTCGTCGCAAAAAGTCTTTTTCATTTTATTTTATCAGAAAAAGTCTTTTTTCTTGAAATTGAAAAAAAAAACACTTTTATAACATGGAAATTTTCAAAAAAATCATGCTTTAAAAAAACTGTATGCACTAATGATTGGGTCCATGGGTTCGCGACTTGCCCCAATCAATTACCAATTCCACCATAGATTTTTTACGCTAAAAACTGTATACAACTCACGACCAAAAAAAAAAAAAAAAACTCAAATGATAATGTAGATGGAGCAAATATTTAATACACTCACCACATATGATTTTGTTCCCTGTTTTTCTTTGATAATTGGAAAAAAAATAGTTTATCCACTGTATGCAAACCCCTTTTTCTTTCTTCTCATTTTGTGCTTAAACTCTTTCAAAAATCTAGCAAAACATGATAGTAGAGATTAGGGGTTTAGAAAATTAGGGTTTAGAGGTTACTTTGTCAATAGCAAATTGGAGGGGGCGAGAGCTGTCGAAGCTAGAAGATCTTTGCAAGGTGAGTGAATTTTGAAAACGCATGTATAGAATCTCATTATTTAGGGAATTGATCTTACCCCTTGGATTAACTCTGTGAGCCTTAGAAGTGAAATCTTCATCACATTGGGTTTGATTTCGCACTTAAAGTAAAATTGAATCACAGCCCTACATTATGCCACGGAATAAAAATAGAAGGTATGACAAACTTGGCCAATAAAAGGAATGAATAGCCGAAGATTTGTACCATCATTTATTCGGAAACAAAGAAATCACAATTTTAGTTTCCTTTCCAAATATATGCTAGCTTTACTACGCGTGAATATCGGCAGTGCGGAAGGGTCTAAAATATATAGGAATTCAAAAGAAAATTAAATTCTACCCTTTTTTTTATGACATTTATATAAAAAAATTATATGCACTATCAACAGTAAAATCTAAAAAAACTAGTGTAAATATATAAAAAAAAAACGTAAAATTCAATTTCCATTTAAAAAAAATATAGATAGAAGAAGGAGTAGCCGAGTAGGTTCTACAGGCTGAAACAAAGCCTGAAGCTTCCCCATTCCCAACCGCTCCAAACAACACAAATCTCAACTCTGAAAACCCTCCAACCAAAATGTCCACCGCCACACCGCCACGACCCCCACCTCTCCAACTCCTCCTCTTCACTCTCTCTCTCCTCACCACCCCACAGCCATCGCACTCTCTCTCCTACACCCAGCTCCAGACCCTCCACTCCCTCGCCCTTTCCCTCACTACCCGCGTCGCCAACCTCCGCGCCTCCCGCGGCGACCTCGCCGGCTCGGACCGGGCCCGGCTCATCGTCCGAAATCTCGAGTCGGGCATGGGCATGGGCCTGGGGTTCTGGGCCGCCTCATGGTCCCTGGGCTGGGACTACGTCAGGAACTACGCGTGGAGGGATGCGGCGTCGTTTGACCTGCTCGGAGTCGTGTCGGACGCGAACGAGTTGCTGAGCTCACTCAACGAGTTGAGTCAGATGGAATCGGAAGCCCAGAGGGTGGATTGGGTTATGCGAAATTACCGAAGCGCCCTTAGGGTCTCTAAGTCCCTCTTTCATAGACTCCTCAAGGTTTTTAGCCATTCGGTAAGATTTTTGAAGTTGTTTTAACACTTTGTTTTTGCAATAAATGGCGTATTTTGTAACCGAACAACATTTTGTTGTTGTTGTTGGGTTGATATGATTGGATCTTAAACTTATTAGGGGAAAGGAAATTCGAGAGTGTAAAAAGGGTTGACCAAGTTGTCTTGGTCTTAGGCCTTTTGCTCCCTTCTAAGCTCTCAGGCTCAATTCTCCTTGTACACACCTTTGGGCCAGAGCATAGAATTTGCAAATGGAAGGTCTAAGGTTCGAATCGTGGACCTATGCCGAAATTCCATAACTCACTCCCCTTAGGTTATCCCCAGGGCTTAGGCTAGGTAATTACCCGGTACATGTGGGACAGGGGGACTGCATGTAGATGAGGGATTAGTCGAGGCAAAATGTTTCGGACACCCTCGATGAGCAAAAGAAAAATGAATTTCTTCTTATTTTCCTTAAGAGCATGTGTATAGATGTGTCTATGTCAATATGGCAGTATCAAAGTGAGATTGTGCTATCAGCTATTTGTTCACATTCATGTATTAATTTATTTTGCTCCCATTCATGTATTAATTCTGCTTCAAGGATGTTCCCAAATTTTATTGATTTTTCCATTATCATCGCAAGATGTTTATACTGAAAATCATATTTGTGGGTACATCGTGAAGAGGTATCCCGTTCTTTGTTAAGCAGTTCCCATATGCCTTGACTAACAATCTCAGGAGCTAGGGCCGGCCCAATGTATTTGGAGGGCAAAATCATGGAGTGGGGCCTTACTTATTTTTACAATTTAAAACAATAATAAAATTTAAAACAATAATAAAAATATCTATTTATATAATTATTTTGGTCCATATTGTGGTTCTAGTGGTTTAAGTTGTTCCTTTTATTTTGTTTGACATAGGTTCAACCCATGGTAGCTCCAGTTGTGTATATTTGAATTAATTTTGGGATATAAACACACTTCAAAAGAAAAAAAGCACTGCCAAGGCTCGAACACGGGCGATGCCTTTGTCTTGGAACGAACTTACCGCTGAACCACTAAATGTACTTATGAACCATACGAACTAATAATATATATACTAACTTCAGAATGGGGCCCTAGGCCTAGGCCCATCAGGCCTTGCCCTTGGGCCGGGCCTCTCAAGAGCTAGAGGTGATCATTTGCATTTTGGCTTTACCAGATATTTTCGCGAACTAGAGATGATCTAACCCACTAAAAAACTTGTCAATTTTTTCAGTCCTTTACTTTCATTTATACAGAGCTTTGTTATGTCTCACTCACTCACTCTTTTTATTTTGATTTGGAATGGGCAATGTGGCAGGGGCCTTTGAGGGAAGTGGTGGAGACACTGCAGAGAGAGGTGGTGGAGGGTGACTTGCTAAGGGATTGCCTTGAGTTAGGGAGCAATGACTTAAAGGGTTTGATTCAAGTCTTCAAAGATATTGCTCTACAGTACTCCTCTACTTCTGGTAGAAGTGATCTATGATTGAGATTGAGAAGGTTCTACTACTTACCTCTCCATCTCATCAATGTTCTAAAAGTCGCTAAGCACTAGTCAGGCGGTCGGCCACCTTCAAGCGATTAAGCGGTGCATATTAATTAGTAATCGGCGAGTAATTGTTAGTCGGACCTAATCGGGCAACCTAATCGTGTAGGTCCTGCCAGCGATTAATCGCCAATTAATTCCTTGTTTTAGAACACTGCATCTCATAGTTTCTGGTAGTGGTTTAGTCATACTTGTAGTATGTAGCCGTATAAATGTATAGCAAGATTATTAATTTGATACTATTCTTGAAAGGGATTTCTCAAGATTTCAGCACATGGTTTCTTTCTTTGGATTTGGAAAACAAGAATTTGTTACTTGATGCCTCTTAATGTCTATCAAGATGGAAATTTATGTGTCGTTCACACGATTCCTTGTCGGCGAGCGATGTTGAGGGCTAGGTTTTGGCACATGATGGCCGACCGACAAGGCCTATGGAGGAGAGGGAGGAGGGTTACACTGTGGTACGTTTAAAGATAGGGGGAGAGGATTGGGAGTGGAATTGGTGAGTCGGGAGCGAGATTGGAGAGATTGGGAGCGGGGAAGAATGAGATCTCCAGTGGCGGTCACAAGTTGCGTCGCGTGAACGACACTTAAGAGAATCACGGGTTTTTTTTTTTTATGGGAATCGGAGATGGCATAAGGCGGTAGAATCCAGGCATTATCAACGATCTTTGTGACATTCCTATCATTTTGGTTATTGACTTCTGTGTGTGAATGTGTGTGTGTGAGAGAGATAGGGGATGGGAGAAACCGACAGTTTTGGAGGTTTTAGAGGTTGATGGTTTTGGAGGCTTTGACAGCGGAAAATTGGGCTAAGGTCCAAAGAAGAGGCCCAACCCAATTAGGCATTTATCCCAACCTAAATTTCTGTAAGGTAAGGAGGACATTAAGGCATTCTTTTTACAGTCTAATGTCCACGAATAGACAAAAATGCCCCAACTCTGTTGGCTCTTTCGCGTGCAGTGCGCCTCTCCCTCTCTGATGCAAAAATTGTACTTGGCCGCACATGTAGACAGGTTGTTACAGCCACGTGAACCTGGGCCCCATTCTAAAAAGATCCCGAAATTGTTACAGCCGTGCTTCAATTGTTTCTGTCCTGTCCTCTGTTTCAAAGTTGACCAGATTTAAACACCAAACCCACTCCAGAAAACTCATATTACTGGGATTTGATTCATGGTATATGAATTAAAATATTGGGTTTGGAAAACCTTCCACCTGTTAAACATTCTGTGATTTTGGGTTCTTTTTTGGCTTCTCAAGCTTCACAAGTTTATTATGTCAAAGATCCAAGAGATAAAGAATGACTCCTTGCGGTTAGAACAAAAGCTAGGGATGTGTTGGATGTCATGTTGGTAATGGTAAAAGGGAAGAATATGATGTCGCCATGTCGGCACGCATTGTGATAATGAGCCTTATCACTTATGAGGTGACAAGCCTTATCACTTATGAGGTGATAGTTGAAGACGTCCATGTTCACGGAAATGAATGACAAACCAATTGGTCTAGAAGTGATGCAAGCGGAACTACCATAACTGAACCACTTACATTTGAAGGCCAATTGATTGAAAACTCCGACTTCGACTACGATGTCTTGTTGTTTCGAAGAACTCTACTTTAGGCAATTTGGTTCACAGGTTATGACTACATTTCATTTATATTTTTTCTATGTGTTCATTATATTTTGTTTATGCTTTTTTTTGGAGTTGTGCTTCTTCTTTCAAGTCAATTGTTTGATAGGTTCAAGACGGTGTTAGTGGCGCTCATGATCAAGTTTATCCCCAAACTCCCCAAGGATCATCTTTTGTAAGTCATGAAATAGAATATTGTGGTTTGGGTATTGATTTTCCCTTTGACATGTAATGGTGCAGACAGTTAGTGTTGCTCGATTGTCTTTGATAATTCCGATTTCGGGCTTCAAAGAAATCCGAGATCTTGTTGTCTTCTTGATACTTGAATCCGCAATTGTGTTAACCTATAAATTTGTTGTGTTGATTTTACATATAAAAAAAAATAATTCCAACTTTAGGTTGTGATTATCCGGATATTGGAATTTAGGGAGTAAACACCTTCATTCTTGACATACTGAAAACATTGATGAACTAGCCCTCTGTCTTTTTTGTCAATAAAAGTAAAGATGTGATTTTGTACTCTTACGCATAGTGCCTACCCATACACATAGTGCTTCACGGCCTCCACTATCACAAGAATCTTCACAGCCCTCACATCCAGTTAGAGCCTTGTGGTATGGGTGTTCACTTTCCATTTGGCATTTAATGACCTGCTAGTTGCTATTGTTTCTTATTCACTTCTAGTTTGTTGGTCCTGCTTTTTGGTTCTTGTTGGTTTTGGTATGGTTCAGTCATATGCTGGTCCTACTCTTGCTATTGCTATTGTGGTCTGCTGTTGGGTCATATTCTGGTTTCATCTGGTTTGCTGGGCTGTTGTTGACGTGTATCTTGGATGAGTTACTCGTAACTTTTTTTTGCTGCTATTGGTTTCTGTTTCTGTCCCTGAGGCTGCATCGATTTTTTGCTAGTTTGGGCCAAAATCAGTTTGCTTTTCCTTTGCTTGCACCCTGCATTAAAAGGGGTATGTATTTTTGATTTCCTGTTTTTATGCCTTGTGTCTTCAACTTTATGTGACAACTTCCTTGTGTGTCTCTCAATTTGAGTAAATAAAATTTGATCCAAGAAATTTTTTCCTTTGGATCAAAGTCCGTTTGACACATTGAAATGTTAGAAATTTTTTAATGCACTCGCTAATGACATTAGTATCCAAGAGCATAAAGTAGCAACATTGACATCACCACCCTTGTGACACAACATAAATGCAAAAAGACTGGCTGCAGGAATGACGATGTTGTATTCACCAATATTTGCTCCTCAATCACTTGTACCCAATAGCTTCTACTTTTATTCACCAAAGCTATCACCTGGTTAATTGTTACCCACACAGCCATGTTTCCTTCTAATTATTTTTTAAGTTTCCTCCATTTTTGGCATGTTTGTCTTCTTATGAGGAATTTTAAGTGTACATTGAGTACTTGAAGTCCACAATATGTTAAAGGTTGAAAATTAGTATATTTATCATCTTTCTTTGTCATTTTTATTGCAGATAATAAGACTATGTAGAAGCATTGAGTGCTAGATATGTTCATTCTATATGAAAAAAAGTATCTTGATGCCATCGATTGTCTTCCTAACAGCTCGTTTGGATTGAAGAATTTCAGGAGAAAAGAAAAGAAGCTGAAGGAGAGGGGACTCTCTCTCGCATTTGGATGATCAAAATGGTGAGAAACGGGGGGGGGGGGGGGGGGGGGGGGGGGGGGGGGGGTGGGTGGGGGAGATTGAGCGGGTGTGGGGGGAAGAGGTGGGGGTTGGTTTGTGTTGTGAGAATCAGGAACCCCTTAAAACCCCCATTTCGTTTCTCACCAATATTGGCGAGATTTTGTGAGAAAGAGAGCTTCTTCCGATCTTACCCCTATGCGCCGCTCCCCTCGTTGCCGCTACACCCACCACTTCTCATGTCCTCAGCCTCCATGACTACTGCAACCCAATTGCTCAAATCGCCGATGCAACTCACGGGGACGGTACCAACTGAAAAATACTGGCGATGCAACTCACAGGAACACCAACTGAAAAATACCAGAGAGAGAGAGAGAGAGAGAGAGAGAGAGGTACAAACTGAAAAATACCATTGAGATACAGAGAGGATCTAGGGCTGTGAGGTTTTTTTTTTTTTTTTTTTTTAAGCTTGTTAAGTTTTCAAATAAGCTTTAATAATGATTGTTCGGCTTGTTCCACTTGTTTATCACCGTAACGTTAAGAATATTGGTTGTTTTTATTTTTGAATGGAAAAAATATTGTCATTGAGGTTGAAAAATACTAGTGTACACCACCACCTTGGATTTTCAAATTCAAGAAGTGGGAATTCTTATTTTGACTAGAAAGGTGTCTCCTAAATTAAAGGCTTGATTAAGGCTACGTTTGATTAAGGTTCCGTTTGATTCAGTGTAAAATGTTTTACAATGTAAAATATTTTTTCAGAAAACAAACTTCAAACTTTTATTTTTCGATGTTTGATTGACACTTGAAAAATATTTTTAGAAATTAACAAAATAGTGTAGAGAGAGAATGATGTTTAAACAGTGGAGAGATCTGAAAATATTGGAATTGAATGTGGCTTGGGATTGACTGATCGAGGGAATTGAGGAATAAGAATTGCAGTAGAAGACAACGAGTTCATTTCGGAAAATAACTTACGGAAGATTAAAGTGTAAGTTATTTTCATTAAATTAATGAAAAATGTTTTACATGTAAAATATTTTCTCATCTTTTACACAACCAAACATTGAAAAATAGGTAAAACTTTTTACGCCCAAACAAACGGAGCCTAAATATGAAACATATGTTTTGGACTAGTAGTAATAAGTGTGTTAAATGGATAGACCAAATGCAACGTATCTTAAATTCTTACTTTGCCAAGATAGAATGACGCTACCAGCCTACCAATATGGGTTCCTTGTCAACATTTTCCAGTCCTATCTTTACTTAGTTTCCCCTTTTGACTTGTCTGGGATATGGTTTTAAGATATATACCAGTCTAGCTATTGCGTGTGCAAATCATGAAAATGCTATGGAGAATTTTGAAAATTGAAATATGAACCAGCTTTGTAACTGCGTTCCACATTAAGAAGGTGCTCTCTCAAATGTCTCTTAGAGAGCAAGTAGATGACGAGGAAATTATTGAAGAAGGTAAATAACTTTTAAGTTTTCAATCTAATTTTGTACTTGATTTTAAGATATGTCGCGGTTTAATTTAGTCGTTTAATTAATTTTATGATATTTTGTCGTTTAATTTATCTTTTTACTTAATTTTATTATATTTGAGTAGTTTCACATGGAAATTAAAATGGTGGAAGACTATGCTAGTTTTTTTTACTAGCTATCCAATATCAATGGACTAAAGTTTTGCAAAGGCTCAGACCCAACGTCAAAATGAGCCATATTTTAGTGGCTTAGTTTAAAAATTGGCGTCTTCTAATTTGTAAAAAGAAACCTTGTGGTGGTCCATAGTTGACAACCTGATCAAGACATAATAGTTGATTTTGTAGATCCTAGTGGCGAAGAGATAAAGTGTGAAAAATTTGATCAATATCTGAAAATGGCCTAACCGAATGTCAAATATGGCAACTAAATTTTAGTTATTGTTTTAGGAATTGGGAGATGGTGTTGAACAGTGTGCGCAGTACTGTGTTGCGCACCTCATTGCACAACACCATGTGTTGCGCACATCATTGCACAACACCAATCCGAAATCCTTGTTTTAGCTATGCTTAGGAGCACCCAAAAAGTAGGTGGGTGGCTTTGAAAGTTTTTTCACGCTCTATTAAATTTGGACAGAGGGAGTGTGCTGCGCAGCTCCGTGCTGCGCAGCGTGTTGCGCGGCCTTTGGCGCCTCCTTGCCGGCATCGGTTCGACGATCGGAGACGTCCACTGCGTAGAGCTCGTCGAATACTACAAATGTACCAAAAATCAATCCGATCAAATATCGTTAAGTACTTCATCGGAATACATATAACTTGAAAAAAAATGAATCCTAATGGATACGAAATATTGGATCAAAACCACTGAATCCATTCTTTTTGAATTATATGTGTTTCGATGAGACACTTAACGATACTTGATCGGGTTGATTTTTGGTACACTTGTAGTATTCGACGAGCTCTACGCAGCGGACGTCTCCGATCGTTGAACCAATGCCGGCAAGGTGGCGCCGGAGGCCGCGCAGCACGCTGCGCAGCACACCCCCGGGTCCATTAAATTTACTCCAACATCTCTACCCACCTACTTTTGGTGCTTTTTTTTTACTAATTTTTTGTTTCGCTTTTCGTTCTAATTTTT
Organism: Rhododendron mucronatum var. ripense; assembly: GCA_019656295.1. Lineage (NCBI taxonomy): Eukaryota > Viridiplantae > Streptophyta > Magnoliopsida > Ericales > Ericaceae > Rhododendron > Rhododendron mucronatum. Next base: position 591,291 of record BPLT01000173.1, read on the forward strand.
GGAAGTAATTAGAGAGAAATTATATAAACAAAAAATTGGACCGAAGCTGAAAAACTCACATAATACGACACTAAGGACAAAATTTGAGTTTGAATAATAATTTTTAAATTTTCCGATTCTTCTCATCGATACGAACCAATAATCTAAAAAAATTACTTGAAACTAACAAATCCAAATTTCTTTTAATAAAGAGACAAAAAAAAAAAAAAATAGCCAAGTGGCTTATTTAGCCAAAACACTACAGAAGATTGTTCAGTGCGTATAGGGCGAGGACATGTGGTGCCCCAATTCTCTCTTCACCACATGTTTGGATGGGCGCCACGTTATTTATTTGTAACGGGGACCACACAAATGTCACTGCGTTTTCTTGCCCCTCGGGCATTGAATTACTATTGACTCTATCAAGTGACTATATTTCTGTACGGAGATTATGGGGTAGGCATGTAAACTTGGGTCTCAGTTTGGGTCGGCCAGGAGTTTTAAGGATGAGAACTTAATAATCCAAAGGGGAAATTATAGTTTGCCCCCTTTAACTATCACCCCGCCACACTTTGCCCCCTCCAACTACTCAATCCAACACTTAACCCCCTTCAACTATTATTTCGTTGCCATCCAAGCCATTCCGTTAGCTGTCTGTTAGGGTTCAGGATGGAAAAAATTTCTAGGCCATTATTTATTAAACCCAAAGACCAAATTACCCTCTTCTTCCTTTTCAAGCATACACATTGAAATTTCCAGACTTTTTTGATTCTCTCTCTCTCTCTCCCCCTTGATTGTCCAGGAATCTAATCAGAATAGCAAACCCACATAATTCTCAATATCAACTAAAGAAAACTACAAAGAAAATGAAAACTACGCACAAAGAAATCCAAACATGCGTAAAATTAAGTCTCACAATTCGTAAGATTTTAATTTTTTTTTTAAAAAAGCATAAACCAAAGATAACACTGTTGGAATTTTTTTTTTTTTGAATCATTTAATCCCACTCACAAACGGAAGCATAATCGAAAAAATTAAACACACAAAAAACAAGACATTAAGAGAACCAAGGAACATCCACGGGAGATCAAAACAATCCCAAATGTTGTGAATAAACTGCTACAAATTAGGACCAAAGACTGCACTTAAAGGCTTTCCCTTTTCACTGAGAACACACTGCACACACGGTGTCCTCTTCTCTACTGAGAGCACCAACCCACAACGCACCACCTCTTCTCTGTTTCGTAGCACTCACACACAAGCACTAGTCTTTTGGGCCAAAAAAAATTGGACCTATTTTTATGAGAAAAAACCCAATAAATACTCCTACTACAGTCAAACAATACTAATAACTCACTTTACAACGTTCAATAGTTCAAACGAATTGCCGAGGAAAAAAAATTAGTTCCAACGAATCTTACCTCCAAGATCAGATGCCTTTGACCACAGTAAATGATGGTCAACTTCTGTAAAGACCCGGTATTTTTAATCAATAATTATTATTATCAAAACAAGAATATTATTTTTCTCATTAGTTCATTGAATGCGCAAAAGTATTTATGTCGTCACACAAATTTTATTTCCATAATCAATTGTGTGCGTGTGTATCCGGCAAGTAATATTCCTAGTGTGTGCATGTGTTGCACCGGATCATTTTTCCAACCCAAACCCATTCTTCTCTCTCTTTTTTCCAATTCATGCTCTCGGCTGAAAAAAATAAATAAATAAAGAAGACAACTAATTACTCATCCTCCTCTCAATTCTCGACAACTCACCCTATAACTCTAACCTATTCTGACCCTCTTGTCATTCAACTTCTTCAATTCTCCTCCAGGTAAAACTTCATTCTTATTTCTTTCTTTTTTCTTCTTTGAACACACACACACACTTTGATCGAGAGAGAGAGGAGGCTGCCGGCCACTTCTCTGGTCACCACCGCCGGCCACCATCTTCATCCATCATCCCACATTTCAAACACCCATTAACCACCACCAAACCAGTCACAAAACCAGCTCCATTTCAGTCCAGAAATCAGCTCCGAAGCAATCCCGTACCCACCTCGGATCGGCTCCGAAACAACCCGGAAAATCTGCTCCCAAAGCCAAGGAAAACGTATTAGTGTTATGGTTGGGGAAATCGTATAGGAGTATCATGTACAACCTACCTGTATTGAGTATGGGTATTTACGTAACTTCACTCAAAACGTTAACAGAGTTAAAGGGGTGGCAGGCAAATAATAGTTAAAGGGGGTTAAGTGTTGGATTGAGTAGTTGGAGGGGGCAAAGTGTGGCCGGGTTATAGTTAAAGGGGGCAAACTATAATTTCCCCTAATCCAAATCATTTAGGTCATGTTTGGTAACCATTTTATTTTCTATTTCTTGTTTTCATCTCCAGAATTTCTAAAAATTAACCTTTGAAGTTTGTTTGGTGCACTACTTTCACTTACCAATTTTGGTATTTACTTTCACTATTTTTAAAATTTCTAGAAGTTGAAAAACCAAGCTTTCACCTTTTGCAAAAGTAAAAATCGGCTGCCATTTTTCTTTCGCTACAGTGCCAAGAGCGGGATCTGGCTCCTCTCCAATCTATAGAAAATTGGAGGATCTTCCAATTTCAATTCAATGGTCAGGATTATCCTAATATCTTTAGCCCAAATCTCACATGGTATTCTACAGACACTCAATTACTCCCCAAATATTCCTCAATTATCACATTCTAGGCACCAATTTATCAAATTTCAAACATTAGTAAAATTTCATATCGTAACTTTAATAGTAGGTGCAGGTTCAAAAAAGAATCAGATTCACAAGGTCAATCAAAGAACTCCTTTTGCATTTTTTCTGTAAAAAACTATCAGATTCACAAGGTTAATCAAAGAATTCCGTTCAAAATAAATTAATGAATCTTTTGTAACAACTTCGAAGATTAAAGAATTTTTTTCACCGTTCAAAAAAAAATGGGGAGGGAAGACGCTTATGTAATTAGGAAATATTTGGGGAGTAATTGGATACCTGTAGAGTACCATATGAGCTTTGGGGCTTGAATTACTATGATAATCTTGACCATTGGATTGGAATTGGAGGATCCTCCAATTCCCTATGAATTGGAGAGGAGCCGGACTCCAAGAGCGGACCCACGCGAGACGCAGTCTTGGGAGGAACTTTTTTTTTCCGGGTCTCAAACCCAGGCCATTGAAAAGGTTCTCTCTCTCTCTCTCTCTCTCTCTCTAGATAGATTGAATCTAGTTGAAAGAAATCTACAAAGTTGTGGTTCTCACTCTCGATCTGATTCTCTCACCCTCGATCTGATTGACGAACTCCATACAAGGCTTGGACTCTCTCTCTCTCTCTCTCTCTCTCTCTTGTAGACACCTCAATCTGGATCTCCCAATTGATTTTACTTCGTTTTTTCGATTTTTTGTTTTCCCAATGATGAATCAGATCAAAATAGTCTTGAGAAAGAAAGGGATTTGAGCTTTGAGTGTTTAGAACCCCTTTTGAACCAGTAAACCCTGAACCATAAACCCTCGCCGAAGGTTTCTTTTGTGTGCATCGATTTGGAACATGTGCACGCCGGTCAACTTGCTAGATGTGGGTCAAAGGTCAAGCTTTGACCATTGACTAGTGTGGAGGTTGGTTTGACACACGCGCGCCGGTCGGAGACTAACGCGTGCCGGTCAACACCTATCCCTATCACCTTTTTGCCAGCCGGATTTTGCCATCATCAGGAGTCTATTACACCATAGAACCCTGATTTCGTCGCTGGAACAATGTTCTTGCAGGTTTGAGGGTGCCTCCCCACTCAATCTCTCCCATCACCTTTTGTTGGCTGGTTATTCCACCATTGCCACCTTCCTTTCCTCCTATAAATACCCCAATTGATCTTCCATTCAAAGGGTTAACAATTTTCAAACAAAAATCATCACAATCAAACCTTATTTCTCCCAAACTTAAAGCATACTTCCTACCATCATCCAAATAACCACTTCAACTCTATTTTTCAACCATTAATCACCAATTTCAAATCCATTTTCAAACCTCAAGCAAATGTATAAACACTTACTATTTTCCTGTTTTGATCCCTGAGGGGGGCTGGCAGGGCCAAAACTGGTAATCTATACTAGTCCTGGTCCTAAAACTGGAGAACCGTGTGGCCATTCACACCTGTACGCGCTGGTCTCCTGTACTCGCGCAGACTTGCGTGGGGATAGGGGTGTTAGTATTTTATGTTTTAAGTAGTATATAGAATGCTTTGATGCATGTTAAAAACTGTTTACTATTTTACATGTTAAAATTGCTAGTAGTATTTCAATATGTGTTTCTGTTTTCTTTGGAATACCCCTGGGTGACTTCTGAACGTGTCTCAGAGCCTAGGAATGCAGCACCAATTACTGAAAGTCCAGTCAGAATAGGCGCGCGCTAGTCCTAAATCTGCGCGCGTGGTTGATAATTGACCCCCAGTGGTTGGCTTTGTATGGGTAACTTGGTCTTTGACCACTCTTTTGTTCTCCACACTGTTTATGAGATGTATTTTAATTATTTTTGTTCTGTTCGTAATTATATATTCCCTTGTACATATAAACTGCTTGGTTTGGTTCTTGTCACGACCTCGATTTTGGACATAAATAAATAATACAATTCATTACAAGAGCCTCGCGTATCATACGTATTACCCAAAAGAGTTCCCCACCTGTTTAATTTACACACAAATCCCCATGTTTAAAGAAATACAAACTTGGCACCACGGCCCAAATCAACTTAATTACAAGTACGTATCTGTTTAGAATATTACAAACTTTAGTCAAAAGGTAATTCAAGAACAAGTTAGTTACAAAGCTATCTTTGGCCAAAAGTATGTCTATTACAAAGATGAATAAGTAACTAAATAAAACTAGCTTCCAAAAGAATAATCTTCATGCATGTCCAAGCACACCATTGCATGTAGTCTATTGCCAACATTCGAATCTGAAAAGAAGGATTTTGTTGAGCTACACTAGCCCAGTAGGAAAATCTTTACCAATCTTATATATAAATATGATGACAAGTGCAAACAAGAGAGGATAATGAAATACAGCTCGGTAGACGATAATCAATCAATTTGTAAATGAGCTCTTATCGAAATTGAACGCATAAACTATATGACAATAACCTCTCAGATAATCCCAACTCGACTCGCTAACCCAAAAACTCCACCATCGGTATTTCCACCACTTGCGTTACCGTTTAACACCATAAGGATTACCGTGTTACCACCACTTGTGTCACGGTGATCCCTAACGACTCGGGTTACCATATTACCACCACTTGCGTTACAAAACCCTCTAAGTCTCCATATTACCACCATTTGCGTTACGGGACTTCCTAAATCAACTTCCGACCCAAATATCAACTATTTTCTTACTCGATATGCAAACTAGGATGTTCTCACAACCACCTTCATGCAAGGATCGTCATACGTTATGTCATTAATACCATCACTATGCCACGAACACTCCCAAGTAATCAGTCAATCAATAAGTTACATTTTAACACAGTTTTAATCAAATGAATTCCTATTCACTTCTTACTAGCGGAGGGCCAACGGACCAAGGATAACTTCAATGAATTGAGGGAAGTCAATTGGACATGCTTGGAGTAGGTTTGGAGGTGTCCAAAAAGGTTTAGAAGTAATCGGGAGTCAAAATGGTCGATCGGAGCAACATGAGCAAAACTGCCCAGAAAGCCATGGAGTATCGATACCAAAATAACCGTATCGATACTCCGGAGTTTGGAATATTGATACTCAAATAACCGTATAGATACGGAAACATTACGACAGATTTCTGAAGCTACTGGAATGCAGATCCTTTCAGGGTATCGATACGCACACAATTGTATCAGTCGGGGACGTTACGAACGACGACTTTGTGCAGAAAACTCAAAAGCAAATACAACAAAACACCCAACGATTCAAGGTACGGTTTCTACACTTAATCAACGTATAAACACATAAAAGAGGTAAAGAAATCCCTACCTCGAGTCAAGGAGCAAAACCCAAGCGATTCGTACGAGGCCTAGCCCCGAACTCTTTGAAATCAACCGAAATACTCCCCTTCGAGCTTGACCCATGAAATTTTGAGCTCAATAATGAGATTAAAGGGCTTGAGGGAGGTTGATTCTTGAAGTTTTGGAGGAGTTTTTGAGTGAGAAGGCAAGAGAGAGAGAGAGGCTGAATGAGAGAGAGAAAAGGGGAGATGAAATAATCTCCTACTCCTCAAACACTCATATATATACTCTTATATCTTTAAATCACACACTCACTCCCCCAATCTTCTATTCTATCACTTTAGTCCTCAATTCAAGTAATCACCAATTAACCATACTTATTGAACTAGTCATTTAATAAATATTTCAAGCATTAAAAATTATTCAGGTCTCTACAGTTCTGGATGAGCACTGGTCTTTCTAGAGCCCAGAAAACGACAACACAAGTGCGTTGGTTTGAGTATGGTGTGCGCAGGTCTGCTTGCACGCACGTAGATTAATGCATGCAAGTTGGTCCCTGTTCTCGCCAACTTTCAAATAGTGTACTGTTTTGGCTTTTTGAGCAGTGCTTGGATTTTATCCCATGTTTTATTTATTTTTTCATGGCATCCATGTTATTTTATCACATCCTGTAAATTGTTACAGTTTTAGTCCCCATTTTAATTGTTTCCTTATCCTAATTGGCTAAAAATTAATTACTAAAAGAAGAATATCAATATTATCACAAAATGCCTAAGTAGAGACCGACCTCCAGATTAGACGAGAGGGGTGCCTTAAAACCCTTCCCTTCTTATAACCTAGCTCTCGAACTCAGATATGGTTATGATGGACTGGTGGTTTCACTTTTTCAAATCAAATAGCGTAGAACGCGCTTCAAGTTCGGTTCCTTGGGTGTCGGACCTTCAAACCCAAGTGGCAACTCTGAATTGAGTGCTCGTCCCGCTAGCTCTCCCTCGATCCGTCCTTTTAAGAAAGAAATTTTAAGGGCACGTAGCCCACAACTTTCTCTCTCTCTCTCTGATTAAAACGCTGTCAGTAGATGCGATTTTTCAAACTCTTATTACAGAGAAATTTTTCAGTGCTGGGTAGGTATCACGTGGGCATCTCTGATTAGAACTCTATCAGTAGATATTTCAAATTCTTATTACAAAGAAATTTTTCAGTGCTGGGTAGGTATCACGTGATCGTGGGCATCTCTGATTAAAACTTTGTCAGTAGATGCGATTTTTCAAACTCTTATTACAAAGAAATTTTTCAATGCTGGGTGGATATCACGTGGCCGTGCCCACGTGGTACTTGAGCAACCCATCCGGCCGTCTAAAAGTGTGTTGGACGGCTCAAATTGAAACCCTCTCTCTTCTCTCACCCCGTCACTCTCTGTCCTCTTTTTATCTCATTTTTCTCTCTCTAAATCTGAGCCGTCTAAAACCGAAATGGATGGCCTGGATGTGTCGAACAGGCAGCATGTGGTACCCACCCGACAAGAAAAAATTTCTCCTTATTAGAGCAAGGACATCAGATGAACTATATCCACAAAATTAGGTAAAGTAGAGAAGTAACCAAAACTCCAGTACGACAGACTAACAAAACACAAATGTAAAATACATTTCTTTCGATGGGTAGGTAAAAATAGCTAAGCACTATTCACTATCTGCACACTTTTTTATTATTTTCCTAGCTATTCTCTCTCTCCCTCTCTCTTATGTCCATATGGGATAATTTACAATATTTTAATGGAATGGAGAAGATTATAAAGAGGATTGGTGTAGCATGAAAGTTAAAAAGGACTAGCAAAAATAAAATTTGGCACTGTTTAATGGTTAGTTTTCCTAACCATTGGTGTACTTGCTCTTACAGCCTATACTAAGGCAGATTTATAATTTTTAGTTTGCCTGAATCAATTCATAGCCATAGGATTTCCATTAGATAATGGATTTCAATTCTTCGAAGAGAGTAGTTGTGGCCTTGTGGGTTTAGGTTGAAATGTCTATGGTAGCCTGGTAGTGGCAATGGAAGGCTTCTTTTATTCATGTCAACCGTGTTCCCGTATTTTGCTTATTTCTATTTTTATTTTTTGCAAAACAGGTTGACACGAACATATTTTCGCTTTCACTTTTTATAAAGAAAAATAGAAACTGATTTTAACAAATAAAAAATAAAAAAGTGATAGTGTTACCAAACATAGCCGCCTTGAGATCGCCTCATTTGCAACTCGAAACGTGACTAATTTTAAGTAGAGCTCCAAACCGAACGGGATGGTTATTTTAATTTAATTTCTTCTAGGCTCTATTGGGTAACGGAACTGAATTGGGCTCACCTAATTCGCAACTCATCTCCGGCCTATATGGGCTTTTGTATTCTTGTTTGGATCAGATGGCCTATATAGGCTTACACTCCGACTTCTTGCAGGTTTTTGTGCATGGCATATGGACCTCAACCTCAACCAAATTTAAAGAAAAAGGCAAATTTCATTGACACGTTTCGGCTTTGTTTGGAATTGAGGGAAAGTAATGGAAAATGAGGGAAAGAAAATGAGAGGAAAATCGGGGGAAGAAGGGAAGAAAATTTTACTATTCACGAAACTAGAATTCTTTATTTTCTCTCCAATCCAAACAATTGGAGGGAAAAATTTTAACTTTCCTTTCTTTTCTCTCACTTTTCCTAAGTTCCAAACAGAGCCTTCAGACTTTCCCTAATGATGAATACTT